>JAWZYU010000017.1:85720926-86920926 GCA_038380435.1 Ryuthela nishihirai | reverse complement strand
GAATTGAACTTAATGAGATGTTTGTTTGCCTGATGAGAGCTTCAGCATTATGTGTCAGAAGAGTTAGCTGAATTACTTCTTTATCCCACTTCCATTCGCGGGAAACAAGAACGTAGCATTTACAAGGGTTTTTTTTTTTCGTTTCCGCTGTGAAACTTTGTTACTCATGGAAACGGAAACAATCAGAAAAATTCTGGTGTAAATTTCCTGATGGTAAAATATAAATTGTTTTATGCTGAAATTTATTGGTTTGATTTGATGGCATTTCGTTTTCAAACCGTTTATTTCATCAGGTATTGCGCTCCAGAAAACGTTGAATAACTTTAGGAAGCATTAAACTCAGTTTAATGGATTCAAATATATGTAAATCATCAATAAGTCATTATACGTAAAATATAATGCGCTTTACGTTTCGGTTATGTTTCTATAATACCCTTCTGAAATGAGAGGGCAAATTAACAAATATTTTAAGAAAAAACTGTATAAATCAGTTTATGCTATACCATGATGTAGTTTCAAAGCCAAAATAATGTGTTGATGAAAGCTGGGTTTTCTTAATTCGTCATAAACAGATTAAAAGAAATTAATTAACATCAAATAATTCAAAATACGGAATCTAAAAGTATATTAAATTATTTTGTATCATTTAAATTCAAAGTTTCTCACTCTGATCAAAGTGACAAAAGCAGGTCGTTGATGAGTGCGGAACTTGAAATTTTTCAGTTTGAAGTGAAGGAATGCGCAAAAATGAAACGAAGAAGGGAGGGAAAAAGGAAGATGTGCAAACGATTCAGATGCAATGAAAAAATGGGAAAAAATTTACATATCAAGCAAATCGGTTGCATCATTGGTCTCCAATTCATTCGCCATTCTAGTATTACATATTTTATTATACACATAATCGAAATATTCGAAACACAGTCAAGTACACAAAAAAGAAACAAAAAATCATTGGCTGGCGGTTTGAGCTGATACAAGTTATAGCCTGAGACCTACGTATCAACTAGGAATCGCCGTAAGATGTATCTGTCTTTTGCAGTTCTGAAGATGTTATTATATCAAAAATCTGCAGCCTCTTGAGATGATTTATAAAACTTTTTGAGATGGTGCCAAGTGCCCCGATGACATTATTATATATTATATATATTTGTAGTGAATTGATTCTCTTCAGCAGTTGCAGTTTTCTTTCTCGAATTTCGAAACATAATTAGATATTGACTGTCGAGAGATCGTTCCGTCAATCTGTTAGTGCTAGGTTCTTTCCTAGTCTTCAGTTGCATCTGGAAGAATACTTCTCTGTATCTGGTCAGGATGTTGATATCTATGGATGTGAGTCTTTTTTAATCTAGGTGGCCGACAAAACAAATAACCACTGATGAATTATTTGCATATTATACATTTATAACTCCACATACCGTAACTGATACAATGCACAGTTGAAGATATATAGAAAAGCAATGACTGTCCACCCAATACGGTCACTCAATGTGAAGATACAGGGTTGGGTTGGGTTGTTTTACCTCTGAGCGGCACTTTTTTGCACACCATGGGCTAAATGGCCAGGTCACAAGGACCCCGAAGGCTCAGAGAAGGCTGGGGGAGGGGACCCACTGGAACAGCTGTTGGGAGACAGATGGTAGCCTCCCGTCAAGGCCATCCAGCGTGTTCTTTAACGTGCACAGGGTATGGCTCTCCCACACACGGGGCCACGGCTTAACATCCCATCCGACAGACGGCGGCCGTTCCAAGCCCATCGGTGTCCCCTACTGACCGTGGGCAGGGCGGGGAATTTTTGCGGAGATAAATCTCAACGCTGACCCAGCTGGGACTCAAACCTGGGAACTACAGATTACGAGCATGGCGCGCTACCGACTGAGCCACCCCCGCCCTCTATAGTTAGAAGAACCGCGGATGTGGTCACGTGATGTTTCTTTGGGGACGTTGGGGTATCTCGGGTAATGGGATGCGGACAAGTTTCCTTGTGCCACCTCAACGTTTCTGTTCGAAGGTGCCTGGAGCTTTAACCAAACACACATATCGCATTTCTTCAGACAGCCCTCCAAACTGCATCTGCTGTTGGTGCTCTGTTGCTAGTCGAAAAATGACCCTATTGCCAAAATGACGATCCTGACTGTTACTGTCAATTTAGGAAAATGACTGTTAAAAGTCAATTTAGGAAAACATATTAACACCTGATCCTCCGGTGTTAATATGTTTTCCTAAATTGACTTTTTGTGCATGAAAAATATTTTTTCGTAATGAATGTCTTGAGTCTAATATTATCATTCTTTAAAATAGTTTCTAGAAAGCATGTTATTTTTCTGTTTTTGTTTATTTAAAGCGTTAAGCACCTATAGTGCTTCAGGAAGTTATTGGTAGGGGCTCATATCACCGCTGGCTCACTATGCAATGAAAATTGGGGCGGGGGTGGCTCAGTCGGTAGCGCGCCAGGCTCGTAATCTGTAGTTCCCAGGTTCGAGTCCCAGCTGAGTCAGCGTTGAGATTTATCTCCGCAAAATTCCCCGCCCTGCCCACGGTCAGCAGGGGACACCGATGGGCTTGGAAAGGCCGCCGTCCGTCGGATGGGACGTTAAGCCGTGGGCCCGTGTGCGGGAGAGTCATACCCTGTGCACGTTAAAGAACACGCTGGATGGCCTTGACGGGAGGCTACCATCTGTTTCCCAACAGCTGTTCCAGTGGGTCCCCTCCCCCAACCTTCTCTGAGCCGTCGGGGTCCATGTGACCTGGCCATTTAGACCATGGTGTGCAAAAAAGTGCCGCTCAGAGGTAAAACAACACAAAACAACACAACGCAATGAAAATTGTTTTGCAATGGACTCTTTCAACGCTATACTATAGTATAGTAAAGTAATAATGTGGTATAATGTTCAATTAGTAAGTGTTGACACACTCTTTGATAGGGGCGGGGGTGGCTCAGTCGGTAGCGCGCCAGGCTCGTAATCTGTAGTTCCCAGGTTCGAGTCCCAGCTGGGTCAGCGTAGAGATTTATCTCCGCAAAATTCCCCGCCCTGCCCACGGTCAGTAGGAGACACCGATGGGCTTGGAAAGGCCGCCGTCCGTCGGATGGGACGTTAAGCAGTGGCCCCGTGTCCGGGAAAGCCATACCCTGTGCACGTTAAAGAACACGCTGGATGGCCTTAACGGGAGGCTACCATCTGTCTCCCAACAGCTGCTCCAGTGGGTCCCCTCCCCCAACCTTCTCTGAGCCTTCGGGGTCCATGTGACCTGGCCATTTAGCCCATGGTGTGCAAAAAAGTGCTGCTCAGAGGTAAAACAACCCAACCCACTCTTTGATAGAGGCATTCGGATATGACAAGAGAAATCACGTTCTTCTTATTTTTAATACGTATTAAGTGTGTGTGGGATGTATGTAGTGTGGATGATACGATACTTTGATTATCCGATTGAGAATGAGCAAAGGGTTCTACTTTCACGGACTACTTTCAGAAGGAAATTGTGGCGGCTGCCAGTAAACTTTGCGAAATCAATATCCTTGAAAATTATTAATACGACGATTAGTTTCACTTCTTGCCGATAGTAGTGGATATAAAAGTATGTCTAATTATCAGCCTCTGCAATTTCCTCACTCAATCTATGCCTTTGTCTGATATGTTTAAATAACCACTTAACAAGGATCCCAAAAGTTAGAAAAGAGTTGTAAAAGATTTTCACATTAAACATCCTTTAGGGAGAGATGTCAGTAGTAAGGGACTTGGGGTTTTTGAAACAATGTTAAAGTATAAAGAATTCCATGTTAACCTATGGGAGAATTTTCGGGAGATGAGTTTTTAAACTAATTTTCAGAAAAGTGCTCTGTGTAAAAGACAAGAAATGATGGGATTCCCCCCCCCCCCTCATTCAGTAATAAGGGACTTCCCTTATTACTGAAGTCAGCCTCTCGGGTAAGCTTTCTAGTGGGTTAATAATGTGGAGATGTTCTGATATTTTTGTATACGGATATGCTTTAATAGAAGTAGATTGATTTCTTTTCGCTATAACCACGATACTTGGGTCAAGTAGGAATGCTTTCCAAGATAAAGGTGACCAAGAGAAAAAAAAAACTTTTCTCTCAGATTCAAAGGAGAGCTTGTCCAAAGTAGATTCATAATAAAAGTCTAGCTTTTGATGACCCAGAGATTTTTTGATAGCTGAAATGATCATAATTTACTTCAGCATCAGTTCCAAAGTTAAATTAAGAAATTATTTTTTTTCGGAGGGGGTCTGTACTAAAAATTGTTCGACTCCTGTACAAAAAGGAAGGAACTGAAGGTGCTCATAGCCAGGGTCAGATATAGGGGCCCATCCCCCCCCCCCTTGAAAATGTTAGTAAGGGTAATAAAGGCGAAAATTATTAAACTTATTTATATTTCACGTATTTTTCATGATTTTTTTTTAAATACCTGTAAAACAGAGGGGTAAATGTTATAATGCAATGGAAATCCAGTCTCTCCCCCCCTCTTTTTCCATTTTTGCGCCTAGATCGTGTTTTTCCCCCTCCTCCTCCCCCCCTTGATTTGTTTTTTCTAGATCTGTGCCTGCTGACAACAATGCTTGTTGACCATTACTGCTCTCCTTAAAAGAGGCGGGAATTGTCTCAATAGGTAATCTTCCGTTCAACGCAAGAAATCTGCAGTTCCAAAGTTGGAATGTAGACTGTGCCAGCATTGAGATTTACTTTTCTGATCCCGCCCTCTCCTCTGTTAGAAAGGGGACACCGAGAAGGTTTGAAAAGCCGCCGCTCGTCGAATCGGATGTTAAGAATTTAATCCCTGTGTATGAGAGGCATACCATGTGCGCGTTAAGGGTCACTCTGGATGACCTTGACAGCTGTTCAATGTGACTTCTCCTATCGGTTGAGATTTATCTCCGCAAAATTCTCCACCCTGCCCACGGTCAGTAGGGGACACCGATGGGCTTGGAAAGGCCGTCGTCCGTCGGATGGGACGTTAAGCCGTGGTCCCGTGTGCGGGAGAGACATACCCTGTGCACGTTAAAGAACACGCTGGATAGCCTTGACGGGAGCTAACATCTGTATCCCAACAGCTGTTCCAGTGGATCCCCTCCCCCAACCTTCTCTGAGCCTTCGGGGTCCATGTGACCTGGCCATTTAGCCCATGGTGTGCAAAAAAGAGCCGCTCAGAGGTAAAACAACCCAACCCTTCTCCTATCGATCTGTGAGCCCTTGGAGTCTTTGTGACATGCTCATTTAGCCTATTCAGAGCACGAAAAGTGTGATATCATGGAGTGCACATATCCAGATGTTTCAGTTGCCAAGCAACTGAATCATCCGAACATGAAGGTTATGGCAAATAGAAGAGAGTATTTATTTTTTATAACTTACGAATGTGAACTCCAAAATATATTCCACTTGCATGTAAATATATTTTTAATGCATTAAATGAAAAGGAAACAGTTAATCTGGACTGTTGTCCATCAGACAATTGAGATTTTTATATAATGTATTTTTGCAATAGCAATTTGCACCAAACAACATTAAAAATATATATGTTATAAATAAAAGATATATATTATAAACAAAATAAGTGTTGCATATAAATATTTATCATGGAATATAGTTAAGGAAAATAATCTTAGGAAATAAAAGTCACCAAGGAGAAAGCAGTTTCAGAATTCTGGTATTGCTCATTGAACTCCTAATAAAAGTTGCAAGTTTCAAAGCGTAATTGCTTTTAGAATTCTATCAGAGACGCAAGCAACAGCGCAGAAAAGTGAGACTCTATTATATATATTCACGGAGCAGTTTATAACTTTTGATTGAAGCTATGTCTTGCAGAAGCAGCCTTAACTAATCAATCGCCAGCATCTACAGAAAGCAAAGTAGGTTTGCTCACTAGCCGCAGAGGGAGCGCGGAGCATTAGGAGCTATTACTGCTCCTTTATTCAGGTCGTCATCGTTACGAGGAGCGTCTGGAGGCTGCAGATGCTGAGTGAAGGAAAGAGAGGAGCCAAACACGAATCGAAGTAGCCTCACATTTCTCATTTTCTGAAGTTCACCGCCAAACCGAAGTCTGAATCTCGTCTAATGAATGTCATCGGAGATCGGCAGAAGGGATCCGCTGCTCATCTGCTCACTTGGCAGGAATTGCGTCTTTCTCAGTATCCCGATATTGTTTGGAAATACATTATCGTCCGGAGCTTATGACACGGAATCTTTAGAGATCTCACTGGCAAAACTTGTCCGCGAAGTAGAAATATTCAATAGCACACACACAAGCAGAATATTAATAATTATCGTATAAAGATGCAAGTTGCACAGCCATGCGCGGATGTGGATATCCGCTGTTTTATCCGCGGGTAAGATATATATTTGTTGACGAGGAGAGAGGATAAAATCTGTAGGAATATAAAAAAACATTACTACCTTACTGATGGCTGACATGAGTAAAAAAACTACTTTGGATGACGAGAAAAGCTGATTTGAAAATTCATTAATGATATTCACTTTCAAAATAAAAAGTGCATTGGGATAGAGTCAGAAATTAGAAAATAAAAACTTACTTTATATGAAAGAAGCGCTCATTTTGTAGACAAAGCAAATAGAACTTCAAAAAATTACTCGAGTAATCCATAGAACACGGAAATTAAATGTTAGAATTTCAGCGTTGGAGATCACGAAGTTTACAGAGTGCAATGTAGAGGAGAGGTACTGGTTAATGAAAAAGAGTGTCTTACTGTAATCGTGAATAACCGTATTTTAAAAGAGTAAAATATACCAATGAGAAATTGCAAAATTACTTTATTTTGTGTAATATTTAATCCAATATTCAGTAATTCATATTTTGGGAACTACAGGCTTTTTGTCACAATATATTTGTTTCGTTAATTACATTGGTTTACAAGGTTTTTATAACATGAACAATTGTAACTGCCTTGAACTATTTTTCAGGTGCTGATTTCAGATCTGGCCTTAAAAATAGGGCTTAAAATGGCTTAAAAAAGCACGTCAGGTTTTTATGTTATTGGTCATTTTGACTCCTATTAAGACCTTCCTATACTAGCACCTCCAGGCAACTGGAAGGATACTAGATATTTTACTTTTTGTGGCTGGCAACACTGATTGGCAAGTAACACGTAACAGAAACCTAACCTCAGACCGCCATTCTTGTTGTTTTCATTGTAGGAGAAACTCGTGCTGTACGTTGAAGAATAAAATTTTGCGTTTAAATGGCACAAAGGCAACGTCGCGGATGTGTTAATGTGCCAGATAAGTTTTGTTATGTGTGTGGAAAATATATTTTAAAATCTCATGGTCGTTCTTTGACAAAGATTGTGAAGAAAGCATATAACTTGTATTTTGGATGTCATATTGGAGATTAGGACAGAATATGGGCTCAACATGTGTGCGGCATTTCGTGCTTTGTTGGCCTGAGTGAATGGTTGGAAGGTAAGATAAAATCCATGTCCTTTGCAGTTCCAATGGTTTCGCGTGAGCCAACTAGTCACTTGCATGATTGCTATTTTTGTTTAACTAAAGTGTCGGGTTTTTCAAAAAAGAACAAAAGCAAAATACAATATTCAAATGTGCCTTCAGCCATAAGGCCAGTTCCTCATGGAGAAGATTTTCCTATACCAATACCTCCAGCCAACTGGGAGAAGATGGATTCACATTCATCAGAGGAAGAATTCGAGGCACATATAGATCCTGATACTCAATATCCACTAAAAAGTTCTGAATCAGCATAATGAACTAAATGATCTTGTTAGAGACTAGGTTCGAGACCTAGGACTTTACAAACAACTGAGGTTTTAGGTTCAAGATTTCAATAGTGGAATCTTCTGGCCAAGGGCACCAGAGTTTCTCTGTTCGGAAAGAGAAATTTAGCTTCATCTGCTTATTACGAGATGCAAGATGGTTTGTGTTTCTGCACAGATATTTCAGGGAAGAGGGAAGAAATTGGAACAACTCACGATCCTAAGGAATGGCATCTTTTTATAGATTCGTCAAAATTCCGCTTGAAAGTTGTCCTTTTGCATAAAGGAAACCAAAAACCTTCCATTTCAGTGACGTACGTTGTGAGAATGAAGGAAACAGTATGAAAGCATGGAAAAAATACTCACTGCTGTAAAATATGAGAAGTTTCAGTGGAAAATATGTGGTGACCTAAAAGTCATTTCTCTCTTGCTCGGGTGCTTCAAGGAGGTTTCACAAAATTTTGCTGTTTTCTGTGTTTGTGGGACAGTAGAGACAGAAAGAAACACTACAGAACAAAAGACTGGCCCAAAAGGGATGTTTTTATTCCTGGAAAGAGTAATATGATGTATAAGCCTCTAGTTGACCCTTCTGATGTTTTGCTCCCAACACTACGCATCAAACTAGGGATTATGAAAATTTTGCAACGGCTACGGACAAAACTGGTAAAGGGTGTTTGCACTTGAAGGAAAAATTTCCAAAATTAAGTGATGCCAAACTCAAAGAAGGGATCTTTGTTGGTCCTCAGATCAGGAAGCTACTGAATGATACTGTCTTCGAAGAAAAATATGAAGGAGCGCGCTGCATGGAAATCCTTCACGTCTGTGGTCCAGGGTTTTCTGGGGAATTACAAAGAGGAAAGATACCATCAGCTCATCAAGATCTTCTCAAAAACTATGAAAATCTTGGCTGCCGAATGTCTTTGAAGATCCATTTCTTGCACTGGCATCTCGACTTCTTTCCCAAGAACTTAGGAGCTTCAGTGATGAGCAAGGAGAAAGATTTCACCAGGATATCCGAATCATGGAGGAGAGATGCCAAAACAGGTGGTACCCAGCAATGATGGGTGACTACTGCTGGTTCTTGCAGAAGGAAGATACCTCAGCTCATAAAAGACAAAAACGAACTTCTTGTAAGTATAAAAGATCCTTACCCATGTTTTCTTACTTTGCGTTTCAGTATTATTTCATTTGTAACTTTATATTCAGTGGTCTGAAACTGTGATGTTTCTAACTTTTTTCACTGTAATTATGTAATTAATTAATGAGTTTTAAAATGCAATTTAATAAAATAGTCACATTTATTTTCATTTCTCAGATATGCGTATTTATTGAAATTTGAATACATCAATCCGTAATTTAAAATAAAAACCTGTACGTGCTGCATATTTTTCACAGCCGTATTTGAATTCAGCACCCGAAAAATTAGTTAAAAACACCCTAGTTGACCAATGTTATAAAAAAGTTTCAATTTGTTGTCTTGTGTTATTAATGATTCCATAAATATTTAGACTTTCTTTTACTCGAAAACATACATCAGACATCAAGCATTTGCAAAACTTCGACTGTCATTAAGTAGTAATATAGGAAATGCTATTAATGTTTGTGGATGCGATTGTGGATAGACATTTCACTATCCACATAGATGCGCAAAAGCACTATATAAGAATAGCATTGCCTTTTATTACTCTATCGTCAAGGCCTAGAGATTGATAAAGATAATGTTTTATGGAAGATAGCTAAAATTACTTCTTCGTTTGATTTACCCCGAAAACACTGAAATGAATATTTAATTTATTGATTTCATTTTGCATATATATATATTAGGGGATGAATTAATGCATTAATATCAAGGTGCTATAGAAACATGAACAATATAAGATTTGAAACGAGAAGGTTTGAACTAAGAACCTACCTAAACGCCACTTTAACTGTTTGGCTGCTGTTGTTTTTTTATCCAACTTCCTATTTCTACAGTTAGTAAAATTTGTAAAAACTCATTTTCACAGAATTGAACTTGTTATTTGAAAAACCAAATGTTGAAATATCGTAAAATAATAAGCAGGAAATATTCGATAGAGAGAAGACTTTTCTATTCAAATAACCTTTCTCTTTGTGAAAAGAGAACTACTTTTCACCATCCGCCAGCGTCAAATGCTTCGATGCAATGTCCATTTCCTTTTCCTTTTTAATGATTTGTCAGTGAAGTTGTTCCGTTGAATTGGGCCTTTTCAAATAACCGCTTTCATCGTTCAATTCAGTCTTTTGAAAAGGTTTCCAAGAAAATGTTGATATCTGCTTTTTCCTTGCATTTATTTGTATAGGCGACATATTACCTCTCATCGCATAACAGTACTGACCTTTTAAAAACATTTTTCCCTCTTGAGACTTTTTAAAAACTGCTTCTTGTTAAGTGACTGAATGAAACGTGCATTTCGTACATCCAATGAGACTACAGCATTTTTGTTGCAGTCGTTAAATGAACAGCTGCCACGGAGCATTTTCCGAACCGAAATGCCAACGACATTAATCATCATCCTCTAGTATTTTTTGCTTTCGGAAAATAAATGCAGAGAACTCTCTGTAGGACTTTCTGTAGACGAAAGAGCGGCATTAATTTGTCCGTTCAAAATGCTGCGACTAACTTTAATTCATTTAATTCAATTCAAATTTATTTCACACTTTTGTTACATTACAAACATGTAATTTAAAGCTTATAATAACATTAAACAATAAATGTTTTTCTTTTCCCAAGTAAATAAACAGTTTTGAAAGTGTAAAATGCAAAACTCCACATGAACCAAAGCTCGTTTGTTGAGATATTAGATTAAGAAAATATAAATGTTAAAGAAGTCCCTTATAATTCTGTTAGTTTTTAATATTATACAAGAATAGAAGGATTGGGGTGGCTCAGTTGGTAGAGAGGCGGACATGCAATCTGAAATTCCCAGATTCGAGTCCCGACAGCGCGAGCACTGAGATTTATCTCCGCTAACTCTCACCCGGCCATCGATGACAAAGGAGCCACTGATGGGCTACGAAAATCTACCGTCCGTCAAATGGGACGTTAAGCCGTGACCCTTTATGAAAGAGAGCATACTCTGACACGCTGCATGGCGGCGATGGAAGGCTACCATCTGTTTTCTAACAGTTGTCCAGTGGGTTCCCTTCATTTAACTTTCTCTGAGTCCCTGGGGTGTTTGTGACCTGGCCATTTAGCCCATTGTGTGCAAAAAAAAGTGCCGCCCAGAGGTGAAACAACCGAAGCCAAGAGTTAGAATTAGGACTTATTCCATTCTTCAGAAACTAAGAATAATGGAACGGAATCTAAACGTGTAACAATGAACACGAGACTGTTGTAATTTGAGACACGCGAGAATTATTGTTTTAACATTTAACATTACAGCATAGAGTGGGATTTCATAACTTCGGAAATAAGTTTTTTATGGAAAATATCACTGGAAATAAAGATCAACTATTTCTTAATTTCGACTTTTCACAACATTCATACAACTAGAATCTGTGCTTGTTATCCTGTTCTCTGCATTTTCGTAAAAATTTTTCGATAATAATAACTCTTTATTTTCTTTGCATTGGCATATGCAGAGTTGATCACAGCAAGCTCCAAGAGCTTGACTGTAAGAATAAATGTTACATACATACTCCTTACAAATAGCACATATGATAAATAGAGAAAATAGAATAACTCTAAAATAGAGTAACAATATTAGTTAATTCCCAGCGAAGCTTGGTGTACCTTATCAGCAGGAAACGTTAAATATATGCAGTTACAAATAGTTGCTGTACAGTCGCTCAAAAAAGTATTCGAACGCTACGGTTGATTGCAGAATTCAGAAAAAATATATGGCAACGAATTTTTTCGAAATTAGTGACTGGCAACCTTCGTGTAAGGTTACCAGTCACTAATTTTGCCAGTCACTAATTTCGAAAAAATTCGTTGCCATATATTTTTTCTGAATTCTGCAATTAACCGTAGCGTTCGGATACTTTTTTGAGCGACTGTACATCGGTTGCATATTGACATTCATTCAAGAAATCCTGATACATATATATACAATTACAAATGCTAATTAAAATTATGTTATGAAAAAGGCACTTTCATACTCTTATTTTTTTAATAGCGAATTTTTGGTCAGAGATTTAAAATTTGATAGCCTAAGAATGGATAACAGTTCTCTAGGCAAAGAGTCAAAAATAAGAGGAACTGAATAGTTTCGGATGCGTTTATTGCAGTTATTACTAAAATTTTGGATTTGGTAATGAAAATTGTTGTGTAGCTGGGTGTTGATCATGTGATGTAAATTTATTTTGTAATCTTTTTTAAAAAAATAAATATTTAGATTGGGTTGGGTTGTTTTACCTCTAAGCGGCACTTTTTTGCACACCATGGGCTAAATGGCCAGGTCACATGGACCCCGAAGGCTCAGAGAAGGTTGGGGGAGGGGACCCACTGGAACAGCTGTTGGGAGACAGATGGTAGCCTCCCGTCAAGGCCATCCAGCGTGTTCTTTAACTTGCACAGGGTATGGCTCTCCCGCACACGGGGCCACGACTTAACGTCCCATCCGACGGACGGCGGCCTTTCCAAGCCCGTCGGTGTCCCCTACTGACCGTGGGCAGGGCGAGGAATTTTGCGGAGATAAATCTCAACGCTGACCCAGCTGGGACTCGAACCTGGGAACTACAGATTACGAGCCTGGCGCGCTACCGACTGAGCACCCCCGCCCATAAATATTTAGAATTATAGCATATCTATACATATCTTCCACCGGAATGTTTTGTTTTTATTAGAAGACATGGTGGTTCTTTTAACTGGCGTCGAAATTGATCTTACTATTGAATTTTGCATGTTGCTAATTTTATTTAGCTGTGTTTTGAAAGTATTGCCATATACAGTATTTCCACACCCCCCCCCCCCCTATACGGGACCACCTTGTCGAGGCGGCGGGGGGGGGGGGGGCTTGAGGGCCCATCGAGGTCGAAGGCTCTGCTTGTATAATACTAGGGTGTCGAAGAATTGACCCCCGAAAGGAGATCGTGTATTTAAGTAATAAATGGTTTTTAGATGTACCTTCCTGTGTGGTGTGAGCTCTCAATCAAGAGTAAAATGAATTCCTGACTAGCAATTAATAAAAAGACACAATGTAACCATCAGCAACATTTTGGGGGTTTGACCTATCGGTTGCCCCTAGTTCTCCTCCCCATCAACCAGATCTGGTGGGGTGTAAAACACAATCAGTTTCTTTTCATCTTCCAATAATATAAACGATGACTATTATGTGAACTTTCGCATTTAGGCTGCCATGACCATATAATGGTCTCTATTTTGTTTCTACCTACACCTGTGATGATACTGTTATGTGCAGTTTTTAATAAAATGTTGTCAATACATGACTGGGTTAAATTGTCTCCCCGTATTTCTTCTCTGGTATAATTGCGTATGATTTGAATATATTCAAATTCACTGAGTAAATTTTTATATATTTCAACTCAAAATGTTTTGGAATTTGACCAATCAATGCTAAAATCACCAGTCATGATAGCTGAGGTTAGGTTTTTATTCGCCAACATCCATGAATGGAACCTTTCTAAAAAATGGTTGACATTTGAGCTAGGTGATCAATAATAAATACCCCCCTCAAGCAGCAGCTTGCCACAGAGGTCTGACAGGAGTCTTTCAGTTTATATGCCATAGTAGAAGGTCTGTGAGGATGGCAGGGCTTCAGCAGAAAAACGATACATACATTCATGCCTTACCTTCGGTTCGAACCCATTTTCTCGATATTGATATGTATAGCTCTTCAGAAGTCATTATAGAAATGTTTACGCGTTTACAGTTAAATTTTGAGAATGTATATACATACACCGCGACCGCCAATTTCGACAGGATCTAAACTTATGACGTTAAAATTATGTATATGGTAAATGTTGTTTTGAGAAATGTTGTAGCTGGTTTCAGTAAGAACAATAATGTCCAAAAGTTCAATGATTTCATCAACGTATATATCATAAGAGTTGATGGATAGTTGAGTTTTGAGAAAGTACTGGGATACGCCCGAGTACTTTCTCAAACTTCAAATTACACTGGGCAACACACAAAAAGGCTTTGAAATGAAAATAGCCAATCTTGACTAATTTCGAGGTGCTGAACACGAAAATGACAATAAAATTTGTCGATTGACTCTTGTTTAGGAGAGACAGAGATGGTCATGTATAAACAACTCAGTCTGCATTGAGTACATTGGTAACCATTTCGCAAAGCTGTATTTTAAACTACAGATTGCAACATATTCCGTTGTATTGCATCAGCCTACCATACACAACACTCCCCGAGGTATTGCATCATTGTCTGCTGCAATGTAGTTGAGTCATGACATCGTGGCTTTACGATCGCAGACAAAAAATGATGCAATCGTTAGTCTCGTAGGGTGAACAAGTCGTATGAGTGATTCCCATTTACCCCTGAGTCATAAGTACAACACAAGTGATCCTTTCAGTTTTAATCTAGAGTAGTGATGCCTCGTAACTGTGGGAATAGTGCAGATACATTTCGTTACATTTGTGGGGAAATGAGGTTTGCAAGCCAGAAAAGGGCCATCACTCCAATACTGAAAGAGGCGTATGACTTTTGTTTTGGATGCAAGATCGGGGACCAGTACAAGGCCTGGGCCCCACACATATGCTGAAGAACGTGTGCAAGAAATCTTCTGAAGTGGCTGAAAGGCCAAAAAGTGGCGATGCCGTTTGCTATTCCTATGGGTTGGAGAGTGCCAAGCAATCATACAAATGACTGCTACTTCTGCATGGTTTCAGCTGTTTCTGGATTATACCCGAATACAAGAAAAAAAGGGGGACAATAGTGTACCCGAATATACAATCTGCTCTTCGACCATTTTCGCACGGCGAAGGCCTTCCCGTTCCCGATCATCCAAAAGAATTTTCCATCGATTGAGATGATGAAGAGGGAGGCGAACCGGCGTCGGATTCTCCCCCCCCCCCGATAGGAGACCACCTTGTCGTGGTGGGGGGGGGGGGGCCTAGGGCCCAGAAAACTGGTCGAGGGCTGTGCCGACCGGATTGGTCCCCCGGTTGGACATAGCCAAGACCAACCGAGGCCAACGATGCCGCTGACCGGTCGGAAGGCCGGTTGGATGGTGACGGTGTCTGAGGCCTCAACCTCAGGTGCTCTGGGTGAGCAGTTCGAGGGCTATGCTGAACGGTCTGAGCCCGCCTAGTAGGCACGAGCCCTCAAAAAAAGTCTGGGTCTTACTAAGAGTCTCCACCCCGGACGCCGAGCGAACTTGGATCTATATATCCTTGTTCAAGGCTAACCAGGGAATAGATTAAACTAAGGTTTCTTCCGGTGGTCAGCTTTCCTTTTATAGGACTGCTGCCATGTGAGGATGGGTTTGAGGTGCGAGGGAATAGATTAAACTAAGGTTTCTTCCGGTGGTCAGCTTTCCTTTTATAGGACTGCTGCCATGTGAGGATGGAGTTGAGGTGCGCCTATAGGGCGTATTCCTTGCCCCCGGCTCTAGATAAGCACGGCTTTTCATAACCAGGTAGTGCTGTACAAGCGGAACCGGGAATTGCCGTGGTTGCATAAGATCGCAACGAAAGAGATTCATTGTAGCCTTTGATGTCTGATGATGATCCATACGTCTGCCACGGTTGGTTATCTGCGCAACACATTCTCACCGAAAAAGAAATGAACAATCTTGTTCGTGATCTGGAGCTGTCCAAGGCCAAAGCAGAGTTGCTTGTATCAAGATTTAAACAATGGAATCTTAACAAGGAAAATGTCCAAGTGACTTCGTTTTGAACTCGTCATGAACAGTTTGTGCCTTACTTCAGAAAGGTAGATGACCATGTATTCTGATCCGATGTAGATGGTCTGATGAATGCCCTCGGAATCAAACATGACCCTCAAGAATGTCAACTATTCATACACTCTTCGAAATTGAGTCTCAAGGCGGTGTTGCTACGCAATGGAAATCGACTTCCATCCATTCCAGTTGGACACGCTGTTTATATGAAAGAAACCTACAACAACCTAAAACAGCTGCTGAACTATTTTCTATACAGCAAGTATGGCTGGCATCTCTATTGTAATTTAAAGGTAGTGGCTCTGTTGATGGGTCTGCACCTGGAATATGCGAAATACTGCTGTTTCTTATGTGAATGGGACAGCCAAGGAAAGACTGCACTATGTGAAGAGAAACTGGCCTCAGAGAAAATATCTCAAGGTCGAAGAGAAGAATGTGGAGCACCCAGCACTGGCAGAAACGCACAAAATCCTGCTACCCTCCTTGGTGTGATGAAAAACTTCGTAAAAGCCATGGACCGGACTGCATCAGTTTTTAAGTACTTTGGCTGACAAATTCCCTCGACTCAGCGAAGCGAAAATTAAAGAGGGAATTTTTATGGGTCCTCAGATCCGTAAGCTGTTCAGAGACCAAATGTTCGACCACCTGCATCAGGGTGACGAGAAAAAGGTTTGGAATGCGTTTCGTCTGGTGTCAACTGAATTTCTCGGGAAGGTCAGGGCAGACAACTACAAGAAACTGGTTAAGGACATGTTGCCTCTGTATCACAAACTTGGCTGCAATATGTCCTTAAAGATCCACTTTCTCAATTCCCACTTAGAATTCTTCCCCAACAACTGAGGCATGGTTTGTGATGAGCACGGTGAAAGTTTTCACCAGGAAATTGCAACGAAGGAGAAAAGATACCAGGGAAACTGGTCCATTTCAACGTTGGCTAAATACTGTTGGACGCTTGCTAGAGATGATCCTGAGAAGCTGTACAAGCAACGAGCAAAGCGACGTCGGAAATGGAAGCGGAGTTCTACCGATACATGTACGTATTACTCTATTATATAAAGAACAACTATTACAATAGAAACTATTGCGGATTTATCAGAAATCGTAGCCAATTTTGCATTTTCATTGTAATATTCGTGTTCAGCACATTGAAATCTGTAAGAAATGGCTACTTGTATCTCAGAGGCATGATTTTATGAAAATTTGTTGCCCAGTGATATTACTGTGTAAAACGAAAAGAGAATCAGATGAAGTTGTGGAGTTCAAATTTTTATGGATCCGTTTTGTTAAATATTAGTTATAGAAAAATAGTCTGTGGATTATAATTCTCTAAAAAAGTCTTCCATGGCATAAGAAGAAATGTACTCTAATTCAAATAGCCTCATTTTGAACTGGGTACAGTTCAAATATATATAAAAAAAACAAGCAGCGTGAAGAAGTTTGATGAGTTGGCACAGACAGTTTCAAATTACTTTCATATGGGCTCTCCATGGGACTTGGTTGGTGTGTCGCCTCCTTCTCGTTTACAACCGCTCTTCCGGTAAGCGAGGGAACGCTCGCAGGAATAACTCATAGAAAGCAGTTTGCTGCATTTCCACTGCCCGAAGACACACACGGAAATAAAAGAGCGATCCAGCTCCTAAGGTCAAATGGATCAGTCATGTATTGTTCACAATAAAAGACGTTTTATGTCACTGAAATCCTTTGCATAATGGGTTTTGCTTGCTTCATCTTTTTTTTGCCAATACTTTACGTTTTTGTACCAGACAAATTTGTAGTTCTTTTCCTTCGCGTGTGTTTTAGTTTTCCAAAGCAATTGTTTGTTTGTGGAGGTCAGATTTTTATTTATATGAATGTTGGTGGGATCCTGATTCTTATAGATATCCGATAGCGTTATTGGATTTTTCCTTCTTTCTACCCATATATCGCGAGCCTTTCTGTTGAGCCTTTCTGTTCGTGAACTGAACTATGACAGGTGCAATTTTCATATTTTTCTTCTCTGACAATCTACCTATAACGTCGATATCTTCTTATCTGTGGTTTGTGATTTCTAACTTTTTGGCTCTCAAATTAGTTAGGTTAATCAAGGTTTGTTTGCTTTCTATAGGGTTCTCTGGTATATTATGAATTTCTATGTTACAGTTGCACCCATACTGTTCTAAATTATTTAGCTGCATCTTCAAATTTCAGAATTCTTCATCTTTTGCTCTAATTTATCAAGTTTTTTTGTAGTTTCCTCTCGTATTTAACATGATTTTAATACATTCAATACAAGAAGTGGTACATATAATTTTAATTTATTAATCAAATCGTCATATTTTTCAGGCACGAATTTTAATGCTTTACTGATATCAGCGATTCCTATGTGGATTACTGGAAAACACACATGATTTTCTGTTAATCTCGGTGATAAATTCAGCTAAGTTACTACCGTGTACCGTCTGAACATCGAAGCTTCGGTTTCCCGCGCATACCATAGTTCCAGCTTCCTTTGGCATAAAATCTTGTTCTTGGGGTAAGTTGCTGTCAATATCTTGCGTCGCTGTTGCATTTTTAGAGCTATTCTTATCATATCTACAGCTAACACAGATCCATGCATTCTTTCTTTGTTTCTAATAATTCTTTTCAGAGATTCCGGAACATGTAAAATGAAGTATGCTTGAACATCCGTTACATAAAACACAATCTGCTTCCCGCAATACATCTTCTTTACACTTCGCATATATCGTATCCGTTTTATCCATATGTACTACTTGATGAAATATATGAAGAACACACAAAAAATATATATAAATTTTACTAGATTTTATAATTCGGAGCAAAAAACAAACAAACTTGCTTTTGAAGACTGATTGATATTTCAGTCCATCCACTTTCACATTCGTTCACTACTAAAATTATTAAAAAATATCTAATTTATTTGCAAAGTTGAACTAAGTAAGCATCCGAATCAATCTACTCCACCGACGGATCAGATGGTCAACCGATGCTGGACGAGGTCACAGATGGAGGATGGACAAAACCAGCTAGAAATACTCTTTGTTGCTGCACAACACAGCAACCACGGCAATCCCCGGTTCCGTCTTTCGACACTACCAAGTTATGGAATGTCGTGAAGTATCTACTGTGTGGGGCAAGGCTACACCATATAGATGCACCTCATCCCCGACATCCTATGGCGAGCAGTCCTATAGAAGGAAAGCTCATCCATCGTCAAAACCTGGAATTTACTCTGGTTCCCAGTTAGCCATGAACAAGGATATATAGATCCAAGTTCGCTCGGCACCTGGGGTGGAGACTCTTAGTGGGACCCAGATTTTGAAAAGGACCCTTGCCTAATAGGGGACCAAATCTTCTGCAGGGCCCTTGAACTGCTCCACTGAGCACCTGATTTTGAGGTCTTGTCATTGTTCAACCGGGCCACTAAACTGGTCACCAATGCCTTCGACCACAGTTGGTCTTGGCTCTGTCCATCCTAGGCCCATACCAGTCAGCAGAGTCTTCGACCGGTAGCTGGGCCACAAGCCCCACCACCACCACCACCACGGCAAGGTGGTCCCCTATCGGTGGAGGGGGGGGACAACCAGCTAGACGGGGCTCGAGGAGAGAACCTCCGACCGTGACGAAATCAACAAGAGACTATTGAGTTGGCTTTAGTGCCAAATGCAATTATTACCATCCCCCCCCTCCAAAAAAAAAGAAAGTATAATATTCTTTGGTGGTCTGTTACTGTATTGCAGATGCGCATATTTTCTTCAAAGAAACTGGAAAACATTTAACTATGCTGGAAATCAAATAATACCTGGAAAATTAATTCAAATTTAAATAATAATAATATCAACCCCATTATTAAATTAGATGCATGTTTTAAATTATTTCGTTTGCACGAGATTTTTAAAATTATCCACAAAGAAGCCTCCCGAAAGTTAATTTAACAAGTCGAGACCAGTTTAAACCACGACAGTTACAAAACCGATCTTTCTTCCCATGAGGCAAGAGGCAGTCACTTTTCCAATTACAAAATAATGCCAAGAGAATAGAGAGTGTTGTACAGTGACTCAAAAAAGTATCCAAACACGATGGTGGATTACAGAATTCTGTAATCAACCATAGTGTTCGGATACTTTTTTGAGCGACTGTAGGTGGTCATATTATTTTGATACTAGATCGTGTGGGCTCACTCACGGAAATATTGAGCGTGTGCAGTTACCGTTCACAGCAAACTGGAGCGTGTGCAGTAACTGCACACGCTCCAGTTTGCTGTGAACGGTAACTGGAGCGTGTATAGTTGCTGTACACGCTCCAGATATTTTTCCTGAATTCTGTAATCACGTGACACGAAGGTTGCCAGATCACTAATTTCTAAAAAAAACGTTGCCAGATATTTTTTTGAATTCTGTAATCAACCATCGTGTTCGGATACTTTTTTTAGCGACTGTACTAGTGTGAAAAAGTATTTCCTTTGATGTGTTGCCGAAGACGACTTAAAATTGTCGACATATTTGTGGTAAAAATAGTTTTGCTCGAAAGTAGAACAACATTCTACTACCGAAATAAAGATGCATCTTTGATTAGTATAGAGAGTGTCAGAGAGAGTCATTTATTTCATATGCGGGGCACAATTAGTGAAAGATGACTGGTAAGAATTGCGCCTGTGCAATGATTTGCAATTCGGTTTTCGAAGGTTATATTGGTTTATCAGTTAGCATTTAATGAATGTTGGGATCATTTACGATATTTAATTAGGAAACTGGTGTTTCTAATGACTAATACTTGAATTTTTACATTACTGGTGTAAATTTACTGTCTCATTATTAAATCAGTTCATTTAGTGTCTGTTTATTTATTACGAATTCACGTACTGTGTCAAATAAAAAAATGAAAATAAACATCTGTAACAATACTTTTGAATTAACAAGTATTTTACATTTTTTGTGGCACTGAAATTGCTTCATCTTAAAGATGTTGTTGGAGTCATCTGAAACTCGCCAAATATAGTTGACAGACAGAAGGTGCTTACTTTCAGGTAACATAATCTACCACTTATCAGGAGGAAGTGTGGCTCCATAGGAGGTAATACCCAAAGTTATATATCGTGAAACGGACTCGTAAAGGTTAGGGATGATCCCGTGGTGAACACGAATACTTACAGATGATCTTTCGAGTTTGAGTTGGCGGCACTTTTTTCGCACAAATGGGCTAAATGGCCAGCTCACAAGGACCTCGAAGGTTCAGAGAAGTAGGGGGAAGGGGTCCCACTGGACACCAGTTAGGAATCAAATGGTAGGTTCCTGCAAAGACCATCCAGCATATTCTTAACGTGCACAGAGTATGGCTATTCCAAGCATGGGACCACGTCTTAACGCCCCATCTGATGAACCACGGTCTTTCCAAACCCATCGGTGTCCCCTTACTGACCGGGCGAGTACCTACTGAGACTAGAAACTAATGAAGGGAAGTTTCTCGGAGATAAATCTCAGTGCTGGCCCAGCTAGGACTCGAACCTGAGAAATGAGATCTTTTAAGGAGATTGTAAGGGCTCGATCAAGCTAGGGCGAAGGGGGGGGGGAAGCCATGAGCGCTATTGTGGCTGACCTCTTCTTCTAGCAAGAGCATCGGAGACAGTTCCATTGGGGGCAGGGGGTGAGGGGAATGTACCTAAGGACTGCCGTGGTCGAGAAGTTTCGGCCGCGAGCAGAAGATGTGGACATACCCCATTGGCTGACGGACTCTTGCATGCCCATCAGACATGACTTGACCGGACTTGGCGGGAGCATTTTCAACAAAGAAAGAGTTTACGTTTCGGTAGGGGACGGTCGTGAAGAGTTGGGTTGGGTTGTTTTACCTCTGAGCGGCACTTTTTTGCACACCATGGGCTAAATGGCCAGGTCACGTGGACCCCGAAGGCTCAGAGAAGATTGGGGGAGGGGACCCACTGGAACAGCTGTTAGGAGACAGATGGTAGCCTCCCGTCAAGGCCATCCAGCGTGTTCTTTAACGTGCACAGGGTATGGCTCTCCCGCACACGGGGCCACGGTTTAACGTCCCATCCGACGGACGGCGTCCTTTCCAAGCCCATCGGTGTCCCCTACTGACCGTGGGCAGGGCGGGGAATTTTGCGGAGATAAATCTCAACGCTGACCCAGCTGGGACTCGAACCTGGGAACTACAGTTTACGAGCCTGGCGCGCTACCAACTGAGCCACCCCCGCCCCAGGTCGTGAAGATGTCGCCCTGTTAGATATATTTCTTTGTTACGGTGTTGGGAACACCAGGAGGCTTAGTTGGTTAAAGCCTTGTAAGTAGGATTGGGAATCCTGCTGTCTGGTATGAGTGACTCGCCGGGCGGCAGTCGCTGTAGTTTATATATTTTGTCTGTTCACTGTATTGTTGTTGAAGTCGAATTAAATGTAGATCTGTAAATAAGAAACATAGGAGTCTAGTTATTGAAACGAACAAGTAGTGCCATTCTGACGACATAACTATTACCGAAAACTCACCGACTGAGAATAACTCACATAGATGGGAAGGAGGAAGAAGGAACCCTTAACAGAGATGATAGTTTGTGCTAGTTTAGGAAATGATCTCGGTCGATCTTCCAGCATAGATTTGATTATTGGTGATAAAACTTGAGACTGGATGGTTCACGGAATGATGGCTGCGCCACATAAAAGGTGCCCAAACAGGTAAAAGGTGCCCAAACGTAGATAACAGTTTTTAAATATATTAGCAGCATGCAGCTGAGTTCTGTCTTATTTAAAATTGTTTGCTGTTAGGCTGCCAAGAGTGGTATTGCAACCACAATGATGCACTCATTAGTGTGGCCACTTGGCTGAGAAAAGTATTAAATGTGCATTGTTGATGGCACTTCGTACTCTCGCCATTCAAACAGTACGATATTGTTCAAACAACTTACGAAGTTGTCGGAATTGACATCTTTGAGAAAAAAATCTCTCAAATGCAGATTGATAACAGTTTATATTTCGCCAAATTAGTCCAATAAGCATGAATACATCTCCAACTTCTTTCACAGTATTAGCTCCATTATGGCAACTCAAGTTCCAGTTTGCTCAGGTCCCAGCCTTGCACTTGGCGAAGATCAGAAAATAAAAGCTTAAATCAGTGAGAAAATATCGAAATGATCGCTCTGACGAAAACAGATACGAATTCAATATATAGCTTCAATGAAATATGCCGTGGAAGATGACGAATCTAAAAAAATTAAAATTTTTATGTAATGCTATCAATCGAAATGCTTTCTTCCGTGACATTCGAAAACGCATGAAAGTGTCGGGTAGCA
This sequence comes from Ryuthela nishihirai, assembly GCA_038380435.1. NCBI lineage: Eukaryota > Metazoa > Arthropoda > Arachnida > Araneae > Heptathelidae > Ryuthela > Ryuthela nishihirai. The sequence goes on along the minus strand of JAWZYU010000017.1, from coordinate 86,898,052 downwards.
TTCCACAATTATTGAAATTTGATGGCACCATGGTTATTCTAGATTCTGACAAAGCATCACTTTTAGCTGATACTTTTGATCTAGTTTATGTCCCTGACTGTTGTACAACGAGCAATATATCTGTTGAAGAATCCACCCTTGATTTTCATGCTGATAGACTGTTTGATGTGCGATATATTAGGAGAGCCATTAATCAAACTCCTACTACTTCTGCCCCAGGACCTGATGGGTTACCATTAATCTTTTCCAAGAACCTCATTAGTTCCATCAGCGATAAATTATCAGCACTCTTCAATATTTGTTTAAGTAGTGGCAATATCCCACAGGATTGGCGTCACGTAATAGTTGTGCCTATTTTTAAGTGAAATGGTGAAGCATCAAATCCCCGCAACTATCGCCCCATTTCACTCACCAATATGGTCTCGGTGTCCCCCCCCCTCGACGGGAACCACCTTGACGTGGTGGTGGGGGCTTGCGTGCCTTAGTGAAGTGGAGGGCTAAGCCGACTAGTGACTAGAGTCACTCATGTCGGACAGGCCGAAACGGAAAGGCCAGACTAAGAGTTCCCTATCTGAGATGACACCACAGGGGCAGCACAAGAAGGTGCGTGGTGATCAGTTGAGCCAATGGGCCAATGGCTGAACAGCCAATGGGCTTGAGAACAGCTGGAGGTGGGCTGTAAGTATAAAGAAGTGAAGTAGAAAGTGAGAAAACAAGGTACGAGCCCAACAAGGGAAGTAAAGTAAGTGAGATGTAAAAGAAGGAAAGTGCAATATAAGCACAAAATAATAAATTAAGGTCGTGAAAAATGAAGTGAGATGAATGGAATGGAGGAGTAAAACGAGTTATTGAGTTGGATGAGAAAGTGTTATGTACAAAAACAATACTGGCAGTACCAAAAGGTGTACTGCAGTATTGAGGATTGCAAAAAAAGTGCGATAGTGAACGTACTATAAAGGATTAGAGGCGTACAGATGCCAAGAGGCTAAGGGGAGAGCCCAGAAACTTATAGGTCAGTTAAATTCAGGGGAGGGAGCTTGTGTCAAGAGACACAAGTCTCCCTCCCACAGTTTCTTTTCTTTTTCAGGTTCACAGATCTCTGTGTCATTCGGTGAGATTAGGTTGGGGTCGTAACTCTTTAACACGGGGGAGGATAGGAGTCCTTGGTCCTTTGGACATGGATTCCTGTCCTCCACCCTTTTTACTCCACCAAATTCCTGTTTCTGTGTTGAAGCTAACGGGAACATAGGCGAGTTTTTGCACCCTAATACGTCCTAGGTGTGCGGGCCCCACCTCCGATGTTGACTCAAGAGAGGTTCCTGGTCTTAGATTGACCGGAATTGGTCAATATACCTAATAGGGAATGAGGTGGCCAGTAGCAGGTTATGTTTGGCCCATAGGGGCAAGTGGGGAGATATATCATGGTCGCCACGCCAATGAGTGGTCCACCAGTTTACCGTGGGTGGAGACCCGTAATGTGGAAAAGGGGATCCTGGCGGTTGAGGGTCAGGCAAGCTGGTAGCGCAATACACTGTCCTTGGCCCCTGCTTCAATAAAACGGGCGGTCTGAGCTGGCTCACTCAGATCAATCGGTTCGTGAGGCATCCCCTGTCCTACCCCTTGACCAGGGTGAGTAAGGGGTGGTTGCAGAGCCAACCGGGTGGAGGTGATTGTTGACGATAGGGGTTGGGTCCGGACTGCGACCCAGACTAGTTCCAGGCCTCGGTCCGGATCATGCTCTGGTCCGAGGGGAGATCTGAAGTCTGGGTATAACCTGGGCGCAGCTCTGAAGTACCTCGAACGATGAATTATAACTCTGAGGCCTCCCCTTGTTGGGCTCGTCCCACGTGGGTGGAGACCGCCTGGGTGGAATACCCCAAACCAAACATGAAAAAGACGAAGACGACGACGGAATCAGGTGAGAAAAGTAGACGGACTGGAAAAAAGGACAGTAAGCCCGTAGAAGACACTGATCCAGAAGTGGTTGTGGAGGAAGTCCCGGACTCTCCCCCTCCCACCACAAGTACCGAGAGTGTAAGTGATGGGCCTCTACAACTTATAGAGGACCCAGAAAAAGGAATAGATAAAAGGTGCCCAAACGTAGATAAGGCCCCGGATAAAGTTGAGGAACCCAACGCAAACGAGAAGGGTTCAGGTAGGTTAGTGACTGCGGCTGGCCTTTTGGAGGAACTCGCGGTAGTAATGTTCCGTTTTAGTGTGGAAAATGAGTTACGAAACCTAATAGTGGGTGCAGCAAAGAAGATGCACTCCATTGTCTGTGACCAAGAGATTGAGATCGCAACCATGAGAGGGTGCATTTCGGAAAGAGCTGCATGTCCTCCAGTAGTAAAAGAGAAGCCACCGACTTATGCGAAGGCTGTTGGTGGCCAAGGATCAGGCAAGGGGTTCAGAATTGGTGCGTTAGCGACAAGGTCACTAACAGCAAACACAACTATATCGTGTTCCAGGTGGGTGGAATAACATCTTCCCCACAATATGTAAAACGGTTTGCGGTGGGCAGGACTGCTGACTGGTGTAAGCTCCTGCACTGTGTGACACCAGAACTGGCGAAGATCGGCCAGCGCGTCATGAATATAGGTGATTGTGCTTCTCTAAATGACATCTTGAGAGAACTGACGGAGCGCATTGGTACTGGATGTGAGACAACCTTTGGGTTTAAGAAGCAACCCAAAAAGAAATAGGCAGTAGATCAGTGCCCTGGTGGACACCTGAGCTCAGTATAAAGAGGAAAAGGGTAATAGCTCTGAGATGAAGATAACACAGGTGCCACAATGGAGAGAGAAGCACCAGAGAGGAAATATATAGGAAGGAGCAAGCTGAGTATAAGCTTGATATACAAAGAGAGCAGCTTGCCTCCTGGCAAAGGTTTTGCAGTGATGTCTCTGCACTGAACCCATTTACTCTGCAGTACAAGCTGGCTATGGAGAAGGAATTAAAACCCCTGGCAATTGAATATGTTCACAAAGAAGATGGATCCAAGACCTCTTCCTTTAGTGAAACAATCCAGGTACTATTAGATAAGTTATTCCCTAAAGATGACAGGAGCTCTGATGATGCAAAACATCAACTCCTAAGGAAACATAGCAGGATACCACCGGATACGCCAGATGATGTTTCGTTTATTAAAGAGGAAGTAGGAGAGGTTATAAGGGATATGGCCCGGGGTAAAGCCCTGGGGCACGATGGTCTGACTGTGGAAATCATATCTCAGGTGTTTAATGAACATAAAGATCTGTTCACCCAGCTCTTCAACACTTGCTTGAAACTGGGAGCTTTCCCACAAGCCTGGAAACAGGCTGACCTGGTCTTTTTTAATAAGGCAGGCAGAGACCCAGCAGATGCAAGATCATACAGACCTATATGTCTGCTGCCGGTGTTGGGAAAAGTGCTAGATAAACTCCTGAGAAACAGGATGTATTTCCACTGTTATAAAAACGGATTCCTGAATCCTAAGCAATTCGAGTTCAGGACAGAACAGTCCACCACAACCGCTATCAAACAAGTGGTGTACATTGTTAAGGTAAATAAAATGCACAAGATGCATACCTCTCTTATTGCCTTAGACGTGACAGATGCCTTTGACAATGTCTGGTGGCCTGCAATATTAAAAAGATTAAAAGATTGTTCCTGTCCCAGAAACATATTTGTTCTAGGCCAATTACCTCAATGAGAGGATGGTCAGATACTCTCATGCCAGCGGGTCAGCCTCAAGAAACTTGGAAAGAGGCTGCCCACAGGGTTCGTGCAGTGGACCATTCCTCTGGAATTTGGTCGCTGATACTGCCCTGGAGTTGACCCTACCAGAGGGCGTCTGGCTCCAGGCTTATGCTGATGATATGCTGCTTGTTATAACAGCACCCTCCAGAGCAAGACTGGAGACTGCTGGCAATGCAGCACTATCGAAACTCGAAGGATGGTGTCTGAGCAATAAGCTAGGGTTCAGCTTTGCTAAGACAACAGCCATGACTGTTGCTAAAGAGGGTGTCCTCAAAAAGAGGTACCCTATTTACAAATTAAATGGCGAAAACATCCGCCACATGAGGATTCTAAAGTACTTGGGGATCACTCTGGATGAGAGGATGAACTGGATCCCGCACCTGCAGGACTTAAAAGCTAAATGCACAAATGTTATGTGCAAGCTGGGGCGAATGGCTCGCGTCTCATGGGGACTCAGAAGCGAAGTCCTCAAAGAAATTTACCTGGGGGAAATGGAGCGGATCCTAACCTATGGTGCGGGCAACGCTACGCTCCCGACGGACCACTCCATAATCTGTAGAAAGCTGCTTGCTGCCCAACGACAAGCTTTACTGCCTATCACCATGGCTTACAGGACAACATCTACGAATGCCCTCCTAGTGTTAACAGGGATCCTTCCGCTATTTTTGACAGTCAGCAAAGAAGCGACCATTTTTAGAGTCTTGCAGGCTAAGGAGAAAGCAACATTCCTCGGAGTTCAGTATGATCCCGAGGAGTATGAAACTAATACTGCTAAGTGGGAACTCCATCCCACGAGAAGATTATGTGTGTCCTGGTCCAAGGAGTTACCATCAGGAACAGGATCAGATATATACACCGATGGTTCCAAGAGCGAGGATGGTGTGGGCCTAGCTTCACTGTCCACAATCAAGGAGCCAAGGTGTATGAAAATAAGAGGAGGGTTACAAATAATGGCTCAGCCTTCCAAGCGGAACTGCTCACTATCAGAGAGACCCTCAACTGGGTCCTCAATGACGGCAGTCAGGAAAACGACATACGGCTGTACACGGACAGCCAGGCAGCTCTGCAAGCACTTGAAGATGCAAACAACAGGCATCAGATAGCAAATGAAATCAAGTGCATCCTGAGCAATCAGAACATGCCCAGAGTATCCTTCTCCTGGATCAAGGCACATGTAAGTCATGAAGGGAACGAGCGGGCAGACGAACTGGTCCGCTCCGCAGGTAATAATACTCAACCTGTGCTAGCGGTAAAGACTTCAAAAACAACCCTGAAGTCTATAATTGGTCGAAGAGTAATGACGGAGTGGCAGAGGCTCTGGGATACGACTGAGAATGGTCTACAAACAAAGACATTCTTGAAAAGGGTCAGTCTATCCCTGATGTCCTCTGACCATTATTTGACTCAGGTCCATATGGGACATGGGAGCTTCCCCAACTACCTGGAGTGGTTCAAGATCTCTACCCACAGTTACTGCAGCTGTGGGGCTCCAGAAGCAGATGTCGGGCACTACATCCCCAGGTGTCCGATTACGGAAGGGTTCGCTAACGAACTCAGGGACTTCCAAGCGATCAATGAGGTAGCTGGCGAGTTGGTCTCAGTGTCCATTGAGAGTGCCCATGTCAGGGCGCACTTGAGGGACATAGGCTGGCTTGTCTGCTGGCTCCGGGACTCTCTTCTTTTAGGTCTGGAGGTGCTTTCTCTCTCTTACTTATATTCCTATCCTCCACCCGGACTGCACTCTGCACCCCTTTAACACCACCCATACTCCAAGTCCCTACTGGTCTCCTCTGAGACAAACTTCATCTTCTACTTCTAGGTTTCTCTTTGCCAAGCACGTGTAGTGTCGTGAGACGGAGCACGTGCTCTCCCCATGGGGGGCGTGTCCTTCGGGACCCGCACCCCACCCCGAAATAAAGAGAGGTCTCAGTGTTCATTGAGAGTGCCCGTGTCAGGGCACACTTGAGGGACATAGGCTGGCTTGTCTGCCGGCTCAGGGACTCTCTTCTTTGAGTCCAGGAGCTGCTTTCACTATTCTACTTATCTTCCTTTTTCACCCGGGTTGCACTCCGCACCCCCTTTAACATGGAATATATGAATATCGGAGTACCTGCGTTAGAGTGAGTTACTCCATGAATAAGTTTATAACATGTTTTAAAGTATAGAAGTTTTTAGTTAAAAGTTTATAGTTGTACTCCAAGTCCTCATATTCCAAGTCCCTACTGGTCTCCTCTGAGACAAACTTCATCTTCTACTTCTAGGCTTCTCTTGCCAAGCGTGTGTAGTGTCGTGAAACGAAGCATGTGCTTTCCCCATGGGGAAAGGGGTGGGGTCCATGGATGGTCCTTCGGGACCCGCCCCGAAATAAAGAGTACCTAAGCTTATGTTACCCTTCTTACAAACACGAAACATTTTACCTAATGAAAAGTTCGGATTCTTGCCTAACCATTCTACAACGATTCAGCAAAAGATTCAGCCCATAATATGCATTCATGGACTTCACTTATATAATAATATCCCTGTTGACGTAATTTTCCTGGACTTTGAAAAGGCCTGTGATAAATTAAAACGATCCCTTTTGATTCAAATATTCATCATCATTGGTATACGTATACCTAGTCTGATTATGAGGCTTCTTTCCAACCTGATTACTCATCGAACATACCAAGTACGAGTTGGGAACAGTTTATCCTCCATCGGAACCATCGACAGTGGAGTTATACAAGGATCCATTCTAGATGCATTGTTCTTCATAATCTTCGCCTCTGAAATTCTTAGTATTATTTCTCCTATCCAATGTACAGCTTACGCAGATAATAATTTATTTTATACCTCCAGTGATGAAGAAGAATGTAGTTCATTACAAACTGCTTGTGATGCTATTTACGAATGGAGCTTAAGGTACGAACTACCTATATCAAAAGACAAATCAAGTGTTCTGTACCTTGGAAGCAAGAATCCTCATTATAAATACAACTTCACAAATGATCCAATTACAAAAGTACAAACGCAGAAAATATTAGGATTATTAGGACTGCTATTCTCATCACAGTTAACTTTTGGTGACCACTATAATAACATTGTTAGAAAGGCTAATCGCATCGTTTGCTTAATTCTGAAATGTTATGGTAAATGTGACATTGACTCCCTAATTCTCCTGTCATTAGACCCTCACTAGAATACGCCTCACCTATATGGACACCTCATCTAATATCAGACATCAAAAATCTTGAACGCACCCCGAGATGGTTTACAAAAAGACTTCCTGGGTTTTACAATATGCCATATGAAGAAAGATTGAAAAGGCTCTCTTTGCATTCCTTGTGGTGGAGAAGAATAATGTCTGACTTAAAAACATGTTATAAACTTATTCATGGAGTAACTCACTCTAACGCAGGTACTCCGATATTCATCCTTTGCAACAGAAGAACAAGAGGTCATTCTCTTATGATCGATATGCCTTTTGCTCGAAAGAATTGTAGGTACCATTCCTTTGGTGCCGTGTTGGAAGAGTATGGTTGTCCCTTCCCAGAGAGATTGTCACTTCTACAAGTTTTGTTGTCTCTACTTTTAGACTGAAAAGATTTTGTTTATCACCATTTCTCAAATGCTTCAAATTTTGATGTACTTCCCCTTGCCCGGTATCAGTGTGCTGAGGGAGCACCTGCCGGTCTTCTCTGTAGTAATAATAATAAGTAAATTACAATATAATTGCAAATGAATGAGCTCATTTAGCACGACGTCTTCAAATAAGTATTTATTTCTCATTGGCAGCGAAACAAATGAAACACTCGTCACTGGAGGTGGCATCCTCTGAAGACCATCGGCCAACGATACTTTTGATCATTATTATAGCTAACTAAATTGTTGCACATCTGATTCTGATTGAAGTTGAGAAAATATAAGGTAGAGCCTGACACGTAATTCGATGCGCTTCAAGATGTCGCGTACATTTAGTTACTTCAGAGCCTGACCAACGATTGCGAAAGCTTTCTTCTACTCACCGGCACTCTCGCTCGATCTTGTCCAGCTGATTTCACTGTTCCTTAACACGCGATCATGGAATTTCACTTCTAAGGTAAAAACATGTGAATGTAATGTTACTGCATATTCTGAGAATAAATCTATCTAGCTTTAATAATGATTTGGTTGCGGTTTTGCGTAATTCTCTCATCAGCTATCTGCCAAATAGCATCGCACATGTTACTAGCTGATTTCTTCTTTCTCTCTCTCCCGCGTTTTCGCAACTATTTGAAGGAAGAGTTGATTATTTGAATTTGATATCCTCACTTACATATATGGATAGAGATGAACAGAAGATTATGCTTCATTAATGTCGCATAGTGTATTTTAAATTAAGAATGTTGCTTATTAATGTGGCAATAAAGTAAATTAAGGTTGATTGATTGGATGGGGTTTTTGTGGCGCATCAGCAGCAAGGGCTATAGTGATTTTAGGAGGTAGATAATAGTAATAAAATTGAAACGATTAAATTATCATAATGAATTTATTTACAGAACGAAGAAAAAATCGAACCATTGTCAGCTCCCATTCGTGATCCTTAAATGGATTTTTTGGCAGTGTTTTACATGAAGCTCCCGACACCGTGGTAAAGATTTTGGTCAAAATAGGTTAACCATGTATTATTTCAGATAAAACCTATTGTCAAACCGCGGTAGTCTTGTTTTCACAGAAATCGCAAAGAATACTTTATACCTGCTTGACACAGCATAAATCATTCATTTTTAACACAATCTTTTCTTCTTCAGGCGGGTGGACTTAAAGGTGCAAGTTTTATGGTACTATTTTAAGATTCAAAATATTTTCTTTCAACAGCAACATAAAATGCAGCGACATTTTAATTTTAATGACGTACATTCTTCAGCTCTCATGATTTGTCATCCGAGCTCCTTACATTCTGTCATGTTTTATTTAATGATTCATCTTTTATTATTATTGATTTTGCTTTTTATACAGGTCTTTTGAATCCACTGTTCTTTTCTTTTACTGCGTTTTTATCTTTGTTACTGTTTTTATTCACTGTTTCTATTGATTGTCATGGGTTCTGGCACTTTTATCAGTTTTTATTTTATCTTAAAATGGTGCAACATAGATGTAGTTGCTCTTGAGACGTAAAATCCCAGTCAGCAACATAACCTTTCAATGATCAACCCTTTATTTAATATTACTTCAGTGTTTAAGAACCAACAGATGATATCAGATCGAGAATTTTCTTGAGATCTGCGATCACTTAAAAAATTTTGGGGAACACTTAAGTTCAGAACCCTTATCGTAGAGCAGTGGTTCTCAACCTTTTATGCTTCACGTACCCCCTGGAAATGTGTAACTGGCGTATCCCTTGTATAAATAGATAAAACTATAGTTATAGTATAATAATGGGAATAAAATAAAACATAAATATATACACGTTACATTTGGTATTCATAAATTACATATATCGACAAACACAATAAACGACATAAACAATTTAACAAATCTTACAAAATTATAAACGTTTTACTGGGTAATCGACTTTTGAGCTCTCACAGAGTACCCACGTTGAGAACCCTACCGTAGAGTTGGGTTGGGTTGTTTTACCTCTGAGCGGCACTTTTTTGCACATCATGGGCTAAATGGCCAGGTCACATGGACCCCGAAGGCTCAGAGAAGATTGGGGGAGGGGACCCACTGGAACAGCTGTTGGGAGACAGATGGTAGCCTCCCGTCAAGGCCATCCAGCGTGTTCTTTAACGTGCACAGGGTATGGCTCTCCGGCACACGGGGCCACGGCTTAATGTCCCATCCGACGGGCGGCGGCCTTTCCAAGCCCATCGGTGTCCCCTATTGACCGTGGCCAGGGCGGGGAATTTTGCGGAGATAAATCTCAACGCTGCTCCAGCTGGGACTCGAACCTGGGAACTACAGATTACGAGCCTGGCGCGCTACCGACTGAGCCACCCCCGCCCCGTACCGTAGAGAATTGGAAGCAACAGGAACCCTTACACAATGGTGCAATGCGTATTACGTTAGTAGTTTTGGTTGGCTAACTACTGCACTAATTAGACATAATATTTCCCTCGAAAGTTATTGTACTTAGTTATTTATTATTTCTCAAAATGTTTGAAATCAGTATATTTTATATTTACCATCATGCAAAGCATATTTCTACAATGTAGTTTAGGTTTAAAATATACAATGCAATGAATGAAATGTTTTCACCAAAGCAAAAAATGCGAATATTTAAACAAATATGAATGAGAATTTGACAAATAAACTACAATAAACAACAATACGGATATTATGTAAAAACGCAAATTAAAATCAAAAAGTGCTATAAATATTTTATGGTCGCATAAACTAAACCAAACAATAATGTAAAAGTTGTTAGTTATGTAAACAAAAAAATGAAAGAATAATAGAGTTATTATGTGGAGACGCAAATTAAAGTGACATAATGATATAAATGTTGTGTGCGCAAGCAAAATGAAAAAATATTGGGTATGATTTAAAACTTTTTAGGCAACAGAAATTAAGACACATTGTGAAAATGAAACTTCCTAAAGATAGCAGAAGAAGTATCCATTATAAAATGCAGCAACGCCAGAAACAAAATTTTCGCAACAAACCATTTACCTTTTAGGAGCAGAAAGAGTTCATTAAGAGAGATCAGAAGGAAAAGTATTGGTAACCAATATCGAGAAGAAAAATATCAGAGATAAAAAGGCGATTGCATTAGAGAAGATCGAGTGCGAGTGTATGGTTTGCTTTTTCTATTCAGCTGATGTGTATTCCGGATAGTTCAAATAGATGCGGAGACAAGTATGTACGTTTGCTTGCTACGGAGTGAATTTCAGAAGAGATCTTTGGCTGCAGATGTTTCACAAATAAAAGGAAAAAAAGAGACCTACCAACAGTAGATGCTTTCACCAAATAATACACCTCTTACGTTCTCTAAGTTCTCTAAAGAAATCCAACATCCCTCGATCCATATTTTTATTCGCAGGCAGAGGCTGCCTGTGATCGTGACCAGCACTCAGTCTGGTCATCAAATAGACAGAGAGCAAATAGAATCCTTACCCTGCCTGGTTCTTTCTTTTTCTCTGGACGAAATATCAGACTTGGGAAATGGAAGCCGTTTCAGACTTCACATGCCTGTTTGTCAAATACTCTTCTGTGAAGGAGACATCGATTCCTCGACCTGAAAAGTAAAAACAAAAGAGATTGAGTCATATGAGTCAGTCAAATGTAAAGCAAAACTGGAGTTGTTTTGAAAGAACTGCACAAGGAATTGGATACCAGATGCCTCTTTTCATTGGGCTTAATGTAAAAGGGAGTTGTGCTCAAATATCGAGACTTTTTGATAGATGTAAATATGGATGGTTTTCTTAGATGCCTGGGGAAAATAATCTATAGAGAATAGAAATTTAACGTAAAATTTAAATGTAAAAATAAAATAGTAAATACGAGAAAAATATCTCGTATTTGATATTTAATATTTATGATAATGACTTATTCATCTTACAGTAAGATTAATTAAATATTAGCTATGGAAATTAAGAAGAAATGCAAACAAGACTATTAAAATTCAGTCGAAATTATTTCCTAATTTCAGACATGATATTTTAAAACGATAATACAGATTTAATATGACTGTAAACTATCACTCTTTAATTGGTGAGGAATTTTTGTGGCCACTAGAGAAGGTATGAAAACAACAATAGAAAACAGAAAACGTGTTTTGGCAAAAGTAAAATAAAGAAAAATATGTCAAGCCTTTGAGTATGAAGCAAACTAGCATTTGAAAGTGATATTTGTTTCTCTTTACCTCCAGTCCACTGAAGAAGACGAAGTCCACAAACAAGGAAAGATTTGGTTCGATTAAAATGCATTATAGAAGAAACCTAGATGGAAATCTTAAACTTATTAAAATCGTTCTACGGTAAAAATGCGCGACGAATTGGAGAGAGGACAAACAGCATAAGTTCAAAACGCGAATGGTCGGTTGTTGGGTTATTTTACCTTTAAGGTGCACTTTTTTCTCATACAGTGGGCTAAATAGCCATGTCACAATAACCCCAAGGGCTGAGAGAAGGCTGGGGATACACTGGATAGCTGTTAGAAGATAGAGGGAGCATCTCGTAAAGTCCATCCAGATTGTCTGTCAAGACCAGCCATTAGGGTATGACTCCCCTGCACACAGGGCCACAGCTTAATGTCCCATCCGAAAGACGTCGGCCTTTCCAAGCCCATCGGTGTCACAAGGTGGAGCTAAAATGTTGTAGCATAGATGAATTTCAACGCTGGCATAGCTGGGACTCGAACCTGGAACTGCAGATTATGAGCCTGGCGCGCTACTGACTGAGACAAGCCCTCTGCAATCCCCTCCTGAAAGGTCAGGGGGAGGTAATTAAACCCATGGGTAAGTGTTAGACTCAATTAATTTTATTAAAAGAAACGAAAACTAAAAAACTTTCCGATTATACGAAAAAATAAAACTCACTTTCAGACAAGATTAAAATGTTTCCACTAGCGAAGCTTTTTGTTTAATCGTCAATACAGAATGCAGCCATTCGAAAAGAAATAAGGCATGACAAAGAGACATGTTCCGAAAACGGCTATTGCTCTAAAAATATTTTCGTTTTTTATGAAGAAATGCATCCGAAATATAAATAGCAAACCTCTCAGATATTATCGATATTAAAGCAGGTCTCTGAAGCAATAAGACCTTACTAGTGATTTTTATTTTTTGCAATATAGTTTTTAGACCTTGAAATTTCCTGGTTAGCCACAGCTTCGACTAGAAAACTAATTGACCTGATTTGAGATGTGTGGGAGACATTTTTTTGTCTCCTTTTAGAAAAGAACACGATGAATATTTTCGCTTTGTCACTGTCTCTCTGTCTGTAGACATCCAACATTTTGTTGTTAGAGATACAAGAAAATGTTTTTCTGCATTGGAGAGATATTGATGAAATATTGAGATTCGCCCTTTCCGACTCTCTCAAAAGTTTAAGCCCTCTAACGGTGAAAAATTTAAAAAACGTATTGCTAAACGATATATGAATGCTAGAAATTTAAAACTTTTGTGGTGGAATGTTTTATTAATGAGGTTTGCATTGGCAACAATGAGTTGACCTTTTACACCCAGGCTAGGTAACAAAATGCAATTTCATTGTTCGTTTTTAGGGAAAATTTATAATTTTTTTTGGGGTTGGGTACCAGCAGATCCTTTAACTCTTGTAAGTTATGTGGTTGAGCAGCCGCAGATCGGATATGCTGTTCCAACACAAACCATAGATGTTCGATTGAATTGATGTCTGGGGAATTTGGAGGCCATGGCAATACCTGGACGTCTTCCTCATGTTCCGCGAATCATTCTCAAACAATCTTGGAGTGTGGCATGGTGCATTATTCTGCTGAAAGAAGGCACTATTAGAGAGGTATACCGTTGCCATGAAAGGATGTACCTGGTCTGTATATATGCTTAGGTAGGTGGTAGACGTCATAATTTCCTGCAGATGAATGACTGGAGCCAGCGTTTCCCAGAAAAACATTGCTCAAAGCATTACAATTCCTCTATTGATTTGTTTTTTGTCCCACAGCACATACTGGTGCCAACACTTTCCCAGATAAACGGCGGACACGTACCCATCCGTCCATGTGGTGCAATAGGAAAAGAGATTCGTCGGACTAGACGACCTTCTTCCAATCATTCAAGATCCAGTTTTGATGCTCGCGTGCCCGTTGTAGTCACTTTCGACGATGAACCGAGGTTAGTCTGGGCACTCAGAGCAGCCTGCGGCTACGCAGCCCCATTTTCAACAGAGTTCGATGTACTGTATGCTGTGACATATTACTACCATCACCAGTATTCCAATTGCTGGCGAGTTGTGCCACAGCATTCCTTCTGTTGACTCATACCATACGGATAGCCTTCGCTCACCTCTAGCATTGATGAGCCGTGGTCGACCCACCTTGCCAGTGGTTCATGGGTTTTCTCTCCTCGGGCCACTTTTGAAGGTACTAACCATGGCTGACCATGAGCACCCCACAAGTGTTCCCCGTCTCGAAAATGCTCTGACCCAGTCATCTGGCCATTACAATTTGGCCTTTGTTGGGTTGTTTTACCTCTGAGCGGCACTTTTTTCCACACCATGGGCTAAATGGCCAGGGCAAAGGACCCCGAAGGCTCAGAGAAGGTTGGGGGAGGGGACCCACTGGAACAGCTGTTGGGAGACAGATGGTAGTCTCCCGTCAAGGCCATCCAGCGTGTTCTTTAACGTGCACATGGTATGGCTCTCTCACACACGGTGCCACGGCTTAACGTCCCATCCGACGGACGGCGGCCTTTCCAAGCCCATCGGTGTCCCCTACTGAGCGGGAAATACTACGCAGGACGGGGAATTTTTGCAGAGATAAATCTCAACACTGACCCAGCTGGGACTCGAATCTGGGAACTACAGATTACGAGCCTGGCGCGCTACCGACTGAGCCACCCCCGCCCCTTTTGGCCTTTGTTCCCTGCATTTAAGATCCCTGCATTTAAGATCCCTGCCCTTAAGATCCCTGCATTTTCCATGAATGATATTGATGTGTGAATTGTGATGAACAGGAATAACACTGATTAACAGATCTCAATATCAGGTGTTATTTATATCGTTTCATGACCTTCACATGCGCCGTCGTTTACCTGCAGTTGCTTCGATTTGCATAAAGACGCCCTGGTTATAACGTTTTGGCTCTTCGGTGTACAATGATAAAGTGAATATATGTCACTTCAAAGACACACAAAGTAACGTATTTGTCACTTTGTGTGACAAAGTTACATCTATTTCACAATATCAAAGTTACATATATGTCACTTTGAAGAAATGTCAGTTATTCGGTGGTGTAGCAGTTATGACGCCTTTGCAAGCTTCTGGGTGATCTGGATTCGAATCCCAGTCAACACAACCAATTTTTTTCAACTCATTATTTGAATTATTGCAAACGATGTATTTATGCTCGAAATGAAAATTTCATAGCAGAATGTGAAGTTTCCTCTTACACCAAGGGAGTAGGAAACGCAATTTTTTTGTTTTAGGAGATAATTGGACTATTTTTTGTCGAAATGGTAGTAGCGAAATAAATAAAATCGAAATTATTCAAATCCTTAGGCAGTTTTAATTTACTTCAATTTCTTTACATAATTGCAAAATTATATAAACGGCGTAACTTTTAACGAATGTTGCAACTGATCTGTTTATCATTGGAATTTGAAATTTCGGTTGGGTTGTTTTACCTCTGAGCGGCACTTTTTTGCACACCATGGGCTAAATGGCCAGGTCACATGGACCCCGAAGGCTCAGAGAAGGTTGGGGGAGGAGACCCACTGGAACAGCTGTTGGGAGACAGATAGTAGCCTCCCGTCAAGGCCATCCAGCGTGTTCTTTAACGTGCACAGGGTATGTCTATCCCGCACACGGGGCCACGGCTTAACGTCCCATCCGACGGACGGCCTTTCCAAGCCCATCGGTGTCCCCTATTGACCGTGGGCAGGGCGGGGAATTTTGCGGAGATAAATATCAACGCTGACCCAGCTGGGACTCGAACCTGGGAACTACAGATTACGAGCCTGGCGCGCTACCGACTGAGCCACCCCCGCCCCTGAAATTTCGGTGGAAGAGTGTCAAGAGATATTCCACTGACAGCAATAATTCAATTACTTTTACCGAGGAGTGTCAGAAAAGCAACTTTTTAAATTTAAGAAATAAAAGATAAATACTTTTTGTGTTGAACAAATACCAATAAAATACAACTATTTGTATTTTCCCAATTATCCATTAGTTTTAATTAAACTCTTAAGGAGTAAAAAAAAGTAGATAAACGAAAAACTTCATTCTTCATTGAAACGAGATTCCGATTTGCGCCAGAGGCAATGTGCTTTCTTGTAGTTGCATTCTGCATTTTATAACGTTTCACAAAATAAAAGCAAAGTTTTGCAATGTTTGCAAGGCTATTCTGAGGAAGCAGCAATGCCACCTACATATATCTGGAACAAATAAAGCGACAGGCTTCTGCAGGAAATAGATCGTTCGAGAATTCCTTCGAAATAAGAAAGTTCATTTCAAGAAAGAAATTTCCAAAAGTGACTTTTTTTTAAACTTGTGATGGATTAAAAAAAAGCATGCGATTGGTGCTCTGTTTCATAGTAAGCACAGTACAAATTGCCAAAACCGGAATTATCGAAAATCACTAAATATTTGAGAACATTTCTCAAAAGAAATTTCAGATTAGATTATTGCTACTCATCGGGATAAAAAAATTCCCGAATTTAATTTAGTTTTCTTTAATTTCTTCCGGAACCCGATTAATAATACATTTTTCTTTTAATTGTTTGCTGAACATAATATTAGGATAAATTAATTTGACTTTCAATGCAGAAAGAGAATATTTTACTTATAAACCTACGATACTTCAGGGAAAATGTTTTGCTAAAGTGCAAAAGCATACTTTATGGTTGTGATGCTTTTTTTTTCGCAGCTAACAGTCTTAGAGACGCTACAAAGTTTTAAGAGGTAGTATTTTTAAAACATCAAGCATTGGGGTGAGGGTATGGCTCAGTCGGTAGCGCAACGCTCTCGTAATCTGTAATTCCCAAGTTCAAGTCCCCCCTGGGCCAGCGTTAAGATTTAACTCCACAAAAAACTATTCGCCTTGCTCTCGGTCAGTAGGGGACACCGAGGGCACTGAAAAGGCCGACGTTCCTCAGGTGGAACGATAAGCCGTGGCTCCATGTGCAGGACAGGGATAACTTGTCCACGTTAAAGAACATGCTGGATGACATTGAGGAAGGCTTCCATCTGTCTCCTAACAGCTTTCCAGTGAATCAACTGCCCCAAACTTCTCTTAGCCTTCGGTGTCCTTGTGACATAGCTCATTGTGTGAAATAAAAGTGCAGCTCAGAAGTAAAACTAACCTAAACTTATTATTCATTATCGCTTGTAATATTTTATATATATAATCAGAGTAATAAATGTATTCGTGGTTGCCTCAGAATAGATAGATTAATATACACTGGTTTACATAAATTAAGGAAAACAGAAAAATTATGATAAACAAAACACTATATGAATAATTTTAATGAAATCTGATGAAAACATGAATTACAATGCTAGTTGTAGAATGACATAAAATATTATAAATTAGAAACATTTTTCGTCAAAAAACAACACTTACAGGAACTTGTCTAAAAATGAGTTGTCAGAATGCAATGGGCAAAGTTCTTTAATAGAGTGTGATCACCTCTTATAGCAATGCATCTTATCCCATGCTGTTTATGATGTTGTGAATCAGCTGAGTAGGGAGTACGACCATTGTTCCTTTAAAGCAGTAATAAGCTCCCCCTTTATTGCAGGTGGCGGGTTGAAGACGGTTCAAGAGTCTCCTCTTGCAGGTAGTGTTCCACTAATCGAAATCTGTGTATACGAGCGTTATCGTCTAGTAACGAATGTTTCACCTATTGCACCAGCGTAAGAACGTATATAAGGGTCCAGGATGTCATCTCTATACCTTTGAGCATTGAGGTTCCCACTCTTCAGCACATAGAGATCTATGAGTCCACCTAAGGAAATGCCATTCCAAACACACACGCTACCTCCATCGTTGCTGTCTCTTTGACCGGATGTTACTGGGATCATAGTGGGTACCTCGTTCTCTCCATATCAAACAATGTGCGGAATCACTCTGCAAACAATATCTGGACTCATCTGTGAAGAGTACGGACCTCCATTGCTCTACTGTCCAGTTAACATGCGTGCGTGCCTAATTCAACCGTTCTCTCTCTCCTGTGACGTGACGTGAGGGGTATACAAATTACTGGCCGTCTAGCGTACTGACCTCCCTCATGAAGCCTTCTATGTACAGTGGAAGCTGATACAACCCTCCCAGTGGCTGCTGCAAGAGAGGATCCTAGCTGAGAGGATTACAAAACTCAACAACTGTTGGGTTTTGCAATAAGTATTAACTTTTTGGATATTTTTCTTTTTGCAATAAGTCTAACTTTTGGGCCAACAACTGTTGTGTCCACAAGGTCCTTAATCGGGTCCTGCTGGAATTGACTATATTATGGTGGGTAGGAAAGATACAGAGAACAAAATTCATTTGCATATAGATTGGTAACATGTATTTGTCATATCAATATTTTTGAGATCGATATTGTTAGTTATCCACAGGCAGCAAGATTTAAATTCCTAGTCCATTTCCTGCATAATTAATTTAAATGTAGCTTTTATTCGGTTTTGAAATATCATAAACTTTTCTTCCGTCGTTTTGTGTGATCTACACTGCAAATTATCTCAGACACCAATTTCCAGCAAATATAGATCACAATTTGATCGAAATATTATCACAACTTGACCTTAAACTCCATAATGAACTTCAATATTACCACTATGTAGCCTAAAAATAGTACAGAAACTTCGTTCTAGCACATTTTCTAAGATCTATGACCCGAATTACTCAAGTTTTCAGAATTCCACTCCTTCTGCGTCACAGAATTAGTATTGCCTATCCTGTCTGTCTCACCTGCAATCAGCTATATATATAATGATACGATACTGGTAAACCGGTATGATTTATATATATATATCAGTAAATATACTGATGTAGATTTATTATAATGATACTAGTTGGACAAGTTTAAACACTCCTATGAGAGTGAATTTCCAGTGAGATACATCAGCGAAAGCGGTTCCTTCAATCAATAGCCAACTAAAGGTATTCCCGTAAACAACGTTTTCCCCATCGGAGTATGCAGAACGTTCCCTTAACGACAATTCCGGAACGATAGAGGGCACTTGTTTCGAAGTATAGCACGAGCCAGCAGATCGCGAATCTATTGAGGGGGAAACACGCTGTTGTTACCAGCCATATGTTACGTTGACAGTGAAATTGGGCTTGGGATGTTTATCGCGGAAACTAAAACGTCTTCGTTGATGAATACGTTTCGCACCGCCAGGTTGCCATCGATACCGGTAACATGAAATAGAGCTTGCCGTGGATCGATGGCTCCTCACTTCAGCACTCTCCGATGAAACAGATGATGAAAAACGGCGTCACTAAATCCTGACGCATTTCCATTTAGCTGTCTTGGCGGGGACGAGCGATAATAGGCAGAAGAGGTGAGTGTCAGGAACAGAAGGCGATCGCTGCGACCAGTGAGTAATAATTCGATGTAATTCTTTCAAATGCCGACGATCTTTGTTGAATCATCGCCTGCGCGTTTACAACAGCACGGATCGGCGATTCGTTTTATTGCGTATCATAAATTCCAACTTTTTGAACTGCGAAACAATTTCCTACCGATGCGAGCAAAATTCATTTCCAATACAGAAGAGTGCATCTGAACTCTGACACTGGTTCTATTCTTCATTTATTTAACAGGACGACAATTCTAGCAAACGTTCTGTCATAATATATTTATTTCCTTGCAATAATCCACGATATCAATGGCACAACGCTTCTTAATAATTACGCTTCAAGAAATACATTTTATTATTGTTTGAATTCGTGACAAAATTGTCATCTTTACGTAAAATATAATATTTGTTAAGAAAAAATCTCCAACGAATCTCGTAAATGATAAGGTTTGTTGGTCATCGAACCGAGGCGAGTTCTTTCAATGTTATTTAGGAAGAGGAACTTTTCTTCTCTTGTCGTATAATTTGAGTCTTTTTTTTACATTTGCTGTAGTTAGAAATTTAGATCCTACAGCCAACAAAAGAGATGTCATCGACAATGCTATGAACTCTTTTTTCTATGCATCAGGAGTAGTAAGCAGGAATTAATTAAAAAAAAGTATGTGTGTGTGTGTTTGAGAGGTTGGGTTGGGTTGTTTTACCTCTGAGCGGCACTTTTTTTGCACATCATGGGCTAAATGGCCAGGTCACATGGACCCCGAAGGCTCAGAGAAGGTTGGGGGAGGGGACCGACAGGAACAGCTGTTGGGAGACAGATGGTAGCCTCCCGTCAAGGCCATCCAGCGTGTTCTTTAACGTGCACAGGGTATGGCTCTTCCGCACAAGGGACCACGGCTTAACGTCCCATCCGACGGACAGCGGCCTTTCCAAGCCCATCGGTGTCTCCTACTGACCGTGGGCAGGGCGGGGAATTTTGCGGAGATAAATCTCAACGCTGACCCAGCTGGGACTCGAACCTGGGAACTACAGATTACGAGCCTGGCGCGCTACCGACTGAGTCATCCCCGCCCCTCAGTGGTTAAGTGACATCGCTTTGTGTGCAGTGCGCGGTTGCCGGCTTAGACTGCCGTTTTTTGTTTACTAGTTTTTGGGTGAAACTGAGCGTCGTTGGTTGTTTAAAGGGTTGTTGTTACCATTAAATGTATTGTTTATATGCTAGGAAATATTATTGGTAAGAATCTATTCTATGATTTGTTATACAGAAAACTTTGTAACTGAACTTTAGGCTGTTATATTCTTTACGAATTCTGTTTGTGACAAAAAGATAGTAAACAATAATTAGCCATCAGTTTAGTAATTCTGTTTGTATATTAAGTGAAGAATAATTCAGGTTTTACTTATTTATTCTAAATTAATTGCTTTATCTATTAAATAAGTTCATTTATTATCTGATTCATCATTTAAACCTATTACACTGCATCGTCAAATAATTTTGTAAATACGTAACATATCATAAAGGAGTAACTGTTAAGATATTACCAAGTGGAAACTATACTGCTCACAAAAATTAGGGGATATTTCTTCGCTTCATAT
Organism: Ryuthela nishihirai; assembly: GCA_038380435.1. NCBI lineage: Eukaryota > Metazoa > Arthropoda > Arachnida > Araneae > Heptathelidae > Ryuthela > Ryuthela nishihirai. Next base: position 86,877,542 of record JAWZYU010000017.1, on the reverse strand, counting down.
TCATTTTGAAATATCCCCTAATTTCTGTGAGCAGTATATTATTATCACGAATTCTAAAAGGTATCAATATGAGAAACATAACTTTTTAGAGCTTTATCAAATTATTCATATTTTTTTTCATTCGAAGAATGAAATCAGATATTTTGAAAAAGACAGTTTTGCAGAATGACATTTTAAAACAGATGCTTTTCAGAATGACAATTAAAAAGAGACACTTTTACAGAATAGCATTTTTGGAAGAGACTTCTTTTGTAGAATGACATTTTAAAAGAGACATTTTTGCAGAATGACATTTTAAAAGAGACATTTTGCAGAATGACATCTTAAAAGAGATGCTTTGCAGAATAACATTTTAAAAGAGACACTTTCACAGAAGGACATTTTTGGAAGAGACTTCTTTTGCAGAATGACATTTTAAAAGAGACACTTTTTAGAGTTACATTTTAAAAGAGACATTTTGCAGAATGACATCTTAAAAGAGATGCTTTGCAGAATATTTTAAAAGAGACACTTTCACAGAATAGCATTTTTGGAAGAGACTTCTTTTGTAGAATGACATTTTAAAAGAGACATTTTTGCAGAATGACATTTTAAAAGAGACATTTTGCAGAATGACATCTTAAAAGAGATGCTTTGCAGAATAACATTTTAAAAGAGACACTTTCACAGAAGGACATTTTCGCAAGAGACAGTTTTGCAGAATGACATTTTGAAAGGTGAACAATGCGCCCAATTAAAAAGCACAAACAGGCGACATACGTGAAGAAAAATCAAGAATAAAAATGAGGTTTACACTTTCCCGCGCTTCCCTACCCAACTAGACGTCCCGCCACGGCACAGTACTCCCACACTTTAGACCCCGTTGCTTTAGAGTTTGAAGTTATTTTTTGTTAATTGTCAAGTCACGTATACACGTTATATCAAGACGTTACGTCAAAATAGTATAGAGTGCTGATTACAGTCCACTAGTGAGCAGCACTCTACGCTATTTTAGGGAAAAGTTGTCATAGCGTTAAACCATAACTCTTGTTTTAAATATTAAAGCACCCCGAAATTCAAATAGTTTGCAATGGGTTAAGAATAACATTGAGGTAGTGAACTTCAACAAAACAATAAACATAAAAGAAAGTCCACCATCTGTACCTCAGATGCAAATCTGGCTGTATGTTAAAGTGAAATGAGCAAACAATTTGTCATTTGGGAATGAGGATCCATTGTAAGTAGTCAATATCTAGGGTTGGGTTGTTTTACCTCTGAGCGGCACCTTTTTGCACACCATGGGCTAAATGGCCAGGTCACATGGACCCCGAAGGCTCAGAGAAGGTTTGGGGAGGGGATCCACTGGAATAGCTATTGGGAGACAGATGGTAGCCTCCCGTCAAGGCCATCCAGCTTGTTCTTTATCGTGCACAGGGTATGGCTCTCCCGCACATGGGGCCACGGCTTAACGTCCCATCCGACGGACGGCGGCCTTTCCAAGACTATCGGTGTCCCCTACTGACCGTGGGCAGGGCGGGGAATTTTGCGGAGATAAATCTCAACGCTGACCCAGCTGGGGTCTCGAACCAGGGACCTACAGATTACGAGCCTGGCGCGCTACCAACTGAGCCACCCCGCCCCAGTCAATATCTAGAAGTGGTGCAAACTGAAATGAGTGCAACAATCTTTAGAGCAAAATAATAAGTCGGGAAAGGCTTTCAAGTCTCTTCGTCGAAACATCGACTCTGTATGATCGGTGAATTCGTTAAGATTACTCGAGAGAAAGGCGGAATAGCGGCAATAAAATATATTTGCTTTATTCTTAACCATTTTTTTCTCTCTTTATTGCGCTTACAGCTTTTTCCAGCTTTTTCATGAATTAAATATATGTTTCAGGATCTTGAAAAAGTCATCGATCAATTGCTAAGTTGAGGCTTGACTCACGAGAATTTATTGAGTCAACAACGCTTATGGCTCGAGAGCCACACGGAGGAAGAAAAAAAAGGACACATTAAAAAAGGAAGTTAAACAATAAAACCAAAGCAATCATAGATCAAAGACAATAGTAAAAGTGAAAATTAAAAAAAAATTAACAGCAAAAGAACACAACGTAGTACTAGATGCAATAAATGAAATACATTTTGGCAAAAAAAAAACTCTAGCTAAAGATGATCACTCAAGGGTTGGGTTGGGTTGTTTTACCTCTGAGCGGCACTTTTTCGCACACCATGGGCTAAATGGCCAGGTCACATGGACCCCGACGGCTCAGAGAAAGTTGGGGGAGGGGACCCACTGGAACAGCTGTTGGGAGACAGATGGTAGCCTCCCGCCAAGGCCATCCAGCTTGTTCTTTAATGTGCACAGGGTATGGCTCTCCCGCACACGGGCCACGGCTTAACGTCCCATCCGACGGACGGCGGCCTTTCCATGCCCATCGGTGTCCCCTACTGACCGTGGGCAGGGCGGGGAATTTTGCGGAGATAAATCTCAACGCTGACCCAGCTGGGACTCGAACCTGGGAACTACAGATTACGAGCCTGGCGCGCTACCGACTGAGCCACCCCCGCCCCTCAGTGGTTAAGTGACATCGCTTTGTGTGCAGTGCGCGGTTGCCGGCTTAGACTACCGTTTTTTGTTTACTAGTTTTTGGGTGAAACTGTGCGTCGTTGGTTGTTTAAAGGGTTGTTGTTACCATTAAATGTATTGTTTATATGCTAGGAAATATTATTGGTAAGAATCTATTCTATGATTTGTTATACAGAAAACTTTGTAACTGAACTTTGGGCTGTTATATTCTTTACGAATTCTGTTTGTGACAAAAAGATAGTAAACAATAATTAGCCATCAGTTTAGTAATTCTGTTTGTATATTAAGTGAAGAATAATTCAGGTTTTACTTATTTATTCTAAATTAATTGCTTTATCTATTAAATAAGTTCATTTATTATCTGATTCATCATTTAAACCTATTACACTGCATCGTCAAATAATTTTGTAAATACGTAACATATCATAAAGGAGTAACTGTTAAGATACTACCAAGTGGAAACTATACTGCTCACAAAAATTAGGGGATATTTCTTCGCTTCATATTCATTTTGAAATATCCCCTAATTTTTGTGAGCAGTATATTATTGTCACGAATTCTAAAAGGTATCAATATGAGAAACATAACTTTTTAGAGCTTTATCAAATTATTCATATTTTTTTCATTCGCAGAATGAAATCAGATATTTTGAAAAAGACAGTTTTGCAGAATGACATTTTAAAACAGATACTTTTCAGAATGACAATTAAAAAGAGACACTTTTACAGAATAGCATTTTTGGAAGAGACTTCTTTTGTAGAATGACATTTTAAAAGAGACATTTTTGCAGAATGATATTTTAAAAGAGACATTTTGCAGAATGACATCTTAAAAGAGATGCTTTGCAGAATAACATTTTAAAAGAGACACTTTCACAGAAGGACATTTTCGCAAGAGACAGTTTTGCAGAATGACATTTTGAAAGGTGAACAATGCGCCCAATTAAAAAGCACAAACAGGCGACATACGTGAAGAAAAATCAAGAATAAAAATGAGGTTTACACTTTCCCGCGCTTCCCTACCCAACTAGACGTCCCGCCACGGCACAGTACTCCCACACTTTAGACCCCGTTGCTTTAGAGTTTGAAGTTATTTTTTGTTAATTGTCAAGTCACGTATACACGTTATATCAAGACGTTACGTCAAAATAGTATAGAGTGCTGATTACAGTCCACTAGTGAGCAGCACTCTACGCTATTTTAGGGAAAAGTTGTCATAGCGTTAAACCATAACTCTTGTTTTAAATATTAAAGCACCCCGAAATTCAAATAGTTTGCAATGGGTTAAGAATAACATTGAGGTAGTGAACTTCAACAAAACAATAAACATAAAAGAAAGTCCACCATCTGTACCTCAGATGCAAATCTGGCTGTATGTTAAAGTGAAATGAGCAAACAATTTGTCATTTGGGAATGAGGATCCATTGTAAGTAGTCAATATCTAGGGTTGGGTTGTTTTACCTCTGAGCGGCACCTTTTTGCACACCATGGGCTAAATGGCCAGGTCACATGGACCCCGATGGCTCAGAGAAGGTTTGGGGAGGGGATCCACTGGAATAGCTATTGGGAGACAGATGGTAGCCTCCCGTCAAGGCCATCCAGCGTGTTCTTTAACGTGCACAGGGTATGGCTCTCCCGCACACGGGGCCACGGCTTAACGTCCCATCCGACGGACGGCGGTCTTTCCAAGACTATCGGTGTCCCCTACTGACCGTGGGCAGGGCGGGGAATTTTGCGGAGATAAATCTCAACGCTGACCCAGCTGGGTCTCGAACCTGGGAACTACAGATTACGAGCCTGGCGCGCTACCGACTGAGCCACCCCGCCCCAGTCAATATCTAGAAGTGGTGCAAACTGAAATGAGTGCAATAATCTTTAGAGCAAAATAATAAGTCGGGAAAGGCTTTCAAGTCTCTTCGTCGAAACATTGACTCTGTATGATCGGTGAATTCGTTAAGATTACTCGAGAGAAAGGCGGAATAGCGGCAATAAAATATATTTGCTTTATTCTTAACCATTTTTTTCTCTCTTTATTGCGCTTACAGCTTTTTCCAGCTTTTTCATGAATTAAATATCAGTTTCAGGATCTTGAAAAAGTCATCGATCAATTGCTAAGTTGAGGCTTGACTCACGAGAATTTATTGAGTCAACAACGCTTATGGCTCGAGAGCCACACGGAGGAAGAAAAAAAAGGACACGTTAAAAAAGGAAGTTAAACAATAAAACCAAAGCAATCATAGATCAAAGACAATAGTAAAAGTGAAAATTAAAAAAAAATTAACAGCAAAAGAACACAACGTAGTACTAGATGCAATAAATGAAATACATTTTGGCAAAAAAAAAACTCTAGCTAAAGATGATCACTCAAGGGTTGGGTTGGGTTGTTTTACCTCTGAGCGGCACTTTTTCGCACACCATGGGCTAAATGGCCAGGTCACATGGACCCCGACGGCTCAGAGAAAGTTGGGGGAGGGGACCCACTGGAACAGCTGTTGGGAGACAGATGATAGCCTCCCGCCAAGGCCATCCAGCTTGTTCTTTAATGTGCACAGGGTATGGCTCTCCCGCACACGGGCCATGGCTTAACGTCCCATCCGACGGACGGCGGCCTTTCCATGCCCATCGGTGTCCCCTACTGACCGTGGGCAGGGCGGGGAATTTTGCGGAGATAAATCTCAACGCTGACCCAGCTGGGACTCGAACCTGGGAACTACAGATTACGAGCCTGGCGCGCTACCGACTGAGCCACCCACGGGGGGAGGGGAAAGCATGCATAGCCAATATAAATCATTCTATCCATCTGCAAGCAGTGGGGACAATGCGTAATCAATGAGAATCACTTTCTCCTCCTGGCAACAATATCAGCAACTTGACATCACCGTAACCAGTAACAAACTTTCATGGGAAAAATGGCCTGGCGCGCACCGACTGAGCCACCCCAGCCCCAATCACTCAAGGAAAGGGGATCATTTATCGATTGGAAGAAATGCAACTCACACAAATTATTAGGAAAGTAAGACGAATTGTAAGACGTGTCTGCTTTTTTACAGTTGCTGTTAAGATGATCGTTCCCCAGCAAAAGAAAAATAACATACCAAGGAATTTTCACCATTTTTCCTTCGTATGCAAATCCGAGCTCTCTGCATGGCAGTTAACTGCACTAACAACTTGAACACTGCGAAAAAGAAACAGTTTATAGAACCCTACTAAAAAGACGCGAGTTGATTCTTTTACATTTCATGAAACGAAAAGATGGATTAAACATTTCTCAACAACTTATATGCATCACGATGATTTTAGTTAACAACTGATAACATTAAGATTATTGCGAAAAGATGGGCAGACAGCATTTCATCGAATATTCAGTGATGTGACAAAACATCGTGCAAAATTTCATGGGTGCTTCGGGAAAATGAAATGAATCCCACTCACGGCCAAACCAATTTTTTTCAGCTTACTATTTCCTATACAGCCTATTCTTTTATCATTTTCGTTCCCCTTTTTCTTGTCCAATATCGTTCTGTTCATTGCATCGGAACATCACGTCAATGGGAGGAATTAGAAGTGGGAAATATTGTAAGACTTTGCTTTATAGCTTTTACAACACAGCTTTGAGGAATTGCTCCTATCCGTATTAATGCATGTACCTTAAGGACTCTCGGTGACCTTTAAGGAAACGATCCTCTGTAGAGGATCGGAGTGGCCCAGAGGGAGATGTGAAGAGTCATCGATGGTGTCTGCTCTGATGGGTCGGTGTGGACGGAATGGCGTGCGGTAAATGCGTTATTGTCACTGGCCGCTGGGGAGTAAGTAGTCAGTCGTTCTCGTGATTCTTCGTAGCTTTTGTAGACCTCAACGAGAGGATCAGGTGAGCAGATGATCACATTACCTCAAATAGTGGAAATCTACTCGTCTTGTAGCAGAATGGTTAATGCGCTTGGCTTCGGAGTAATGGATTCGATTATGTGACAAGGCGCGGATATTTCTTTCCTTCGTAAGTCTTTCTGCTGAGATCTCGCCTTCCTCATATATCTTCTTTATGGTACAGTCAACCCTCGTTAACTCGATCCTCTATATCTCGAATTTCTGGTTAAGTAATTTTTTTTAATTTGCAATCGAATTCTTATCAATTTATTGCATTTTCTCTTTTTTTAACTCTATTTTTTCATCGTCACCTCGATAACTCCAAATTGTATGAAAAATATTTGAAAGAAAATTCCTTTTTTGATAAGTTTTTCCCATGAAAGTTTGCTACTGGTTACGGTGATGTCAAGTTGTTGATATTCTTGCCAGGAGGAGAAAGCGATTCTCATTGATTATGCATTGTCCCCACTGCTTGCAGATGGATAGAATGATTTATATTGGCTATGCATGCTTCCCCCCCCCTCCCCGCACGGTTGACAGCAAGAGCGTTCCTCTCATTACCGACGTAAAGTGTTAATTTAATTTTAGTTTAGAGATACACACACCGGTCACTGAATTAAAAACCTATATTCAATACCGAGTTGGTCTCTGTTAGCCCGAATTAGAGCAGGTATGCGATTTGGCATAGATTCCCAAGGTGTTGGATTGATTGATTGATTGAATAAATCTCCATTTCAATATTCTTGCAATCCGGAGTCCACCCGACTGCAAACTCATTCAGAGAACATTTTATGAGATTTGTTTTTAATAATCTTCTTTCTTTTCATCCTTCAATTTTTTTTAATAATAATCTTGTTTCTTTTCATCATTTTGTATAAACTATTAAACAAACCAATGTCTTTAATATAGGTAATAAGAAATTTATAGGATTTAATTTTATCTGTCTTTTTGGCTGGTTCTAAGATATTTTTGAAATTGTATGTTTTAATGTTAATATTTTTTAATGCCTAGAAATAATATTTTATGCTTTCATTTGCATATTTTTTACATTGGAATATTATATGTTCTAAGTTTTCATAAATATGGCATATATCACATGTTGGAGTGTCTGCTTTTTTCATTCTGTATAATAATGAATTGGTAAGTTGCTGTTGTTGTTTTACCTCTGAGCGGCACTTTTTTGCACACTATGGGCTAAATGGCCAGGTCACATGGACCCCGAAGGCTCAGAGAAGGTTGGGTGAGGGGACCCACTGGAACAGCTGTTGGGAGACAGATGGTATCCTCCCGTCAAGGCCATCCAGCGTGTTCTTTAACGTGCACAGGGTATGGCTCTCCCGCACACGGGGCCAAGGCTTGACGTCCCATCCGACGGACGGCGGCCTTTCCAAGCCCATCGGTGTCCCCTACTGACCGTAGGCAGGGCGGGGAATTTTTGCGGAGATAAATCTCAACGCTGACCCAGCTGGGAATTGGTAAGTGTTGAGTTAGTTTTAATTTTTAATATTAAGTTAAATTCTTTTTTGTAAAAGTCATAGTTATTAAATTTTGTTATGTTAGGTGATATTTTATATCTGTGTGTGTTTCTGGCATTAGTTTCAAACCATTCTTGTTTCATTTAATGTTTTTTTTTGTTTCTTATGTACGTAAAAAAAGGTGTGTCAATATTTGGAATAATATTTAAAGACATTCTTGCTTTACTGTCCACTTCATCATTGAATTTTATCCCTACATGGCTTGGGATCCATTGGATATAAATTATATTGTTATTTATTAAATGATTTTTAGTTAGGATTAATATGTCATTTATTGAATAGTTTAAAATTGCTTTTATTAGGGTCATTGTATAAAATATCAATAGAGTCTTTACTATCTGTGAAAATTACTATGTTTTTATTTTTATATCTTAATGCCCAATTAGGGGCAAGGATTATTGCTGTAAATTCAACCATTATTATGGGATTAGAAACAAGGTGTTGGAGTACCTTTACATTTCCAGCATCACCAGACAGTTTTTAACTTGCTCAGATTTACGGAAGAGGACTTTGCTCCCGGATCTATTTTTCTAACATGTCCCATACGGTCTCATTGGAGTTCAGATCTGGGCTTTGTGGTGGCCAGGGAAGATTGTGGAAGCCGCTGTTATACTCGCTGAACCACTGCTGAACACATCTTGCTCGATGGACAGTAGATTGTCGTCCATGAAACAGACGTCACCTGATGGATAAAAAGTCAACATTGCAGGATGGACTTGATCGGCAACAATGTTCAGATAATCCTTGGAGGCTACCCGATCTTCCAGCAATATCAGGAGACCCGTTCCGTACCAACAGAACGTGCCCCACACCATAACACCGCCTCCAGAACCTTGAGTTGTGTTTACTAGGCAAGCTGGTCCCGTTGCTTCATGGGGCTCTCGCCAAACTATTTGCCTACCGTTGGTACAGAACAAGGTCGTCCTACAGTACCGTCGATACAGAACAAAGTTCGTCTACAGTGGTGTCAGGAATACCATGACTGGAAACACGTCTTTTTTCCAGTCTTCCGGTTTCCAGTCACGGTGTTCCTGACACCACTGTAGACGAACTTTCCGGTTCTTCGCAGAAATCAGTGGTTTCCATATAGACATGCGACTGCTAGTACCGATCCTCTTTAATTCCCTACGCATAGTTCGCTGAGATATGGGTCAGGAACAGCCTTCATTGAATGCTTCGGTCAATTACTGCACACAGGAAGTCTGTTTCTCCGCACAAGCCTTCTCAGATGACGGCTATCTCGTTCCTGACAGATTGTCGCCGCGCCACACTTACGACACTTAGACAAAGCAATGTGGGTTATTTTTCCACCGATTAAAAACCCGGAATATCTCGCATTTTGAGAAAACAGCAGCTCTGCTGTTTCTAAAATCGTCGCTCCAGCCTGACGAGCACCCACAATAAGCCCTTAATCGAACCCCAAAGATCCTTTGTTTTTCCCATTGTAATCAGCATCACTGACGATTACTTCTTCTTCTTCTATACCCTGTTCCTCGAACCCCAAAGATCCTTTGTTTTTCTCATTGTAATCAGCATCACTGACGATTACTTCTTCTTCTTCTACACCCTGCTCCTCGAACAGAAGTCTTGGGATTTCTGGCCAATATGCCTTATATCCCAGGCTAAGTTGAATAAAAAATAGAGCTGAATAAACCAAGGAACACCGTAGACAAGACTAAGGGAAGAGTCGTACCACTAAATCGAGAATCGTTGCTCGAACACACAAACTGTTTCAAGGCACGAACAAAACGCGGAGAAGACATGGAAAGTACTGACGATTACTGACGAGCAGCTGTCTTAAATAGTTGCCTAGATCACGTGGTGATGCAGGTAACCACGTATTTTGCATATACGCTGCGCAAGTGATGATGCATAGAACCGGCCAGGCCTAGCACCTAATGTCCGGGGTCGGACATTAGGTGCTAGGCCTGGCATGGCTTCTCGTGGTGCGGACCGTTAGTAACTTTCAAAAGATATACTCTCTTGTGGAAGTGAACGGAAGGGGAGGGCTGCCAGATTAGTGTGGCCTACTGATCTGGACAACTATGGCTACTTTTCTTTTTTTTCTACCCTGCTGAGGAGTGGTCAACCACACAGGGTCCTGGTGCTGACCATATAAACCTACTGGACTGGACAGATATATGGCTCTGAGCTTGATTATGGATCCTGATTTTGCTGCACTGGTGGGCTTCTGTGGAGGGAAAATCTTCCGCTGTGTTTTCTGTTTGTTTGTGGGTTGACAGCCCCAAGTGAATAGATTCACCGGATATGTTTATCAGCTGGTGGATAATCCTGAGCAGAAGTCATCGCAGGCACCTGAACACTTTGCTTCTATTGGCATCGTCAAATTCTACATTGGAGGAAGTCTTCCAGTGTAGATGGCTTCAGCCTTTAGTAGTGGGGGAACGGGTCCTTGCCCCATGTCTGCGATTAGGGGGCTGTTTGATATTGTCGGCATTCCCTCTCTCAATAAACATAGTTTCTTTAAACATCCCACTAACCATTTTCTCTCCATAGGTAGTTGGAATGTGAGGACTCTGCACAGAGCTTTTTATCTTGATGTCCTCACACAAGAATTCCACCGTTATAATTTAGATATTCTCGGCTTGCAAGAGACCAGATGGACAGATAAAGGTCAGATTCTTAAAAATAATCTTAAATTTCTCTTTTCAGGGCGGGACGACAGTAAGCATCACCAAGGCGTGGGTCTGCTTCTCAGCAGACACGCTAGTGATGCTCTTCTAGGATATGAGTGCATTAATGAAAGGTTTCTTACAGCAAAATTTCAGACAAGCGTTAAAGACTTGAATGTTATCTGCTGTTATGCTCCCACTGAGGATGCCGATGAGGATGAGAAGGATAGGTTTTATGAACAACTTCAGGATATTTTGAATTCTGTCAAGAAAGGAGATATTACCCTTGTTCTTGGTGACTTCAATGCCAAAGTTGGTACTGACTCTGACCTTTGGGGAGGAGTAATAGGCCCTTTTGGTATTGGTAGCTGCAATGGCAATGGGCAACGTCTCCTACAGGTAAGTAAACTCAATGGATTCAGAATAACTAACACTTATTACAAACACCGCGACATACATAAGTACACATGGGTTTCACCTGATGGGCTGCATAAGAATATGATTGATTACATATTAATTAACAGCAAATGGGCTAGTTCTGTTAGGAATACTAGGGCATATAGGGGAGCTGAAATTGGATCTGACCATTACCTTGTTAAAAGTGTGTTGCAACTTAAACTTAAAAAGTGTTGTGCTAGGGTTAAAAAATTTACTTTTAATACCGAAGCTCTGAAAGATCCAGTTATAGCCAAAGCTTACCATGATAGGTTACTTAGTCATTATGACAGTCATGGTTTGCTTACTACTGAAGTTGAGGAAGAATGGGATCATTTTAAACAGGCTTTTTTGGACACTAACAGTACTCTTTTAGGAAGAAAGGAGCAGAAGAGTCAGAATTATCTGAGTGATAAGGCACTTGAGCTTATTTCGGAAAGAAAGAACTGCAGGAATGCACTTAATCAATACCCTACTAGTCCTAATAGAAAGCATTACAGAGACCTTAATAAACGTGTAAAGGATCAGTTAGCTGCTGATAAGAATCTTTGGCTTGATGGTTTGGCTGACAAAGCGGAGGAAGCAGTTAGACAGCACAACAGCAGAGAGCTGTACCAGATAGTTAATGTTTTGTGTGGTAGAAAACGGACAGGCATACAAGGATTGAAGGATAAACAAGGTAAGGTTATAGAAGGGGAGGATTCTGTCATGGCTAGGTGGGCTGAGCATTTCAGTGATGTTCTAAACAATGTAGTTAGTTCTACTCCCATTGTTTGCAATGATGATAGATGCATTGGTGGCTTTAATGTTGGCCCTCTAACACAATCTGAAGTTATTTTGGCTGTTTCTAAATTTAAACTTCATAAATCCCCAGGGGTAGATGAAATTACTACGGAAATGCTTAGAGCTGGGAATGTTTCGGTTACCACTTGGATGACTGAAATTCTGAATGTCTTTTATGATAAAGGCATGGTTCCTAAGGATTTTACCAGAGCTATTGTTATCCCTATTTTCAAAAAAGGTGATCGCAGTTCTTGTGATAACTATAGGGGTATCAGCCTACTCTCTGTTCCAGGTAAAGTTCTTTCCATGATTGTGCTTAATAGAATTAAGAATCTGGTTGACAGTCAATTGCGTGATGAGCAATGTGGATTCAGAAGTGGTAGGGGATGTGTGGATCAGATATTTTCACTTAGGCAGATTCTTGAGAAATGTTTAGAGTTTCAGAAACCTTTGATTGCTAGCTTTGTTGATTTCAAAAAGGCTTTTGACTCTGTTGATCGTCATAATTTGTGGTTGATTGTGAGATCATATGGTATACCAGACAAGTTAGTTAACATTATGAAAGCTCTCTATAATAACACTGAGTCGTGTTTGAGAGTTGGTAAGGCTTGTAGCAATTGGTTTAGCATTACTTCTGGTGTTCGACAAGAGTGCATTTTGTCTCCTTTTCTCTTTAGCTTGGTTATTGATTATGTAATGCGAAATTCACTTCAAGGGAAAGATTTTGGCCTTAAATGGTCTGGAGATACGAAAATTTCTGATTTAGATTATGCTGATGATTTAGCCCTTTTGGCAAATGATGTTGATGAGATGAACTCTTTCATTCGAGCTGTTGATGAGACTGGTAGTAGAGTAGGTTTGGTGATAAACAGAGAGAAAACTAAAGTGATAAAAATTGGTCAGGCAGGCTGTGATTCAGTTAATCTGAATGGTTGCAGTCTTGAGCAGGTGTCACAGTTTAATTATCTTGGGAGCTATCATGAGATTAACAGACGAATAGGGATTGCTGCCGGGACTTTTAAGAATCTATGGAGATTGTGGAGAAATAGGCGTATACACCTAAAGACTAAAATTAGACTGTATAATAGTTTGGTTCTTTCTAGGGTTAGTTATGGTAGTGAAACTTGGACACTTTGTAAACAAGATAACAGGAGACTAGATGCTTTTGATTCCAGATGCTTACGCAGTATCTTGGGCATTAGGTGGTTCAACTTTGTAACTAATGATGAGATTAGGCAAAGGAGTTTGCAACCTCCTTTAAGCAGCATATTGTGCAGAGAGAGACTCCGTTGGTTTGGCCATATTGCCCGTATGAATAATTATAGATTGGCGAATAGGGTTATGAACAGTGTGCCTAAAGGCCTCAGAAGGAGGGGGAGACCTAGGATGCGGTGGGCAGACAATGTCAAACAGGACCTTGTTAGAATTGGTGTGCAGTGGCCAGATGCAGTAGATGTAGCTCAGGATAGATTTGCTTGGAGAACTAAATTGCACGGTCTGGTTGGACCTCCGTAGCCCATGGCTGCTTGAGGATGATGATGATGATGATGTGTGTAGTCTCTCTTGGTACAGAGTGTTATTGCAATGGCAGCAAGTTGGCGGGGCTGGCTCAGTCGGTAACGTGTCAGGCTCGTAATATGCAGTTCCCAGGTTCGAGTCCCAGTTGGGCCAGCGTTGAGATTTATCTCCGCAAAACTCCCGCCCTGCCTGGGGCGGGGGTGGCTCAGTCGGTAGCGCGCCAGGCTCGTAATCTGTAGTTCCCAGGTTTGAGTCCCAGCTGGGTCAGCGTTGAGATTTATCTCCGCAAAATTCCCCGCCCTGTCCACGGTCAGTAGGGGACACCGATGGGCTTGGAAAGGCCGCCGTCCGTGGGATGGGACGTTAAGCCGTGGCGCCGTGTGCGGGAGAGCCATACCCTGTGCACGTTAAAGAACACGCTGGATGGCCTCGGATGGGACGTTAAGTCGTGGCCTCGTGTTCTCTCTGTGCACGTTAACGAATACCCTGTATGGCTTTGGCGGGACTAACTTTAAGGTTATTGCGAAAGTATAGTGTATGTCTCCCAACAGCTGAACAATAGGTCCCCTTCCCCAACCTTCTCCGAGCCCTCGGGGTCCTTGTGGCCTGGCCATTTAGCCCATTGTGTGCAAAAAAGTGTCACTCAGAGGTAAACCAACCAATAGCAGCAAAGTGTAAGTTGCCATTAAGTGATAAAGCAAAAAGTGAGCGCAGCTGTTGAAATAGCGGAAAGAAAAAAAAAAGCTCTTGCAGAGAAATTCGGAATTCCTAGCAGTACTCTATAAACCATTTTGAAGAACAAAGATATGTTATTTAAACTGATAGATTACGATAAAAAAAACTCAGGCATGAATAATTTCCTGATATTGAGCAGTAAAGTTGCTAAAATGGTTTATTTAATATAGTAACAATAACATTCAAGTGTATGTGGGGATCTATTGCGCTTTCTGTAACTAGTTTCTAAACTCTAACTCGAATTTTCGATAACTAGAAGTGTTTTGTTTCCCTTGAGCTTCGAGTTAACGAGATATTACTGTATATTATATTGATAGGGTCCTCTTAGACCTCTATGGAAAGCAGTCGTTTGTGGTTTAATTCAATTTTGCTATAGTTTCGAAATCTGTTGATATCGAAGAATAATCATTTCTAATCATATGATTAAATATCATTGAAGGGGGCTGTTCTTATACTTTTAATTTTTTTAATTAATATATTTATTTTGCTTTTATCATTGATACTTTTACATGGACATTGTCACTAAAAACACCAACGTTTTCCTACTTTGGAATCAAATGCTTGAAATTTGTATGTTCTTATCATTACTGTTAGAAACTTTCACTTGATTCATTACTTAATTGGATGCACTATATGCGAACAATTGTTTAGAAACCACTTAATTTTTTGGAAGCAGGAAGAACTTACTAGTATTTTAGGACACCTACTATATGATAAGCCATCGTTTGATAAAAATGTCTAAACTTCAAAGATTTTCTGAGACCGAAGGCTATGAAGCAAACCAAGTGATCTAGATGCTCTGAAATTTGAATCCATGACGCAGCCATATTCACCCCCTCATCTGTGTTGGAAGATTCATGAAAAAAGTTGAGATTGATTAGATTTCATAAGACAATGTCTTACAGGAATTGCTTGAAAGATTAAATTTTTAAAAAGTTTCCTTCCATCTCAATTCCTTTGTTGAATTTTGTTGCATTCAATTTCGGACATCTTATACATTCGAATAATTGTTTACAAACCTTTCTCTTTATTTGAGAAAACAAGTAAGTAAAGTATATATTTTGCAGCTTATAGCACATCTCTTGTAAGCTTCATTTGACACATAACTCATTAAGATCTCCTTAGAAAGATATAATGCAGTAAACTTTACGAAACTGCTCCTTCTCTTTGGCGGGAAAGAATTAAAGGAGACGGTTCTTATTGCCCTGTGACAGTCTTCGTGTCATAAGCTTTCATTTTATATATCACTGTGCGCCTTGAAGGGATATAGTGGACCGTTGTTTGCTTACAATTCATTTGGATGCGAGCGGAGAATATATAACATCACTCCCCGTAATAAGAATAATCCCGTAATAAGAATTTATAACATCACTCCGTTCCATTTAATGCATAAATTATAAAGTTTTGACCTACGGGAGAACATGGTGAAAACATCTCTTTGATAAAAATCCACAAATAAATCGACAAATCAGCAAACAAAAAACAAATACAAGAGATTTGGATTGTTTTGGATTGTTTTACCTCTGAGCGGCACTTTTTTGCACACCATAGGCTAAATGACCAGGCCACAAGGACCCCGAAGGCTCAGAGAAGGTTGGGGGAGGGGACTCACTGGAATAGCTGTTGGGAGACAGATGGTATCCTTCCGTCAAGGCCATCCAGCGTGTTCTTTAACGTGCACAGGGTATGGCTCTCCCGCACACGGAGCCACGGCTTAACGTCCCATCCGACGGACGGCGACCTTTTCAAGCCCATCGTTGGCAGGGCGGGGAAATTTTCCGGAGATAAATCTCAACGCTGACCCAGCTGGGACTCGAACCTGGGAACTACAGATTACGAGCCTGGCGAAATACAAAAGAAAAGCACCAGGAAGATATTTAATAAACAGTTTTTCCCCATCGCCTTTTAATCTATTTTAATTTTTCTTTCTTCAAAAAAAGTAGGATTACTAACCCGATAACCAGAGAATGCTTTTCAAACGCTTTCGACTCACCATTTTAGAAATATCCCACGGATTTCGACTGAATGCGTTTCCAACAAAACGGGAAGACTGACCAAAATCTAAATTTCTCTTTTTTTTCTACGAAATCTGAGTTTCTGTCAGAAAACAGAGTTCTGTGACTAGCAGCGAATAAGCCAAACGGAAATTCATTCGCGTGATTTGGTGTCTGGCAAACATCTCATCGTCCGCCTGACCCCGCCAGCCTTACAGGGAGTTGATCCAATTCGACACTCGCCGTAAACGTCACAGCCGCTTCCATGTGATCCAATGCAGGGAAAGCCACGAGCAGGGGCTAATGCTGTCGCGGTGAGAGGAACGAGTGCCGGAAGTTTTGTCATTAGACGTCATAGAAGATAGATGAGCTCTATGACAGCTTCTCGGCACCGGAAGTAAAGTCCAGCCCCTTCAATATACTTCCGGGAACCGAAACCCTGGTGGACGGCAGGTGCCAGTTAATGGAAGCCAAAGATAATGGATCTTTTGGCGTCTCGAATAACGCATTTGGTTAGACCAAGGTGCAAAAAAAGGAGCTCACGTAGCGGATTCAGAAATGCCGTTATTTTCCGCTTCAGAAAACCTTAATATATTGATCCAGATAAATGGCTGGGTCATGTGGTTTTAAAAGCATTTCAAAGAAATAAAAAAAGTGTCAAATGCAAATGAGGATTTTGCGACTTCGAAGGGAATAAAATGCAATTTTCTGTTTGCAGTTTTTGCAGCTTTAAAATCGATTGATATCTGAAATATAAAATACAAGTTTCTCAGGAGCATCACACGAGTAAGAAAACGCGATTGAATTTTTATCAAACAATGGATAATATCTGTGACATCTATTTGTAAAAGAATCATATTAGAGAAGTGTTTTCAAAGTTATGTGTAAATTGGTGCACATATTCTTCCACTAATCTTTTCTCTTGTATATATGTATATGTGGATGGATGTTTGTATGTATATGTAGGGAAGCAATAGGAATAAAGTGCAAAGGGGCCATTGAAAATGCTACTAAGGGTAATGTGGGCAAAAATGATTAAACTTGTGTACATTACACCCATTTTTCCAGATTTTTTTTTAAAGATCTCTAATAAGAAAAGATAAATGTCATACTGTAATGTAAATTCAATCTCTTCCCCCCCCCCTCCCTTTTTTGTAGATTTTTTTTTAGACAGATTCATATTCCTGTCTCGTGGACAAAAAAATTATTTGTTACAGAAAATAACAATGAGGGATTAATCTATAAGAGGAAAAAACACATACATATAGCATCTGATTATGTATGATATCCCCCCCCCCTTTGATAGGAGGGAAAAAAGGACTCATTTCCTCCCCTTTGAAAATGCTAGTAATGGGAACGGAGGTGAGAAAAATATTTAAAAATATATATATTAGTAACAGCCAGCCAAAAGTTTGGTGGAAAACGCAATTCTCCTCTCCACTGAGAATTGCCATCAGTAGTTTCGTATGAAAAATTCCATTCATAATTGTCACGATGTGTACAAGTAGTCGCGGCGACGGCAGCGCTGAGACTACTATTGTGCACGTTGTCTCGACGCCGTAAGAGAAACACATCCATCAGCGTTCACGCAGACATTCGCCTGTTCATCTGTTAACCCGTTTGGAATAAGCCTATAACTGTATATGATGATACTTACACAATATCTTACATTTCGTTGTTGGGTTGTTTTACCTGTGAGCGGCACTTTTTTGCACACCATGGGCTAAATGGCCAGGTCACATGAACCCCGAAGGCTCAGAGAAGGTTGGGGGAGGGGACCCACTGGAACAGCTGTTGGGAGACAGATGGTAGCCTCCCGTCAAGGCCATCCAGCGTGTTCTTAAAGTGCACAGGGTATGTCTCTCCCGCACACGGGGCCACGGCTTAACGTCCCATCCGACAGACGGCGGCCTTTCCAAGCCCATCGGTGTCCCCTACTGACCGTGGGCAGGGCGGGGAAATTTTTCGGAGATAAATCTCAACGCTGACCCAGCTGGGATTCGAACCTGGGAACTACAGATTACGAGCCTGGCGCGCTACCGACTCAGCCACCCACGCCCCCTTGCATTTCGTAGTTTGATTATGTAAGTAGGGGCAGATCAAGGGGGAAGACTAGGGAGCCATCTCTAAGAAAAGGGGGGGGGCTTGCCCCTCCCCCTTTCCTATATCCGGCCCTGATTCTAACTAATCGACGATTGAGATCATACAAATAGTACCATTTCGTTACTAGTGTACTTATAAAAACATAAAAGGAAGTTCTCATTTATTCCTTAAAATGTAAAATATGTATTTCAATCCTTTTGAGAAAAGGGGCTAAATCATTATTGCAGTATAAATCCTTTGATCAACACAATTTACATCTGAATTTTCAAATCTCTATCACAACTGGATCGCTTTAATATTCATTCAAAGTGTTGACATTTTGCACATTTAGTCCTTTCAAACAATGGTAAATGAATCCTAAAGGATTTCAAAAATGTGGATCATAATATTTCACTAGTACCTATCCAACTCAAAAATAATTTTTTATTTATTTCTTAAAACAAAAAGGTTTTTTTTCCACCCCTTCAGGGGGTAAGGGAACAAATCATTGCTGTTGGCACAAACCTCTTCACTCTCACATTCTACCAACACAATTTCCAACATAAATGCAATATTCGTTTAAACATTTGTAATTTTCAACTTTTTCCCCATTAGAGGTGAAATTAACACTTATCAGAGATTCATAAAACACAAATCCTAATAATTCATCAATGTCGGTCGAATTAAAAATAATTTTTATTTTTCCTCTGAAAGCAAACAACGTTGAGTGTCTACAGACGGATCGACAGACAGACGACAAAGTGAAAGCATTAGCTCTTTTTTAACGAGCTAAAACACAGTCATAGATGAACAAATCAATAGGTCTGATGTTGCAGACATAAATGACTAATTTAAAAATACCATACTGATCTGGCAGTCATAGATGACCATATCAATAGACCACACTTATCTGGCAGCCAGAGATGACCAGATCAATACGTTACACTGATATAGCAGCCTTCCTTAACATTCGTTCGCAGAGAAGAATGTCTCTTTTGAAGGTACTATCGGACTTCGAATGATAGGTCTTGTCGGTTTGTGCATCATTACAAGGAATTGATATAAAGCTTTCCTTCCATTATTAGCCTAACCACCATTTTCAGGCGAAATGTTTGTCCACAGTCTCTTGAATATAACTTAATGCCTCACCTGAAAACCTATTGCAGAAGTAAAAGCAAATGAAATGGAGTCATAGCATTGACACTGAGATGTGACTTTGAGTCCTTCAGTATGATTGGAAGTGTCAATGCTAAGGTTTTCATGTATCTCAGTCACGGATAGTGTCAATAGACTTCACATTATCCATATTTATGCACACGATCCGCGTGCAGACATTCAACAGTCCATCATCAAGTGATGCGATGCACAGTGCGGTATTGTCTGCTTCGCTGATAGCCTCGTCTACAGCGAATCACTTCACAAAACAAGGAAATTCTTTGAAAAGCAATCAACTTAGTGCCCTAGCTTCCATTTATGAAACATTACAGTCTTAATTAACATCTTATATGATAAAATATTATAACTTTAAGCATTGAAATGAAATAGTCTTTATTTCTGGTTTTCTGTTTCATGATGATAGGCCACAGACAAAAACAATATAAAAACTCACCTCATAACGGAAAGGACCTGATTCTTTAGAACAAAGGTGCAACATTTGCTAGTGAACATTCAAATGAAAATCCCATTAAATCAGTGGTGACAATAAATCAAATTTGCTTTGAATTTATTATGGTCAAAATGTTAATATTCGACTCAACTGTTAGATGGATGAGAAAAGTACACTTATCACTCGTTTTGCACTCTATGTGCTCTACTAGAATAGGCGAGTGTAGCGAGGTGAAGTTTTTGCGTAAAAAAGCACGAGTTTAGAACATAGGGTTGTAATGACCATGTAAATACAGTAAAGCAGATGCAATAATAACTATGAAGACAAATCGACTGTGGCAAGTTTGGAATGCTCGTTTACAAAGAGAATGAAGTTCATGATTTTTTCAAATTTGGCGGTTTTTAATGGTGGAAATTTAAAATAACGGATTATTTTAAAAACGCGAATTGTATTATATCTATTCTTAGTAAATATTACTAAGTAGCCTTAATTGGTATAATGTGTTGGGAGCTAGCGCTGTTCTAGCATGAGGCGGGGGTGGCTCAGTCGGTAGCGCGCCAGGCTCGTAATCTGCATTTCCCAGGCTCTAGTCCCAGCTGGGTCAACGTTGAGCCTTATCTCCGCAAAACTTCCCGCCCTGCCCACGGTCAGTAGGGGACATCGATGGACTTGGAAAGGCCGCAGTCCGTCGGATGGAACGTTAAGCTGTGGCCCCGTGTGCGGGACCACAGCTGTGGCCATACCCTGTGCACGTTAAAGAACAGGCTGGATGGCCTTGACGGGATGCTACCAGTCTCCCAACAGCTGTTCCAGTGGGTCCCCTCCCCCAATCATTCTCTGAGCCTTCGGGGTCCTTGTGACCTGGCCATTTAGCCCATGTTGTGCAAAATAGTGCCCCTCAGAGGTAAAACAACCTAACCCAACGCTGTTCCAGCATGGGAAACTTTGTGTGCTGTGTTAGCTCTAACTAAGGGAGTGGTCAGCAATGACTTCGGTCTTAGTAGGACGTGTCCTTGTATGAGAAGGCCTGTAAAAGCTAAGAGTAGCTCCTAGGATTCTTCTCTATCCCATGTGTTGCAAATGAATGAATAGCTGTCAAACTAAACCCAATTAAAAAATGTTCATTTATTCCTAAAGAAGCTTCATATCCTCCAGGGATAAGGAGACAGACCACTGATGTTATGTAAACTCTTTCACCACCTCACTGTTTATCCAAATTTCTAAACGAATCGATCATTTACAAAATTTTGTTGTTTAAGATTTTCTAGTGTCCAATTTTAGTGCCAGAGCTCCGGATAAGCTACGGATGACTCTTTTTTTTTCGTGCTGTGCTTCTGCTGAGGTTTTGCTTTAATCGCAGGATCTTCTCTATAGTGGGTTACGCTTGAAGGATATTACACTTTGGCAAGCAGCTGATTAAGAGGAAATTTATCATAACTTTTTTATTACCTATCCAACCCTTCAAAACATTTTCATTTATCTCTTAAAAGAATTGATTTTACAGACGGACAAGCATCGACAAAATGCAAATAACAGCTATTTTATTTAAAACTAATTAAAAAAATTATTTCTTAATTATCACAAATTAAAAAGTACATACATTCTAGGTACGTACATGTACTTTGCACAAATAATCTGTCTTCAAATAGTTTTTTTAAAACCGATAATAATGCAATTAGTATTGAGGACAGCGATTTATGAATGACGGGGGTGGTTCAGTTGGTAGCGCGCCAGGCTCGTAACCTGTAGTTCCCAGGTTCGAGTCCCAGCTGGGTCAACGTTGAGCCTTATCTCCGCAAAACTTCCCGCCCTGCCCACGGTCAGTAGGGGACATCGATGGACTTAGAAAGGCCGCCGCCCGTCGGATGGGACGTTAAGCAGTGGTCCCGTGTGCGGGAGAGACATACCCTGTGCACGTTAAAGAACACGCTGGATGGCCTTGACGGGAGGCTACCATCTGTCTTCCAACAGCTGTTCCAGTGGGTCCCCTCCCCCAACCTTCTCTGAGCTTTCGGGGTCCATGTGACCTGGCCATTTAGCCCATGGTGTGCAAAAAAGTACCGCTCAGTCGTAAAACAACCCAATGATTTACGAATTGCACGAAAACCATTGTCGAAAAAAGCCAGAAATACTTTTTTTTTTGTTTTAAAGTTAAAGAGAAATGATACAATCTGAGACAAGAGTGATATAGAAATCTGAAGGACTTTGTAAAAAAAAATAAATAAATACCCCCTCAAGCAGCTGCTTGCCACAGAGGTCTGATAGGAGCCTGTCAGTTTATATGCCATAGTAGAAGGTCTGAGAGGATGGCAGGCCCTCAGCAGAAAAACGACACACACAGCCATGTCTTACCCGGGGCTCCGAACCCAGGTCCCTTAGATCAGTAGCCAAACGCGCTAACCACTCGGCCATGGGACGTTGTAAGCACGATAAAAAAGAATATAATCACACAGCATAAGAACAATGGTTTACATTCCTACATTGTCTAGTGTTGCGAACCTATGGAATACGAAATAATTTTTGATGTCACGCCATTGGTAGGTGAAAAGAAATCCTATTTAATGTCTGTTATGGAGATTTAGACACAACGGTCCTAGCAATTGAATGCATATTTATTGGTGAATCATTGGTTGCAATACGGCGACTATGTTGTTATGCTTAGTGAGTTATTAATTATTAACTTCAATAGTGTTCCCATACCTTACAAAGATCTCGTCAAATAACTAGTCACAATAAACTGCAACTTAAAAATATAGGTACTAAATTAATAATTCATTAACTATTACATGAAACTCCAAAGACCCAACCAATCATCACCTCTTCATTAATTTCCTTTAAAGCAATTTTCTATATTTTAAAATTTAGTTATGATTTCGTCATACTACTACGTCTGAGAGAGCTATTGTACTCTCATTTACTTTCGAAAAGTATGGCCATAATATCTGGATTGTCGCATGTGAGTTTATGCGTGTGATACCTCTACGAGAAAAGTTCGCCATTGATCTGGTTCTTTGACTTATACCTCTATGAGAAACGTTCGCCATTGACCTGGTTCTTTGACTTATACTTCTAAGAGAAAAGTTCGCCATTAATATGGTCCCTTGCCTTATACCTCTACGAGAAAAGTTCGCCATTAATATGGTCCCTTGCCTTATACCTCTACGACAAAAGTTCGCCATTGACCAGGTTCCTTGCCTTATACCTCTACGAGAAAAGTTCGCAATATACCTGATTCCTTGCTTTATACCTCTACGAGAAAAGTTCGCCATTGACCTAGTTCCTTGCCTTATACCTCTACAAGAAACGTTCGCCATTGATATGGTTCCTTGCCTTTATACCTCTACGAGAAAAGTTCGCCATTGACCTGGTTCTTTGACTTATACCTCTATGAGAAAAGTTCGCCATTGACCTGGTTCTTTGACTTATACCGCTAAAAGAAAAGTTCGCCATTGATATGGTTCCTTGCCTTATACCTCTACGACAAAAGATCGCGATTGACTAGGTTCCTTGCCTTATACCTCTACGAGAAAAGTTCGCCATTGACCTGGTTCCTTGCCTTATACCTCTACGAGAAACATTCGCCATATACCTGATTACTTGCTTTATACCTCTACGAGAAAAGTTCGCCATTTACCTGGTTCCTTGCCTTATACCTCTACGAGAAAAGTTCGCCATTGACCTGGTTCCTTGCCTTATACCTCTACTAGAATGGTTCGCCATATACCTGATTCCTTGCCTTATACATGTACGAGAAAAGTTCGCCATTGATATGGTTCCTTGCCTTATACCTCTACGAGAAAATTTCGCCATTGACTTGGTTCCTTGATTGATACCTCTATGAGAAAAGTTCGCCATTGACCTGGTTCTTTGACTTATACCTCTACGAGAAAAGATCGCCATTGATATGGTTCCTTGCCGTATACCTCTACGAGAAAAGTTCGCCACTGACCTGGTTCCTTGCCTTATACCTCTACGAGAAAGGTTCGCCATATACCGGATTCCTTGCCTTATACTTCTACGAGAAACGTTCGCCATATACGTGATTCCTTGCTTCATACCTCTACGAGAAAGGTTCGCCATTGACCTGGTTCCTTGCCTTATATTTCTAGGAGAAAAGTTCGCCATATACCTGATTCCTTGCCTTATACTTCTACCAGAAATGTTCGCCATATACCTGATTCCTTGCCTTATACTTCTACGAGAAAAGATCGCCATATACCTGATTCCTTGCCTTATACTTCTACGAGAAACGTTCGCCATATACCTGATTCCTTGCCTTATACCTCTACTAGAAAATTTCGCCATTGACCTGATTCCTTGCCTTATACCTCTAAGAGAAAAGTTCGCCATTGATATGGTTCCTTGCCCTATACCTCTACGAGAAAAGTTCGTCATATACCTGATTCCTTGCCTTATACCTCTACGAGAAAAGTTCGCCATTGATATGGTTCCTTGCCCTATACCTCTATGAGAAAAGTTCGACATTGACCTGGTTCTTTGACTTATACCTCTACGAGAAAAGATCGCCATAGATATGGTTCCTTGCCGTATACCTCTACGAGAAAAGTTCGCCATTGACCTGGTTCCTTGCGTTATACCTGTACGAGAAAAGTTCGCCATATACCTGATTCCTTGCCATATACCTGTATATTGCAAGATACAAAGATCGCCATTGATATGGTTCCTTGCTTTATACCTCTACGACAAAAGTTCGCCATTGACCTGGTTCCTTGCCCTATACCTCTACGAGAAAGGTTCGTCATTGACTTGGTTCCTTGCCTTATACCTCTACGAGAAAATTTCGCCATTGACTTAGTTCCTTGCTTATACCTTTACGAGAAAAGGTCGCCATATACCTGATTCCTTGCCTTATACCTCTACGAGAAAAGGTCGCCATTGATATGGTTTCTTGCCTTATACCTTTACGACAAAAGGTCGCCATTGACATGGTTCCTTGCCCTAAAACTCTACGAGAAAAGTTCGCCATTGAACTGGTTCCTTGTCTTATACCTCTACGAGAAAGGTTCGCCATATACCTGATTCCTTGCCTTATACATCTATGAGAAAAGTCGCCATTGACCTGGTTCCTTGCCCTATACCTCTATGAGAAAAGTTCGCCATTAACCTGGTTCTTTGACTTATACCTCTGCGAGAAAGGTTCGCCATTGATATGGTTCCTTGCCCTATATCTCTACGAGAAAAGTTCGTCATTGACTTGGTTCCTTGCCTTATACCTCTACGAGAAACATTCGCCATATACCTGATTACTTGCTTTATACCTCTACGAGAAAAGTTCGCCATTTACCTGGTTCCTTGCCTTATACCTCTACGAGAAAAGTTCGCCATTGACCTGGTTCCTTGCCTTATACCTCTACTAGAATGGTTCGCCATATACCTGATTCCTTGCCTTATACATGTACGAGAAAAGTTCGCCATTGATATGGTTCCTTGCCTTATACCTCTACGAGAAAATTTCGCCATTGACTTGGTTCCTTGATTGATACCTCTATGAGAAAAGTTCGCCATTGACCTGGTTCTTTGACTTATACCTCTACGAGAAAAGATCGCCATTGATATGGTTCCTTGCCGTATACCTCTACGAGAAAAGTTCGCCACTGACCTGGTTCCTTGCCTTATACCTCTACGAGAAAGGTTCGCCATATACCGGATTCCTTGCCTTATACTTCTACGAGAAACGTTCGCCATATACGTGATTCCTTGCTTCATACCTCTACGAGAAAGGTTCGCCATTGACCTGGTTCCTTGCCTTATATTTCTACGAGAAAAGTTCGCCATATACCTGATTCCTTGCCTTATACTTCTACCAGAAATGTTCGCCATATACCTGATTCCTTGCCTTATACTTCTACGAGAAAAGATCGCCATATACCTGATTCCTTGCCTTATACTTCTACGAGAAACGTTCGCCATATACCTGATTCCTTGCCTTATACCTCTACTAGAAAATTTCGCCATTGACCTGATTCCTTGCCTTATACCTCTAAGAGAAAAGTTCGCCATTGATATGGTTCCTTGCCCTATACCTCTACGAGAAAAGTTCGTCATATACCTGATTCCTTGCCTTATACCTCTACGAGAAAAGTTCGCCATTGATATGGTTCCTTGCCCTATACCTCTATGAGAAAAGTTCGACATTGACCTGGTTCTTTGACTTATACCTCTACGAGAAAAGATCGCCATAGATATGGTTCCTTGCCGTATACCTCTACGACAAAATTTCGCCATTGACCTGGTTCCTTGCCCTATACCTCTACGAGAAAAGTTCGCCATTGACCTGGTTCCTTGCGTTATACCTGTACGAGAAAAGTTCGCCATATACCTGATTCCTTGCCATATACCTGTATATTGCAAGATACAAAGATCGCCATTGATATGGTTCCTTGCTTTATACCTCTACGACAAAAGTTCGCCATTGACCTGGTTCCTTGCCCTATACCTCTACGAGAAAGGTTCGTCATTGACTTGGTTCCTTGCCTTATACCTCTACGAGAAAATTTCGCCATTGACTTAGTTCCTTGCTTATACCTTTACGAGAAAAGGTCGCCATATACCTGATTCCTTGCCTTATACCTCTACGAGAAAAGGTCGCCATTGATATGGTTTCTTGCCTTATACCTTTACGACAAAAGGTCGCCATTGACATGGTTCCTTGCCCTAAAACTCTACGAGAAAAGTTCGCCATTGAACTGGTTCCTTGTCTTATACCTCTACGAGAAAGGTTCGCCATATACCTGATTCCTTGCCTTATACATCTATGAGAAAAGTCGCCATTGACCTGGTTCCTTGCCCTATACCTCTATGAGAAAAGTTCGCCATTAACCTGGTTCTTTGACTTATACCTCTGCGAGAAAGGTTCGCCATTGATATGGTTCCTTGCCCTATATCTCTACGAGAAAAGTTCGTCATTGACTTGGTTCCTTGCCTTATACCTCTACGAGAAAAGTTCGTCATTGACTTGGATCCTTGCCTTATACCTCTACGAGAAACGTTCGCCATATACCTGATTACTTGCTTTATACCTCTACGAGAAAAGTTCGCCATTGACCTGGTTCCTTGCCTTATACCTCTACGAGAAAAGTTCGCCATTGACCTGGTTCCTTGCCTTAAACCTCTACGAGAATGGTTCGCCATATACCTGATTCCTTGCCTTATACATGTACGAGAAAAGTTCGCCATTGATATGGTTCCTTGCCTTATACCTCTACGAGAAAATTTCGCCATTGACTTGGTTCTTTGATTGATACCTCTATGAGAAAAGTTCGCCATTGACCTGGTTCTTTGACTTATACCTCTACGAGAAAAGATCGCCATTGATATGGTTCCTTGCCGTATACCTCTACGAGAAAAGTTCGCCATTGACCTGGTTCCTTGCCCTATACCTCTACGAGAAAAGTTCGCCACTGACCTGGTTCCTTGCCTTATACCTCTACGAGAAAGGTTCGCCATATACCGGATTCCTTGCCTTATACTTCTACCAGAAAAGTTCGCCATATACCTGATTCCTTGCTTCATACCTCTACGAGAAAAGTTCGCCATTGACCTGGTTCCTTGCCTTATACTTCTACGAGAAAAGTTCGCCATATACCTGATTCCTTGCCTTATACTTCTACGAGAAAAGATCGCCATATACCTGATTCCTTGCCTTATACTTCTACGAGAAACGTTCGCCATATACCTGATTCCTTGCCTTATACCTCTACTAGAAAATTTCGCCATTGACCTGATTCCTTGCCTTATACCTCTAAGAGAAAAGTTCACCATTGATATGGTTCCTTGCCCTATACCTCTACGAGAAAAGTTCGTCATATACCTGATTCCTTGCCTTATACCTCTACGAGAAAAGTTCGCCATTGATATGGTTCCTTGCCCTATACCTCTATGAGAAAAGTTCGACATTGACCTGGTTCTTTGACTTATACCTCTACGAGAAAAGATCGCCATTGATATGGTTCCTTGCCGTATACCTCTACGACAAAATTTCGCCATTGACCTGGTTCCTTGCCCTATACCTCTACGAGAAAAGTTCGCCATTGACCTGGTTCCTTGCGTTATACCTGTACGAGAAAAGTTCGCCATATACCTGATTCCTTGCCATATACCTGTACAAGAAACGTTCGCCATTGATCTGATTCCTTGCCTTATACCTGTAAGAGAAAAGTTCGTCATTGATATGGTTCCTTGCCTTATACCTCTACGAGAAACGTTCGCCATATACCTGATTCCTTGCCTTATACTTCTACGGGAAAAGTTCGCCATTGACCTGGTTCCTTGCCTTATACCTCTACGAGAAACGTTCGCCATATACCTGATTCCTTGCTTTATACCTCTACGAGAAAATTTCGCCATTGATATGGTTCCTTGCCCTATACCTCTATGAGAAACGTTCGCTATTGACCTGGTTCTTTGACTTATACCTCTACGAGAAAAGTTCGCCATTGATATGGTTCCTTGCTTTATACCTCTACGACAAAAGTTCGCCATTGACCTGATTACTTGCTTTATACCTCTACGAGAAAAGTTCGCCATTGACCTGGTTCCTTGCCTTATACCTCTACGAGAAAAGTTCGACATTGACCTGGTTCCTTGCCTTATACCTCTACTAGAATGGTTCGCCATATACCTGATTCCTTGCCTTATACCTCTACGAGAAAATTTCGCCATTGACTTGGTTCTTTGATTGATACCTCTATGAGAAAATTTCGCCATTGACCTGGTTCTTTGACTTATACCTCTACGAGAAAAGTTCGCCATTGACCTGGTTCCTTGCCCTATACCTCTACGAGAAAAGTTCGCCACTGACCTGGTTCCTTGCCTTATACCTCTACGAGAAAGGTTCGCCATATACCGGATTCCTTGCCTTATACTTCTACGAGAAAAGTTCGCCATATACCTGATTCCTTGCTTCATACCTCTACGAGAAAGGTTCGCCATTGACCTGGTTCCTTGCCTTATACTTCTACGAGAAAAGTTCGCCATATACCTGATTCCTTGCTTTATACTTCTACCAGAAACGTTCGCCATATACCTGATTCCTTGCCTTATACTTCTACGAGAAAAGATCGCCATATACCTGATTCCTTGCCTTATACTTCTACGAGAAACGTTCGCCATATACCTGATTCCTTGCCTTATACCTCTACTAGAAAATTTCGCCATTGACCTGATTCCTTGCCTTATACCTCTAAGAGAAAAGTTCACCATTGATATGGTTCCTTGCCCTATACCTCTACGAGAAAAGTTCGTCATATACCTGATTCCTTGCCTTATACCTCTACGAGAAAAGTTCGCCATTGATATGGTTCCTTGCCCTATACCTCTATGAGAAAAGTTCGTCATTGACCTGGTTCTTTGACTTATACCTCTACGAGAAAAGATCGCCATTGATATGGTTCCTTGCCGTATACCTCTACGACAAAATTTCGCCATTGACCTGGTTCCTTGCCCTATACCTCTACGAGAAAAGTTCGCCATTGACCTGGTTCCTTGCGTTATACCTGTACGAGAAAAGTTCGCCATATACCTGATTCCTTGCCATATACCTGTACGAGAAAATTTCGCCACTGACCTGGTTCCTTGCCTTATACCTCTACGAGAAAGGTTCGCCATATACCGGATTCCTTGCCTTATACTTCTACGAGAAAAGTTCGCCATATACCTGATTCCTTGCTTCATACCTCTACGAGAAAGGTTCGCCATTGACCTGGTTCCTTGCCTTATACTTCTACGAGAAAAGTTCGCCATATACCTGATTCCTTGCTTTATACTTCTACCAGAAAATTTCGCCATATACCTGATTCCTTGCCTTATACTTCTACGAGAAAAGATCGCCATATACCTGATTCCTTGCCTTATACTTCTACGAGAAACGTTCGCCATATACCTGATTCCTTGCCTTATACCTCTACTAGAAAATTTCGCCAGTGACCTGATTCCTTGCCTTATACCTCTAAGAGAAAAGTTCACCATTGATATGGTTCCTTGCCCTATACCTCTACGAGAAAAGTTCGTCATATACCTGATTCCTTGCCTTATACCTCTACGAGAAAAGTTCGCCATTGATATGGTTCCTTGCCCTATACCTCTATGAGAAAAGTTCGACATTGACCTGGTTCTTTGACTTATACCTCTACGAGAAAAGATCGCCATTGATATGGTTCCTTGCCG
The DNA here is from genome assembly GCA_038380435.1 of Ryuthela nishihirai. Lineage (NCBI taxonomy): Eukaryota > Metazoa > Arthropoda > Arachnida > Araneae > Heptathelidae > Ryuthela > Ryuthela nishihirai. The sequence continues at coordinate 86,847,608 of JAWZYU010000017.1, read as the reverse complement.
TATACCTCTACGACAAAATTTCGCCATTGACCTGGTTCCTTGCCCTATACCTCTACGAGAAAAGTTCGCCATTGACCTGGTTCCTTGCGTTATACCTGTACGAGAAATGTTCGCCATATACCTGATTCCTTGCCATATACCTGTACGAGAAACGTTCGCCATTGATCTGATTCCTTGCCTTATACCTGTAAGAGAAAAGTTCGTCATTGATATGGTTCCTTGCCTTATACCTCTACGAGAAACGTTCGCCATATACCTGATTCCTTGCCTTATACTTCTACGGGAAAAGTTCGCCATTGACCTGGTTCCTTGCCTTATACCTCTACGAGAAACGTTCGCCATATACCTGATTCCTTGCTTTATACCTCTACGAGAAAATTTCGCCATTGATATGGTTCCTTGCCCTATACCTCTATGAGAAACTTTCGCTATTGACCTGGTTCTTTGACTTATACCTCTACGAGAAAAGTTCGCCATTGATATGGTTCCTTGCTTTATACCTCTACGACAAAGTTCGCCATTGACCTGGTTCCTTGCCCTATACCTCTACGAGAAAGGTTCGTCATTGACTTGGTTCCTTGCCTTATACCTCTACGACAAAATTTCGCCATTGACTTAGTTCCTTGCCTTATACCTTTACGAGAAAAGGTCGCCATATACCTGATTCCTTGCCTTATACCTCTACGAGAAAAGGTCGCCATTGATATGGTTCCTTGCCTTATACCTCTACGACAAAAGGTCGCCATTGACATGGTTCCTTGCCCTAAAACTCTACGAGAAAAGTTCGCCATTGAACTGGTTCCTTGTCTTATACCTCTACGAGAAAGGTTCGCCATATACCTGATTCCTTGCCTTATACATCTATGAGAAAAGTTCGCCATTGGCCTGGTTCCTTGCCCTATACCTCTATGAGAAAAGTTCGCCATTAACCTGGTTCTTTGACTTATACCTCTGCGAGAAAGGTTCGCCATTGATATGGTTCCTTGCCCTATATCTCTACGAGAAAAGTTCGTCATTGACTTGGTTTCTTGCCTTATACCTCTACGAGAAAAGTTCGTCATTGACTTGGTTCCTTGCCTTATACCTCTACGAGAAACGTTCGCCATTGATATGGTTCCTTGCACTATACCTCTATTAGAAACGTTCGCCATTGCCCAGGTTCTTTGACTTATACCTTTACGAGAAAAGGTCGCCATTGATATGGTTCCTTGCCTTATATCTCTACGACAAAAGTTCGCCATTGACATGGTTCTTGCCCTAAAACTCTACGAGAAAAGTTCGCCATTGACCTAGTTCCTTGCGTTATAATCTCTACGAGAATAGTTCGTCTTTGACCTGGCGAACTTTTGCCATATACCTCTGCGAGAAAAGTTCGCTATTGACCTGGTTCTTTGACTTATACCTCTACGAGAAAAGATCGCCATTGATATGGTTCCTTGCTTTATACCTCTAAGAGAAAAGTTCGCCATTGATATGGTTCCTTGCCCTATACCTCTACGACAAAAGTTCGCCATTGACTTGGTTCCTTGCCTTATACCTCTACGAGAAAATTTCGCCATATACCTGATTCCTTGCCTTATACCTCTACGAGAAAAGGTCGCCATTGATATGGGTCCTTGCCTTATACCTCTACGACAAAAGGTCGCCATTGACATGGTTCCTTGCCCTAAAACTCTATGAGAAAGGTTCGCCATTGACCTGGGTCCTTGCCCTCTACCTCTATGAGAAAGTTCGCCATTAACCTGGTTCCTTGCCCTATACCTCTATGAGAAAAGTTCGCCATTGACCTGGTTCCTTGTCCTATACCTCTATGAGAAAATTTCGACATTGACTTGGTTCCTTGCCTTATACCTCTACGAGAAAAGTTCGTCATTGACTTGGTTCCTTGCCTTATACCTCTACGAGAAACGTTCGCCATTGATATAGTTCCTTGCCCTATACCTCTATGAGAAAAGTTCGCCATTGACCTGGTTCTTTGACTTTTACCTCTACGAGAAAAGGTCGCCATTGATATGGTTCCTTGCCTTATACCTCTACGACAAAAGGTCGCCATTGACATGGTTCCTTGCCCTAAAACTCTACGAGAAAAGATCGCCATTGACCTGGTTCCTTGCCTTATACCTCTACGAGAAAAGTTCGCCATTGACCTGGTTCCTTGCCTTATACCTGTACGAGAAATGTTCGCCATATACCTGATTCCTTGCCATATACCTGTACGAGAAACGTTTGCCATTGACCTGATTCCTTGCCTTATACCTGTAAGAGAAAAGTTTGTCATTGATATGGTTCCTTGCCTTATACCTCTACTAGAAACGTTCGCCATATACCTGATTCCTTGCCTTATACCTCTACGAGAAACGTTTGCCATATTCCTGATTCCTTGCTTTATACCTCTACGAGAAAAGTTCGCCATTGATATGGTTCCTTGCCCTATACCTCTATGAGAAACGTTCGCCATTGACCTGGTTCTTTGACTTATACCTCTGCGAGAAATGTTCGCCATTGATATGGTTCCTTGCCCTATATCTCTACGAGAAAAGTTCGTCATTGACTTGGTTCCTTGCCTTATACCTCTACGAGAAAAGTTCGTCATTGACTTGGTTCCTTGCCTTATACCTCTACGAGAAACGTTCGCCATTGATATGGTTCTTTGCACTATACCTCTATTAGAAACGTTCGCCATTGCCCAGGTTCTTTGACTTATACCTTTACGAGAAAAGATCGCCATTGATATGGTTCCTTGCCTTATACCTCTACGACAAAAGATCGCGATTGACTAGGTTCCTTGCCTTATACCTCTACGAGAAAAGTTCGCCATTGACCTGGTTCCTTGCCTTATACCTCTACGAGAAACATTCGCCATATACCTGATTATTTGCTTTATACCTCTACGAGAAAAGTTCGCCATTGACCTGGTTCCTTGCCTTATACCTCTACGAGAAAAGTTCGACATTGACCTGGTTCCTTGCCTTATACCTCTACTAGAATGGTTCGCCATATACCTGATTCCTTGCCTTATACATGTACGAGAAAAGTTCGCCATTGATATGGTTCCTTGCCTTATACCTCTACGAGAAAATTTCGCCATTGACTTGGTTCTTTGATTGATACCTCTATGAGAAAATTTCGCCATTGACCTGGTTCTTTGACTTATACCTCTACGAGAAAAGTTCGCCATTGACCTGGTTCCTTGCCCTATACCTCTACGAGAAAAGTTCGCCACTGACCTGGTTCCTTGCCTTATACCTCTACGAGAAAGGTTCGCCATATACCGGATTCCTTGCCTTATACTTCTACGAGAAAAGTTCGCCATATACCTGATTCCTTGCTTCATACCTCTACGAGAAAGGTTCGCCATTGACCTGGTTCCTTGCCTTATACTTCTACGAGAAAAGTTCGCCATATACCTGATTCCTTGCTTTATACTTCTACCAGAAACGTTCGCCATATACCTGATTCCTTGCCTTATACTTCTACGAGAAAAGATCGCCATATACCTGATTCCTTGCCTTATACTTCTACGAGAAACGTTCGCCATATACCTGATTCCTTGCCTTATACCTCTACTAGAAAATTTCGCCATTGACCTGATTCCTTGCCTTATACCTCTAAGAGAAAAGTTCACCATTGATATGGTTCCTTGCCCTATACCTCTACGAGAAAAGTTCGTCATATACCTGATTCCTTGCCTTATACCTCTACGAGAAAAGTTCGCCATTGATATGGTTCCTTGCCCTATACCTCTATGAGAAAAGTTCGACATTGACCTGGTTCTTTGACTTATACCTCTACGAGAAAAGATCGCCATTGATATGGTTCCTTGCCGTATACCTCTACGACAAAATTTCGCCATTGACCTGGTTCGTTGCCCTATACCTCTACGAGAAAAGTTCGCCATTGACCTGGTTCCTTGCGTTATACCTGTACGAGAAAAGTTCGCCATATACCTGATTCCTTGCCATATACCTGTACGAGAAACGTTCGCCATTGACCTGATTCCTTGCCTTATACCTGTAAGAGAAAAGTTCGTCATTGATATGGTTCCTTGCCTTATACCTCTACGAGAAACGTTCGCCATATACCTGATTCCTTGCCTTATACTTCTACGGGAAAAGTTCGCCATTGACCTGGTTCCTTGCCTTATACCTCTACGAGAAACGTTCGCCATATACCTGATTCCTTGCTTTATACCTCTACGAGAAAATTTCGCCATTGATATGGTTCCTTGCCCTATACCTCTATGAGAAACTTTCGCTATTGACCTGGTTCTTTGACTTATACCTCTACGAGAAAAGTTCGCCATTGATATGGTTCCTTGCTTTATACCTCTACGACAAAGTTCGCCATTGACCTGGTTCCTTGCCCTATACCTCTACGAGAAAGGTTCGTCATTGACTTGGTTCCTTGCCTTATACCTCTACGAGAAAATTTCGCCATTGACTTAGTTCCTTGCCTTATACCTTTACGAGAAAAGGTCGCCATATACCTGATTCCTTGCCTTATACCTCTACGAGAAAAGGTCGCCATTGATATGGTTCCTTGCCTTATACCTCTACGACAAAAGGTCGCCATTGACATGGTTCCTTGCCCTAAAACTCTACGAGAAAAGTTCGCCATTGAACTGGTTCCTTGTCTTATACCTCTACGAGAAAGGTTCGCCATATACCTGATTCCTTGCCTTATACATCTATGAGAAAAGTTCGCCATTGGCCTGGTTCCTTGCCCTATACCTCTATGAGAAAAGTTCGCCATTAACCTGGTTCTTTGACTTATACCTCTGCGAGAAAGGTTCGCCATTGATATGGTTCCTTGCCCTATATCTCTACGAGAAAAGTTCGTCATTGACTTGGTTCCTTGCCTTATACCTCTACGAGAAAAGTTCGTCATTGACTTGGTTCCTTGCCTTATACCTCTACGAGAAACGTTCGCCATTGATATGGTTCCTTGCACTATACCTCTATTAGAAACGTTCGCCATTGCCCAGGTTCTTTGACTTATACCTTTACGAGAAAAGGTCGCCATTGATATGGTTCCTTGCCTTATATCTCTACGACAAAAGTTCGCCATTGACATGGTTCTTGCCCTAAAACTCTACGAGAAAAGTTCGCCATTGACCTAGTTCCTTGCGTTATAATCTCTACGAGAAAAGTTCGTCTTTGACCTGGCGAACTTTTGCCATATACCTCTGCGAGAAAAGTTCGCTATTGACCTGGTTCTTTGACTTATACCTCTACGAGAAAAGATCGCCATTGATATGGTTCCTTGCCTTATACCTCTAAGAGAAAAGTTCGCCATTGATATGGTTCCTTGCCCTATACCTCTACGACAAAAGTTCGCCATTGACTTGGTTCCTTGCCTTATACCTCTACGAGAAAATTTCGCCATATACCTGATTCCTTGCCTTATACCTCTACGAGAAAAGGTCGCCATTGATATGGGTCCTTGCCTTATACCTCTACGACAAAAGGTCGCCATTGACATGGTTCCTTGCCCTAAAACTCTACGAGAAAGGTTCGCCATTGACCTGGGTCCTTGCCTTATACCTCTAGGAGAAACGTTCGCCATATACCTGATTCCTTGCCTTATACATCTACGAGAAAAGTTCGCCATTGACCTGGTTCCTTGCCCTCTACCTCTATGAGAAAGTTCGCCATTAACCTGGTTCCTTGCCCTATACCTCTATGAGAAAAGTTCGCCATTGACCTGGTTCCTTGTCCTATACCTCTATGAGAAAAGTTCGACATTGACTTGGTTCCTTGCCTTATACCTCTACGAGAAACGTTCGCCATTGATATAGTTCCTTGCCCTATACCTCTATGAGAAAAGTTCGCCATTGACCTGGTTCTTTGACTTTTACCTCTACGAGAAAAGGTCGCCATTGATATGGTTCCTTGCCTTATACCTCTACGACAAAAGGTCGCCATTGACATGGTTCCTTGCCCTAAAACTCTACGAGAAAAGTTCGCCATTGACCTGGTTCCTTGCCTTATACCTCTACGAGAAAAGTTCGATATTGACCTGGTTCCTTGCCTTATACCTGTACGAGAAATGTTCGCCATATACCTGATTCCTTGCCATATACCTGTACGAGAAACGTTTGCCATTGACCTGATTCCTTGCCTTATACCTGTAAGAGAAAAGTTCGTCATTGATATGGTTCCTTGCCTTATACCTCTACGAGAAACGTTCGCTATATACCTGATTCCTTGCCTTATACGTCTACGGGAAAAGTTCGCCATTGACCTGGTTCCTTGCCTTATACCTCTACGAGAAACGTTTGCCATATACCTGATTCCTTGCTTTATACCTCTACGAGAAAAGTTCGCCATTGATATGGTTCCTTGCCCTATACCTCTATGAGAAACGTTCGCCATTGACCTGGTTCTTTGACTTATACCTCTACGAGAAAAGTTCGCCATTGATATGGTTCCTTGCTTTATACCTCTACGACAAAAGTTCGCCATTGACCTGGTTCCTTGCCCTATACCTCTACGAGAAAGGTTCGTCATTGACTTGGTTCCTTGCCTTATACCTCTACGAGAAAACTTCGCCATTGACTTGGTTCCTTGCCTTATACCTTTACGAGAAAAGGTCGCCATATACCTGATTCCTTGCCTTATACCTCTACGAGAAAAGGTCGCCATTGATATGGTTCCTTGCCTTATACCTCTACGTCAAAAGGTCGCCATTGACATGGTTCCTTGCCCTAAAACTCTACGAGAAAAGTTCGCCATTGAACTGGTTCCTTGTCTTATACCTCTACGAGAAAGGTTCGCCATATACCTGATTCCTTGCCTTATACATCTATGAGAAAAGTCGCCATTGACCTGGTTCCTTGCCCTATACCTCTATGAGAAAAGTTCGCCATTAACCTGGTTCTTTGACTTATACCTCTGCGAGAAAGGTTCGCCATTGATATGGTTCCTTGCCCTATATCTCTACGAGAAAAGTTCGTCATTGACTTGGTTCCTTGCCTTATACCTCTACGAGAAAAGTTCGTCATTGACTTGGATCCTTGCCTTATACCTCTACGAGAAACGTTCGCCATTGATATGGTTCCTTGCACTATACCTCTATTAGAAACGTTCGCCATTGCCCAGGTTCTTTGACTTATACCTTTACGAGAAAAGGTCGTCATTGATATGGTTCCTTGCCTTATATCTCTACGACAAAAGTTCGCCATTGACATGGTTCTTGCCCTAAAACTCTACGAGAAAAGTTCGCCATTGAACTGGTTCCTTGCCTTATACCTCTACGAGAAAAGGTTGCCATTGACCTAGTTCCTTGCGTTATAATCTCTACGAGAAAAGTTCGTCTTTGACCTGGCGAACTTTTGCCATATACCTCTGCGAGAAAAGTTCGCCATTGACCTGGTTCTTTGACTTATACCTCTACGAGAAAAGATCGCCATTGATATGGTTCCTTGCCTTATACCTCTAAGAGAAAAGTTCGCCATTGATATGGTTCCTTGCCCTATACCTTTACGACAAAAGTTCGCCATTGACTTGCTGAAAATTGAGATTTAGATTGATTTCATTGAGATCTTTGATTTCAATTTAGAGATATTTTTCATTAAAAATATATTGAAGAAGTTATTGATCTCTGAATATGATTTTCTATTGAGAGAACATTGAACTGTTTCCATTTATCTGTCTCATACTTTTAATTTACTGTTCTTGACATTACTGTATTTTTATTTTTATATTCATTTATAAAAACATTGCATAAAAAATACAATCAAATTATGAAAGGAAACAAGAAGAGAAAGTAGAAACTAAAACGATAAAACAAAATATAAATTTGGAATTTACCTAATATCACCATGTGATCTAACAAACCATTCGAGAAATTAAAATATGCTACCTCCAAATAAGTAGGCAACATAGCTGGAATAGCTAAAAATATACTTTTTAAATACATTGAAAAATATTTCAAAATCACCCCTCTTATTGAAATATTTATTTTGTTTATGATTAAAATAATCTAATTGTTTAGGTTTCTGATATCAATCTGGTAATGAATTATAAGATGATATATCCTTATTTATCTTTCATTTAAATATTAATAAGTTGGGAGGGGGAATGACTGAAGAATAAGTTCGCTTTGGTCGCAAAAAATAAAATCCTCTTTAACTGTCATCTTTTCTTGAGATGCGTTCTCAATTCTTTTAAAAGAGAAACTGTTTTAAATGAAAAATGGATTATGCCCTTTCATACTTTTCCTTTTTCTTATTCCAAAGTTAAATCGTCTCGATAATCTATAGCATAACGCAGTTTTAAACTGATAAAAATTAAACTCGCCTAAAGTGGCGAAAGAGATTTTTTTTAGACTAAAAACATGGCCTTAGGTAGCAAAAAGTAGATTTACTTGAGAAGGAACAAAACAGTCGAAAATAAGCTCACAAGTGACAGAAATAAAATAACCGGCAAAATCTGAATAATTAAATGACTGAAATAGGTGAACCAAAAATGATACTGGAGGAGAGGTACAATCACTTGGGAAGGTAGGAAAAACAAACGTATATGGGTGGCGGAAAAAATGATGTTTTTAAAAGACGCTGTAGTTTCAATTGTATTTATTTGCCAAAATATGTCACATATACTTTTTTTTTTGGTGCCTATTAATTCAGAAAGATGGAAAGACCGAAATCCAAGTTAAACAATTTCGATAAGTGTACATCACATGCATTCAAAACGATCTGTAATTTCTGTAATTTTTTTGCAACTCCAGTTAGAGTCTGTCATTTGCTGCTGAAATTTCTTGCATTAGTATGTCAATTTAGAAATCATTTGGGCTCATTTTTCGAGCTCGCGTACATTCCAAGTAGTCGAGTTCAATTTGGGGAAAATATTTCTCTGACGCATCATACGACATATATAGAGAAACTCATGTCTATAATCATCTATTTTACTCTTATATTATTCATTGTAATCATTTCATGTCAAAATTAAATTTTATTTCCGTTTGGAATGAAAAATATTAGAGACACTATAGTAGAAACTGAAAGCTCATGGGTAACATCATTATAATCGCCAAGAGCCATTCGTTTACTAAAGGTAAGAAAAAATAACTGGAAGTCTCATGGGGCTTATTTTTAATTAGTAAAGACTGATTAAAAGATTAAAATTATTATAGAAATTACTTTGTATTCTTACTTATTTTTTCGCAATTGCAAGAAATATTTTAAATTTTAATTATTCTGAGCCCGAAGTCGTCTGTGCTATTTTGAGTCCGAACTCACTTCTAACGTCCATACAATAAGGATTGTTTCTATTTGGAAAATATCTCAGGATAACTCAAAACAAAAAAAAAAAACAAATCCCCTGATCTGACATCTGGAGAGTGTGACAGCGAGGATTCCTATCTAAAACTGCAGGAAATCAATTCGACTGAATGAGGTCATGAACATTCTCTCTTGAGAACATCCAGCAAAGCATTTATCACATCTAGTCGAATCCTGTGCTGTTGGAAAAATATTTCCTCGAAATTGACTCACGTGCCTTGGAGAAACTGTTCTTCAAAGAGATGGAGATAACGATCAGCATTCGCAGTATCTTCCAGAAAAACTGGTCCAGTAATACCATATGTCAAAAGAGAGCATTATAAAGTGAAATTTTGGGTGTAATAGTGTCGCCATTATTTCATACAGATATTCAGTGATCCATACATGCATATTCTGCTTGTTAATGCATTCATTAGGATGTAAATGAACTTAATGAATAAAACATATGCTTTGCAGAATTTTCTTCTGGAAACCTCCGAAATTCACCACAAAAGTCACTTCTTCTGTGTTTATTGACATCGCAAAAGGATTGTTGCATTTCAATATTATCTGGAAACAATTTCACATGTTCTCTAACAATCCTGTACGTTGAATATTTTCCAAATCCCACCTTTGGAGATTTTCTGTGATTTTCTGTTACTGCCTTTTGAATACAGGAATGTTTTCAGGTGTTCTATCTTTCTTCTAAACCGGGGCCGATAGAGAACGTATTTAGTGTACTAGGTCCCAGTTGCATAAAACCAATCTTTTTATCCTAGACCAGCTTGGAACTACACTCAAATTTCAGTCGATAATCACATTGCATTTGATGAGCATAGCGACCTGACAAAATATTTACCTACAAACAGAAAATGCTTTGCTACACGCCATCGCTCAATAATGATCTCAGGAAGTTAATTCTGATAGAAGCATATTCTCTCAAGCCTGCTGAGTGTATAGACAGAATGATGCATGCCATGTATTGTGATAAATAAATACGATTTGAAACGGAGAGTCTTTTCATATAAACGCTCTATATTCACTTGTTTAGTCAGAATGTAATGGGCCGGTACTGAATGTAGATGGGAATTCTGTTGAATACCTGGGGGTGGGGGGAACCAATTACAAACATACTGAAAGAAAGAATGCAATGCAGTTTTCGATTTATTAAGTGATAAGCATCATCCAATTAAATAAATGTATTAATTTCTTAGAAATAAATCCGTTATTCCTTTGTTTCCATATAATGTTCTCCATTTTGCTAACGAAATAATTTTTTATAACAAAAGTTTTTAATTATTTGATCGAAATTATTAATGCTGCGCTTTGTTTAGATATACTGTATTTGTTGATACATGCAGACATAGATCTAGAAAAAATAAAGAGGGTGGGGGGGCGACCAAGTGATGCAATCGAGCTGAAAATAAAAGGGTGGGGTCTGGATTTCCATTGCATTATAACATTTCCCCTCCAGTTTAGAAGTCTTTAAAGTTTAGAAACTTTTTGAAAAATAAGTGGAAGATGGAGAAGTTTAATAATTTTTGCCTTCATTACCCTTCTTAATATTCTGAAAGGGGGGGATGACCCCCTTGGTCCTCACCCACCCTCCCTCTAGATCCGTCGCTGGATACATATGACACCTAGTCTAGAAAAAGTTTAAACTTTGTCTATTAATAGGATATTCCAGACGTTTTTTTTCCCATTGGATTAGTGTAAACTTTCCGCATTAATTACAATAATTTCGCAATTAAATCTAACTTCGTTGTTAGGTATGAGGTTAAAGGAAAAGCTCACATAATAATGGAAGCCGGTTTTGATTTGCAACTACCTCTCGTCGCTGTCGTCGTTATATCATTTCCAGTCTATGAAACTTCTAAATCTTTTAGTCTGGTATAATGACAGTCCTCTGCAGATTTTATTGTACACTCTAGCTGTGGATGGGAATGGCTGAATTGAAATGAAAATATTTAGCTGAAGCGACATGATGCGACTTCAGAAGCTTTCATTCACAATGACCACTACTAAGGATTACCAACTGAAAACTATTGATAAACAATTAGAAACCTTATTTAAAATTCCTAAGGTTTCTCTAAATTTCTCTCTGCTTCTCGTTACACTGAAGAACAATGATGGACGAAACAGAATGGAATTTGATTTCCTTAGTTCGACAATTCTGTTACAATAAATGTGAATAATACAAACAACAAAACATTAGAAAAAAACTTATTTAAGAAAGTCAATGAAAATTTGAAAGAACAGAATTCAAAATAATAATAAATTATTTTAATAATGATAAAAAGTTCTTTGAATTGAAAAGAAGAATAAATCTGGAATTAAGTTAAAATGTGGAAGAAACTCTCGCTCGAATTCTGTGTTGCATCATACGTTATAATTTTCGAAAGGCTACAAAAGAAGATGAGCGTGAAATCTTACTTTTTTAATTTCTGAAAGATAAAGTTTATAAAATAAACTATACATGCATTTGATTACCTGTATGATTGTATTACTTTGAAGAGAGTGTTGATTACTTAGTTCAAAAGGAAATTTTTTTATAAGTTTGCAAAGATTCTCTCAGATTAAAAGCAGACTGAAATGTGTATTATTTGTTAACGAAATAATTCGAGAATTTAATTTTTTCTCCAAAGGATTTCACTTCCAATTTTGCAATACGGACGAAACTGTTGTGAAATTTAAAACTATGTACTTAGATTACTTAAATTTTGACCAAAAACAACTATCAGACAAATAGAAATACTTTCATCGTAGAAAGTCATGTGATTTTATTAGTAGGAACACAAGATAAAAACTGTTTGTAAAACAACATTTTTTTAAATATTTTTAAAAGCTTCTCAGTTCAGGGTTAGACACTAGAACTTGGAAGACTCTCCTTTCGTTCATTTCGTGTGGCAGATGTTAATTCGCACGCCCGCAGTTCAAACCAAAAAAAAAACGAAAACAACTGAAAAGGAAAAAAAAGAGAAATGAAATTGAAAAATAAAGGCTGCGGAAATGCAAAACATAGCAGCGATTCTTCAAAGTTTTCGAATTCGGTAAAGAAAGAAGAACTGGCGCATACGGAAACTTTGTAATCCTCCACTAATGCCACGATGCTCTCCATTTTAGCAAAGCTTCCTCCCATCGTTCTATTATCTGAGCACTTACTTTAATTAAGGAGCTAGAAAAATATGTGGTTTTTTTCTTTCTGTACATGCTGCAGGGGATTATAACTGACTGCAACACATCCCCTGCACTCGCAACAACCGCCCCGCAAAAGACTTTCATAAAAAAAAGCAATTTAATCGAATGTGGTGACTTTAAAGTAAATTAAATTTGCTATTAAATTACGAGGAAACATAACTTTTAAACTAGAGCTCTTGGAAGATGAATGACTTGACAGCCGGATTCTGAGCATCTCTCTCTGTTACAGTGAACAGAAAAAATGAAACCACATTTCTTTATAATCCTATTAGAGTCTGGAGAGGATGATTATATTCTCCTAGCGATTCAAGAAATAAGACTAGTCGCTGCCATAACGCGGTTATTTCAGTTGCCAGAAATGAAACTCAAATACTCTTTTTTCCTTCCCTTTCTTGAATAGAGCGAGCAGTTGGAAATGCAATTTACTCCACTGGGTAGCCACCGGCAGAGGAAAAGGCCCCATTCATTAGCTCTTTTCTTATCGTTTGAAATTCCCGGTAATTCCCCTGTCTTCTTATTCAGAGCCTTCCGTTCACTGCCGAATGTAACGAAATTAATTATATCACTTGGAGTATTTTAATTAAAGTGATCATTGCAATGCCTTTCTTTAGAAATATATTTCCCGATTAAAAGTTAACCGAAACTTTTGATTTAAGAGTAAAACTTTAAATCTTCGGTTAAAATATTTATGGCTTCCGTCTTGTGTGAATTAGATGAGACTTATAGAGCAATTAATGGTCGATTCCTTGATGATTTGAAACGGATTTCCTTACCTTTGTGTCAATGACGCTAACTAGCAGTTGTTAGAAAATTCAAATCATGGAAATTCCTCGGGCGAATCGGCTTCAATACAATCAATTCCAAAGAGAGGCAGTAACAGAAAGAAAAATCACTCCATTTCCTTAATTGTCTTTACTTCTGGCATCTCCTGGTTGCAAAATGCTGTTTCCACTTCCACTGATTTCGTTTCCTGTTGCTTCAAGTACAATTTAATTCTGAAATTAGAATGACTAATTTGTTGTTTACTGAAGAGACTAAACCTCCGAAGACTTGAACAAGCAACAGCTGATAATTAAAAGAAGATAACCCTCGAGGTCTGGGCTCTGGTTCCTTTCGTAAGAAGAGAGGATGGGGTCAGGCGATTAGAATAAGTAATGAATTCATGATCACACATTCTGTTCCCCTTTGGTATCTGTTCTTACGAATGTTGCCGTATCCTAAACGAAATAATGATTTAAAATCATTGTTTTCTGAATTCTAAAGGAATACTCACAAATTTCATTAGAAGTCTGATTATTCAGTTAAGTGCTATTTTAAAATTAATTATTTCGATAATGACTAACAAAAAACATTACAGCATCTTTCATTTTTCTGGACAGGCACAGAATGTGGCGAAGTCTTATCATTTTAAAGATAAAGAAAAAGCAAGAAGCGTTAATATAATTTTATAAGTATCCTCCATCTGCTCCATCAGAAGGATTTAATTTATGATAAACCAACGTTAGTACAACTTTTGATGCGTCTGTTAAATTCGTTAATTCACTCCTCGGTGTTCTCTGATCTCTCATCGCAAAATCTAAACCATAATTTCATTCTTCATTTTGTACTAATCATCCCTTAACCCTTTCACGACTAAGGGAAACATTTTTACCATTTTAAAATTGGTAATTGTCGTATTTAATTATAACCTTATCTGCATTTTTTTTATACAGAATGTCAAAATAGAACGTATGCCGAACGCAATTACGTAAACGGGAACGTTTAGAAAACAAAAACAGAACTGTCAGGACGCATAATATATGTACTATGTGCAATGTCCATCTTTGCCTCACTACCAAAAGAAATTGCTTCGCAGAATATCATAATTAGCACATCATTTTGTATAGTAATTTTATTTCATAATTTTGCATTATTTTAGTTAACATTTTGTTCTAATAAACCAATAAATAAAAGACATTGCATAATAAGCCTAACTATAATTTGTGTTACCTTTAATAGTCCATTGGGAAAAATATTTCCCATAAAATTCCAAAAAAACTACACATTGTTATGTATTTTTCTTATGTTTTTTATTTATTTTACGTCTAAACAAACTAAAATAAACAGTTACATACTAATATTTACTCTTAGAAACCTTATGGTCCTGAAAGGGTTAAGTTGCAGTCATTTGTCGGATAACATAAACAACTACAATTTTGTTCATTTAATTTCACTCCGTCTTCATTAACGCAATTCATTTATCAATATCAAATTCACTTCATGTGTTTCCTTCAACTTTGTTAGAAAAATTGGAATTAAATTGTTGTAATGAAAAAATATTATTGGAAACGTTCGAAGTCAAAAAATGGTTCTTAAATGTCAAGGTACGGTTCTATTATAAAACGAAGAGATTTTAACCCAAAAAACTATATTATTGGTGATTTCACAATTAAATAAAGCACTCTTCTCTTTTGCCTGAGGCTGTCTGTCATTATAATTTGAAACAGAAACGTTGCAAGAGATTATCTCTTGCAAAAACACAGCAGTGTTAAGTCCTACCCCTTGACAAATTGAATGATTCAATGCTTGTCTTTCAAGCAATTGGAAGTTGGTCATTCCTGCTGTCAATGATGATGAACTTAAAGGACTTAATGTTTATCTTCCAAACACTTAGAAGCTATTCATTCCTGCTGTAAGTGATGATTGTGATGAGGAATTAATGAGGAAAAACTTATTATGTGATAGCAAATGATTGTCCCAGAGTTACTGGCTGATTCAAAAGGTTTCTAACATATTTTTTTATGGGAGGGGGGGAATGAACATTAAACAAGAAAATATAAGGAACCGGAGGAAAAACAAATCTAGATTATTTTCAGGTAGTTCTAAACGTAACTTAATTAAAGCCAGATACTGCAGTAATGAGAAAAGCAGGATAGACAGCATCATATAAATATAAAACTGTGTGCTGGTATAAAAAACATGAATCAACGCGATGCCACCGCATTGCCTTGGTGGCAAAGTGGTTTCTCATTGGTTCACGGTGACACAACAACTGCTTGGGTCTGAGTTCGAGTTCTCGAATGTCGTGCTCATTGTTCTCTTATAACCTGCAGATAAACTGGTAGCTTTGCAGATCACAAACTGAAAGTAATCTAATATAAATAATTAGCGTAGACAGGCGAAAGGGCCAACATACAATACCGTCACAGGTCGAGAATGAAGTGTTTGTTCCACGCCATGCTGGCAGTTTCTCTTCTCCAGCTCCCATTCATTGTTGGCAGTATTTTAAGCAAAATGTTGAGATTTTGACAGCTTTCGGCAAACTGTGGTTCCCAAATACTTGAGAGACCAGTTCCAAATTTGGTTTTTTCCTGAATTAAAAATTAAAGTCCCCATCTGAAACGAGCGAGGGTAGCTCAGTTTGATAGCACGCTAGGCTCGTAATCTGAAGTTCCCAGGTTCCAGTCTTACCTGAGCCATTGTTGAAAAATTTCTACTAAAACTTCTCTACCTTCGGTCGGTAAGGGACATCGATGGACTTGGAAAAGTCGTCGTTCTTCGGATGGAACTTTAAGAGATAGCTCCATGTGCAGGAGGATCATACCCTACGCACTTTGAAGAACACACTGGATGGCGGGAGGCTACCGTCTGTCTCTTAACAGCTGTCCCTACCTCCACCTTCCCTGAGCTCTTGAGCTTCTTGTGACCTGGCCGTTTAGCCCATTGTGTATAAAAAATGCCACTCCGAGGAGAAACAGTCCAACCCTACCTACAACACAGAACGTGGTTAGAACCTTGAATGGCTTTGCGACTGCAGGGAATCTGTCATCAGCCTGACAGGTGATGTCGCCTCCCGAGTTTTCCTCTGCATTATAAATAATTTAAATTTTGGGATTTATTACGAGTTTATTTCGGTTCTATGAACGGAGAAGTTAACTCATAAATCAGCAGGGGAGAGACATAGCCATTGACCGCAAACTTTTTTTTACGGGCTGTAACTAGTATTATAAACATAAGTAAAAAGCTACTAGTATTAGCTTACATTAAGGAAAATGGCAAATCTCGTAGAGTTGCTGATTTCAAAACAGCATATTCTGTGGAATTGTATTTCAGAACATTTAAACATAAACTTGGTGTATAAAAATAAATAAATAATCCCTTTATCAACCGTTTGCTATAGAGGTCAAATACGTAACAGCCTGTCAATAAATACTCCATAGAGGAGATATGTGAGGAAAGTGAGACCTCACCTGACCGACAATATGGAAAAGAAACATATACAGGGTGATTCAAAACTTATCGTTCAAATTTCGTGGGGAGGTAGGGAATACGTCAGGAAACCAATTTCACATAGGAAAGTATGTCCGCAAACGTCATTTACATGAACAAAATGGACAAGTAAAGTGAACACAAGGAAACAGTACAGTTAAGTGGTAACGAATGTGACTTTTATTCCAACAAGGTAAAATACAGGTTCACAGTAGGTGCTCAAAATTGCGACCATTTACACGGACACAGGATTCACAGCGCCGTTGCATTGACCGCCGAACGTTTTCAAAAACGCCTGGCATATCACGGACAATGCCTGCGGCGGCAACTATTCGTGCAACAAGGTCCATTTCACTGTCGACGGGGGTCTCGTACACATGGTATTTCATGCCCCCCCACAAAAATAAATCCATGGGCGATAAATCAGGTGACCTGGGTGGCCAAGCGATCGGTCCACCTCTACCGATCCATCGAGCTCCGAATGTTCGGTTCAGGTAATCACGCGCAACAATTGTGCTATGGGCTGGAGCTCCAGTCATGTTGATACCACATATCTCGGCGGATATGCGCAGGAACAGCGCCCAGAAAAGTCGGTAACACTGTCTCGAGAAATATTAGGTATTTCCGGCCGTCCAATCGGGGCGGTAGCAAATAAGGTCCCAACAAACAGTCACCAATGATTCCAGCCCACACATTTACGACAAAACGATGTTGCGCAGCGTGACTTCTCGTACCATGCGGGTTGTCGTAAGCCCACGCATGTGAATTGTGTGTATTGAACACACCTTCACGAGTGAATGAAGCTTCATCTGTAAAAAGGACAGAAGCTGGAAAACTGGGGTCCACGGCACCTTTCTGCATGAACCATTGTGCAAATTCCACACGCTTCGGATAATCGTCAGGATGCAGTAACTGCACCCTTTGCAGATGGTAAGGATGCACACGTTCCTCGTGCAGTATCCGCCACACTGCTGACTGAGATACCCCAAGCTGCTGAGCAATAGCTCGTGTGCTGGTATTCGGATTATATTCGATGGACTGTAGGACTTGTTCTGTGACGTTGACAGTCCGCGTCAGTCGTCTTCTCCCCGTATCCTGCATGTTGCTGCACAGTGAACCACGTTTGCGCAGATTGCGATGCACACGTGCAAACATTTGATGCTGCGGTATTCTTCTGTTGGGGTATCGGTCTTCGTAAACTTGCCTAGCTCGGCGGCTGCTTTCGCCAGCTGCCCCATATGCGAGATGCATATCCGCTAGCTCTTGATGTGTAAAACGATTCATCTTATCACTAGTAAGTCAGCTCGTACACTGATGACAGCGGGAGTGGTCGGGCTAGCTGTACACTGGTTGGGTACACACAGCGCCCTCTACACACGCATGCGTACATTTGCGGACATACTTTCCTATGTGAAATCGGTTTCCTGACGTATTCCCTACCTCCCCACGAAATTTGAATGATAAGTTTTGAATCACCCTGTATACCTTAACCATTACGCGAACCTTTCATCATTTTATGCCCCAGCAACCAAGCGAGCTTAAACCAAGGGATAGTTGAATTCAGAATTTATTGATGAACTGAGAACATACTAATTTGTGTTAAACGAGAAGGTGCAATAATGACTGAAGATTTCAATGTATATAATCTGCTGATCTAGAAAAAACAACATTTCTTAAATATAATTAAGTTAAATAGTTTCCATCCATGCCATAATTATATTACTAAGAAAAGTAAAAGCATATTTAGATAATCTCTAATTTGAAAATTTAGATTAGACAGTGTTAGTTCACATATCGTAAAAACTGGCACTCAGAAAATTTCTTCGTTTATTTTAATATAAAAGGTGGTTTTTATATACACATTTTGTCATATTGGGTTTCCTGAAATTTTGCTAAATATTTTTACTGTAAGTATGAAAGATGTCATTACCAATAAAGTCGCGGATTAAGGCAAGTAGATGAGAATTTGACATTCGAGATTTTTTTGCAGGATATAATTTACTAATAAAGATGCGCAGGGCACGTGATCTAATGAGAAAATAAATGAATCTCTGATAATAAAAATCTTTAATAAGAGAAACAATAAAATATCGAAAAAAAACTAATTAAATAAACAGAAGCTGTTTATTTAATTAGTTTTTTGATTTAATTAGACTTCAGCAAGCAAAATATATGACACTAAAAATGAGTTTTTGAAAAGTATAAAATTGTCTATTAAAACAATCAGGGAATCTGAAAATGATTATTACAAAATATTTGTTTATGAAGAATAGAAATAATAATTGAAAAAAGAGGGTGCAATACTGAAATACGCGATGGAAGAAATATAAAGGGAAATTTTCTAATTAACAAGGATCAAACCAATTAATTGTTTGATAAAAATCTGGAATCATTTTTTAGCACTCTAAATTGATTTTTTTTGAGGCAAGTTTACTATTGTTTAAACAAAATGAAGATAATTTACTGAAGATACTGAAAAATTTAAAATGCAAAATAACAAATTCTAATTTTACTCTTTAAATACAGTCGCTCAAAAAAGTATCCGAACATTATGGTTGATTACAGAATTCAGAAAAAATATCTGACAACGATTTTTTTAGAAATTAGTGATCTGGCAACCTTCCTGTCACGTGACACGAAGGTTGCCAGATCATTAATTTCTAAAAAAATCGTTGTCAGATATTTTTTCTGAATTCTATAATCAACCATAGTGTTCGGATACTTTTTTGAGAGACTGTACCAGAACAAAAACTTTTTAATACCAGAATAATACCAGAAAAAAATTCTATTCTGAAATGGTCAAGGAACTAAACCATGGAAAATCACTTCGTAGGGTTGATATTTCAGCTATCAGTATTAAAAATATTTTAATGTCACTGGCGATAGGATGATATGATTTGTAACTTTATACGTCTTTCGTTACAGACGATGTCTTTGGTAAAAAATATGAAAAAGACATTGATTATATTATTGTCTAAAACTTCATATATAAGTTAATTGAGAATTACTGCCCAATTTTGCTTTCACCTGCTTTTGCAAAGGTTATAGAAGAATTTAGGGATCAGTCCGAGCTCAAATTTCCAAACTGAAATCCGATCGGACTCAAATAATTTCATTAATCACTTCTGCTCGAGCTTTCCAGATTCCTATTAGAAGAAACATTTCTCTCTTAAAATATGCACAGAAATAAATGTCGCTAAACCATTTATCAATTCTTTTTATTATAAGCATTGCAAATTTTAAACTAGTCATAATCATTGATGAGAGATTTAAAATCCAAATGTTTTCTGGAACGAAACATACTTGAAATAATACACAGAAACTGAAATTTCTTGAATAACTTCGTGATAAACATTTAGAAAAAGCATCAATGGAAGGCAGAGAGAATTCATATCAAGACATAAAGGCTGAATGCTGCTTGTTTTTTATTGCTAAAGAGTTATTAAAAGATTAAAAATTATCATCAAATAAATTATTTAATCTTTTACTTTTTCTTTCGCGATTAGAAAAAAAATAGAAATTTAGATTGTGACCGATACCGAACTCATTTAAACAATAACTGATCCCGAACAGATCCCGATGTCATCTAAACGAAAACCGATCCCGAACTCATCTAAAAGACGAAACTGGGCGTCAGACTACATATTTCCATAGCCGTTCTCTGAAGAAGAAAATTTAAAAAAGTAACGTTATTTGTTAAATAAGAAGACAGTGAATGCGCTCCAAAATGAAAAATGTCAGTAGAATTTTTACCTTTGATCTTTGACTTTTTTTCAATATCAAACTTTTTTTTATATTTATTCGTCAGTATCCAATTTTTGAAATATTTTGATTAATTGATTTGATTAATTAATTGATTTCAGAGATTAGTGAATACAAAACAAGTACCTTACCAAAGATCAGGTAAATATTTAGTTTAATTTTATAAATTCAGTTTATATTTATATAAGTATCAGCAATATATATATACACATGCATATATTGTTAACATAAACAAAAATTATTTGGCTACATAACTCTTTTTGAAATTTCTTTTGCTGCTTTAAAACACAAAGCTTACTTTTGCCCTACATCATGCTGAATTGCTGTTAACTTATTATATCCCAATAGCACAATTTAACCAGTAACATCGACTCTGACTTCCGTGAGAAAAAAGACATTGTTGGTCTTGGCAGAGTCACCGCCCTTCGGATGGGACCCTAGGTTATGACCCCATATGCATGAGACATATATATCCTGTGCCTATTAATCACGCTGGATGGCCTTGGCAGAAGGCTTCCATCTGGCTGAGATGTCCAGAGTGTTCCTCCTTTTCCTTGTTCTGCTCTGAGCCATTAGGGTTTTTGTGACTTGGCCATTTAGCACATTTTGGGTACAAAAGTGCCTCTCCGAGGTAAAAAACATCAGCTACTCATGAAAAGTTTACTGGAAAAAATGACCTTCTCCTGGAGTGGATAGAAACCCACGAACGACTGAAAACAATTCGAGTGAAACAGCCACTGAGCTATTGAGAGCTAGCTTTGTTTACAAATTGTGACCCTAAGCTTTCCCTACTCAGTTGCTCGTGACGTTCTCGCGATCGGGATAAGGCTAACAAGTTGCCACTGATGTTCGGATAATTATTTCTATAAATAAATTCCGTACTTTTTCCCAGAGAACCATTCGTGCGTACCATGATTAAAGGAACACTACCTGTGATTTTCTCTACTATTAAACCAGCATCAACTAATGAAACGAGCGAAAAACGAAATGAGTCATCATCATCATCCTCAAGCAGCCATGGGCTACGCAGGTCCAACCAAACCGTGCAGTTTAGTTCTCCAAGCATATATCTGTCCTGAGCTACATCTGCTGCATCTGGCCACTGCACACCAATTCTAACGAGGTCCTGTTTGACGTTGCCTTTCCACCTCATCCTAGATCTTCCCCTCTTTCTGAGGCCTTTAGGCACACTATTCTTAACCCTATTCACTAATCTATAATTATCCATACGGGCAACATGGCCAAACCAGCGGAGTCACTCTCTGCACAATATGCTGCTTAAAGGAGGTTGCAAACTCCTTTGCCTAACCTCATCACAAAGTTGAACCACCTAATGCCCAAGATACTGCGTAAGCATCTAGAATCAAAAGCATCTAGTTTCATGTTATCTTGTTTACAAAGTGTCCAAGTTTCACTACCATAACTAACCCTAGAAAGAACCAAACTATTATACAGTCTAATTTTAGTCTTTAGGTGTATACGCCTATTTCTCCACAATCTCCATAGATTCTTAAAAGTCCCGGCAGCAATCCCTATTCGTCTGTTAATCTAGTGGCCGAGTAATTTGAAAAGAAATTGTCCATCTCACTCGACATGAAAATCAGCAGTATTTGTTTATTCGTACTGAATTGCACTGAGACCCAATCTTTTTTAGGCTTAAATGCGCATAATTCCATGAAATTAATATTATTCCTTCTTCGCGAGCATGCCGCTATCTTGCACGTTCCTTTGTCAGAATTGCATCTAACTTTATGAAGAAGAGTTTCTAGTGCTGGTTCGTTGAGTCATAGTAACGGGAAGTTGTTGTTTCCCTTCCTCATGCCATTCATTATTCGTGGGTTCTTGAACATTATGTTTATAGCATTATAACATTATATTTATAGCAATGTGACTTTTACACTATAAGATAGCGAAATGTAAAGTATGACGACAAAAGGTTGATAATGTCGGACTTATTTTTTTCCTTGTATTTGGTAATTTATTGAACAATTTTAATTGAGCTCCTTAACTCTCTCACAGTATCATTTTAGGCCATAAACCGTGTTCTATAAATTCGGCATTTATTTTAAAACTGGGTTTATCATCATTCCCTCGTTAAGTAGACATATTTAGTATGTTTTCCGTTTATTCCACAAATGCATTCCACATTTTTTCTCTTTTCCATAAAATTTTCTAGTTTGATAAGGTACAGAAAAGTCTTGAAACTCAAGTAGAGCAATTAATGTAAAAAGTCCAAGTTGCGACGAAATTTCGGGTAATTTAATTGCTAGCTTATTGTGTCGTTTATTTGCTTGTGTCTGAAGTTGACTTTTAAAAACAATAGAGGGTCAGGATTAAAAAAATAAGTATCGAGGATTTTCTTAGTGATTTGGAAACATCTCTTCTGGTGACATCGTGTTCAAAGGCGTACGGATATCCGTCTTTTTCATGCTTTCATTCTAATTGCTTTAAATTTAAGTTATTGCACGAAACTGCATGTAAAAGGAAATACTAAGGTCGCTAAAATGGCGATGAATAGGAGCAGTCCTTAGTTGGTGAAGCTAAACTATCCTAGAATTTAGGGGTTGGGTTGGATCGTTGGGTTGTTTTACCTCTGAGCGGCACTTTTTTGCACACCATGGGCTAAATGGCCAGGTCACAAGGACCCCGAAGGCTCAGAGAGGGTTGGGGGAGGGGACCCACTGGAATAGCTGTTGGGAGACAGATGGTAGCCTCTCGTCAAGGCCATCCAGCGTGTTCTTTAACGTGCACAGGGTATGACTCTCCCGTACAAGGGGCCACGGCTTAACGTCCCATCCGACGGACGGCGGCCTTTCCAAGCCCATCGGAACAAGAGGGGTAAAACATTGAATTGAACTAGAAATGACTAGAGGTCTTTTCGAGTGTCTTTGGGTTTCTCTCAAAGATTTTTGCTAAATAATGTTTTTTGAGAATACTTGAAAATAAAAAAGAATATGAATTACTGAACGTCTTTTCAGTCTGATTCAGTTCAGTTCAATATTAGGCATCTCCCCAGAAATGATTCTTACATCCGGGCCTTGCCTGTGGTGGTCAAAGTGTCCCAACAAAAATTTTAGTCAAGATCCGTCATTGCTATGTGATAAAAATAGGGATGATTATTAATTTTCATTACTCTATATTTGAACGCTAAAGTAGCTCAACAAGTAAATGTAATAGGAAGAAAAATATAAGAATTAAATTCTGTGTCGGAAAATTTTTAATTTGAATTTTACCTGTGCGTTACCTGTGCATATGCGATAATATTCATATAATACAAATATATAGCATACATTATAAATATAAAAACAACAAAAAAAAAATCAAAAATGAAAAAAAAAACTTTAAATAGTTTCAAATGTCAATTCGGAAATTTATCGGCACTGAAAGTGCCAAAAAATTATAAAAATAAATACCCCTCAAGCAGCTGCTTGCCACAGAGGTCTTGACAGGAGCCTGTCAGTTTATATGCCAAAGTAGAAGGTCTGAGAGGATGGCAAGACCTCAGAAGAAAAACGACACACACATCCATGCCTTACCCGGGGCCTCGAACCCAGGTCCCTTAGATCAGTAACGAAGCACGCTAACCACTCGACCACGGGACGACAAAAATAATTATAAATGTTTCAAAATAAAATTATTAACGATAACTGAAAATGAAGAATATTCAAAAGGTTAAATTTCCATTGAGAGAGTTTTGTAAATTAAACCTTAATGTGTGCTGGTAGCCATGTAAAAGAAATTCATTTGCCTCCTGTGAAAATGAGCTATCCATTTTTGCTGCTTATTATTTTGTTCCTGATTTTCTAAACAAATATATATACCGTATATTTGCATCTCCATTGAGCTGACAAGGCTTCTGAGCAATCTACTAACCGGCGATGAGAGATGTATCTGAAGCAACATGATGTCACATCAAATACCAAAGGATCTGATGAAATATCAGAAAATGTAATGAATAATCAATGTTTGTCAGAGTTGCATAAGACTTAAATGCTGCCTTTTTCAATTGGGTTCCTTGGTTA
Source organism: Ryuthela nishihirai (assembly GCA_038380435.1). Classification (NCBI taxonomy): domain Eukaryota; kingdom Metazoa; phylum Arthropoda; class Arachnida; order Araneae; family Heptathelidae; genus Ryuthela; species Ryuthela nishihirai. The sequence continues at coordinate 86,823,116 of JAWZYU010000017.1, read as the reverse complement.
CTTTTATTGAACTTTCTAAGTAAATAATATTGAAAAATATCTGCGATCGTTGATTACGGATCGATGGTTCATTACATTTTGAGGTTGAATTATTCAGGTATAATAGCCAGCGGATCTATTTAAAATATGATGAATAATGTTGCTTTCGTTAGAATTTGACAGATAATTATGATTGTCCAACAACGAGGAGGGACACGACACTAAATATTCAACCTTCCAAAATTCATTAAATACTTAGTGATATCGTTGAGAATCGCAATCTCAACTGAGGTCTTTAATTTATCTTCACTCGCATTCATGGGATAAAAATCTTATTTTAAAAGTTATAATGTTTAGAATCTATCATCCTAACATCTATGTTTCGATTGTCTCATGGATTTTATTTTAGCTGTGGTTCGGCATGTTGTTTTTGCCACCTTCCAAAGCAAGCCTTCTTTAAGTTCATTCCCATCGCCATCAAAACGAAAAAGAAAAATCGATAAACCACTACTACATCTGAGGCTATGTTAAGTGCTAATGATAAGAAATTATTAACTGAACTGTTTTAGCACCGAGAGGATTATTCTTAGTTTTTCTTTTCTAGAAGTATTGTTTTTTTTAGAAGGCAATTTATGTGAGACAGTTTCAGAAGATAATGAATTGAGACATTTAAAGGAGGAATGTTTGAAATTTCTTCGCCGAGATTAGCTCTAATGGGGAAAGTAGCGATAAACTGATTTCGAATCACTATGCAGCATTTCTTGAGGAGAGGACGTGAAGAGGCAGAAGACGGCTTATGAAGAGTAAAGGAAACGAAGAGTTCAGGCTAGAAAACCCTTTTTAAAAAGCAAGATGACTTGAGAGTTAATGGCTGTCATTCTAGAGCAGACACTTTTCGCTCACGGGCAGCAATGGTGCTCGCGGAGTTGTTAAAAGCTGCTCGCGAGTACAATCGCAGCAAATTTTCGTGCTGTTAAAGAGAGCGATATAAAGGGCATCAAAACATGGCCAATTATATCGCTGTTTATAAAGAAAGTCACTAGCCTTAAGTTATGGGAATTTTTTATAACCACTGCTCATTTAGAGGGAAAGCAGTATTTAACTATACACCCTTGAGACATAATCAGTGTACTAGAATTGAATTTGTACGTCTACATTTAAGGGTAATTTATTTCCTATTTTTCGATGTTCCAATTGAAATGTAAAGATTGAATTTGAAAATTTTAAAACATATTATTATTTAATAAGTAATATTATTCCTTGAATTTCTTTACTTTTTTTCTTTATGTTTTCGGTTTATATGTTGCTATTTATGCAGGATTAAGAAGGGAGCAAAATAAAAGTATACTGTTCGCTTTTTTCACCAAGCCTATATTTTGTTACATATTAAAATTAATTTTATTACATCTTTTTTTGCAGGTGAAATAAAAATTATTATTATTATTATATCATTTATTGAAGCAATGTAGTTTACACTTTACATTTCTATAAAGACGTACTAAAAATACTCTAAACTATATTTTTTAGAAAATAATTTTTATTGAAAATGTCAGATCCCAGTTGGTAACGGTTCCTTGGTGCTCTCAAAAACATTGCTGACCCGTGATCTTGTATATCATATTAGACGTGATTGGAGATGGAATTCTACAATAAGTTGGTCGTAATAATTATATAGTATACAGTTATCTGAATTTGTTATACAAATATTAGATAAATATTAATCATTCGAAATGCATTGTGTTTCACTATTTTGCGTCTATTTCATTCAAGGCAAAACTGTTCAGGAAGTGGTGCAGAGTGAGTGCAACTGGAGGAAGTAACGGGAAGGTTGGGCATGCGCAGTTGATGCTCTGACAATTATCTTAGATCATCTGTGGAAGCTCCAAATGCGCAATCGCATAGCCTTCCCAGGTTTCCGCTTTGCTACCTCATTTCAGTTGAAGCGGAATTGGAAAGTTCTTTAGAAAGGAATCGGCGGAAATAAATGACCCTTTGGAGGAGTGAATGGGTGGGAAGCAGAGGAGGTTCTGCGAACTTATATACTCTTCACGAAAGAATAGAAAAGGCAATTAATTGAAGTTTTGTATGTGACAATTATGTTAGCATTCAATCAAGTTGTAAAGGATAATAATAATAGATTTATTCTCAATATGCAAGGTATATACACAAATTATAGAAATGAAATATTCACAAACTATGCAATATTTTCCTTAAATATCTAAAGAGCAAATCGAAACAGAAAAATAAGAAGCAAAAAAAAGAAATTGTAATTTTACACGTTCAACAGCAAGGGGCAATTTTATTGCCCGTCCAGGTATTAGAAAAAATTACTATTGTAGTTTTGACTTGAAGGAAAAGTAAATACATTATAATAATATTAATTGCGAAAAAAAGAGAATAAATGTGAAGGCAACACCAGAACTAGTTCAACTAATTCATATATAAAACACATTAAAGGCGAAATTTTATTTCATATTCTTAACTAAGCTCTCAATTTTTCATTAAAAAATTTCGAAAATATTTTCTAAAATGAGGTATTTTATTTTATTTTTTTTTTAATTTCTTGATTCGTACAAGTTTTACCGTTTATTGAACTTCTAATAACGCGATGATTTTCCAAGAATACCTGTGCATGTGTTAAATTGGGATATTTGTATTTTGATTCAAAGCAATTTATTTGAATTGCATCCCAAACGAAAAAATTCTCTTTAACGATAATTGCACAGAAACTAAGAGTGGAAACACATACACTGAAAATTTTCAGCAAATGCTTTGTCGTTAATGTTGTGAGCATGATTGAATATTAGCTAACACGTTTCTTACTTCTAATGCCATATGAATTACATAGATGGTAACTTTTCGGAATAAAAAGCCCCTATTGATAACATCGCAGAGCACTGTCTGAATTAGATTATGAAGACAATACCAACTCACTCAACTAACTCAGAACATTGAAAGTTGAATCACAGACTCGGAGAGTAAACACTCGGGAAAAAAATCGTAACTTAATCTCTGATGTTTCAAACCAATCTGTCTACTTTTGAAATAAGAGAAGAACGCCAACGTTTATTTCTTTGTCTTTTTCTTTGTTCCTTTCAGCGATCGTAATATCCGATATCAAAAGATTTTCTCTTTGCCTTCGACTGCGACAAATTGGGAGCTGACGAAACAGATGTATTTGACAGATTATTCTTGAACAGCAAGCGAAATGCATAGCAAGATTTCAATCTTCGATTGTTTAGAGTTTATAATACTCTGCCTATATGTATTATCAAAAAATGAAAATTATTATCAAAAAATTAATAAATATTATCCTGATGATTTGATTTAGCTTATATAAAGCGCAAGGAATGGAAGAAACTTTATTGCAAAATTTGCGAACAATTTCATAGAAGCTTTCCTTTTCAAGTTGCTAATAGTGATCTGCTGTTAGCCTTAAAGTCCTAAAAAGAAGATAAAAGGTAGAAGAATTTGCCATTATTCCTTAAGCTGCAATGAACTTACGTATCTAAAGGGTAAGACATTTAACTGCTTCTGAATGGGCAAGAAAATAAATGCTCACTTCTCTATGCTAATGTGCTGTTTACTTTTCTTTCCACGTACCATCCTCCTTTCGCACATCCCATCTTTTCTCTTATCTCTCCCTAAAGTGACTTTGCCTCTGTCTTTGGAAGACGAACGAATCTATCAGCAGTTTACTATTTTTGCAATATGTGATCCGATTCTTTCGCTTCGCCAGCGACGAACGGTTTTTGATCGGTTCGATGGGAAGTGTGCGCTCTTCATTTTCTATGTATGATATCTTCTTGCTGCTAAGAATCGAGCTGGATGATCTTGGAAATACTAAAAATTAATACCAGCTGTGGATCAATTTCCGCCAAAAACAAGAGATTTTACAGAGCTCGATTCATTTCCATTCTTCTAAACGAAACAGTTTTCTGGTCTTATATTAATCCGACATTTTTATGCTTAGCGCAATACCACACATACTTTCCTAATACCTGAATTGTTGAATCAGTATAAAACGAACTAATCAAACTTATAAATGAAATTTACTCAGAAATGCTACTACCAATGAGATAAAGAGTTTTCGACGAGCTTTAAATTTGCTCATCTTACAGTAAAGAATTCTCGAATTCTCTTCAGATTCTATATTACTCTGAACCGGAAAGCTTTTTCCAACTTTTCAGAATTTAATTCTAATGCATCAGTTTTAAATTGGATCAACTTAGTCAGTGTTAGTTTAGTCAGTGTAGTAGTAGCAGGAAAACAAAACGCTGTTGCTCTCTACTTTGTCATGCGGGTGCAATATTATGTTCTTTTAGTAAAGTATCAAGTAACGTTCTATAATTTTCTGAAAGTAAAATATCAAGCTATTTTTAAAAATCTTTTATTTTTAAATTTAGCCATAAAAATGTTATGTTAATAAAATTATATCAAAAATTGCCCCCAGTGACCTTTATGTTGAGTGTCCTGTCTCTTCTCAGTGACAGACATCATCGCTATCTAAAGAAAGAGATATCTATTTTTTTTAAACTTATACTTCTAGAATTTATCTTCCTTCAATAATACTTATTAAATGCTCTACTTCATATAATACATTTCGAAACGCATTTCAAAATATATTTGGGGGCGGGGGTGGCTCAGTCGGTAGCGCGCCAGGCTCGTAATCTGTAGTTCCCAGGTTCGAGTCCCAGCTGGATCAGCGTTGAGATTTATCTCCGCAAAATTCCCCGCCCTGGCCACGGTCAGTAGGGGACACCGATGGGCTTGGAAAGGCCGCCGCCCGTCGGATGGGACGTTAAGCCGTGGCCCCGTGTGCCGGAGAGCCATACCCTGTGCACGTTAAAGAACACTCTGGATGGCCTTGACGGGAGGCTACCCTCTGTCTCCCAACAGCTATTCCAGTGGGTCCCCTCCCCCAACCTTCTCTGAGCCTTCGGGGTCCATGTGACCTGGCCATTTAGCCCATGGTGTGCAAAAAAAAAGTGCCGCTCAGAGGTAAAACAACCCAACCCAACTCAAAATATATTCATATAAATTCTTCATATAATAATTTTCAAAATTCCTATCAGGTATTTTGAAAGCTCAAAAATATTCCGCATGTTATAGTGAAATTTTCGTACGAAAACATATCGAAAATATTTTAATTTTAACATCCTTATATTTTAAGACTCTGTGAAAATAAATTACTTATCGTGTTGTTCATCATCATCATAATCCTGAAGCAGCCATGTGATAGAAAATTTATTTTTTTTTAAAGTATGAGGTGAAGAAATAAACTCTTTAATCATAGCGTTACAAAAAATACCCTTTCTAAACTTCTAAAGAACCTAAGCACCATATTGTTAGAAACTTAAGACATCCTTGGTTTTTTTTTCTAAATGCGTTCTTCTGGGAACAAGAAAAGTTAGCCTGTTTTAGATAAATTGCTCCGTTTTAGAATTGCTGATGCTCCCAAAGGCATCTGTACCAGTGCACTTTGGGGTGTATACTCTTAGGAAAAAATGGAAAACAATGCGTCAACTTCTATCTCACTAGAGATCTTTCCGTTCAACAACACCACAATCATTAATCACTCTTAAATCGAAAAAAAAAAATGTTTGGTGTAAGTAGTCAGGAAAAAAAATGGCCACAAATGAACAGCATAAGCTGATCTGGAAACTTCCCTTAGTTTACTTTTATAGGAATTAGGTTGTTTTATCACTGAGCGACACTTTGGTGCACATAAAGGACTAAATGATCAGATCAGAAAGGCCACTAGAACTCAGAGAAAGATGAAGAAGAAGAGGGGGATCCGCTGGACAGTTGTTAAGAGATACGTTGATACAACAGGATACGGCTGTACTTCGCAAATGCAACACGGATTAATGTCCCACCCAACGGACGGCGGCTTTTCCAAGCCCACCGTTATATCCTTTCTCATCGAGGATGCCTAATGACTTTTAAATGCATTCTCAGCTCCTTTTAAAAAAAAATTGTCTTTAGTGAAATATTGTAACGTTTTTAAATTTTTTTAAAACCTGGCCCGCTAACGACTGAGTCAACACCCGCCTCCCTTCCAATTTAAAGAAATTATCTTTTCTGACAGATACTAATGTCTGCACTTGTTGAAGAAAGTTAACGAACGGACTCTGACACCGATAAAAATTTGATAATAATTCTTTTCAACTTAAAAATGACGCCATATTTAACAGAAAAGCAATTTCTTTCTTGGAAAGAAAGTGAGAATGCATTTAAACATCATTAGACATTTTTAATGGCAATACCTCAACTATTAATATCTCTGTTTTGGTAGGCAGAGCTGAGAGGACTAATTGGTGTCAGGTGGCATTCACTTATTCGTTTAGATCACAGACAATCAAAGAGGAAATTGTGGTGAATAGGCTCCAATTACACAGTCCGGTATTAGTTCAATGCCATTTGTAAAAACAAATAACTCGATCGAAAAGAAATTAGAATGGGAACAAGCGATTTACTTGTTGGGTTGGGTTGTTTTACCTCCGAGCGGCACTTTTTTGCACACCATGGGCTAAATGGCCAGGTCACATGAACCCCGAAGGCTCAGAGAAGGTTGGGGGAGGGGACCCACTGGAACAGCTGTTGGGAGACAGATGGTAGCCTCCCGTCAAGGCCATAGAGCGTGTTCTTTAATGTTGGGTTGTTTTATCTCTGAATGTCACTTTTTTTGCACACCATGGGCTAAATGGCCAGGTCACAAGGACCCCTAAGGCTCAGAGAAGGTTGGAGGAGGGGACCCACTGGAACAGCTGTTGGGAGACAGATGGTAGCCTCCCGTCAAGGCCATCCAGCGTGTTCTTTAACGTGCACAGGGTATGACTCTCCCGCACACGGGGCCACGGCTTAACGTCCCATTCGACGGACGGCGGCCTTTCCAAGCCCATCGGTGTCCCCTATTGACCGTGGGCAGGGCGGGGAATTTTGTGGAGATAAATCTTAACGCTGACCCAGCTGGGACTCGAACCTCGGAACTACAGATTTACTTGTTTCCACACTAATTCCGTTTCGAAATTACTTCGTAAGTTAGATATTATATAGATCATTATAGACTTGTGGATTACATGTTTTCCCGTTTCGAATGTTATTCAAAGTCTAAACCAGTAAATTAGGAAGTATTAAGATGAGAGATTATGACATATTTTTAGTAATAATAATAATAAGAAGAACAAGCAATATTCCACATTCGGTGGAAAAATTTCTATCATATCTCTAATTTATTATTTCCTTAATGTTTGTGTAGCAAACAATGATTGAATCTTTTCCGAAAATATGTTAGATGATCCGGCAGTTATTATTATATTTGCTGAACAATTTATGAAAGGTGCTACATAGAACTACAGATATAGGAAAATAACCAGATGAATAAATTGTACAGTCGCTCAAAAAAGTATCCGAACACTAAGGTTGATTACAGAATTCAGAAAAAATATCTGGCAACTATTTTTTTTAGAAATTAGTGATCTGGCAACCTTCGTGTCACGTGACACGAACGTTGCGCATGCGTATTGTACCATGAAATACTATGAATGCTCTGAAGAGTGCATAGCTGGAATGGAGCAGAGTTGAAACTGAATCTAAAAAGTAAAATTTCAGTATAGAATTTGTATAGTGCCCGGAAGTAAAGGTTTATTGTCCTATGAAAAATGTTTGTGATTAACGGTCGACAAGTTTACTGATGTGCCGTTCTAAGGAGTTTTTGTTGATAGATTCCAACTGTGTATTAAAATACTGTGCTCAAAATTACTATTGATGTAACTTTTTATAGGTTTGTCTTATATTAAGAATCGTTGTATACTTAAGTGGAGTTTGATCACTCTGTTATCTTCTTTCCTACGGGATTTGAAATTCTCATTTGAGCAATATCATTGACTACAAGGAAGGTAAATCGAGAAAGGAGATGTCATTAATCTTTAATAGCGAGAAGGAATCAGGATGAAATTCAACAAGTGAGTTCTTTGTTTTATTAGAAAATATTTGCATTTAATAGGGAAGCATAATTCTGCAGATACGCCAATAACTAGCCAGTTGGGCTGGGTTGTGTTACCTCTGAGCGCACTTTTTTGCACACCGTGGGCTAAATGGCCAGGTCACAAGGACCCCGAAGGCCTCAGAGAAGGTTGAGGGAGGGGAACCACTGGAACAGCTGTTGGGAGACAGATGGTAGTCTCCCGTCAAGGCCATCCAGCGTGTTCTTTTACGTGCACAGGGTATGGCTCTCCCTCACACGGAGCAACGGCTTAACGTCCCATCCGACGGACGGCGGCCTTTCCAAGCCTATCGGTGTCCCCTGGCAGGGCGGGGAATTTTGCGGATATAAATCTCAACGCTGACCCAGCTGGGACTCGAACCTGGGAACTATAGATTACGAGCATGGCGCGCTACCGACTGAGCCACCCCCGCCCCCAATAACTAGCCAGACAGTCAATAACAGTAACGCTGCATAGACACTGGCAGATAAGTCAGTTCTCCAAAGCCGCTAATTAGAGCGATGTCCTTTTTTATTGAGCGTTGTGGACTGTTAACTCCTGACCGTTGCCGAAGCATCCAGAGCCAAGAGCAACGACTAATGGTAGAACTAATTAGTTGTGTGGATAAGAAACTTTTGCTGCACTCTCAGGAAATATTTTGTTCTGGAATGGCTCTTTCATTTGCTTGCTGGGTCGAAAATTCAGATTCAGATCAATTACTGAAGCAATGGAGAGAAGGATAATGGTAGAGGAATGATTAAATGTCTTGGTAAAATTAAGGAAAAGAAATGCTTTAATTGGTATTTGAAGAAAGAAGTGAAACCTTAAACGAGAATAAATCGCTAACCTTAAATAGAGAACGAATTGTTATTTGGTGCGCAATAATATGGTATCATTTAAGGTGTTTCCAACGAACGACAATGATGCAGGAAAATGATCGGTTTATGATGGATATGATATAGGAAAATGATCGGTTTGATGAGAATCTGGTAAATGAATGGAAATAATGAAGATGAATCAGTTGAAGAAAGAGTTCATAGGATGAGCCAAAAAAAGGAGCTAGGGGAGAGGGAGCTCGGGAATTATATTTAGGACTTTCATCTGTTAATAGTGAAAAATTTACTCATTTCTATTAATTTAAAATAATTAGACGTTATCTTTTCACAAAAGTTAATAAATAACGCTTTTGAGAATATAATAATAAGCAAATAATAAGAAACCAAGCTGACTAGAAGTCCTTGAACAAACGGAATGCAGAGATATAAAAATATTCAGCTGAAAAAAACAAATGACTTTACCCCGAGTGGGATTCGAACCAAAGTCACCCAGTAACATGCCAGGTATACTTATCACTATACCATCAACGGCTAACGTTTTTTTCTTTCGCTAATGTGATATATGAATTTTAGCGAAATAGCCACCTCCACGAGCGAATCAAATATAAGAATGCGGGAAAGTGTACAAGTGACACTAGCTGAAGAAAAAACGTTAATCGTTGATGGTGTAGAGGTTAGCATACTTGGCATGTTACTGAAAGACGTGGATTCGAACCCGCTCTTTCAACTGAATATTTCGTGAGTCCCATGTCTACAGGACATCTCCTGTGATACTTTACTTCTGAATGCAGAGTTTTATTTTGGTTTAGAGAAAGCAAGAAATCAAATAACAAAATAATGTACTTGGTGCACCTATTGAACTAGTAAACCTTTGAGTTTGTCTGCTTAACATGACAAAATTCTCAGTTTCTCTCATGTGTAGCTATCATGTATGGACCAGGCATTTAAGCGTCTGCCCGGTCTAGTGATTAGCGTACCTGACTTCTAAACTAGCTGGCATGTACCTGTGCATATGTACTCTGTCACTCCGACAACGGGGCGGGTGTGGCTCAGTCGGTAGCGCGCCAGGCTCGTAATCTGTAGTTCCCAGGTTCGAGTCCCAGCTAGGTCAGCGTTGAGATTTATCTCCGCAAAATTCCCCGCCCTGCCCACGGTCAGTAGGGGATATCGATGGGCTTGGAAAGGCCGCCGTCCGTCCGATGGGACGTTAAGCCGTGGACCCGTGTTTGGGTGAGCCATACCCTGTGCACGTTAAAGAACACGCTGGATGGCCTTGATGAGAGGCTACCATCTGTCTCCCAACAGCTGTTCCAGTGGGTCCCCTCCCCCAACCTTCTCTGAGCCTTCGGGGTCCATGTGACCTGGCCATTTAGCCCATGGTGTGCAGAAAAGTGCCGCTCAGAGGTAAAACAACCGAACCCAACAACTCCGACACCTATTTGACCTTGAATGCGATTCGGATCGAAACATTTATCTTATTTTTGAGTTTTACTGCCTAAAATAGCCCTATTCAATTTTTAGATATCCAGCATCGGTATATCGAAATGTGACCTCAAGGGACCCATCACATCCGAAATATGACCAAAATGTCTGAGCTCTACTACTCAAAATACCCCAGGCACAAAATTTAACCCTCCACCACCTGCAGATTTATATTTGGCTTCGAAGGAATCATCACATTCAAAAGTTCAGAATGCTTCCGAGATCGACAGCCCTGAAACACCCCCTGACTCAAATTTTCACTTTTCTAGCAGTTGTAGATGAAAGTTTGACCTGTACGTTACCTCCGTTTGACGTTAAAGGACACGTCAAAGGACAATTTCGGATTTTTTGCCGAGATCTACGACCCGCATTACCTATAGGGTGAAATTTTCAGAGCTGTAGCATTTCTGCATCATAGATAGAATCAGCGTAATCCCCTGTCAGTCAGTCAGGCAGTCGGTCAGTCACTCATAACAGTCTATATATATAAGTTAATACCTATTAAATAATTCAGAAGTTATTCAGATTTTCAAAAAAACTTTAACCACTGAATATTGTTTCACAACATTGATAAATAAAAACATCTTTCTGTTATAGATTGATAATCTCCTAAACAGTTCATTTTTATAGGCGCATAGGAGAGAGTGAGGATTTCTCTTTTCTGACAGGTAATACCAGGCCTGTGTATTACCACCGAAGTAGCCCAAGATGCTGATTTTGAGAGTGTTTTTTTAACCACCACTTTATGTTGTTACGATTCGTTATGATGCTAATTCACGCGGCCTTCATCGAATCTATAAATTCGTGACTTAGTGTAATTCTATGTTGATACAGTTTCAATATTCATTTTCTAAGCACTCGACCTCTGTTCGCTTCTCCATTTCCACTCATACTATTTCTTGCCTATTTTCTATTTCTTCTTTTGTCTTATTACCTATTCTTATTCTTTACATATACCTAAGCAGCTATTCCTTGCGTCCTCAGTCCCAGAACTCCAACTAACGAGTTATATAACAAAACAAATGAAAGCTTACGAAGTGACATAGAGATGTGTTCCCAAATTATTTTAACCCGCAGCGCATGCTATGCCTGCTAACCCTTTAGAGCAGTGTTTCCCAAATTGGATTCCGTGAAGTGAAAATAAAAGTTCTGCAAGAAAATTTTATTGCAATAAAAAAAATTATAACATAAATAATATTATATAATATTCACTTGAAATAATTTTGAAATTACTTAATATGTGAAATAAAAAAGAAAAACTACTCTTCGAGTTAAAAATTTTAAATACGAGGCATATTAGTTTTTAAGATTCATTTTTCGTATACTTCAAATGAGATTTTTTATTTCTAAATATGCGGAATTAAATAATATGCTGAAATCGCATCCTTGTTTAACATTCATTTATTATTATCCATACTTATTTCTGGTCTAGTTTTTTAGCTCATAAATAAGAATTTTTGAAGGGTTCCGCATATCGTTTTCAAGTGTGAAAGGATTCCGTAGCCAAATCAAATTGGAGAAAACTGTTTTAGAGTAACACTTCAGTATTTGATAACGCATGAGAGGGGAGGAGGAATACACATGTTGGTGGAGGTGTGAGCCGTTTCACTTCACTGAAGAATTTTACGACACTTCAGGGATCTTGCCACAGAATACTGATTACGAAACGTTAACTTAGGGTGTAAACGAATGAAATTCCCCTCTCTTCTGCTCGCCAGATCATGGGCGATTTGTGAATGACATTTTCTCTTTTCCACTTCACCTAGGGTACTGTACAAACGTAATTTATGAAATGAAATCCAAGACGTGAGGAATGAGATAGCGTACTCAAAATTCCCTTTTGCGATTTCGCGAAACGGGACAGAATTTTCTCTGACAACGACCGAGGTGAACGTGTCATCTAAAAACGTATATCCTTATATATGCAACGGTGAATGAAAACTATTAAAGAAATTCCAGGGATTAAATCACTTTCTCAAATCATGTTAATTTTAAAGACAGTTAAACTGTTCCTTCTGTGTCCCCCCACAAAAAAGGTAAAACTTAATTTCAGGTTAATATGATTTGACTAAAAGCTGTAATTATTCACATTTTATTTCTTTTTTTTTTCTTTTTGAAAGCTTTGTGTTTCTGTGAAAACGTGTTACTTATTGAAGAACGCTTTGCTGCTCCTAATGATCTCGTTGTCTTCAACCTCATGCTAACATAGAACTACAAACTCTGCCCATCACTGCAGATAGCATTTCCCTTACGAACCTAATGGATGGTGAAGAAGACAAATGCCGACAGTGTTAAATGGGCAGAAGAAAATATCCAAAAGATTCGGTTCCAGGAGTAATTAAGTTTGCTTACAGAAGGTTAGTGAATCTTTGATAAAATCTTGTTGTGTTTTGGCCAAAGATTTATAAAGCAACTCATTTCCTCAGTACCGATGTAAACTGGAGAAAACACCGAATTTAATCATTTAGAAATTAATGCTGTCTGTTTGCTCGGTATTTAATTCATTGACACGGAAGAGATTGTCTTTCAGAGCAGCAAAAGAGAAAGGAATTTCTTCACCAGTGCTAATTTCATGTGAACAAACCAATTTGCATAATTTGTTCTTTTTTTTTAAATTTTCGCAACCATTTAGTTTGTGGCATATCTTTGCATTCGGAAATTATCTCGAAATGTTTGATTTGTTTCTAAAATAGATCGCTTAAAATCTTTTCCATTAATGGAAAAGAGCACCGCTATTCGGATGGCTTCTTCTCTTATAGAGTCAATCCATTTCAAATCAGACAATTAAACATACATTAAAGTTGTTATGTTTCAAAATGTTACTAAAACAATTCAGAAAACTCTCTCTAGAAATAAAAGTGTAAACCCAAACTTCTCCAGCTGAGAAACAATAACAATTCCGTGGTAACATATGAAAAATTTTGTTTACAGAAAATACATATTTTTTTGAAAATTAAGTAATTCTATAACTAAGAAGCCTATATCAGTGGGGCACATAGAATAGAAATATATTTTATTTGCTATTTATCTAGGGGGGGGAGTGCTTTCGGAATTCTAATAACCGGAAAGGAGGCGAATAAAACGGTAAGCATCTAATATTATCCTATTTTTTACGAACTTTGTTTAAAATATTAAAATTAAGTAAAACAATTATTAACGCAACGATATTCCAGTTGATTCGATCTTACCCCTCCTTTAATTAAAAAAAACTTAAAAAAAAAACCTCGATCTTATCCCTCCTTATTTTTTTCTGAATCAAGGCATGCTATGGGTGCAATGAAAGAACAAAAATAAGTGCACTTTGCTTTTTAAATTTCACTTGTCATACGCATAGACACAAAATAATAGGAAAATAACATAAAGTTAATTTTAATTTCGAAACTGAAGTTGGCTTCTCGAAGTAATTATGTGAAGGATGGGAATGGATCCCAAAAAATAATTGAAGAACATTCGTCTTCAGTGACGCTGTATCTATTTGTATGATATTATTCAAATTCTGGACTTTCGTCTTATTAAAATACAATTCACTTCAGTATAGCCCGATTAAAAAAATATATATTTTCCATTTTTCACGCGGGCCGGAGGAAATCGTTAAATGAGCTGGAGGTTGGCCATGAGCGATCTATATATTATTTCAAAGATCACGAAATGTAGATTTCAAGAATTTCTTAACACTACAATTGAATGGGATGGAAAAAAAAGTAACTAAAATTTATGTAAAAAGCATCATACTCAGAATTTTTTCTCCCCTTTGAAACACGAGCACAAAGAATTACTTTATTTTTAAAACAACTCTTTTTTTTGTTTCAAGTTGATACCATGTTTCAAACAAGAAAATATTAAGCATTGAAAATCGCAAAAAACCCTCAATTTAGCAATACTACTCTATCTCATATTTGTAACCAGTTTCCCATTTCTATTCCTATTCATGGTAAACTTCCAAGTTCATGGAAATAAATGGCGCATGATGTACAAAACAAAATTTTCATGTTCTATATTATTTCCCCTAATATTGATCATTGTTACTGCTTGAATATTTAATTATGTGCCGTAGAATTTGGAGTTGTTAAGGGTTTAGTTAGGGAATATTTGCAGTGCTAAAAAGCCTAATTTTGAAACACTGTAACTTCCAAAACAAGCCTTTTATCTTAAAATGGGTGGATAAATTAACGATCACAATCAAACTATCTAAATCTCAAGTTTCAACATTATATTTTACCTTTTTAGAGTTATGGACGTTGGATTATAACAATAGCAATGACAATCGTAAGATTTCGCCTGAAAAGTTAATTAAAACTCAAATATATATTTTTCCGGGACGTTCCATAAAATAAATGTATGTTTCAGAAGTTTGTGTCAGTAATTCTTTCAATATTCGTCAATTTTTATGAATTTCATAGTAGTGCATCACGGATGTTAAATATTTCAGCTTCCACAACTCTTTAGAAACCAGCTATTACTGCTGTAAATAGAGAGTTATAGATATTTAATTGAGATCTATAATTTATATTCAGTCTCATTTTACCACAAAAAAGCTTATTTTAGTAGTTAACAAAGTTTAGATGTTATTTTCCTATTGGCATAAAATGGAGTTTTAACTTTGCATTTGCGCACCACTGTAATACTGAGTATACCTATGCAGAAATGAAACAATAAAAATTTATACAGCGAAAACGAAATCGGAGATGATAAAGAAATGAATCATCGCCCAAAAATTATAAAGAAAGATCTTCCGATTTTCAAGATGAAATGTGAAATAAGAATGGCGCTTAGCCTTGCACCCCCCCAGTATTGTCACGGCCACGATAAAAAAAAAGTGAGTCCAGTTGCACCTAATGTCTCCAACGATTTCTTTATTCTGCTGGTCGTGTGATATCTTCAGGGCAATTCGTCTTCCCCTTTCCTAAAGGAACCAGCAGCTGGAAAGTTAAAAGGAGAATTAGCTGATTAATTCATTTTCGCAATGAACATATTTGGACTGTTTCATTCTCAGAAAAAGCATGAGGGACCAAGTTAGTGTTAGTTTATCTGTACGTGGTTCATTCTCTAGGGATATCCCTCTCAGAGTTCGTCTTTCTTTTTAGCCTGTAGATTCTTTTAGACGTTCATTAGTGGATGGCGGTCTCCTCTCATCGAAGTCTTCGTTACTCTGTCTCGTACAGAATAATAAAATGTAACTTTATGGCTTTAAAGAGATTTTCAACGCTTCTCTTCGCCACTGATCACAAGTTGCAACAATTCAGGTTCATTTAAGTAAATTAGCATAAATTTACGTATTAATAAGTAACCTGAGTAGAATAATCATTGGGCTATAAACTGATTTCCTAAGAGACGTTACAGAAAAAAAACAAATGCCAAACAAATGCCAATATAAATAACCTTAAAGAATTTTTTTACTGATGTTTAATAACAGTTATATTTTTATTTATTAGTGTTGTGAAACAATATTCAATAGTTAAAATTTGAACACAATACGAATCATTACCAGTAGATATTATATAATACATAGAAGGTTGTGAGTAATTGCGCGACTAACTGAGTGACTGACAGGATATCGCGCAATTCTAACTATAATGCAGAAATGATAGAGTTATGAATATTTGCACCTATAGGTAATCAGGGTCGTAGATTTCTGGGAAAATCTGATTTTTGACTTCTGGTGTGTCTTTTAAGGTCAAATGGAGGTCACGTAGTGATCAAACATTGATCTAGAAGGGCTAGAGATGTACAGTCGCTCAAAAAGGTATCCGAACGCTATGGTTACATTATATATATTATATTGTTACGACAGAAGGAATCTGGCAACCGAAAGCAAAAAGTTTCAGCCAACGAATAAGAACGTTGGGAGAATTTGGAGAAGAAGAGTGGAGCGTTAACGGTTTTGTATTGTAACGGTCGTTGTGTTGTAACGGTCGGAGAGTTCGAAAATGGACGGTGAGCTGTTCTGAGACAGTGCGCGTAAGTATCATGAAGTAACTTGATGTGTTGTGTATACGCGGAAGGATAAAAGTGGGATCTTTTATCGTTAAGTATCAAGAAGTAACTTGATGTGTTGTGTATACGCGGAAGTATAAAAGTGGGAACTTTTATGGCTAACTTCGAATGTCTACACGGACTGTCTTTTTGTTCGGCTAGTGTGTGAACAGTTATTAGCACAGGACGAGAATTGGTTTACGAGTGAAGATCTTCGGGTGACCTGGTAAATCAAGTAAAAGGTAGTATTTAGTAAAATACACAGAGCTGATGTTGTGTGCTCTACGCAGGAAGATTGATGACTTGTGCATGTTAATAGTTGATTTGTTAATAAGATACTTCATCCATATTTCCTTTGTAACAATTTACCTTGTATTGAATTTGGTTTTGAAATATAGCTTTTAATACTCACGCTCAGTGGCTATCCATTTTTGTGATCCGCAACATTTGGTGTCAGAAGTGGGATTATGATAATTTATTGAATGCCGTTACAAAGGAAATATGGATGAAGTATCTTATTAACAAATCAACTATTAACATGCACAAGTCATCAATCTTCCTGCGTAGAGCACACAACATCAGCTCTGTGTATTTTACTAAATACTACCTTTTACTTGATTTACCAGGTCACCCGAAGATCTTCACTCGTAAACCAATTCTCGTCCTGTGCTAATAACTGTTCACACACTAGCCGAACAAAAAGACAGTCCGTGTAGACATTCGAAGTTAGCCATAAAAGTTCCCACTTTTATACTTCCGCGTATACACAACACATCAAGTTACTTCTTGATACTTAACGATAAAAGATCCCACTTTTATCCTTCCGCGTATACACAACACATCAAGTTACTTCATGATACTTACGCGCACTGTCTCAGAACAGCTCACCGTCCATTTTCGAACTCTCCGACCGTTACAACACAACGACCGTTACAATACAAAACCGTTAACGCTCCACTCTTCTTCTCCAAATTCTCCCAACGTTCTTATTCGTTGGCTGAAACTTTTTGCTTTCGGTTGCCAGATTCCTTCTGTCGTAACAATATTATATTACAACCTTCGTGTCACGTGACACGAAGGTTGCCAGATCACTAATTTCTAAAAATAATCGTTCCAGATATTTTTTCTGAATTCTGTAATCAACTATAGTGTTCGGATACTTCTTTTGAGCGACTGTACAGATTGGTGTCTGGGGCTGTTTCTGGTTGCAAATCTCGGAAACGTTACGAAATTTCGGATCGGGAATTCCAGTGCACATTGTCCAGTGTATCCTACTTAACTATGAGCCCTCGGGGTCCTTATGACCTGACTATAAGGCCCATTATTTGCACAAAAGCACCATTAAACCCAATCCTAGCATAGTAAATAGTACCTTCGAAGATCTGGACCACGTTTTAAAATGAAACACCATTACATACAGAAGAATAAACGCATAGTTTTTGTAGTAGACATTGTTTGCCTAACACAAATTACCCTGTAACTTAAGAAATGGTTATCAAGCCCTAATTGACAGGATCGACCAACTTAGCTGGGAGAGGATATATTTAGGTACAGAGAGAAAGGGGTAAACCTCCCCCCATTTCTTTCTGTACCCAAAGGAGCAGGGAAGGTCGCTCCCTACCAGATTTCCATTAGGAATTAGCTGTGCTGATTACGCATGGAGAGCTGGACAGGGTTGATATTTAAGGCAGACGACAGAGGAAGCGCCGTCTATAAAAAAGAGAGATTAAAAACTATGAAGAAGGGGAACTTGAAAATTTTTTTTCCCTGCTTCTTGCTCGAGGAGGTCAGCTCCGGCGGCCCTACTTACGGGTGCCAGGTATGATCAAACAAGTTAGATTGTTTTGTAAAAGTACGAAACAATGATAAACCTGTCCGGAGAATAGTAATTTCTGGCAAGGTAATTGTTTCTGTATCTTGACGAAGTAATAAATCTGTTTTTTATTGTTCTTTACGTTCAGCAGCTCGAATCTGATTTGGCCAAGGTCTAGAAATGAGCAATATTTCTCTAAATCCGTTTAAAACGTGTATATGCCACCCCATATCCGGAATTACTACTACTAAACAACTGACTACTACGACACTACTACTAAACTAAATTGGCCTTTTCTATGTTATATGAGGAACCAGGAGAATCCAGAACTGTTTCTAAGTCGTCTCTGTCCTTCTCTCTGGGAAGTCTGTCTCTCTTTAAAAGAAATATCTCCTTGGTTACAAAATTCAAAATTTAACATCCAACTAGTTTGCACAGCAGAGATTCTAATGAATCGAAAGCACTGCGGAAAAATTCTTTGCAGTGATAGCATTCAAGCATTTGACTTCGTAATTTCCCATGTGATGTTTACAATCTTTCTTTGTTACACATCTGCAACACAAGAGATTTAAATTGAAGTATTACTCATCAAAATTGGATAGACATGTGGGCGCTTTCACTCTAATGGCAGGCAGCGATAAACTGACTGATGGAGATTAACAGAATTGAAACATGATATGCGGGCAAGAAATATTTGTATCTATCCTAGTCGAGACCGGGGGGGGGGGGGGGGGCTCAGTCGGTAGCGCGCCAGGCTCGTAATCTGTAGTTCCCATGTTCGAGTCCCAGCTGGGTCAGCGTTGAGATTTATCTCCGCAAAATTCCCCGCCCTGCCCACGGTCAGTAGAGGACACCGATGGGCTTGGAAAGGCCGCCGTCCGTCGGATGGGACGTTAAGCCGTGGCCCCGTGTGCGGGAGAGCCATACCCTGTGCACGTTAAAGAACACGCTGGATGGCCTTGACGGGAGGCTACCATCTGTCTCCCAATAGCTGTTCCAGTGGGTCCCCTCCCCCAACCTTCTCTGAGCCTTCGGGGTCCTTGTGACCTGGCCATTTAGCCCATGGTGTGCAAAAAAGTGCCGCTCAGAGGTAAAACAACCCAACCCAAGTCTAGACGAACCCAAAAAGGAAATAAAACAAGAATGACCAATCGCCTCTAGCGAAGATGGAATAATCCTTTTCAAAGAAAATATAGTTTTACCATTTCCAAATTCAGCACCCTCTAACGATATATATTCGACGTAATATAAGATTTTAAACATATAAATGGGTACTATTCGTAGTATATATTGAGCTAAATAAATTCATTTTTCTCTATAACAAAAAAGTTTGTTTTGGATGAGTTTGGTTGTTTTACTTGTGAGCCGCATTTTGTTTTTCACACAATGGCCAGATCACAAAGTTTCATAGAAGGTTGGGTAAGGGAACCCACTGGAAGCTGTTAGGAGACAGGTGGTAACCTCCCGTTAAAGCCATGCAGGGAATGGGTATTCTTAAAAGTGCACAGGATATGCTGCACATGGCATCACGGCTTAATGTCCCATCCGACGGATATCCCTTAATGCAGTGGTATCCAATCTTTTCCCGTACAGGGACCATATTCAAAAATCTGTTTCGCGGACCGCACTGAGTTTGAGTGATTTGATAAAAATTAGTGTATTGCATTTTCAGTATTTTGTTACATGTAAAAGGAAGTCTTTATTTTCATGTTACCGTTTTTTATTATCAGGATATTTATATAAAATGCAAATTTCCGACACTTTTATGTGCAAAAAAAAAAAACTCAGTGATTTACTTTTTAGATTTTATTAAAATTATAAAAAAATGAATTTCTTTCGTTCTAAAAAAACTTTATATTTGTTTTTTTTAAATGCCTTATTTTTGATTTTAAATGTCACTTTAGAAATTTTACAATCTAAAAAGGTTCACTACTATTCAATATTCAATGCAATTAAGGAGGTCTGGTCGGGCATGCGCATATTTGATACAAATCAGATAAAAGAAGCAGAATTCATGACACCAACACGTAGCTTCGTAACTCCAACACTCTTAAATATTCGCCGCAAACGAGAGCTACAGTCTTTTAAATTGGTTTATTTCCACTTATTTAGCATTATTAAAATTTAAAAAGCTGTGTTAGCTCACTTTCCGCGCGAGCCGTATAAAAATATTCGCGAGTATATATATTGAACATCACTGCCTTAATGCAAACAAAAAAAGTAATAGCATTTATATATGGTAGAGGGGGAAGCGAAAACAATAGAGTTTGTTTTGAAAACGGGCAAAAAGTGAGAGCTCGGACCAGGAGAGCTTTGCAAAAGAATCGATCCGAGAAGAATTGAGTTAGAAGGAAAATAAGTCAACCGAGTTCGAGCATTTTCCCGGAGTTTGAAGCGAAGGGCATCCGGTTAAGTGGAAACTTCAAGAACCTCGAGTTCTGTTTCTTGGATTAGCTATGAAAGCCTGTCGAATTTCTAGACTTCAAATACAAACACTTTGACTTGCAATCTCGAGCATCTCCCTTAACTGATCCCAGTACAATACTTCTAAAAGGTTTTTTTCTTTGCCGTTCAAACTTAAAAAAAGCCATCACATAAGTTCAGTGCCATTGAATTAAATAACCCTTATTTCTAGTTTTGCTTACTTTAAGATAAATTAAATTGCTAGTACAGAATTAATACCGAGTGTTATTTGGAGAAAAATGAATTTATATCCCAAGTACTAGTTTTTTTTTACGGTATACTGCTTTATAGCTTTATTTATGTTTACAAGACTAGATGTATACCCCCATAGCTTATCAGCAGAATTTCTATCAAATCAAATATACAACGGGTTAATTAAGTAATAGTCACATATAGTGAAAAAATAAGACATATACAATCACATGCTGTAAACCCAAATTAAAATATCACCCTGTAAGCTGTGTCGTTAACAAAATTATTAAAATTAGCACAAATCCATCATTTCACGTTGAATATGCAATTTTTACCGCATTATATTTCAAAATATTTACATTGAATTATCGTTTCAAAACAATATCCGTTTTGAAACAATATCCGTTAACGTCCGGTTTCAAAACAATATCCGTTTTGAACATTTGTTACGGTATTCGATATCCGCTTTACCATAATTATTACGACAATTTCGTACGACAAGCTTCACACTATTGGGATCATCCCTGTTCGTATCGCACTATTATGGGATGGACGTTCAAATTCAAAGAAGGATTGCAGAGCTTCGAAGACATCTCTCGTGCAGAAAGACTGAAGGAGGCCGTGAACGAAAGGGCATCGCTGATGTTCGTGAACTCATTGAAGAAAATCCACACATCAACGTTCAGGTAATGCATATGTTATCGCTAAAGTGCAGAAATCAGTTATTCTACAGATTATCTAGGTATTATACAGATTAACTAGGGTGATCCGTTAACGTGTGGAAAATTGTTTCATTTCTCAAATTACCTAGGTAATCTGCAAATTACCTGGATAATCTGCACATTACCTATTAGGCACTCGTTAAAGTGAAAATAAGATCTTTGCTGGAACAACAGGAACGTTTCTGTACGCTTAAATTAACATAATATTATTTATCTAGTGTCCGAGAGTAGAGTTGAAACCAGGGTCATCCCTCTGTCAACATGAATCAGTCGTCCGAATTATAAAAAACGCCCCCAAAATGAGCAGGCCAAGTGACAACGAATCATTTTAGTGATTCGTTATCAAGAATGAATCACTTTACCGATTCGTTCTCACTTGGCCTCCGCTAATCAGTGGCGTTTTTTATAATGCGGACGAGTGAATCACGTGACACGAAGATTCATATTCAATAGATTCACCACTATGAGAGAAACAAACTTTTGAACTTTTAACGATACGGAAGCCGTTAATGTGCACATTACCTAGGTAAAATGCGGAAAACTCTTGATTCCGCACGTTAACGGAGCAAATCAGTTAATCTGCAGATTAGCTAGGTAATGTGCACATTAACGGCTTTCGAGCTTTAGCGGTAACACATATACTAGATGTCAGTGCAGCGATTGGCAGTATGGAAACAATTATTCATCAATATTTAAAGTTTCGAAATATCTGTGCCAAATGGGTACTCCATAAATAGACAGAACGGCAAAAAAGAACACGAGTCGACTCTAGTACAAGGAGATGGTGGCATTGTTTGAACGTAGTGGACCCAAACAGTTAACCCTTTCAGAACCATAAGGTTTCTAAGAGTAAATATTAGTATGTAACTGTTTATTTTAGTTTGTTTAGACGTAAAATGAATAAAAATCATAAGAAAAATACATAGCAATGTGTAGTTTTTTTGGAATTTTATGGGAAATATTTTTCCCAATGGACTATAAAGGTAACACAAATTATAGTTAGGCTTATTATGCAATGTCTTTTATTTATTGGTTTATTATAACAAAATGTTAACTAAAATAATACAAAATTATGAAATAAAATTACTATACAAAATGATGTGCTAATTATGATATTCTGCGAAGCAACTTCTTTTGGTAGTGAGGCAAAGATGGACATTTCACAGATGCATCATTATTGCAAAGATGGACATGGACTAAACGTTCCCGTTTACGTAATTGCGTTCGGCATACGTTGTATTTTGACATTCTGTATAAAAAATGCAGATAAGGTTATAATTAAATACGACAATAACCAATTTTAAAATGGGGAAAAATGTTTCCCTTAGTCGTGAAAGGGTTAACAGACATTATCATAGGTGATGAAAAGTATTTTGTTACTATACAACTCCTAGAAAGATCGAAAAAATAGGCTCTCAAACTCTTGCTCCTTAAACCACTGGCTCACCACATGTGCTCTGTAGACGGGAACATTGTCATCCTGAAAGATAGCTCTCTTTTCATGAAAGATATGCTGTACCATTTAGATAAAGATGATCACTCAGGACTGCTAAATAGCGATTGCATTACCTTTTCTTCTATAGGAAAAAGTGCACTCAAACTATGCCACGAGATAGCACGCCGTACCATTACAGAATTTCAAGAATCCTTAACAGTAGGAAACAATCAATTAGAGTGGCAAGCTTACTTCGGTTGGCACTACACATGCACTCATCCATTTATCGGAAACAAAGTGTAGGATGATTCCTTGCGCCAATGGACACGAAGATGTCCATTGAGAAGAGCGATGAGGGGCTTGTGAAGTGCAACTCGATCGTAAAACCAGCTCTATGAAGTTCTCGACGTACTGTTTTTGACGAAACTGGCTTCTCGCGTCTCACATTAAAATCCGTGTACATCTGATCAGCTTTAGCGTGCCGGTTTCACTTTGCACATCGCAGTCACGCTCGAACGTCCCGATTCTGGAGTATGCTATTTCGGCCATTATTGCCTTTTGCACAGTTTTCATGCATAAGATTCTGCTCAATGGTGCTTTGTTTCATTATCCCTTCAGTCTTCTTCTACTTTGTCTCTTCAGTTAATCTCGTTGTCAGTAACTTGGTGAAACCAGTTAATACCCAATACGCTGTGAAATTATTGAGAATAAAAGAAATCACGTTCCTTGTAATCCTGCAGAAAAATACTACAAATTACACTTCTTTTTATCAAGGGCTGCTGGCCCAATGTAGGACAATCATTCCAAGAGGTTGCTTGGGGCGGCAAGATTCTAAAGACGTCATGCTAGTAATTGCCTAGGTTTGCTCTAATTCGAACTCAAAATAAAACTACTATGAATGGTAAAGTCTTTGCAGAATTTGAAATTTTAAAAATAGAAATTTTGAAATCCTGTTATTACTGATTTACCTTTTTTTTTCAGATGCAGTTGTTAAAACACATAATTAGAACCACAAAAATTGTTGAGATCGCTTGAGGTGTTAGAAAAGATACGATCACTTGAGCAGGCAAAACATAAATCGATTTTAATGGCAAAAAGATAAATTCACTTTTGGTGGTAAAACATTTTTTTTATGGGGGAGGAGGCAAAATATCTTACGTTATATAGACAGTATAATATGTCGTGACTGATATGTCGTGTATGATATCTACGTTATATATAAATATGTCGTATATCTTACGTTATACAGGGTGAATCTGAAAAAGTGGGTAAAACTTTACGGGGTGGTAGAACGCAGCTATACGAGCAATATTCATCATAGAAAGTATGGGCGCAAAACGGCGAGCCGCTAGGTGGCGTTGGAAATGGTATAAAAGGGTCGGTCCTCGCACCCAACGGCATTTCTACCGTGGATTGCCGAGAGGATGGCTGGTTATACTAACCACGAAATGGCGGATATGCACTTTGTGTACGGTGCGGCTTTGTGTACGGTCCTGTTAATAAAATGTTTTCTGAAGTATCTCCTCTCCTTCTTGTGTTCATTCTTTAAATGTGACAGTGGAAAACTACCTTTTAACTTCTCACCGCTTGCGTTCCGACCATACATTCTATGACGAATATTGCTCGTTTAGCTGCGTTCTACCACCCCGTAAAGTTTTGCCCACTTTTTCAGATTCACCCTGTATAGGGTGTCCATAAAGTCTCTTTACAATTTAAAAAATTTATTACAAAGGCAATTGATGAGATATCTTAATCAAATTTGTTCTATGTACTAAGTGGTTATCAAAGTTTTTAATCACATTGCATTTGTGTATTTCAGGTACCACGTTGATGAAAGAGGTATTTTTTAGAAAAAACTCTAAAAAAATGGCTACTCCTCAAGTGAAGACACAATGTGTATCATGGTTTATTGAAACGAAATCGGATACGCAGACTCAGCGAAACTACAGAACTAAGTATGGAAGAGATTCGTCGATTCATGTCCGTCGATTCGTGCATGGCACAAGAAATTTATGGAGACAGGGACAGTGTTGGATAAAAGGAGGAGTGGACGATCAAGAACATCTGAGGAAAACATCGATCGTGTAATAGAAGCCTTTAGTCGATCTCTCACAACGTCCATCCGTACTGCTGCCAGACAGTTAGAGCTACCACGTTCAACAGTGCAAAAGTCCTACACAAGAACTTGCGATTGTACGCTTACAAAGTGCAACTCTTACAGGCACTCGAGCCATATGATAAACCAAGACGAAAAGAGTTTGCAGTTAACATGCTGGAACAAATTTCTGAGGAAGAAACGTCCCTCACCCGAGTTTGTTTCAGTGATGAGGCAACCTTTCATGTCTCAGGGAAACTGAACACATATAATGTGAGAATCTGGAGATGAGAACACCCCCATGTGACTAGTGAACTTCACTGAGATAGTCCAAAGGTTAATGTGTGGTGTGGGATCATGTGCAATCGAATCCTTGGTCCATTTTTCTTCAATGAGGCATCAATTACTGCAAATGTTTACTTTGACCTTTGGACTGAATATGTGGCACCACAACTAGATGACCTTCAACCAACCATCATTTTCCAGCAAGATGGTGCACCACCACATTGGGGACTGCAAGTCCGTGGGTTCCTAAATCAAACATTTCCAGACCGGTGGATTGGAAGGGATGGCCCAATTCCCTGGCCACCTCGTTCACCAGATATCACTCCCCTGGACTTCTTTCTATGGGGTTATGTTAAAGATATCGTGCATCGAACAAAGATAAGGAACATCCCTGACCAAAAACAAAAGATCACTGAAGCCATTGAAGACCATCGATGAGGCTATGCTACAGCGAACATGGCAAGAAATCGAGTACCGTCTTGATGTGCTTCGTGCAACTAATGATGGCCATATAGAGGTGTATTAAATGATGGGAAAAAAACTTCAATATCTATTTCTCATTTTGTAATAATTTCCAAATATTTATCTTTTCATTTGATTTTTTAATAAATTTTTTAAATTGTAAAGAGACTTTATGGACACCCTGTATATATATATATCAAAATATATGGTACTGATCATAGCAAAACTTAGAGAGAATTAACTATTATATAACTTAATTTTAATCTTCAGATTAATGCATTTAAGAACACGTAAATCGGAATAAAATGATAAAACGTATGCTACTTGCAAACAAATCATGCCATTTGGTAAACGTAACCCTTGAATTTAAATAACTCCAAAATTATCTTGACAAATGAATCGCTTCAATGCCCAAACAGATCATTTTCGAGAGTTAGAAGCAGTTCACTTAGAGAGAACGGGTATTGGATTTCATTTCATTAATATCAGAGAAAAGAAATTATGTCGATGGTGGTTTTATGCTGCATAGTATTACTCTTAATGGCTACGTAGACTTCCACGTGTTCTCTTGAGGGACCCTTACTGGAGTCAGGAATCGAAATAAAATCCTCGATCCTTTCCTGCGGCAATATGAGGAAGCAATTGATCCCTAATTCCTTGGAATGGAAGATAATGATGCACTTTCACATAGGGCTCGTTTAGATACATCAAATACATCTAATTATTAAATTTCATATAATGATTAGGAATTTAACGTGATTATAACACTTCCCCATAATAGTTAACCCTTTCAGGACCATAAGGTTTCTAAGAATAATATATATAAGTATGTAACTGTTTATT
The DNA here is from genome assembly GCA_038380435.1 of Ryuthela nishihirai. NCBI lineage: Eukaryota > Metazoa > Arthropoda > Arachnida > Araneae > Heptathelidae > Ryuthela > Ryuthela nishihirai. The sequence continues at coordinate 86,796,548 of JAWZYU010000017.1, read as the reverse complement.
TTAGTTTGTTTAGACGTAAAATAAATAAAAATCATAAGAAAAATACATAACAATGTGTAGTTTTTTTGGAATTTTATGGGAAATATTTTTCCCAATGGACAATAAAGGTAACACAAATTATAGTTAGGCTTATTATGCAATGTCTTTTATTTATTGGTTTATTAGAACAAAATGTTAACTAAAATAATACAAAATTATGAAATAAAATTACTATACAAAATGATGTGCTAATTATGATATTCTGCGAAGCAATTTCTTTTGGTAGTGAGGCAAAGATGGACATTGCACATAGTACATATATTATGCGTCTTGACAGTTCTGTTTTTGTTTTCTAAACGTTCCCGTTTACGTAATTGCGTTCGGCATACGTTCTATTTTGACATTCGGTATAAAAAATGCAGATAAGGTTATAATTAAATACGACAATCACCAATTTTAAAATGGGAAAAATGTTTCCCTTAGTCGTGAAAGGGTTAATCTATATTTGAAATATCATTTAATCCAAGCATTCCAAATTGATTTTTTAAAAATATAATTGTAATAAAATTTCTAATATATGTTGGGTAGGTCCTGCCATCCTCACAGACCTACTATGGCATATATAAATTGATAGACTCAAAATCTGTGGCAAGCAACTGCTTGAGAGAGCATTTATTAATTTATTTTTATTTTTAGATTCATACTTTATCATATTAGCAAAAAGGGTTTTCGAAGTTTATCAATATTCATCGCTGAATATTTATAATCATCAACACTGTCAATTGGTTTACAGAAAAAAATTCATTTTCTTAATATTTAATGACAGAACTCTTTCAATCTGAAATGTAGATATTTTGTCTTTTGTACATTGAGAAATAATCGAAATTTTTTAACTGTTTTCTGACTTTCCTTAAACTTAATTTATTTCGACATTTAAGATATTTTTACCCTCATATCTGTTTAATATACTATAACTAATACAGTTTTTTTCCCTTTACTGTTACTGAAACAATTCCAAGTTTTAGATCAGTTCACGAATTTTTTAAACAGTTTGCTCATCTTATTAAGATTAAACAATAAGATAACAAAATGCGTTTCCATTCAAATAAACGAAAGGCAGTTACGGAGACATCCATTACCCGATAGCTTATTTGCTACGCCACTTGAAAAAAAGAGAGAAACGAAACTTCATCTCTCATGTCAGAATAAAGAAATAATTTCCATGTTTCTCAGTAGTATATTGAAGTCGTGTCCCCAGGTCGTCTCAACGCCATGTCGAAATCGCCGCATTCCTCATTATGCAGTCCGAAGCACATTCATCAGTCTCGTTGCTCGCGAAGAAAGAATAGCGAGCGAAAGGCAGAGAGAGAGAGGCGATCGAAACGAACTCGGTATTTTTGTTTCGCAGACATCAGAAAAGATTTCTTCCAGCTCGATAGTCAATGGCGGTGAGGTGTCTAGGCGTTGTCCGGTCTCACCCCATTAGCAGCACGTGCAGGGGTGGACAAAAGTCACCAAGAAGAGCGAACAAGGAGAGGGCGTCGCCTCACGAGCATCGACGCCAAAGAAGAACATGGATGATGGGCTTTCAAGAAAGAACTTAGCCGTGGGAAAAGACGCACATGGTGGGTAGTGGCGACCGGGCTGCAACAACCGAACGAGCGATGCAACAGTTATTACCGGCTTCGATCGGCGTCCGAACAGAGCGGACGAACTGTATCATTTAAAGGAGCTCCCTTCAAATCCCCCAACTACAAATATCCTCTGCCAACGCTACACTATTCCTGGATGCAGTGTATTAAAGGAGTTGCTCTGACTACCACTTACCAAGAGGTAGAATAAGAAACAGAAAATAAGCATTTTTCCCTTTCGATTTCTCTCCCTTTTTCGCTTCTCCCCCTGATAGTTCTCTAACTCAGCGGTAGGGGGAATCTAACGCTCTCCAGCCAAAGCAGTCGTCCTCTGCTGCGTTATGTCCAATAAATCGGAAACCTCTCAGCCCTGTCGGGTTATTTCAGGAAGCATATTTGTCAAGGAAACAGATCGAGATGAGAAATAAAGAGAAAGGAGAACAAAAGGGATTTCCAAGTACGACACGTTGCCTCGAGGAAAATAAAAAATAAAATGAAAAACCCGTTGGCAAATGTCGTAACAAATCTAGGGAAACTAAAAGAGATTTGGGCTTAACGAAACAAGCGAAATTCCAAATAACATTCGGAGACGAAATTAAATTTCCAATTTTGATTATTAACTTTAGATGTTGGCAGTTGAATTGAGAGATTCCTTTAATATAATACCATGTTTACCACAGACTCTGTTGCGAAAAGAAAAACATTTATTTTGCAAATACATAAACAATGCGTTATATATTGAAAATTTTCTTTTAGACATATTTTGTCTACAAGGTTATTGGCTCTGAGATAAAGATACATAATGACAAATACTAGTGATAAATGTATTGGATTTTTAACAATACATTTATCATTTATTAGATAAATGTATTGTATTTTAGTTGTATGTTTTTAAAATAACTTTGCACAATTAAATTACTCTCTTGCATTCAATTTCAATATTATGTAATTTAATACGTTTTCAATATAATGCTTCTTTTTCCATCAACTCTTTTAAACAAACTCCTCATTTAGAAATGAATATTTACTCTCAGCAAATATTTACATTAATTTCCTTTCAAGAAGTGGATATTTACCTTTTCTCTTTCGACTATGACATTATTATATTCAGCAGACAATTCCTCTCTTAACGAAATACTCCAATTATTGATTTCATACGCTTTAAACTTTCGCTTAACCGAAAAGTTAAATTAAATGAACTTCCATCCATTTCTGATATACATTTACGTGATGCAGTTCTCAAGACATCTTGTCCTTTAGTTTGCAAATTCCAATGTGGAACAAATTTTCCCAATTCCAAGGATTTCCAATTTCCAAATTCCATTTTCCCAATTCCAAGGATTTCCAATTTCCAAATTCCATTTTCCCAATTCCAAGGGGAAAATGCCAATTCCAATATCCAATAAAGAATCCCTATTCCGACATATTTTGCAGATCCTTAATTTATTATTTTATTGTTCTTTAATTATTCCTTAGCCGTCCCGTGGCCGAGTGGTTAGAACGCTTGGCTTGTGATCTACGGGACCTGGGTTCGAGCCCCGGGTAAGGCATGGATGTGTGTGTGGTTTTTCTGCTGAGGTCCTGCCATCCTCTCAGACCTTCTACTATGACATATAAACTGACAGGCTCCTGTCAGACCTCTGTAGCAAGCAGCTGCTTGAGGGGGTATATTAATTATTCCATGTCCAAAATGGAAGGATGCTGTTTTTGTAACATTAAAGATCGCATTGAGTTCACAATACCCCAAAAGGAAAAGCTCCTTTTGTAACTTGACATCAAGTTTTCTTCCCACTTTTTCGATTCATTGTAAAATTCTTATTAAATATAAACATTAAAATGATTTTAGCAAACGGTTAGAAAGTTTTAAAAAAATAAATAGAGTAATGTTGTTTTACGTTCCTAATTTCATATCGACAGGCAATTGAACTATTTTTAGCAGTTAAAGTTTTTTAATTTTGGAAATCTTTCAAGAAAAGTAAAAAAATTAAATATTCAGTGTTGAATGGCGTGAGAAAATATTTTTTTTCTTAAATATTGGTCGTGTTGGGTGTTCACACACTCAGGTACTTTCAACACGTGTTTACGTAAAGCGATGAAATGCAAAGTTAATTTTATCAGTAGAGTGTGACATCTAGACATGACCATGAGAATCTCAGCAGGTTAGAAAAATTAATTCAAAAACTGCCTGCAACTGCTTTTATATACGTGGAGCGATATAAATACTTTACGAGACTCTTTTAAGGATTATACTTAAAATATTTTTTCTAATTTCTTTATAATTTATTACTGCATTTCCTTATGGTCATTTATTTTTGTAGGGGAGCATCCTTTTATATTATAATCGTTTTTTATGAATTGTTTGCTCTAAAATTCGCATTTGGACACTGAATTCAATCTTCTGGTAACAGATGCATTTTCTGAAGAGTTTTGAGAATTAGAAAGCGTCATTTAGCGACTAATGAGAGGAATCATCAGAGGACTCATTATCCATCACTTAGAAGCGTCTTATGCTGGCACAGATTAAAAGGTTTCAGGCATCAGTCGTATGGTCGATGGCAGAAGTTAAAAAAGATTTGGAACACAGAATAATTAAAGGAATGATAAGTTAACTAATTAAGCTTTCACAAACTAGGTCAGACTAGGAATCATTTGGTGGAAATATGTAGAAGTGGTGGCCAGAAATGCATCATGTATAAAAGGGAAATATAAAGGAAGGTTTTCATATTAAGTTTTTTTGGTAATTCTTTGTGTAATCAGCCAGTCAAAAATCGCTCACCTCATAGATTTTCTAAGAAATTTGGTGGAATTAAAGAAATCATTGAGAGATGAAAAAACGTGATTTTTTTATTTTTACTTTAGAAAGGAGAACTACTTTTCGTACTGATTTTTTTTTTATTTTATTTTATCGTATGACGTTTCCAAATCGTTGAAAAAATGTTGAGATTTCTGATTAGAAAAACATTTTGGAAACTAAACTAAAAGCGTAAAGAACGATTGTCTGATAACGTCTCACTTTCTATTGTTAATGTGAAGTTCTTGTGTCAGAAAAACTCAAATGATTTAGCTGTAGTTTTATAGTTAGTCGTTTTTGCGATAAGATTGATTTGTGGTAGATATCCTTTATTACCCTAAATCAATGGTGTTCAACATTTTTCGTACGGCGAACAACTTTTTTTATCGCAATCCCACGCCTACTAGATTTTTTTAAGGAAAATGTAAATTATTCCATTTTTTTCAATCATACTCTTTGACAAAAGCGCAGGTTGTGGCCAGGATGTAACTATATATATAGGCCACAACATAAAACTATTTGAAACTTAGAAAAGCATTGAGCAATTAAACATTGCAATAAAAAAATAAACTTTCATCAAAATTCTAAACGTAAAAATCTGAAAAACAGTGAACAAATTATTAATGTGATTATGAAGTGTTGAAAGCGTTAGTTTCAAAGAGTGAGACTAGTTTAAAAAAGTACACCGTGATCGATCAAAGAGTGAGACTAGTTTAAAAAAGTACACCGTGAACGATCAAAGTGTTAAACACTGTTGCCCTGCAAGATTCATTTTTATCTAAGCCGCAAAGAAGCTGTCAGAGTTTATAATATTACAACCAAATGATCTCAACCATTGAGGATAAAAAAAACTTAGGGACGAATAGGGGGTGGGGGGGGTGGCTCATTAAGTAGCGCGCCAATCTTCAGTTCCCAGGTTCGAGTCCCACCTGGACCAGCTTTAAGATTTATCTCCTCAAAACCCCACCCTGCCTGCATTTAGAAATGGACTTCGATGGACTGGAAAGGCCGTCTCGTCCTTCAGATGGGGCGTAAAGGCTTGACCCCTTGTGCGGGAAAGATGAATGGACTTGACGGAAATATTCAGCCGTCCCAAAAGCTACGTAAAAGAAAATGGTTGAAACAAAGCCTCAGACACAGTTCGAAGTTGTCTGGTTCGAAAGAACCATCAGATGTTAGTAACGTGATGTCACTTTCGTGGACGCTAGAATATCGCGGCCAATGGGACTTAGACGCGATGCGTTGTGCCACGAGAAAGTTGCCGGGTTTGGAGCTTCTGGGTTTTAAAACAAACACATATGTTGTTTTTCTTCACCCAGCACTCCAAACTGTATCTGCTGCTGGTGGTCTTTTGCTACGATGAAAGGGACTACCGCGGAAATGGTGGTCTTGGATCTCTCTCTATCCGCCTTAGCTTATAGAGTCCCCTACGCATTGCTTTTTCATTTTTCTCACGAACATTTGATACTTTATTGATCAATCTCAAAAGTTACATAATCGGTTACATAAAAGTAACAAATTCATCGTGACTCATTTTATTTAATTCTTTATTTTGTTTCCAGAGGACAGAAGTCATTTGAATAGTTAAATCCCGTGTTTATTGTGAAAAATGCATTCTTTTCTGATTCCGTATGAAATGCATTCTTCTAGCTGAAACAGTTCGTAAGCAATTGTGCACGCAAATGTCATGTATTCCAAATACATAGGAGCACTAAAACAATCAAACTTTGGATTAATATCGGAATGCCTTAGACACCACATCGCAGCTGTACGCATTCCAATGCTTTGAAAGTTTTATTTTTCCAAAAATAATTTTTAATTTACCTCTAAATTTAATTTAAAATGCCAAATTAATATAGAATTTAATAAAAAATAAAATAATAATAGAACAAAGACTTGCATATACAAGCAGAAAACAATATTAGCACAAGTCAGAATAATAATATAATATAAACAAAATAAATAAAGCTAAAAGTTACATTTTAGCAGATCTTTGAGCAATTTGCTCATTTAGGATGCCAAATTTAATTATTACATTCAGAGAAATGTCATTAGTGACAAAAATATGTATCATTCTGTTAAAAACAAAATATTATTGTATAACTTTAAAGTAATCATCAATATTTGAAGCAGTAATAATAACATTTTTCCCTTTCAATTTAAAAACACTATATGCACGTTCATTTCTAATTTCATTAGGTAAGGAATTAAATATTCTAGGAGCTGAAAATAATAAGTGCTTATGAGCTATTTCTTTCTTTACTCTAGGGATTACAAATAAAAGACCAGATTGACGAGTAGCATATTCTTTACATTTAACTTGTAAAAGTGTTGGATTTTTAAAAATAAAATCAGCAGTAGTATACATGTAGTGATGAGGCGGGGATGGCTCAGTCGGTAGCGCGCCAGGCTCGTAATCTGTAGTTCCCAGGTTCGAGTCCCAGCTGAGTCAGCGTTGAGATTTATCTCCGCAAAATTCCCCGCCCTGCCCACGGTCAGTAGGGGACACCGATGGGCTTGGAAAGGCCGCCGTCCGTCGGATGGGACGTTAAGCCGTGGCCCCGTGTGCGGGAGAGCCATACCCTGTGCACGTTAAAGAACACACTGGATGGCCCTTGACGGGAGGCTACCATCTGTCTCCCAACAGCTGTTCCAGTGGGTCCCCTCCCCCAACCTTCTCTGAGACTGCGGAGTCCATGTGACCTGGCCATTTCGCCCATGGTGTGCAAAAAAGTGCCGCTCAGAGAGTAAAACAACCCAACATGTAGTGATCTCAAACTAAGAATTTTATAATCACAAATAACTTTATAGATATAGACTTTATTATGAAATGTCATAACTTTTAAGAAATTATGTTGTACTTTAGTAACACATTCTATAATATCCCCCAGCTAGTCAAAGCATATTTAAAAAGCGACTCTATCCAAGCAAAATAAAGAGTAATTGAAAATGTACCAGAGATAATTTTTCTTAAATGGTACAATATGACTAAGTAAAATCGTATTTTATTTACTCTCATTTTAACATGTTATTTCCATTTCATATTGCTATCTATTAAAACTCCGAAATATTTTGTAATTTTAATTTGTTTGATTTGAGGGCATGTTTTAGCAGAGTTAATTTTTAATCTATTTTCGTTAAATTAGCTTGCAAATAATATTTAAATCATTGGAAATATCAAGAAATAAATCATGTTAATTTCCGTTACTGTAAGCAAGAAATGTATCATCAGCATGTGAAACTGACTTTCCTTTTAAATTTTGATAAAAAAAATTGTTTATATAAATTAAAAATAAATTTTTTCCTAAAATAGATCCTTGCGGAACTCCTTTATTAATCAATATTTTAGTGCTTTCAACATTATTAATAGATGGCTTCTCTAGTTTATTAGTTTGATAAACTTTAAAATGATACCTAATGCAGTAGATTTTATGTCACAAACTTTTAAAACTACTCAACAGCGCAAAAGTTTCCGTTTTATGATTCATTTTCATTACATTACGTTAACTCAAATACTATTCATTATGAAAAGCTAACATTTCGCATATTTGCATTTTGCAATATGCAATACCATATGTTAAACTCCATACGAATATTTTGGGAGAAGGATATTTGTAATATTAAGAAAAATGTACACACAAGAAATTTTTTTTTCTTTTGTGCTTGTATTTTCGAATTTGAACTTAATCCGAGTGTAAACAAGTCGATTACTCATTGGCAAAAATGCTGCTAAGAATTAGCAGAAAAAGTGCGCAATCGTAAATACAGATAAAAATGTTTCAGTTGAAGAAATGTGAAGAGATAAAAATGTTTCACTGGAAGGAATGTGCACAGATAAAAACGTTTCTGTGGAAGGAATGCGCAAAGATAAAAATGTTTCAGTTGAAGGAATGCACACAGTTGTTTTTAAATAATAATAACATTTTATTTCCTTTGCATTTACATATACATAGTGTATATATGTAGCGTTTGTTCTTACAGTCAAGTTTGACTGTAAGAACAAATGATATATACATATTCCTTATAAGTAGCGCATACAATTGTGGAAGGAATGCGCATAGATAAAAATGTTTCAGTTAAAGGAATGTGCACAGATAAAAATGTTTCAGTAGAAGGAATATGGGGAGATAAAAATATTTCAGTTGAACAAATATGCAGATATTAGTTGAATTGTTTAATATTTTTAAATGCGACTAATATTTGCAAAGACTGGGAAACGAAAGAGACATGCCAAACGATTAGTGAATCTGTTTAAATACAAGTTATTTACTGTTTAGGAACAAAATTGCAATTTTTTTTATATTCATTACCCCTTCCCCCAATATTTTTTTTGTGGGACGCAATTCTACAACTGATTTTATAATTAGCTTTCACGAATATTAGACTTAAACTCCGAACATAGAATCTTGTAGTTGCTGTCTTTCAAATTTTGATTCAAATCTGCTACAGAGATGACTCTTTCGGCATTCTGAATGTCAATCAATCAATCAGGTTTGTTATATCATCATATACAATTTATAACATAGAAAAATATGAGTGAACCCCAAAACCATATGGTTTGTCTGGGCCACTAAAGGAAATTAATGCAAAAATCAATAACGACTTACTCACTACAAGATTACAAACAATATGTGTAATTTTTCCGATATATGTACAATACATTTTTACTACGCACTTGATTATTTAACACAGGTGCAACATTTTCCAAAGAAAAGAGAGAGCTTTTCAAATTCAGTTTCAGCACATTAAAATTTTTTTCACTTCTACTTTCAATTTTAGGTGCGATATACGAATAATGCTTATGAGCAATTTCTTTTTTGGTCAAAGGAACTGAGTGTTTTGAACCTTTCTCTCTGAAGTTGTAGAAATCCGGCTGAATGTGAAAATCAAAGCAATTTTGCTTAAAAAATATCACGACTCTAAAAACAAACATATGTCTAACAGGTAGAATTTTTAGCGTAGAGTAACGACTGAAATTGATTAAAATATCAGTGTTATTTTTTGCAATTAATTTAATAATTTTGTTTTGCAGAGACACCAGAGGTTTAAAAACCGAGACATAAGTTCCACCCCAACAAACTATACCGTATTGAAATGCAGCTTGTATCCATGAGAAGTACAATGTTCGCAGCATATTAAGATTAACTTTGTATTTTAAGTGTTGTAATTTGAGTAGTTTGTAGCGTGCTTTACCTGTGATGTAGTCAACATGTTTCTTCCATTTTAGATTATTATCTATGAAAATACCCTAAATATTTAATGCTCTCAACCTGTTCTATGTCATCACAACGGCTAAAATGTAGATTTCGCCCTTCAGTCAAACTCTGCAGGGGTGCAAATTAAATCGCTACTCAGAATGCTTTTCATGTAACTTTCGGCATTCAGTGCCCAATGCCAAGGAGCCCCAAACAAAGAATTTCGTCAACTTTCATTTGTCTGCTGGAATGTATGGTAACGTGCAGGCGCCAATGGACTCTTTCTACTCAATTAGGCCGTTTTGTCGAGAGAACCTCGGGGGCATTGTCTCCTTGCTCGACTATGTTGTCTCCTACCAAATGGCAAGTTTTGCTCTGACCACGGGAGTCACGTGGCAGTCGAAGGCGGCGGCACATTCCGCAGCTGCCTAAAGTCAGAACGTTGCTAGAGGCGGAATTTATTGGGGTATTTGCTTGTTCCAGCGGAAGTGACGAACTACCCATGATGGCTTATCCCGTGTCTCTCAACGGAGCAACTGCTGCCTGCAAGTTCTGCTAAATTGCACCGAAAGTGTAGCAAGCGACGTTACGAGGAGCCGAATGGACCGTCTCAGAAGGAGCCTTTCCATTTTCGCATCGATTGTGTCGCGAAACTTGGCCCCGGTTTGTTCTCCATGTGGAGAGGACGAAGTGTGTGTGCAGCTGGTTAGCTCTTTCTCCCTCTCCCTTACAGAGGAAGACGAGATGGAAATATCGAGGAGAAACGATTAAAGCAGAAGAGAGATTTTGTACGATTTTACAGATAGCGCCATTTCTGACAGCTCCAGAGCAGATCACTCCGGTAGTGCTGTTAAGCATTCGACAGAAACAAAATGTGTTTGCTGAAAATTTCGACTATAAAACGAGATAGTTTTCGTCAGTATGAAATATGTCTGGGCTACAGGCATTTGCTGATTTAGTGTTCGCATCCTCAGGGGACTGCGGAATCCTTACTGAAAAAATCGGTAGGATTGATTCATGAAATTTGAAAAGGGAAGAAAATGGTATAAGGCTGAGTATTTTAAAGTAAGAGTCGCCAGAGCAACTTAAAAGGGGCCACAAACATTTTAGTTATCGAAAGTAATGACACACGATTTAGTTGAGACGAGCAAATCTTCTGTCACCTTTCTTTCTATGCTTTGATCCGGAAATGGACATTTTTGAATAAATTAAGGACCCTTTTATTACCGAACTGCATTGAAGCTGAAGAGGAAGAATTCATTAGCATTCCTTCTGGAACCTCTCTGGAAATCGAGTTTCCAATGATGTGCCTTCTTGACCTTTGGGTTGGATTGTTTTACCTCTGAGCGGCACTATTTTGCAGACAATGGGCTAAATGACCACAAAGACCCCGAGGGCTCAGAGAAGGTTGAGGGAAGGGAACCCACTGCAAATCTTTTAGGAGAAAGAGAATAGCCTCCCGTCAAGGCCATTGAGCGTGTTCTTTAACGTGCACATGATATGACTCTCCCGCCCACTGCTTCACGGCTTAACGTCCCATTCGACGGATGGCGATTGTTCCAAGTCCATCGGTGTTCCATACTGACCGAGAGCGGGGAGTTTTGCGGAGCTAAATCTCAGTGTTGGCCCAAGTGGGACTAGAACCTGGGAACTGCAGATTGCAAGCCTGGTGTGCTACCGAGTGAGCCACCCCCTCCCCTCTTCACCTTTGGATTAGTATGCAGGTTGAGCACAAAAATCAAACCAGAAAAATAAGAAAATATCAATTCCTTTTGTAGTAGCATTCCACTTCTTTGAGTTTTGAGTTTCAACAATCATCGCCATAAAGAGAAACAATGGATCAAATTTAGATGTGAAATGGTAAATGAGACTGGTGATTTCGAACTAAGGCTTAAGTTGGAAAGACTGATTAAGTAAAAATTATTCTCCTCATTGAATATTTCATTTCCTATGCAAAGGTAAATGTGACTCCGTTGGTGCTCGTCAGTCTTGATTTAATCATAGCTTTAATCATGGGGAGAATGTTTAATTGCTGAAATCTATATATAAATATTACTTTAGGTAGTTGCGGTACCATAATGACTTTGCCTCCCTTCGAATCAATTAAAATTAATGAGTTTCCTGCTACAGATTTCAATTTATTAAATCAGAATGTGTAATATATTACCGACTGGATATGGAATGTATTTTAAGTAAGTGTCATTCTTAATTCTATCTTATTGCTATCACATGACCTAGAACAGATATATCTGCCATTCAGGGATACGCTTAAAAACTTCAAGTGCATAAGATGTTATAATCTCCCTTACTTCACCAAGCTTTAGAAAATCTATCAGAGCACATCTTCTTGTAAGAGTTATTGCTTAGCAATTGATCTAAATTTGAAGTGCTGTGAATGATGGCAGGTGTCTAGGACTTATTACAACATATAAAGGTCTAATGAAATATATTTATTAGTTTTTTATATTGCGTACTAAAAGGGAAAAAATCACTCCAATAATGTGTTTAAAAAAATAACTAAGAATACAGATGCAAAAAATGGGTTTACAAAACTTTTTGTTTAATTGGATTATATGATTTGTTTTTGAAATTTAATTACAGAACTCAGTATTTTTCCATTAGGATTACAAAACTCTTTCTGTAGAAATAGTTTTAATAAACATTTATTTCTTTTTAATAGTATAATAATTTTATATAATAATTTTAAAGTAATAATTACGACATATTGCAACGATCCCTCTATTTTATTTTTACGAGACTGCGAAAAGGAAAAAGAGATTAGCGAACCACTCATGAATCTAACATTTTATTTTCCGTGTCCTGCGTTATGCCCATGAACACACATTTTCATTCCGTGCTCCGAAATTTTCCATCATAATGCATTTTTAATGTTAGCGATTTCTCTTCCGCCTCTCTCTACCCAACTATATTTTGTCTGTTTTTGTTTCCGTTAGATCCCGAAATGACATTTTGCAGAAAGTTATGACAGTTTTAGAATCTAATGAATGCGTTAAGATTCACAAACACGAGTATTGGTCAAATCATCAGTCATAAACTATCGTGTGACGTGTTTAAACTTCTGTGTTTAATCGTACGCATAAGTGATTGGCATTTTCCTACTTACTGACCAGCTGGAAACACACGTGGAAAACTGTTTTTTTCCAGTGTCACTGGACACGCGGTACACGTGTCCCACGTGTCCCTGGTGTGGAACTAAGATCCACAGGTTCATTCCTAATTGTGTCAGCGTGGATAATTTTACCTCTTTTCTTTGCAGTGCCGTAGATGAGAAATGATGAATTTCGAAAAATTCCTTTAATTGGATACGAAGTTCCAAGTGAAGATTAAGTGAAATCGAGTCGTGTAATTCAGGAGAGTCACCACTCGCTATGAACTTTTAAGATATTCTGATTAATTCTTATTTCTATTTTTTTTTTCAGAGAATGAATTTCTTCAGGGGTGGCTTCCATGTGCTACAACAGATCTTTAGTGGGTATTTTTTTAATCTATTTTAGGTTATGCGACAAGTAATGAGACAGATGAATAATTGTGTTTTGACAGGAATGGGGGAAGAGACTATGCTTCTTATTAATTTATCAGTTGCTCTTCTTTCTGAGATAATTTCCTCGGTTAAAACATTTCCTCAAATGCCTGTCTCATCATCGAGTCCCAACATTGAGATTTATCTTCGCCAAATCCCCCATTCTGTTCTCTGTCAGAAAGTGGACACTGATGGGCCTGGAAACGCTTCAGTCCATCGTGATGGAGCGTAAGCCGTCGTTCCCTGTAGATGACAGACATACCCTGAGCACATAAAAGAACACACTGGGTATCTTTGATGGGAATCTACCATCTGTTTCCCAACAGCTGTCTAATGGGTATCCTCCCCCAACTTCGTATAAGCCCTCAGGGTCTTTGTGACCTGGCCATTTATCCCATTGTGTGCAAAAAAAGTACCGCTCAGCGGTGAAACAACCTAACCCAACGTTATCTGCTGTACCTGACTACTAAGACCAGAGGGGCGGGCGTGGCTCAGTCGGTAGCGTCCCAGGCTCGTAATCTGCAGTTCCCAGGTTCGAGTCCCAGCTGGATCAGCGTTGAGATTTATCTCCGCAAAAATCCTCGCCCTGCCCACGGTCAGTAGGGGACACCGATGGGCTTGGAAAGGTCGCCGTCAGTCGGATGGGACGTTAAGCCGTGGCCCCGTGTGCGGGAGAGACATACCCTGGGCACGTTAAAGAACACGCTGGATGGCCTTGATGGGAGGCTACCATCTATCTCCCAACAGCTGTTCCAGTGGGTCCCCTCCCCCAACTTTCTCTGAGCCTTCGGGGTCCATGTGACCTGGCCATTTAGCCCATGGTGTGCAAAAAAGTGCTGCTCAGAGGTAAAACAACCCAACTAAGACCAGAAGGGCATATCATTGCGCAAATGTTTGTATGCTGCATGAGAAACCAGGAGAAGCCAAATAATTAAAGTATTTTTTTAGCTAACGAAGCATCAAGATTTGTACCCTGTCGGCTACCTTATATTTTCAATGCAATTTGCGAATTATTTGTTTCCCGTAGTATAAATTTGAAATACTTTCAAGAGGAAATGTTATCAATAAAGGTTTGGAAATTCTACGTAATAGCTGTTCATGTGAAGTAAATAATGAAAGGTTCTTATTAAATGAGAAGAGTCGTATAACATTATTTCATGTCCAAAATCTATAATAAACACTTTTACATTCAAGTAAATTTCCTTTGTTTCGGAAGAACGTTTTTGGAGAAAGGAATAACTTCTAAACTGAACTAGAATATACAAATATGCCCTTGCATCTTCCCTATACACTTCCAGGCTTGTAGTCTGTAGTTCCCAGGTTCGAGATCCATCTGAACCAGTGTTGATATTTATGTCCGCCAAACTCCCCACCTTGCCCTCGTTCAATAGGGGACCCGATGGATTTGGAAAGGTCGCCGTCATTCGGATTGGATGTAAAGCTGTGGCACCGTATGTGGGAGACCCATACCAACACCTCCTACAACAGAAGGCCTGTGGACCACGTTATGACCTCAACATACGTAGTCTTGTAAGATAATTCTTATATATTTCTTTTTATCATTATCAGTGGTGTACTTTTACACTAATGCTTATTTAGAAGAAACATTATTCGCATTCATTAGCATTATGATAATTGCTAATCAATCCAAATAATTTTTCTTCTAAATAAGATATATATATAAATAAATATTAATAAAATATCAATATAAAAGCACACCAGTAATATAACAGAAATAATTGTATAAGTAATATTTATATTACAGGACTACCTATGGTGACGCCATAAAGTGGTCCACTGGCCTTCTGTTTTAGGAGATGTTGGCCATACCCTGGGCACGTTAAAGAACCCGCTGCGTGGTCTTGACAGGAGGCTACCATCTGTCTCTCAACAGCTGTCCAGTGGGTCCCCTTCCCCAACCTTCTCTGAGCCTTTGGGGACTTTGTGGCTTGGCCATTTTGCCCCCTGTGTACACAAAGCGCCGCTCAGAGATAAAACAACCCAACAACCCTATACACTTAATATTCAGAATGAAACGGTCCTTTTTAGAAAAAGAATAGATAAATATAAAGGCAAGTCCCAATTTCAGTAGTACTACTACTCTGAAAGTATGCTCTGGGAACTACAGGATCAGCTAATAACACCATTAGAATGTCAGTGTTGGGTTGTTTTATCTTTGAGCAGCATTGTTTACACACAATGGATTAAATAGCTGTACCACAAGGATCCCGAAGGATCAGAAAAGGTGAGTGGAAGGGAACCCACTGGACAGCTGTCAGGAGAGACATGGTAGCCACCCGCCAAGGCCATCCAGCATCTTCTTAACATGAATAGTGTATAGCACTTGCACACGTGTCCACAGCTTAACATCCCATTGTACAGAGGGGCGGGGGGCTCAATCGGTAGCGCGCCAGGCTCGTAATCTGTAGTTCCCAGGTTCGAGTCCCAGCTACGTCAGCGTTGAGATTTATCTCCGCAAAATTCCCCGCCCTGCCCACGGTCAGTAGGGGACACCGATGGGCTTGGAAAGGCCGCCGTCCGTCGGATGGGACGTTAAGCCGTCTCCCCGTGTGCGAGAGAGCCATACCTTGTGCACGTTAAAGAACACGCTGGATGTCCTTGACGGGGGGCTACCATCTGTCTCCCAACAGCTGTTCCAGTGGGTCCCCTCCCCCAACCTTCTCTGAGCCTTCGGGATCCACATGACCTGGCCATTTAGCCCATGGTGTGCAAAAAAGTGCCGCTCGGAGGTAAAACAATCCAACCCATTGTACAGAAGGAGGCTTTTCCAAACCGATCATTGGTTCCTTTCTCACCGAAGGCGAGGTGTGAGGGTTAGTGGAGCAATGTCAGAGAATATGTGGATTGTCAAGGGAGCAAGTACTTGATTGAAACCAATTGCTGTTGGATTAAAAGGCCTTTGAAACTGAAGAATTCTGTTCCCTTTTCTTGTATTTGAATCCTCTTCTCTGATTGATAGTCAGGAAGAGAAAAATGTAGTTTTGTTTTTCTTACTCTCTTTATCAGAAATCTGGGTGGGGGCGAATTCCTTTCCCCTTCCTCGATGAGTCTTCTGACGTCATCATTTACATCATCCTCTCTACCTTGTAGTCTAAAAGAGCGTGAATTTTCAAAGAATGATAAGGATATCTCAAATTAAAACGAAAAGTTTGTCCGAGTTCAAAAGTTATAATCACACTTCCACATCAGACGAACATCGAAGGATACGCAGTTCCTACTCTCCAGGAAATCATTGGTTTACTAGGTCAAGTATCGTACATTAAATATCTAGTAAGCGTTAATAATACTTCTCTTAAGCTTCTTCTGAACCTCCAATCTAACGTTACTTTAACTTCATATATTTACCGCTACCAACCTTTCATCTTTCGGCATCAACAAAGGCTCCATAATCTGATATAATTCTCGGTTAATGACGACAGAGATTGAAAGCGCAGTTACAGGAGAATTCCCGGATGACCTAAATGTGACGTAATGACTATACAGTAATAGGGAGAGTAAGGAGGTCTTAGGTTGGGTTGGGTTGTTTTACCTCTGAGCGGCACTTTTTTGCACACCATGGGCTAAATGGCCAGGTCACATGGACCCCGAAGGCTCAGAGAAGGTTGAGGGAGGGGACCCACTGGAACAGCTGTTGGTAGACAGATGGTAGCCTCCCGTCAAGGCCATCCAGCGTGTTCTTTAACGTGCACGGTGTATGGCTCTCCCGCACACGGGGCCACGGCATAACGTCCCATCCGACGGACGGCGGCCTTTCCAAGCCCATCGGTGTCCCCTACTGACCGTGGGCAGGGCGGGGAATTTTGCGGAGATAAATCTCAACGCTGACCCAGCTGGGACTCGAACCTGGGAACTACAGATTACGAGCCTGGCGCGCTACCGACTGAGCCACCCCCGCCCCAAGGAGGTCTTAGAGAAACGTCACCTTGACAACAACTATATACCAGTACTATACTGATACTATACTATATACTACTATATAGTATAGTATCAGTATAGTACTGATATATAATACTATACTATATATACTATATAGTATATAGTATGCTAACTATATACTATATAGTATATAGTTATATTATATACTATATAGTATAACTATATACTATAACTATGTTATATAGTATATACTATATAATCTAACTATATTACTTTATATCAAATATATGTCAGTCCATACGTCATTATCTATTCTGTCTTTTTCTGTTTCTATACATTTTTGCATATTCGGACAGGTGCTTCCATCTAGGAAAACACTTCAGAAGAAACTCATATTTCAACAAATAACACTGGTCTGCATGAAAATCCTCCATAGAAAAAAAAATGGGTGTACTTTATAGCTTTCAGAGTGCTAAATGCTAATCTGGCATCCAAATGTTTATATCAGACACTATTTTCGTGGGAGGAAATATATAGTATTGGAATGTAATATGTCGCTAAAGCTGCATTTCTTAAATTCACATCTGATTTTTTCCACAGTTGATGGGAGCAGTCTCGGATGAACATGTTCGGATCCCTGAGAAAGGATCCATCAAGACATATATGAAAGCTCGGATCCCTGAGAAAGGATCCATCTAGACATATATGAAAGCTCGGATCCCTGAGAAAGGATCCATCTAGACATATCTGAAATGGAAAAACGATTTAGCGGCAAATGTAACGAAAGTATTTCGGAAGACTACTGATAGGTCCTGAAACGAGAGGCTCTAGAGATAAAATACACTGAAGTGCCAATGAATTAGGAATAGGAGACGTTATCCAAATTCAGTACCGCAAGTCCCGCATTTGCGCGCATGCGTGGCTGAAACTCTGGTCACATATAGCTGTCAGCTTTGGTTTCCCCAAGCATTTGTCGTGAGAAGTGTAATGGGAATTTGACAGAGGGAGATCGTAGGTGCCCGACGGATGGGACACTCGATCTCCGAAATTGTCAACGGATTTTCTCGTACGACAGTTTCAATAGTGTTCCGGAATATGAAAATTTCGACAAGAAAAACAAGCACCTGAACAAACTGCAAAGTACAACCAGCCTTGAATGATCGTGGGCTTCGCCGTCTGATCCGCATCGTACGGACCGATAGGAGCCAGTCATCATCTGAAATCATCTTCCATCTGAACGCGGGTTCCAGCCAGGAAGTCAGTGCACGGACCGTGCAATGCTCACTTCATTGTCTCGGCTTTGGGAGCCGCCGACCTACGAGAGTCCCACTTCTAACGGCACGACACCGGGCTAAACGCCTTGCCTGGGCTAAAGAACATCGAAACTGGACCAACGAAAATTGGCAACGGATAGCCTGGAGTGATGAATCCCGATTTAAGCTTCATAACACCGATGGGAGATTGAGGGCATGTCGCCAACCCCATGAAGCCATGGATTCTGCATATCAAGTCGGAACAGTACAAGTTAGTGGTAGCTCAGTGGTGGCCTGGGGTGTCTTCAGTTGGATGTCTGTGGGACCTTTGGTACGTGTGCTGACGACTCTCAATGCATCCTGGTACGTAGAACTCATGGCTGACCACTTACACCCAGTTATGGCCATCATGCATCCCAATGGAGATGGCGTCTACCAGAAAGACAACTGTTCATCTCACAGGTCTAGGTTGGCTACTGCATGGTTGCAGGAGCATACTGCTGACTTTGAAATAATGAATTGGCCACCTAGAAGCCCAGATTTAAATCTCATCGAGAATCTTTGGGATACCGTCGAGCAGAGTGTTCGGTCCCCTGTCCCATCAGCGACGACCTTGAGAGAATTGTAGACAGCTCTGGAGGATGCATGGGTCGCCAGACGTGTGGAACATTTACGCAAGCTTGTGGAGTCCTTGCCTCGTCGTGTGGCGGCAGTTATCAGCGCCAGAGGGGGTTCAACACGTTACTAGGTTGCTATCCCTAATTCAATGGCACTTCAGCACTGAAGTGCTATTGAATTCGGTCTGTCGCTTATACGTATAAGACAGAAGGCAACGAAATAAATTTTTGTGTAAATATTTACATATATCAGGATTTATTAGTGTCAACTTTAACTGTTTATAATGTAAATAAATATTCGGTAAAATATTTTTATCTTCTCTGAGTAAAATAGTGCTTTTTCAAAGTAAGTCAGATTCGGATTCAGCATCCTCAAAAACATAGAAATCACACAACATTTTGGAAGAGAGAGAAAAAAAGTTGTATTTGTAATTGATTACATTGACCAATGTGATCAATTAATTTTTCTGTTTATTCCCGCTTAGATAAATTTTAGCTAGAATAACTGACAGCATATCAATGTAGAGTCCTTTTTTTAAAACAAAGTTCAAAGAAAAAAAATTAAAAGAAAGATGTAAATCAAATCATTCTCAGGATCGGCTTTTAATAGTATTCATTCAGTATTTAAACAATTATGGGAACTGAAATAATAAAAAGCAGTATTGCCATAAACATTCACCTCTGATGTTACTAAAACCCTAAATAATAAGTGTCAGTGTAATGTTTTACTAATAAGTGTTAATAAAAGTTAATAAGTAAAAAATAAATGTTAATAAGTGTTAATGTAATGTTAGTTTAATGTTTTCCAAAAAAATGCATATTTTTAGAAGTTTTTGATTATTTAATGCTTTCAATTAATTAAGATTTAAATTAATAAGAGTTGAATTTTGAAACTTCTATTTCCAAATGAATTTTGAAATTAGGGACTTATTTTACATACCACAAGAGTTACATCAGATCAAAATATTCTGAGATATCCATCAGGTCACGCTATTTTCCTTAATGCAACAAAGTCCGTTTAAAATAGCAAAACTTTATTCGCAAAGTTCACAGAAAAGTAATTACACTTTCTTCCTCTCTTCGAAATTCTAAACTCATATTCCCATTTCCATTTGTACAGTGACGATGTTTCCACACACGTGAAAAGTTATTCTTCAGTTCACCTTTAACGTAACTGCCAACTTTAATATCGCATTCCAACTGCGTCTCCATTAACTTGCACCAAGGCAACGCATTCCAACGCTATTGCGCGGGTTTTCCTTCCCACTCTGGCATATTTTTCATAATTACGCAAGATTCAACGCAACCTGGTACTGCACTTCCATTTTCGCAAACTAGACAATTTTCAGAAATGTTTAATAATTTTTCCTTCAAGCATTTTCATCGTCAGCATTCCAACGCTCTTATTTCGCGAAATAATTGTTTACAAACAAGACTCTTATTTTCTCTCAACGTTTAAATTTTAACTGCAATTTTCTTTCTTCTAAACTATTTTCAGTTTCAGTTAGAATTCATTTGAGTCTTTTCAATTATTTTCGCTCTTTATTGGTTCAGTCCCATTGGATAAAAGGTAGAGAGATTAATTTTGAAATCGTCTCAAAAATTGGATGAATGTTATTTAGCAGAACTCAAATTCGCCTTTACAAATTGTTATGAATTCCAAGCAGAGGGTTGAATTAACCTATTTAGAAATTATTTGAAAGAGTTAAACAATGATGGTAACAAGTAGATTTACACTCAAACACAATACACTAAAAGAAGCTCTAAGACTATTCAGACAAACTATAAGCGATTACTTTGCGTACAAAAGTTCCTGTATTTATTTAAATACTAGCAGAATTGTTCTGCGTTTCTCTGGCCTCAATAAAATGACTCAATAGCAAGGTTTTAAAAGTATTGCGAACTTGTACGAGGACACTCGTTTAAGTGGGAGTGAAGCAACTGGTGAAGGGAATTTTCGGCTCTCTGTAATTCCGCAGATACTTGACCGATCGATCCCGAATTTGGTGTTGCTGCTTAAGGTTTATGATCGCCTTGCTGCATAGGGTTATAGATCAGGTTCGTAGCTGTGATGGGTCGCTATTAAATTCGCCGAAAGTGCTAGAAATCTCTGAGGGCGCTGCAGCCGCCTACCTTATGAATGGTGAGTTGAAAGTAATGAATGGAGTAGTACTTACCGACGCACACAGCTATTAATGAGATCATGCATTGTGACTTGGTAGTTGTTAACTTTAGTTGTTACAGTCCGTTTAATTTATAGGAAATTCGAAATCGACTTCATTTAGAAATTATCGTAAGACAAATTGCAGTTGAAGTCGTAAGCAGGGATGCCAGAGATATCATTTAAAGAGAACAATCTCTCCTTTTTTGTTCGGATCTTATTTCCGCTTTTTTGTATCGAAATGCCTCTTTTGTTTCCTTTTTTTCAATCAAAATATTTATAAAATATGACGTGTGGCGATTGATTAGAAATGCTGGTAACCCCAGCAACAACATCGAGGAATGAAAACACCACAGGAGAACAGGAAGCCACACTTCACACGTAACTGACTTTTCGAGGCCACTTTTGAGGGAGAACCTAATTCTGTGTGGTCGAAAACCTTACAGTGCATATGTTATGGTGAGATGAAACTGTATGCGAAGTTTGGTAGTCCTATCTCTGAATGTCTAGGAGTCGTCGAACAAATAGACAGACAGACAAACTTTCTAAAGTATGTAATAGATTTAAAACAACGCTTAGATTTCAGCAAAGTAAGAAAACATTACTTAGCGATCAGCAGAGTAAAAAGTAATATTTAGCATTCAGCTTATGACTAGAGTTGCCAGAAGTTGTAAATACGAAAAGAGAAATTTTCCCAAAAATTTCTTTTAAAAACCAGGACCAAAAATAAAAACAAACATAAAATTTAGATATAATTTTCAATAGGTACAGATAAAGGTCAGATTCTAAAAAATACTCTTAAATTTCTCTTTTCAGGGAGAGAAGATAATAAGCATCACCAAAGGGCAGATCTGCTTCTCAGCAAACACCACTAGTGATGCTCTTCTAGGATATAAGTGTATTAATGAAAGGTTTCTTACACCTAAATTTCAGACAAGCATTAAATGCTTGAATATTATCTACTGAGGAGCCCCACTGAGGAGCCGATGAGGATGAGAAGAATAAGTTTTACGAACAACTTTAGGATATTTTGAAATCGGTCAAAAAATTAGATATTACCTTTGTTATAGGTGATTTTAATGACAACGTTAGTACTGACTGTGACTTTTGGGGAGGAGCCATAGGCCCTTTTGGTATTAGTAGCTGCAATGGCAATGGGCAACGTCTCCTACAGGTAAGTAAACTCAATGATTTCAGAATAACTAACATTTGTTGTAAACACCGCGACATACATAAGTATACATGGGTTTCACCTGATGGCCTGCATAAGAATATGATTGATTATATATTAATTAACAACAAATGGGCTAGTTCTGTTAGGAATACCAGGTCATATAGGGGAGCTGAAATTGGATCTGACCATTACCTTGTTAAACGTGTCTTGCAACTTAAGCTTAAAAGGTGTTGTGCTAGGTTAAAAAATTTACTTTTAATACTGAAGCTCTGAAAGACCCAGTTATAGCTAAAGCTTACCATGATAGGTTACTTAGTCATTATGACAGTCATGGTTTGCTTACTACTGAAGTTGAGGAAGAATGGAACCATTTTAAACAGGCTTTTTTGAAAACTAACAGTACTCTTTTAGGAAAAAAGGAGCAGAGGAGACAGAATTATTTAAGTGATAAGGCACTTGAGCTTATGTCAGAAAGAAGGAACTGCGGGAATGTTCTTAATCAGTACCCTACTAGTCCTAATAGAAAGGATTACAGAGAGCTTAATAAATGTGTAAAGGATCAGTTAGCTACTGATAAGAATATTTGGCTAGATGACTTGGCTGATAAAGCCGAGGAAGCAGTTAGACAGCACAAGAGCAGAGAGCTGTACCAGACAGTTAATGTTTTGTGTGGTAGAAAACGGACAGGTATACAGGGATTGAAGGATAAACAATATTTTATAGGTTATAGGTTATAGAAGGTGAGGATTCTGGCATGGCTTGGTGGGCTGAGCATTTCAATGATGTACTAAACAATGTGATTAGTTCTACTGCCATTGTCTGTAATGATGATATATGCATTACTGGCTTTAATGTTGGCCCTATAACCTAAACCTATAATACAGTCTGAATTTATTTTGGCTAATCAACCTACATAAATCCGCAGGGGTAGATGCAATATCTACGGAAATGCTTAAAGCTGGGAATGTTTCGGTTACCAATGGATGGCTGAAATATTGTATCTATTATGATAAAGGCATGGTTCCTAAGGATTTTACCAGAACTATTATTATCCCTATTATGAAAACTGTGATCGCAGTTCTTGTGATAACTATAGGGGATCAGACTATTTTCTGTTCCAGGTAAAGCTCTTTGCATGATTGTGCTTAATAGAATTAAGAATCTGGTTGACGGGCAAATTGCGTGATGAACAATGTGGATTCAGAAGTGGTAGGAATGTGTAGATCAGCTAATTTCACTCAGGCAGATTCTTGAGAAATGTTTAGAGTTTCCGAAACCTTTTGCTAGCTTTTGGTTGCTAGCTTTGTTGATTTCAAAAAGGCTTTCGATTCTGTTGATCGTCATAATTTGTGGTTGATTGTGAAATCGTATGGTATATCAGACAAGTTTTAGTTAACATAATGGAAGCTCTCTATAATAATATTGAGTCGTGTGTGAGAGTTGGTAAGGCTTGTAGCAATTGGTTTAGCATTACTTCTGGTGTTCGACAAGGGTGCATTTTGTCTCCTTTTCTCTTTAGTTTGGTTATTGATTATGTTATGCGAAATTCACTGCAAGAGAAAGATTTTGGCCTTAAATGGTCTGGAGATACGAAAATTTCTGATTTAGATTATGCTGATGATTTAGCCCTTTTGACAAAGGATGTTGATGAGATGAACTCTTTCATTCGAGCTGTTGATGAGACTGGTAGTAGAGTAGGTTTGGTTATAAACAGAGAGAAAACTAAAGTGATGAAAATTGGTCAGGCAGGCTGTGATTCAGTTAGTCTGAATGGTTACAGCCTTGAACATGTTTCACAGGTTAATTATCTTGGGAGCTATGTAACCGATAATGGTGATGTGCGGCATGAGATTAACAGACGTATAGGGATTGCTGCAGGGACCTTTAAGAATCTATAAAGAGTGTGGAGAAATAATCATATACACCTAAAGACTAAAATTAGACTGTATAATAGTTTGGTTCTTTCTAGTGTTAGTTATGGTAATGAAACGTGGACGCTTTTTAAACAAGATAACAGGAAAGTTGATGCTTACGCATATTACGTAACGTTGTTGCTGGGATTGCCATCATGTCGACTGCGTAAATGCTTGGGCATTAGGTGGTTCAACTTTGTAAGTAATGATGAGGTCAGGCAAAGGAGTCGGCAACCTCCTTTAAGCAGCATATTGTGCAGAGAGAGCCTCCGTTGGTTTCGCCATGTTGCCCGTATGTATAATTATAGATTGGCGAATAGGGTTATGAACAGGTGTGCCTAAAAGCCCCTGAAGGAGGGGGAAACCTAGGATATGGTGGGCAGACAATGTCAAACAGGTGCTTGCTAGAATTGGTGTACAGTTGCCAGATGCAGCAGATATAGCTCAGGACAGATATGCTTGGAGAACTAAATTGCACAGTCTGATTGGAACCTCAGTAGAATTGGCTGCTTGAAAAAGATGATGATGATGATGTATAAAAATATGATTTATATATTTTATTATAAGCATAGAGCCATGTAGGATGTACAGAGAACCTGTATACCAAAAAAAGGCGTTATAATAACATTACTATAATACTAGCGCATCCCACGCAGAATATCTGCTCGTGCTAGTCATTGTTAGAATGTTTAATACCCTCTCTCGGAGACCAAGGACCTCTGGAAAGAAGGAAAGCTGCATCCAGGGTGATTTTGAATGTTACAAAAGTAAAGAAATAAGAAGGCTTTGCTTTATATTAATTATAAATCACATTTTAATAAGAACAGATACGATGTTCTTAGTTGGAAGAGTAGAAATAAATAAATAAGATAAATTATATACCTTTTAATATTTGATATGTTGTTGTGAAGTGTGGCTGCCTCTTGTCCTGTGGTGTTGTCCTTCCACGACGTTGTTGCTGGGGTTGCCAGCATGTCAACTGAGTCGCCAAACATCATATTTAATAAATATTTTTGATTGAAAAAAAAATATAACAAAAGAGGACATTTCGATACAAAAAAAAAAGATCCGAGCCAAAAAAGGGAGCATGTACACTTTAAAAAAGATCTCTGGCAACAATACTTACGAATTCAACTGCAATTCGTCTTACGATAATTTCTAATGAAGTCGACTTTGAATTTCCTACTAATTAAAGGGACTGGGGTGGTTCAGTTGGTAGCGCGCCAGGCTCGTAATCTGTAGTTTCCAGGTTCGAGTCCCAGCTGGGTCAGCTTTGAGATTTATCTCCGCAAAATTCCCTGCCCTGCCCACGGTCAGTAGGGGACACCGATGGGCTTGGAAAGGTTGCCGTCCATCGGATGGGACGTTAAGCCGTGTGCGGGAGAGCCAAACCCTGTGCACGTTAAAGAACACGCTGGATGGCCTTGACGGGAGTCTACCATCTGTCTCCCAACAGCTGTTCCAGTGGTTCCCCTCACCCAACCTTCTCTGAGCCTACGGGGTCCATGTGACTTGACCATTTAGCCATGGTGTGCAAAAAAGTGCTGCTCAGAGGTAAAACAACCCAAAAACAATAACCTACTAATTAAACAGATAGTAACAACCAAAGTTACCAACTACCAAGTCACAATGCATGGTCTGAAAGACTACACGATCGCACACTATTCGGAAAAGTTTCAGAGAATATAATTCTCACAAAACAACGTCAGTTTGAAAAACACCTCATGCATTCTTGAGTTTCAGTTCGAACAATGCATCAATGTACAACAATCCCGCTATTCAAACATTCGTGACTAGAAATAACGATTTTGATAATGACTGGTAGGTAAATCATTACTGCCAGTATAAACCATCTAACCATCTGATCTAACCAATAAAATTTCGAATTTCTGGCGTGAATAGATCATTTGCAATATTTGGTTAAAATTTTGTCATTTTACAACTTCTAGAGTTAAAAGGCGCAACTGAGTTTTCTATTTCCAGATTTTAACGTTCTCTACCAATGAAAAAGCGAGCTAGTGGGTGGGTTGAAAAATGCAAACGGTAATATTTTTCTAGTACTTATGAAGCGCACGACGATTTTTTTTCATTTATTCCTTTAAACAAAAATTTGCTTTTTATCCACTGGGGTAATCCACTAACCACCTCCTTTACCCACTGGAGGTAAGGGGGAAACATTATTATTGCTGTCAATGCAAATCTATTGACCAACGCACCACTACCACCAAAATTTCAAATTTCTGGTAAAATAGACTGTTTGCAATATTTGTTTTAAAGTTTAGGTATTTTCCGCCCTTTTGCACCTTTAGAGGCCGCCAATAAGCTATTGAGAATTTCGAGAAATAATAAAAATAAATACCCCCTCAAGCAGCTGCTTGCCACAGAGGTCTGACAGGAGCCTGTCAGTTTATATGCCAGAGTAGAAGATCTGAGAGGATGGCAAGACCTCAGCAGAAAAACGACACATACATCCATGCCTTACCCGGGGCTCGAACCCAGGTCCCAAGATCAGTAGCCAAGCGTGCTAACCACTCTGCCACAGGACGAAAGGAAAATATCCCATCAATTCCTATCCAGCCTGTTAAATAATTTTTAATTTATCTCTAAAATCAAAAAAAGGTGGCACTGGATGTCTTTAAAGGAGATTAAAGGAGATTAAACCAAGGTATGTTAAAGGAGTGGGCTGACAGGTACCGAGAAGGAAAGGGTCCTAGTTAGCTTCGTTTCAAAACACAATTGAAGATAAAAAAAATCAGCTGGGTCTGTGAGACTCGGGACTGTGCGATCGACGGAGAGCTGAAATGTTCCATATCATTCCATTTCAGAAGTTAAGCAAAAACTGAAAAAATCAGCATATCTTGTGCGATAATTGACAATAAATAAAAAAAAGCCAGATTTTTTGAAGAAAAATGACGCTGAGTTCAAATCTGCAACGAAACTTTGATTAAACACAGTCTCGCATGTGAAACAAGTCAGTATAAAAAGCATCTCATTTATACTTGCGCGTAAATTCGTGTTAGAATCTTGCCGTACGACAGCCAACCGTTAGATAATGGTCGAAGGCAATCTTTTGAATGAAGAAATGAGCGAGCAATTGGGAGGTTCGAGGCCGGACAACGTCAGTCTGAGTGGCTAAATGTGAACCGCAGCAGCCTTTGGAATCGATTTCAAACAAGCCGCATCATCACTAGAAGACCTTTTCCTAGACGTCAGCGTTGAGATTTATCTCCGCAAAATTCCCCGCCCTGCCCACGGTCAGTTGGGGACACCGATGGGCTTGGAAAGGCCGCCGTCCGTCGGATGGGACGTTAAGCCGTGGCTCCGTGTGCGGGAGACCCATACCCTGGGCACGTTAAAGAACACGCTGGATGGCCTTGACGGGAGGCTACCATCTGTCTCCCAACAGCTGTTCCAGTGGGTCCCCTCCCCCAACCTTCTCTGAGCCTTCGGGGTCCATGTGACCTGGCCATTTAGCCCATGGTGTGCAAAAAAGTGTCGCTCAGAGGTAAAACAACCCAACCCAACCTAGACGTCAGAAGCCCAGATCGACTAAGGACGACCGTTATCTGCTCCTAAATGCAAAGCGTCGTAGAATATACGCAGAATGTCAGTTTACTTTCGGTCTCGGCGCATCCACACGACCGGCTGTATCGTGGCAAACTGCATCCAGAAGGTTTCATGCAGCTCATCTATATGCAAGACGACAAGTTGCGTGTGTTCCTTTGATGTCTGTCCAGCTCATATCCCAAATAAATGTCTTGACAACGTCGCAACTGGCCCCGGCCTCAGGGCGGGGGTGGCTCAGTCGGTAGCGCGCCAGGCTCGTAATCTGTAGTTCCCAGGTTCGAGTCCCAGCTGGGTCAGTGTTGAGATTTATCTCCGTAAAAATTCCCCGCCCTGCCCACGGTCAGTAAGAGACACCGATGAGCTTGGAAAGGCCGCCGTCCGTCGGACGGGACGTTAAGCCGTGGCACCGTGTGCGGGAGAGCCATACCCTGTGCACGTTAAAGAACACGCTGAATGGCCTTGACGGGAGGCTAACATCTGTCTCCCAACAGCTGTTCCAGTGGGTCCCCTCCCCCAACCTTCTCTGAGCCTTCGGGGTCCATGTGACTTGGTCATTAAGCCCATGGTGTGCAAAAAAGTGCCGCTCAGAGGTAAAACAACCCAAAAACGCCCCAGTGTCAATAGGGCAATGTTCTGTTCACCGATGAATCCCAATTTGGTTTGCAAACCGATTCCCTACGACTATTGGTCTGGAGAGAGCCTGGAACCAGATATCATCCTCTTAACTTCCGGGAAAGAGGCAGTTTTAAAGCTGGTGGCGTGTTGGTGTGGTCAGGCATAGATCTCAATGGCCGCACAGACTTTCATGTTTTTCCAGGAGGGGAGATCGCAATGAGATCCTTGAACCTTATGTTCGTCCATTTCTTTCAACAATGGATCTTGACTCCGTGTTAATAGCCAATAGTCCCTCACAGAGATCGTTTAATGGACCAATACCTTGAGAGTGAAGCCATAAACGGTATGGATTGTCCTTCCAGATCACCTGATCTAAATCCAAATAGAACGTTAAGGAAGATATCACTCTAAATTTAACGTCGATCAAATTTAGTGGAAACGTTATCTTGAGCCAGGTGGGATTAGCCCATGGTGTGCAAAATTTTTTGCACTTCCATTTCAATGTTTTTTGACTTCCAGAGCACCTAACATGTTATCAGGAGGTTGTGGGTTAACATACCTTTATCACACCCGGTTCAAGATAATATTTCATCTATAATTGATCGACGTTAAATTCAGAGTGATATCTTACTTAATATACGAATAAGTAGGTCGAAACAACTAACCAAAACTTCAATCTAACCAATACAACGTGTTTGGGACGCTCTAGGATGACGCATCACTAGTCGCAATCGACCTCCTGGAACCCTTTCCGATCTGTACTCATGCATGAATGGCAATTACTCCCTCAAGCCCTCATTGACAGCCTGATTTTCAGAGTGACGACTCGTTGTGCAGCCTGTATTGCTGTTCCAGTGCACGTCATATTAAAGTTATGTTATCATTGAACTTTTACATCTCATTTTCAGGTAATGATTTTCTGATTTGAATAGCTCATTAAGTAGTCTCGGGAATTCGTTTGTTTTTCATATTTTAGTGGAATATATGATGATGGACTTCACCTGTACGTTTCATTGAAATCCAACGAAGAACTTGCTTCTACTTCGTGTTTTGATGTTTCTTGTTTAACCTTTGAATACTAGTGTAGTTATAAGGGATCAGTTTTGGTGGTAGTGTAATCCACTTAGTATCATCATTGATCACACAATTCAGTCCTTCGTAACTAGAGATGAGTTCGGGTTCAAATGTTTGAGTCCGAGCCCATTTGAGCCAGAACTACTTCGATAATTACTGAAATGTTGCCGCACTAATCGGGTTCGAGAAAGAGAGATTTGGCACAACAGTAAAGCATGTAACAGAGATAGAAACCACTGGATCACTTTTTTTAATATTTCGCAATATATGTAGGTAATTGCAAATTTTAAAATAATTATAATTATTTGAAACCAAAAATAAGTACAATGTTACCGAAAACTAAAAAAAAAAGTGGAAAAATTTAGTTGAAATTGAAATTTTTTTAGTAACATCATTGTCAACGCTAAGAGCGATTCATTTATAAAAGAGATAAAATCTTTGAAAGAATTAACCAAAAGCTGAATAATAATTATTAATTTCAATTACTAAAGACTGATGAATAGTTTACCATTTTATACCATGGTCTCGATGAAATGAATATTGAGAATTGATTGTGATAATAATCATTCAATGTTGTAGAGTAGGACTTCTCAACGTGGGGTACGCGGTAAATTATTTGGGGTACGCCGTGAGAGCTCAAAAATCGATTATCCAGTAAAATGTTTATAATTTTTTAAATTGTTTATGGCATTTTTTGTTTTTATCGATATATGTATGTAATTTATGAATACAAAATTTAATGTGTATATATAAATATAGATGTTTTATTTCATTGTTATATTATAACTATTGTTTTATCTATCTATACAAGAGGTACCTATACAAGGGGTCAGTTACATATACATTCCATACATAGGGTCAGTTACATATACATTCCATACATAGGGTCAGTTACATATACATTCCATACATAGGGTCAGTTACATATACATTTCCAGGGAGTACGTGAAGCATAAAAGGTTGAGAACCACTGGTGTAGAGTATGTAACAGTCCCGATCTTCATCAAATATTTTTATTTCAATAAAAAAATAGAACTATTTTAGAAGCCAAATTTTAATAGTGCTCAATTAATGTATTTGACGTTTATTAAATTTTCGTATTAATTTCGAGTAAGAAAATCGGAAGTTACATTGCATCCAATTCTCTAAAGAAAGTAGTTTGCATGTATGTTGTTTCACTGATTAATGACTAAAGACGATTTGCATTTTTATCTCTTCAAAAAAAAAAGGAGTAATACTTTCACTTTGTCGCCTGTCTGCAGGTGTCGAACGTTTCTTTTGTTATTAGAGATAAATTAAGAAACATATTTTGTGTTGGATAGGTATTGATGAAATATTACGATTCAAACGTTCCGAATCTCCCAAAAAGCTGCAAATGAGCACTCTAACGGGAAAAAAAGTTGCAAATTGCAAACAATATGTTTATGCTAGAAATTTGAATTTTTCTCCGGGAAATGCTAAAATCACGCTGTTTGCATTTGCAACAATAAGTCCTTCTTTTACACCCACGGGGAGGAGGAAGCGCAGTGTTTTGTTTTATGAAATAAATCGATCAACGTTTTTTAATTGCATGAGTACTAATGAAATATTACAATTAGAATTTTTCAAATACTTAAGTGGTTTTAACTTGCATCGTCTGAGGGTACTAAATATGGAAAACCGAAACGTTTAATGAATATTGCAAGTGATTTATTATGATAAAAATTCAAAATTCCGGTGGTAGATTATCATGAGATATTCCACTGACAGCAAAAAACGTCTCCCTTTTCTCCGATGTGTGTGAAAAGAGTCAATTTTTAAATTTAAGCAATAAAAGAAAAATACTTTTAATGTTGCAGAAATATGTATTAATAAAATACTTTTAGTTCTACTTTCTCAATTATCCATTAGTTCGAATTAAAACTTTCGAAGAGTTCAAAAGTAAGTAAACTAAAAACTT
Organism: Ryuthela nishihirai; assembly: GCA_038380435.1. Classification (NCBI taxonomy): domain Eukaryota; kingdom Metazoa; phylum Arthropoda; class Arachnida; order Araneae; family Heptathelidae; genus Ryuthela; species Ryuthela nishihirai. The sequence continues at coordinate 86,765,201 of JAWZYU010000017.1, read as the reverse complement.
CGTCTTCAATGAAAACGAGGTTCTCATGTTCGCCAGAGGCGATATGAAGTCTTGGTTTTTCCAAATTAGAACTTTATTTTTAATTTGAATCTTACCCACCTGCTTTAGTTTTACACAAAGTTGACTGAAAAGAGATTCCTTCTTCTGAACGACTTGAAAGGAGCCAACCACTTAAGTAATCGTCAAATGCCAGAAATACAGAGTAATTTATTTCGAGTAGAGTAAAAATTCGATATCTTTGAAACGCTCCGCCAGGTGAAAAAGTTTTCGATTCGGTTTGTTGTTGATTTTACCTAAAGCAAATGAGAGACTTTAAAAATGAATCCGTCCTTCCTTACGAATGAATGAGACTTGATGTATTGAGATATAGATCGCGAGAAGAAAAACACATCAGCTTGATCACTACAGCACGAGCATCTCCTTTGGATTCTAAAGGGAGAAGAGATCGGCAAAGCAGAGACGAAGAATGTAAACTTTGCTTCTCTTCTGGCATTATTCAGAGGCGGAATCCTCTTGACAAACTCAGCTACAGGGATCTACTGCTGCACCTCGGAGATATGTTGAATCCAACGTCTCGAGGAGTTTCCTATTGATCGCAGCTCCGACTGCGAAATAAACGCACAGAATTATATTTGTGCCAGAGCCAAGCGTCGTCTGTTGAGTTCTCTGTAGGCCGATACGCTGTCACCTTGCCATCAATATTTTATTCGCAGATGTTTTCTTTAGGTTAGCGACTGCTTCTTCGACGGCCACTCTCCGTTATCGCCACAGTCACAGAGCACACAGAGACCAGACGTTGTCAAAGTGTCGGAGATATTCTCTGTTTATCTTCCTATCACTCTCGGCAAATGGGAGCACCAGAAGGTAACACCAAGTGTCTATACAATAACCGAGGGAAGAAAGAAAGAGTCTTCTTCCTTCCCTCTCTTTTTCGCTCTATCAAATGAAGTTTTGTAGTCCTCTGGGCTGGCTTCTCGAAGATGTTCACGAACCATTTTAGTTCTTTATTTCTCTGTTTAAATATATGCATATATGGCGCCTATGCATATACAGAAGAAACAATATATTCTAATTCGTTATCTCTATATTTGTGCATATATTCTGACCATCTGCGGGGCGGGGGTGGCTCAGTCGGTAGCGCGCCAGGCTCGTAAACTGTAGTTCCCAGGTTCGAGTCCCAGCTGCGTCAGCGTTGAAATTTATCTCCGCAAAATTTCCCCGCCCTGCCCACGGTCAGTAGGGGATATCGATGGGCTTGGAAAGGCTGCCGTCCGTCGGATGGGACATTAAGCCGTGGCCCAGTGTGCGGGAGAGCCATCCCCTGTGCACGTTAAAGAACACGCTGGATGGCCTTGACGGGCGACTACCATCTGTCTCCCAACAGCTGTTCCAGTGGGTCCCCTCCCCCAACGTTCTCTGAGCCTTCGGGGTCCTTGTGGCCTGACCATTTAGCCCATGGTGTGCAAAAAAGTGCCGCTCAGAGGTAATCGAATGTGACCATCTCCACCCACCGAGATATTACTTATTGAATCCTTTATAGAGATTTGTTTTTTAAGGAAACGTTTAGCTTGTATTCGATTTTTTAAATGCATATCTGAATTGGAATGTTGAAAAATTTACGGTTTATTAAATACTAACAGATTTACCCGGCGATACTCGGGCCTGAAACTTTCTAAAATATAGAGTAGATGGAATTCCCTACGTCGCAAGCTTTCATTTCGCATAAAAATCATTACGATCAATCTCCTCAGGTTTCATTTTTTTCCCTATCTTTTAGGGAGGGAAAGAAACGAACATGTTTCTAGGTACCGTATGATCTTCCCCATGTAAAAAGTTTCTAAACCAAAAAATGAAATTGCCTCGTTCAGCTAATCGAACTTTTCAAATCATTTCGTACCCACCAGAGTCTCTCATGTACAGTTTGCCAGGCGTATGCAACTTTATCTAAAAAGAAAATTTAATACAGTCTGAGTTGCCCAAAAATGTATACGTATTACCAAAAAATTATTATTATTATTCAAAAATATTATTTATTACTTAACATATTAAAACTTTTATTAATTAACATATGAGATATACGTTTATTAACTTTTACATGTTTTTTTTTTCCAAATTAAGTTAATGATTTCAATTTCCGATGCGAATTTTTAGTTTTTGAAGCTTTCCTTTCAACAAAAAATTGTCCCTATCGTGCTTAATTCGAATGGCTTCAATTTCCGCAAAAACGTTCGTGCTCTTGACCCAACAAACTGAACAATGATTTTATGACGCAAAATCAGAAAGAAATTAGTTTGATGCATTCCTTCATTCAAATTTATTGATAGCAACAGGTATTTTGAATAACTTTCAACCGTTAATTTTGAGTCTTTGGAGATTTCGAGAAATTCAAACCGCCCACCCCAACTTTGGGCAGTTTGAGTTCTAGTTTTTTAAAGAATATGAATAATTTAATATATAAGAGTTTTTGTGTCTGTCCGCATATGAGGGCGGGGGTGGCTCAGTCAGTAGCGCGCCAGGCTCGTAATCTGTAGTTCCCAGGTTTGAGTCCGACCTGGGTGAGCGTTGAGATTTATCTCCGCAAAATTCCCCACCCTGCCCACGGTCAGTAGAGGACACCGATGGGCTTGGTAAAGGCCGCTGTCCGTCGGATGGGACGTTAAGCCGTGGCCCCGTGTGCGGGAGAGCCATACCCTGTGCACGTTAAAGAACACGCTGAGTGGCCTTGACGGGAGGCTACCATCTGTCTCCCAACAGCTGTTCCAGTGGGTCCCCTCCCCCAACCTTCTCTGAGTCTACGGGGTCCATGTGACCTGGCCATTTAGCCCATGGTGTGCAAAAAAGTGCCGCTCAGAGGTAAAACAACCCAACTGTCCGCTTATGTACTCGGCTCCCAGAAGAGCTAGAGGCACCAAACTCTGCATGAACGTTCCCTTCACCCAGGGAAAGAATATGGACTATGTCCGAATCCGTTGGGATCAACAAAAGTTGGGGTGGGCAGTTTGAATTTGTCGAAATCTCCAAAGACTTAACATTAACGGTTGAAAGTTATTCAAAATAACTGTTGCTATCAATAAATTTGAATGAAGGAATGCATCAAAGTAATTTCTTTCTGATTTTGAGTCAGAAAATCATTGTTCAGTTTGTTAGGTCAAGAGCACTAGCGTTTTTGCGGAAATTGAAACTATTCGAATTAAGCACGAGAGGGTTGGGTTGTTTAACCTCTGAGCGGCACTTTTTTGCACACCATGGGCGAAATGGCCAGGTCACATGGACCCCGAAGGCTCAGAGAAGGTTTGGGAAGCTGTTGGGAGACAGATGGTAGCCTCCCGTCAAGGCCCTCCAGCGTGTTCTTTAACGTGTACAGGGTATGGCTCTCCCGCACACGGGGCCACGGCTTAACGTCCCATCCGACGGACGGCGGCCTTCCCAAGCCCATCGGTGTCCCCTACTGACCGTGGGCAGGGCGGGGAATTTTGCGGAGATAAATCTCAACGCTGACGCAGCTGGGACTCGAACCTGGGAACTACAGATTATGAGCCTGGCGCGTTACCGACTATGACGAGAGGGACTCTCTCTTTTCTGTTGAAAGGAAAGCTTCAAAAACTAAGAATTCTTCTGCCGCATATGGGAATTTCGCTTTCAAGGAGGATGAATTTTTTTCTCTTACCTGCTCCTTCACTCCTTAAAAGTTTTAATTTTAGATAACGGATGATTGAGGTGTGATGCAAATGTTAATATTTTATTAGTAATTATACAACAAAAAGATTTTGTCTTTTATTTCCCAAATTTAAAAAGTTGCATTTACCACACCCCTTCAAGAAAAGTGGGTGGTATATTGTTGTCAATAGAATATCTCTTGAAAAGTAACCGCTGAAAGTTCAAATTCCTATCACATACAAGTCGTTTGAAAAAGTCGTTAATAGTTTTGTCGTTTCTATATTTAGTGATCTGTAACGATACAAATTAAAATTACCTAAGTATTTGAAGAATGCGAATTATAATATTTCATTAGTACCAAACAACTAAAAAAGGGTTTGGCAATTATTGCTTTAAAAAATGGAGCTCTGTTTATCATCTCCTGAGGATAAGACGGCAAGTCATCGTTGTTAAGGAAACTTCGTTAAGCTGACACTATACAGCTGACACTATACAGTACCACCAAAATTTCGAATTTCTGGCATAAATATCATACATCGTTTGCAATATTCTTTTGAAATTTGGAATTTTCAAAATTTTACACCGTCAGAGGTCGCAATTATGGATTTCGGGAGATTTGGAGGTGCAGATCGTAATATTTCATCGCTACCTATCGAAACACAAAGATAATTTTTAATTTATCTCTATAAACATAAAAGTTCGGAGTCTAGAGGCGGACAGACAGACGGACACAAACCAACCACAAGCAAAACTGTTATCTCGTTTTCTTTGAAAACGAGATCCATGAAAAAAAATGTCTATGATAAAATCATAGACATTGTTTTTCATGGTTTGATTTCTCTGCTCGTTCACTATTTCATTTGCATCTAAATCCCTTACCATTCAACAATATTTATTCGCAAGTGTATTGAGCAATGATTTTATCAAGCAAATCTGTATAATCTGGATAGAGCACAGATATTACGATGTATAATCATTATCATAATTTTTTATTTTATTATTCCCTGAACAGAATTTAATTTTAGAATCCCATCCAACAGGGGGGCGGGGGTAGCTCAGTCGGTAGCGTGTCTGGCTCGTAATCTATAGTTCCCAGGTTCGAGCCCCAGCTGGGTCAGCATTGAGATTTATCTCCGCAAAATTCCCCGCCCTGCCCACGGTCAGTAGGGGACACCGATGGGCTTGGAAAGACCGCCGTCCGTCGGATGGGACGTTAAGCCGTGGCCCCGTGTGCGGGAGAGCCATACCCTGTGCACGTTAAAGAACACGCTGGATGGCCTTGACGGGAGGCTACCATCTGTCTCCCAACAGCTGTTCCAGTGGGTCCCCTCCCCCAACCTTCTCTGAGCCTTCGGGGTCCATGTGACCTGGCCATTTAACCCATTGTGTGCAAAAAAGTACCGCTCAGAGGTAAAACAACCCAACCCATCCAACAGGTGAAATTTCTACGTAATGTGTCAAAGTTATAAATAATATTTTACCTTATACATTGAATTCCAATTGTAAACAAAAACATCCATATTTCATTTTTCACAATGCAGGTTGGTATCTAATGTATAACAAAATCAGCGAATATATGCGGCATCTAGTGCTCACTTCGCCCTTCCAGTGGTTAGAAGTTGAACCGTTCTGATCTAAAGCATGAACAGCAGAAGTGATGCTCATGGGCACATATAAGCAGTTGTAAAAACTCACTTGCAAACAGCAGTGATACGGCATTACTACTGAGTTACGAAATAACAATAGTTCAAAGTTTCATATATTTACACTTGTTTATTTTCAAACATTGATATCAGAAATTCTTTACTATTACTTCTGGAACCAATGTAAATATTTGAAACTCGGGTTTCACGTGCACCGATGGTCTTGGAAAGGCCGCCGTCCTTCAGGTAGGGCGTTAAGCCCTAGCATAGTGTGAAGAACAGCTACAGCCTTTGCACTTTAAAAGCACGTCAGATGGCTGCTTATGTAAATCTTTAGTGCAACCAATAGATCAAGACGTGCTTCTAAGTTTAAAAAGGCGATACAGGAGTAGTTTAATCACACCCCACCGATTCCCCTTTGCACAGTGCTTTCCCCCTATGACGCCATCGACCACGCCCCCTATGACGTAACATTACATAATATGACGTAATCTTTACATAATCATTACGTAACAGGCCACGCCCCTTTATTAATAATTAATAATTCCTCCCCTTTATTAAACCCCCCTTTCACCCCCTTTCCCCCTCAGTGGCGCCATCTGTTGACTGTGAGAAGTACTATTTTCCCAAAAACCCTTTATTTTCACTCTAATTTCTCGTTTTCGGACCCCCCGGTCGACCTACCTATATTTTAAGCCCTCCCCCTTATTAAAAACCCTCCTGGTGCCATCTGTTGACAGGGAGAAGTACTATTTTCCCAAAAACCCCTTTATTTTAAGTCTAATTTCTCGTTTTCGGACCCCCCGGTCGACCTACCTATATTTTAAGCCCTCCCCCTTATGAAAAACCCTCTGGTTGACCATTTTAAGGCCCCACTCCTTCACTCGGCTGATGCAAGTCTCAGAATAATTGCATGGAACGATTGACTGGTCTTAGAATAATTGTACAGAAAGGAATGATACAAAATTCCTTAGTAATTAAACACTCGTCAAAATATTCCTCACCTTTATTAAAATCACTCCACGGTCGAAATAAAAATCGGTTTTCTGTAGATGCGTTTCACCGGAAAAAAAAAAAAAATCGTCCCTCGCTCTGTGGATTCCAGGACTATGCTGTGTACTTGCTGTGGCTTAGATGCGGGCCAGACATTAACCTAGCATTCTTTATAACTAGCATTTTCTATGTATTTCTTACATCAAAACCAACACTACCACTGAATGCTTTTGAATGCGGATCTCAAATTGTAAATCAAACTCGCAAAGCTGTATTTATTCCACCAAGACGGTTAAATGATTTTCTTATAATTAAAATTCCCGGCTATTAAACTCCCTAGTAATTAAGCACTGGTTAAAATTCCCACATTCAAAATCGTCCTATAGTCCGGGGCGAATATCGGCTGATGCAAGTCTCAGAATAATTGCATGGAACGATTGACTGGTCTTAGAATAATTGTACAGAAAGGAATGATACAAAATTCCTTAGTAATTAAACACTCATCAAAAATTCCCTTACCTCTATTAAAAATCATCCTACAGTTGAAACTCATTTTACTCTTACTGTTTCCATAGAAAATACCATAGGGTGAAATTAATAATGGTTTAAATTATTCGTAGGGATGACATGTTAAATCTGCTTTTAGAACACACGTCTGCAGTGGAAAAATTTTCAAACTCCGTTAATCAACTCCCTAGTAATTAAACACTCGTCAAAATATTCCTCACCTTTATTAAAATCACTCCACGGTCGAAATAAAAATCGGTTTTCTGTAGATGTGTTTCACCGGAAAAAAAAAATCGTCCCTCGCTCTGTGGATTCCAGGACTATGCTGTGTACTTGCTGTGGCTTAGATGCGGGCCAGACATTAACCTAGCATTCTTTATAACTAGCTTTTTCTATGTATTTCTTACATCAAAACCAACACTGCCACTGAACGCTTTTGAATGCGGATCTCAAATTGTAAATCAAACTCGCAAAGCTGTATTTATTCCACCAAGACGGTTAAACGATTTTCTTATAATTAAAATTCCCGGCTATTAAACTCCCTAGTAATTAGGCACTGGTTAAAATTCCCACATTCAAAATCGTCCTATAGTCCGGGGCGAATAGCTGTGGAATAGTGCCGTGTTATGATCTGCTCTCAGAAAATTCAAACTCCTTATCGCAAGCGGTATTCCTTTCAAGTGCTTATCGGGGCTAGCAACAGGACTTTCAAAAACATCACGCGACGTGGTCCGATCTCTGAGGGGTCGAGAGGACAGTGTCCAGCGCTCGCTTTGTTTACATGTGATACTGATAAGGATTCAAAATAGAAGTTGTCAACATCTCTTGTTTTTCTCTAGAGCGTATGACGGCTCACCCCAGCACATGTCATGATCAAAGTCGAGTACACAAGGCACGTCAAATAGTGGGAGGAGGGTATATACACGAGGAACAGTCAAAGAGTTGATATCCTGTGTTCTGTCATAGTTTTGAAGTCTCTGGCCGCTATGGAGGTAACCTACCAAACATTTTATGAAACAGTTCTTTTTATACATTCGTCTACAGATGTCCTCTCACATCAGAAGGATATAACGTATGAGGAATGCCTAGAGACACTGTTGAATGTTTTAACAGCGAAAATGGTGCACGGGTTGTGTGCTATACGTGACGGTCGGGATGTTGTAATAGAACCATATGAAGTGGCCAAGGAGTTTCTATGCCGTGTATGCGGTGCTGAAGTAGCAGCATTAAACCACATTGAAAGAATGGATTACCGAATGGTGATTGAGGATGCCATAGCCTCAATAGAGACGGTCACCACTGCAGAAGCTATGGAATAACTAAAAACAACAAAAGGTTCTTTTCAGAACCACTTCATTTGTGTAGAAAGGATTATCGATCGTACAATTTCTGCTCACAACCCTTCTCTATACATCTTTCTTCTCTATCACACCCGTTAACAGAGTAAATTTTATAGGAATATTTAACCTTCAGTATAATTTTACACAGTGTGTTAGGATTAACAACTCTTATAGCATAGTTATTGGCAGTAAGCTCCCTCTCCACTTTTAAAATTTAGATCTTACACCGACAGTCTTTTCATGTACGTATTTTTTATAACCAACACTTATTTCTTTTAGCCCTAGCGATTACTGGTGTTTCATTTTTTACTAGAAGAAACCCTACCCCGCAGTAACAGCTCCGCAGAAAATAAAAAATGTCGATGGGTAAAAGAAAACAAAAAATCTGATGTCATGATGAAAAATATTGAGGAGTGATAGGATCGACCTAATAGACACCGTGTTCGGATCCTCACCCCGGACAAACGGTTAAGCCCTACGAAATTATTCCAAACGGGGAAGCACACACTTTTAGTGACGAATGAATCTTGGATCTGTACTGCTTCAGGAGCGCTGCCTTTACATTGTGAAAACCCGCTCACACCCTTGATCCGTGTTTAAGTACTCGAAATTTTTAAAGTCCAGAGGCGGCCCCCACCATTCCCAATTTACTAGTGAAAAAAATATTTTTTGTACGAGGTAGAAAGTAAGAATGTTAAAAGTACGTTGCGTAAAAACTTTAGTTCCATCGCTAATACACGTTGATGAGGGTAGGGGGACATTAGTTTTAGCAAATACTTCAACTATAAAAAAATAAGTCTCACTTGAGCGCATCGCTCCCAACTTGTCTACGCTAATCCGCTGAAATTTTATTTGCAACGGGAGTGATAGACGAAAATACTTCTTCGTATCCCCTATATGCTCTGACCAGCGCCTGAAATGTTCGCCCCCCCACCCTACTGCTTCAACCCTCGTTTCGACACTCCCGCTCTATGTGATCTGCACGACGCGCTGATAACGTACAAAGGCCACTGGAGGAGCGGTGGTCAGCCCCTGTTGAATGCTATCTTTTTTTTATTTCCAGCCGCAATAATACACTGTTTCTGTGGAACACTGGTGACTTCGCCGCAAAGCGTGATCCACACTAAAAAACAAATCCCATAGACAATAAAGAACTAAAAAAAGTCATTAAAACAGTGAATGGACTTATGTACAGAGATTGACAATGGTAATATAGATAGGAACCCATCGCTCACTATCACAGCCCTCGAGAAATTATCAAATCTGTAAAGGTCTGGCCACACAATCTTCTGAGTTAATTCTGGACGGATCACAAGGACTTTTTCTCACATTCGTTAATCAAAGTGTCTACGCATCAGACTTGTCATTACCCCGACAAACTATCCATAGACTGAGTAAGCATTTAGAATGAAAAATTCAGTTTGCTTCAGTGTCACAGCTTTAATTTTCAGATGCACTCCACAGATTCGTAAAACACTCATTAGGTATGCGTTCACAAGAGAGTTCATCACGGATTCATCTTCCCTATCTTTCTAATAAATCATACGCCCAAAGTAGATAATTATATTACGAAAATAAAATCGATTTTAAGTGATTCCGTATTCGTAATTTATTAATGCTAAAGAATCACGACGAAAATCTCACAATAGTCTACCCAATACTTTACCATAGCCGATACAGTCACAAGTTACGATAGTCAGCATCTGCTCCCATAGACCAGGGACGGGTGAATAGCGACCCGTGGGTCGCATTCGGCCCGCTAAGAGTTTTTTGTTCCCCGCCAAGACAGAAAAATCCTCCCCGAGCGCGACCGAAGATTCGTCTCGTATTTTCCATTAGGACGGCCACGTCAATATGCATACGAAGTGTATGAAAACAATTGTCCACTCCGGCCATAGACAGTAGGTTAGTTACTTCTAACAAAGTCAAGGTTTGAGATCCATAGTAAAACACGAATGTTACCGAACGCCTATGTCGTGTGAATGATAACTGTTAAGACAGCTAGTTGCATATTTTTTTAAAGATATGTCGAATGCACTCTTACATGCACGAAGCTTCCATTTCCTAAAGTGTGAGGGGGAAAGCGTGAACAGTCAATGCTGACTGCATGAAATATGACTCGAACGAAAGACAATCTGAACAGGTGCTTTTGTTTAAAAACTGAAAACTCCTAAGATTCAGACACTCAGCTGTCGGGCATAAGGTTAAACTAATTTCTCACCAAGGTACGTTTGCGCACGCTGCAAACACAAGTCTTTCGACAAAAGATAAGGTGTTTCGCTACAACATAACACGGAGATGTCTGTTTAGTTATTTTTCCCTATTTCAACACTGTCTATGGAACATTACGCCTCTACATACCATAACACCTCGCGATTCTAAGCGTTCCCCGAACCGATATTAATCTTATTTTTGTAGTTCAACGGAGTTTTTTGAGTTTGCTCAACCTCTGTCAAGGGTTGGACCAGTGCTTGCACCGATGTTATTGCTCGTACTAGCAGAACCGGTACAAGGCGAATGCAAATCGGTTCATATCTCTATTCTTTCGAACACAAATGTTAAAAGATTTCATGTAGCAGCTAAGAAACAGTAAAAAAGTGATTTTCCGCATTTAACCATCTATCGGGTAGAGGAATCCTCAAAACTAAGTAACAATACTAGAAAAATCACTATCCATAACATTTACATTCATGTATTTCTTGTTGCGAGGCATCTGACCGTAACGTTAGCATTCATTACCTCAAAACAGATAAGACAGAATGCGGCATCTTGAAAAACACCGAGAAGGCTAGTAACCACGGTTTAACCATTTATTTTTTAAGTATTAGGACGTTCATGTTACAATTTCTTGCAACAACGTTCATTTCTGGTAAAGATGCATGTCAGCACATTCACTTTACGTGTGTGATTTCAATCGTGTGTGAACCAGGCATTCAGTTGAGAAGAGTATGTGAATCAGTCACTTCAGAATACTAACACATTTGCGCGCTCACTGAAACTACCTCCTTCTTGTGTCTCTCCATATACTATTCTTATGAGCACAAAAGATAGGATGTTTCACTACAATCTAACACGGAGATGTCTGTTTAGTTATTTTTTCCTCCTATTTCTACACCAGTGTGGAAGTCTTAGAACAAGTGGTTAGCACACGTTTTTAATATGTATCTTGTTTAGAAATCTGAAAGAACACTGTCTATGGAACATTACCCCCTCCCTTGCAAGCTAGTACTAATTACTTCACGATTCTGAGGGACGAAGGTTGTAATCGTTGGCGGATATTTTTCAGAATATGTAATCAACCATAGTGTTCGGATATTTGATCCATAGTAAGACATGAACGTTGTTTACCTCCCATCGACAATCCCTTCTACGGATCGTATGAGAGATGACTGTTACGACAATTAGCAGGGTGAAGTCGTATTTGTTTTTAAAAGCAGAGACACACTAATTACCGACTAGCTAGAGAACGATATATTAACCTGCTAAAGTTTGATTTTAACGATCAGATATACCATCACTTTTTTAGTTCATACTAATATTCCAACTTTTAAAGGAAATATTATCTCGTTATAAGCGATTACATGCACACTCTATACTTTAAATCTATAGAGACAGCGATCACTAAACATGGAACACATCTGTGAAATATCACAACATTTTTGTTTTTAACGCACGGTTGAATCGTTCTCTAGCTAGCTTTGGTTTCCCATCCCTTTCTTTTACACCTGATATAAAACATTCGACCCAACATAGCTTGCTAGCTGTGCGAGGTCTTGATACAGAGAACAATATTAACACTTCTAAGGCTGACTTTAAAATCCCCGTTAACTATACAAAAGAAATCACATTGACAAAAATATCAGAGACATTCATATTTATGTACATTAAGGTCACATTAATATTTAGTTCGTACATACCAGTTCACCGTGCACCTCTTTTAGTACTGTTGCAAAGTTCAATTTAGACATAAAGGCGACATTAGCAGGACGATTTAGTTCGATACATGATTCTTCCACAAAACGTACGGCAATATCAGTTAGATTAACGTTTCTTACCACTTCGGGGAAATAATCGTAAGCTGATTCAGCGTTTATGGTGAGGCACGAATGGTGAAGTTGACTCGGATGATCCACTTCACACCCGAAACAGTTCTTACGTAGCAGCGTAAACAGTTCTTTTCGGAGATCTGTTTTCAAAGTCCGCTTTAAACAGTCCATAAGCTTTACGAAATCACTGCTGTCTTGTTCAAGGGGTCGATCGTTAGATGGTGGGCTTCGAGGAAGATTTGCCGCTAATTCCACCTTCCGCACTGCATTCCAAAATTTACCGTTTTCAAACTTCAGAGCCATCAAACTGTAGGTGATTGGATCGCATAAATCTGTCAACCGATGCCACTGTTCGACGCTGAGCCGAACCGATGATGAAAATACAAGTCCTCCGTCACGGGGGATGCTTTTTTTAATGACCACGCCGTGTCCACCTTTGAGCACGACGAGGCAAACCATAGCGTCCAGTTCATACTCGCCGTATTCGACATCTTCGAACGCTTCGACGATTGTAGACGCATACGAAACCAGTCCATGCCACTGCTCTTCAGACAGCATCACACCGTCCTTTGTAGGATATAGTTTTAACGAGTCATCACTCTGGAACACACGTATGTGCACTTTAGGATATGACCGATATTCACAAACGCTCGCAAACAAATCCGATCCGAGTTGAAACATATGGCTATCATCATCTCTAACAGCAAGTCGCTTCGCAGGAAGATCACCATCGGTCAGGGAACGTTTAGCACAAGCCATAGCAAGTCGATACTGGAAAAAATAATGCCTTACAGCCCGTCGAAGGGTAATACTTATACCTTAAACCTGTGACGTGTCCCTGTAACTCCATCCCATTGGTCGAGATCTGGTAGATTTGCCATCTCTTAGTAAACATGATGACGTCTACAAATATTTACGAGCCTGTATAGACGTGCTTTCGAAATATGCATGTGGTGCTCCTTTAAAACGGAAATCGTGGGAGCTTTGATCACAAAAACCTTTCAGAATACCTCTGAAATTACAAACAGATAAGGGGGGTTGAATTCACTAACAGAGTATTTCAAAAGTATCTTAAAAAACACACTCATAATAAAACCAAACCTAGCTTAGTGATCGCTGTCTCTATAGATTTAAAGTATAGAGTGTGCATGTAATCGCTTATAACGAGACAATATTTCCTTTAAAAGTTGGAATATTAGTATGAACTAAAAAAGTGATGGTATATCTGATCGTTAAAATCAAACTTTAGCAGGTTAATATATCGTTCTATAGTTAGTCGGTAATTAGTGTGTCTCTGCTTTTAAAAACAAATACGACTTCACCCTGCTAATTGTCGTAACAGTCATCTCTCATACGATCCGTAGAAGGGATTGTCGATGGGAGGTAAACAACGTTCATGTCTTACTATGGATCAAATATCCGAACACTATGGTTGATTACATATTCTGAAAAATATCCGCCAACGATTACAACCTTCGTCCCTCAGAATCGTGAAGTAATTAGTACTAGCTTGCAAGGGAGGGGGTAATGTTCCATAGACAGTGTTCTTTCAGATTTCTAAACAAGATACATATTGAAAACGTGTGCTAACCACTTGTTCTAAGACTTCCACACTAGTGTAGAAATAGGAGGAAAAAATAACTAAACAGACATTTCCGTGTTAGATTGTAGTGAAACATCCTATCTTTTGTGCTCATAAAAATAGTATATGGAGAGACACAAGAAGGAGGTAGTTTCAGTGAGCGCGTAAAGGTGTTAGTATTCTGAAGTGACTGATTCACATACTCTTCTCAACTGAATGCCTGGTTCACACACGATTGAAATCACACACGTAAAGTGAATGTGCTGACATGCATCTTTACCAGAAATGAACGTTGTTGCAAGAAATTGTAACATGAACGTCCTAATACTTAAAAAATGAATGGTTAAACCATGGTTACTAGCCTTCTCGGTGTTTTTCAAGACGCCGCATTCTGTCTTATCTGTTTTGAGGTAATGAATGCTAATGTTACGGTCAGATGCCTCGCAACAAGAAATACATGAATGTAAATGTTATGGATAGTGATTTTTCTAGTATTGTTACTTAGTTTTGAGGATTCCTCTACCCGATAGATGGTTAAATGCGGAAAATCACTTTTTTACTGTTTCTTAGCTGCTACATGAAATCTTTTAACATTTGTGTTCGAAAGAATAGAGATATGAACCGATTTGCATTCACCTTGTACCGGTTCTGCTAGTACGAGCAATAACATCGGTGCAAGCACTGGTCCAACCCTTGACAGAGGTTGAGCAAACTCAAAAACTCCGTTGAACTACAAAAATAAGATTAATATCGGTTCGGGGAACGCTTAGAATCGCGAGGTGTTATGGTATGTAGAGGCGTAATGTTCCATAGACAGTGTTGAAATAGGGAAAAATAACTAAACAGACATCTCCGTGTTATGTTGTAGCGAAACACCTTATCTTTTGTCGAAAGACTTGTGTTTGCAGCGTGCGCAAACGTACCTTGGTGAGAAATTAGTTTAACCTTATGCCCGACAGCTGAGTGTCTGAATCTTAGGAGTTTTCAGTTTTTAAACAAAAGCACCTGTTCAGATTGTCTTTCGTTCGAGTCATATTTCATGCAGTCAGCATTGACTGTTCACGCTTTCCCCCTCACACTTTAGGAAATGGAAGCTTCGTGCATGTAAGAGTGCATTCGACATATCTTTAAAAAAATATGCAACTAGCTGTCTTAACAGTTATCATTCACACGACATAGGCGTTCGGTAACATTCGTGTTTTACTATGGATCTCAAACCTTGACTTTGTTAGAAGTAACTAACCTACTGTCTATGGCCGGAGTGGACAATTGTTTTCATACACTTCGTATGCATATTGACGTGGCCGTCCTAATGGAAAATACGAGACGAATCTTCGGTCGCGCTCGGGGAGGATTTTTCTGTCTTGGCGGGGAACAAAAAACTCTTAGCGGGCCGAATGCGACCCACGGGTCGCTATTCACCCGTCCCTGGTCTATGGGAGCAGATGCTGACTATCGTAACTTGTGACTGTATCGGCTATGGTAAAGTATTGGGTAGACTATTGTGAGATTTTCGTCGTGATTCTTTAGCATTAATAAATTACGAATACGGAATCACTTAAAATCGATTTTATTTTCGTAATATAATTATCTACTTTGGGCGTATGATTTATTAGAAAGATAGGGAAGATGAATCCGTGATGAACTCTCTTGTGAACGCATACCTAATGAGTGTTTTACGAATCTGTGGAGTGCATCTGAAAATTAAAGCTGTGACACTGAAGCAAACTGAATTTTTCATTCTAAATGCTTACTCAGTCTATGGATAGTTTGTCGGGGTAATGACAAGTCTGATGCGTAGACACTTTGATTAACGAATGTGAGAAAAAGTCCTTGTGATCCGTCCAGAATTAACTCAGAAGATTGTGTGGCCAGACCTTTACAGATTTGATAATTTCTCGAGGGCTGTGATAGTGAGCGATGGGTTCCTGTCTATATTACCATTGTCAATCTCTGTACATAAGTCCATTCACTGTTTTAATGACTTTTTTTAGTTCTTTATTGTCTATGGGATTTGTTTTTTAGTGTGGATCACGCTTTGCGGCGAAGTCACCAGTGTTCCACAGAAACAGTGTATTATTGCGGCTGGAAATAAAAAAAAGATAGCATTCAACAGGGGCTGACCACCGCTCCTCCAGTGGCCTTTGTACGTTATCAGCGCGTCGTGCAGATCACATAGAGCGGGAGTGTCGAAACGAGGGTTGAAGCAGTAGGGTGGGGGGGCGAACATTTCAGGCGCTGGTCAGAGCATATAGGGGATACGAAGAAGTATTTTCGTCTATCACTCCCGTTGCAAATAAAATTTCAGCGGATTAGCGTAGACAAGTTGGGAGCGATGCGCTCAAGTGAGACTTATTTTTTTATAGTTGAAGTATTTGCTAAAACTAATGTCCCCCTACCCTCATCAACGTGTATTAGCGATGGAACTAAAGTTTTTACGCAACGTACTTTTAACATTCTTACTTTCTACCTCGTACAAAAAATATTTTTTTCACTAGTAAATTGGGAATGGTGGGGGCCGCCTCTGGACTTTAAAAATTTCGAGTACTTAAACACGGATCAAGGGTGTGAGCGGGTTTTCACAATGTAAAGGCAGCGCTCCTGAAGCAGTACAGATCCAAGATTCATTCGTCACTAAAAGTGTGTGCTTCCCCGTTTGGAATAATTTCGTAGGGCTTAACCGTTTGTCCGGGGTGAGGATCCGAACACGGTGTCTATTAGGTCGATCCTATCACTCCTCAATATTTTTCATCATGACATCAGATTTTTTGTTTTCTTTTACCCATCGACATTTTTTATTTTCTGCGGAGCTGTTACTGCGGGGTAGGGTTTCTTCTAGTAAAAAATGAAACAACCAGTAATCGCTAGGGCTAAAAGAAATAAGTGTTGGTTATAAAAAATACGTACATGAAAAGACTGTCGGTGTAAGATCTAAATTTTAAAAGTGGAGAGGGAGCTTACTGCCAATAACTATGCTATAAGAGTTGTTAATCCTAACACACTGTGTAAAATTATACTGAAGGTTAAATATTCCTATAAAATTTACTCTGTTAACGGGTGTGATAGAGAAGAAAGATGTATAGAGAAGGGTTGTGAGCAGAAATTGTACGATCGATAATCCTTTCTACACAAATGAAGTGGTTCTGAAAAGAACCTTTTGTTGTTTTTAGTTATTCCATAGCTTCTGCAGTGGTGACCGTCTTTATTGAGGCTATGGCATCCTCAATCACCATTCAGTAATCCATTCTTTCGATGTGGTTTAATGCTGCTACTTCAGCACCGCATACACGGCATAGAAACTCCTTGGCCACTTCATATGGTTCTATTACAACATCCCGACCGTCACGTATAGCACACAACCCGTGCACCATTTTCGCTGTTAAAACATTCAACAGTGTCTCTAGGCATTCCTCATACGTTATATCCTTCTGATGTGAGAGGACATCTGTAGACGAATGTATAAAAAGAACTGTTTCATAAAATGTTTGGTAGGTTACCTCCATAGCGGCCAGAGACTTCAAAACTATGACAGAACACAGGATATCAACTCTTTGACTGTTCCTCGTGTATATACCCTCCTCCCACTATTTGACGTGCCTTGTGTACTCGACTTTGATCATGACATGTGCTGGGGTGAGCCGTCATACGCTCTAGAGAAAAACAAGAGATGTTGACAACTTCTATTTTGAATCCTTATCAGTATCACATGTAAACAAAGCGAGCGCTGGACACTGTCCTCTCGACCCCTCAGAGATCGGACCACGTCGCGTGATGTTTTTGAAAGTCCTGTTGCTAGCCCCGATAAGCACTTGAAAGGAATACCGCTTGCGATAAGGAGTTTGAATTTTCTGAGAGCAGATCATAACACGGCACTATTCCACAGCTATTCGCCCCGGACTATAGGACGATTTTGAATGTGGGAATTTTAACCAGTGCCTAATTACTAGGGAGTTTAATAGCCGGGAATTTTAATTATAAGAAAATCGTTTAACCGTCTTGGTGGAATAAATACAGCTTTGCGAGTTTGATTTACAATGTGAGATCCGCATTCAAAAGCGTTCAGTGGCAGTGTTGGTTTTGATGTAAGAAATACATAGAAAAAGCTAGTTATAAAGAATGCTAGGTTAATGTCTGGCCCGCATCTAAGCCACAGCAAGTACACAGCATAGTCCTGGAATCCACAGAGAGAGGGACGATTTTTTTTTTTTCCGGTGAAACACATCTACAGAAAACCGATTTTTATTTCGACCGTGGAGTGATTTTAATAAAGGTGAGGAATATTTTGACGAGTGTTTAATTACTAAGGAATTTTGTATCATTCCTTTCTGTACAATTATTCTAAGACCAGTCAATCGTTCCATGCAATTATTCTGAGACTTGCATCAGCCGAGTGAAGGAGTGGGGCCTTAAAATGGTCAACCAGAGGGTTTTTCATAAGGGGGAGGGCTTAAAATATAGGTAGGTCGACCGGGGGGTCCGAAAACGAGAAATTAGACTTAAAATAAAGGGGTTTTTGGGAAAATAGTACTTCTCCCTGTCAACAGATGGCACCAGGAGGGTTTTTAATAAGGGGGAGGGCTTAAAATATAGGTAGGTCGACCGGGGGGTCCGAAAACGAGAAATTATAGTGAAAATAAAGGGTTTTTGGGAAAATAGTACTTCTCACTGTCAACAGATGGCGCCACTGAGGGGGAAAGGGGGTTTAATAAAGGGGGAGGAATTATTAATTATTAATAAAGGGGCGTGGCCTGTTACGTAATGATTATGTAATGATTACGTCATATTATGTAATGTTACGTCATAGGGGCGTGGCCTGTTACGTCGTAGGGGCGTGGTCGATGACGTCATAGGGGGGAAAGCACTGTGCAAAGGGGATCGGTGGGGTGTGATTAAACTACTACTTACAGGAGAAAGCTTCTTTCAGAAAGTCTACAGCGAACCGAAAATGACGGAATAGGACTTTTAAATGCTTTGAAAATAATAAATATCAAGGATGTGATCTGCATGCTGGCAAGAGCTTTTGAAGAAATGCCTCGTACAACGTTTGTGAAGTCATGGAGAAAACTTTGGCCTGAAGTTCAAAACTGTGTAGAAAGTGCCAAAGACGACATCACGAAACTATCGAATGAGCCTGAGCCTGCCGAAGATATAACGGATAATGACAATATTTCGCTGCTTAATGACTTTAAACTGCTGCCTAGATGTGACACACTTTGAGAAGATGACATTGAAAAATTGTTAAAAGGTGATGGAACAGTTGGAAAATGAAACACTGGATGATGACGAGATTATCAATGCAGTCTGCTAAGAATGGAATGGCGAAGAAGCGGAGAATGAAGAAGAGAGGAAGAAGGGAAAGTTAGCCATATTGAAGGAAAATAAGCTTTGGATATTGCAGTAAGATACATTGAACAACAACAGGACTCATCTGCGACTGATGTGATATTTATTAAAAATATACAAGACTCTGCAGGTAAAAAAGTGTTAAATTCAAAGAAACGAAAGATAATCATTGACTGTTTTAAGTGAGTGTGAGTAAATTGCTAATATTGTACAACAGATTATTAATTAAATATAATATATTTTAATATTATTATATAATATATTAATATAATATAAATATAATAATATAATATATTTTTATATTTTAATATAATTATTATTATATTAATAATAATAATTTTGTACGTTTTTAAATCAAGTATGAAAAGATTTTTTGATAGTCGGATATTCCTTTCAAATATCCATAAGGTTTGAATATTAAAATTTTTTCTTATATATTTCAGTACCTGAAATGCATCTAATTTCTGCATTTGTAATACACCTAATTGTATACATTGTATACATTTGCAACGCTTTCAAATTTTCTCACTTTCATCATGCATCTAATTATGTGGTTCTGCACATGCTCTAACAGTAAACATTTTTTAACAGTAGATTTAAAGTAATCGATTCAAATCAAATCAAAATGTAATCAATCAAAATTGAAAGTAATCAAAAATAACATAATAAAAAGTTGATTTTATTGAGTAAATTGGAAGTAAATAAAGTACTCACTATAAACGGGTAAATACAGTACTCTCTTTACATTGATCATAAGCACACACATATACGTTTCATGTCATTAAACTTGATTTGAGTACCTATTTCTAAATATTATGCCCATCTACTACTTAATGCCAACAATTTAATGCTATTCCTTTTTTTCAATTTGACAAAAAAAGTTCTGGAAAAGTTACAGCGTCCCAACTATAAAAGGAAAAGTTTTAAGCCTCAGCATTTAAAGCGTATCAGTTGCATCCAGATGTCATTTAGCTTTTGTCGCCTCATGTCCCTCAGTTTTGTCTCCGTTTCGCTGAATCTCTTCATTCATTTTCTGAACAAACCACTCACCAAAATCATTTCTTTTTGGTTATTGCTCCCGAGAATTCCTTCGGCGCAAATCTTCGGCGTCTGCTTTTACCACCAGTCAACGAACTTTGTTGGCGACCTTCAGTTCCCTTAATACCCATGATTCATTTGCTCTTGGCAGAAAGCAGCACTTGAACGTACAACAGACACCAGAACCCAGCATCCAATGGTTCACAGAAACATCTGGTCAGTCAAGTCAGTCTCGGATTTTCGGTAATCGCTTATGCGTGCCAATTCCGTTTCCTTGGTAACGGTACAACACAAGAAATAGCCGGCATCTCGCGGCTCTCAGGATGAGATAGAATAGAAGCAGAAAAACATCACGAGGATCAGTCCGTAACATCTGTCCGTCTAATAACCACGGCTGTTTGTAATTGTTTCAGTTGGCCAGAGACGTCTGTCACCGAATGAACGACCTTACACGGGCAAGATCGGATTGGGCTCACGCTACCTTCCCGTATGCCTAATTTTCCCATTTACATTTCAAACCAGGTTTTGTTTTTACTGATATTTGACTTCAATTATTAAATCATATTTAAAATAACTAAACTATGCTTGTAGAAACCTTAAAATAAATTAAATTTTCAGGAAGAACAGAACTTTCACCAGATCTTCTAACTACACCTTTTTAGACTTTAGCATAATTGTAAAAATGTAGCGTTCAAAGAATAAATAATATGATATTTATTCGTAAAAGTAAAAAATATAGTACATTTACCATTTGACCTGGAAAGCTAAATAACTTATCTGAAGGAAAATGAGTGAATTAAATTAAATGTGACATTCAGCCACAAAAATAGTATACATCAAATAATTTCATAAAAACAACACATAATGTTCAGCTAATTTGAAATTATCAAAATTTTTGCACTTCGGTTTTGAGTCTACTAAATGAATCTTATATTTAGTATTTCCCTAAGGTTGGCATTAAATATGAGTAGTGCTTTGATATTCGGAGGTATGTTTTCCGTAATTATTTTGAAAAGTAGACATTTTGCAATACCCTTGTTTTGAAGTCTTATACTTTTATTGTATTAAATTTTTATTTCGCATGTTTTGTCAAAATATTTTTAATTATTAAATTACATTTATATGAATTACTGTAGGATAAAAGATTTAAAAATTTAATCTATCTGTTGATGTTTGATAATTTTTTTGCAAATATGAAGGAATAGTATTTTTAGCTACTATAGATTGCAGTTTTTCTATTTTACTTATGTTAGTTAAGTTTGTTGTTCCTTGCATAATTATTCCATAATTTAAAAACGATTCGCATATTGTTTTATAAAATAATATACAATTTCCATATTTAGTATATACTTTAATTTTTTAAATTTTATCACCGTAATTCTCAAGCTTTCACATATATGGGATATCAACAAAAAATATTCATCAAAAACAATTTCTAGGTATTTTATTTGATTTATTTGCTCAACACGTGAACAACTACATACTGATTCATAATTAGAAGCATCGTTTTTTTTAGCAATTTATTTTATGTGTTTTGATAAAGAGGTTTTGATGAATATTAAAACCTGGTGTATATATAATCATCCATTTTGTTTTTTTCTCATTTAAGTGGATTTTATTATGATTTAATCGTCTAATTACATTATTGCAATCTGTTTGAATCTCTGAAATGCTATCGTTTAAATATTTGTGACTGTTTATTAAAACAATATCGTCAGCAGTTCTATCAAAAATATTTTTGTATTGCTGATCAATGCTAAAATCATATAGTGATCTGCTATTTTATTTGTTTGAATTATTGAATTTGCTGAGATATTTTTCGTTAGTTTTATAATAATATGGTCTATACATATTTTAACAATATCATTTTCTACTATTTCTTTTCTTGTAACTTCCCTTATTAATCATTTGAAATTCATTTCTGCCAATAGCGTGATATAGTTTTTCGTGCCATGATTTTAAGTATTCATTGTGTCGATATTGAAATCACCTCTTAAAATCTGATTTTGAACTTTTTCTGTATTTTCCAACCAGTTTCAGAAATTCAACTGAAAAGAATTCACATACGTACTAGGTGATCTGTATAGTGCTAATATAAATGATACATTATATTATTCTTTTTTTTTTACTTTAATGTATAGTTTCCTCTGAAAGCATTTTCTGTGTTATAATTTCAATAAATAGATTTTCTCTGTAGTATACTAAAATCCCCCTAATATTTTTTATTTTATTATCATTTGTAATTTTATTAAACTTTTCAATATTATATAAATAATTTTCATGTTTATATTACATTTGTTTCAGTTAAAACCAACAAATCAATGTTTCATGTAATTGTTGATATTTATTTTTAAAGCATTCCAATGTTTTCTTTGGCTTTTCATATTTACATGAGCAATTGCTAATTTATTTTTATGAATAAATTTACCATAATTGTTTTTGAACCAAGCGTCTACTTCTAAACCTGAAGTTACATAAGTAATATCGTAATTGCTATTAATATCTTCAAAATTCACATCAAACATAGCTAGGAAATAATTCACTACCAAATTATCAATTTACAAATGTATCGAATAAAAATTAAAAATCAAACACAAACAACAAGCTAATAGAAGTGAGGTTTGTCGGATATATGTAAAAGTTAATAAAACATCAAAGTTGGTGAGTATATCATTATTGGTGATTCTTTTACCATTTGATTTCCTCATTAGTACTTTCTCATTTTTGAACCATACGCACTTATAATTCTTTTCCTTTGCACACATCCTTGCTCTCCAGAAAAGTTCTCTTTTAATCATAGTCATGTTTTCATTCATGTTTATTGATATTTCTTTATATATATGTAAAAGATATAAATATGTAAAAAGATATATATGTGTGTAAAAATAAATATATAATATAAATAAATATAATATATGAATAATATTTTATATTTATTATATATAATTATGTATAATAAGTATAAAATATAATTATATATATGTAAAATATAAATATGTAAAAAGATAAATATGTAGAAAGATATGTAAAAGTTCATAAAACATCAAAGTTGGTGAGCATATCATTATTGGTGATTCTTTTACCATTTGATTTCCTCATTAGTACCTTCTCATTTTTGAACCATACGTACTTATAATTCTTTTCTTTTGCACACATTCTTCCTCTCCAGAAAAGTTCTCTTTTAATCATATTCATGTTTTCATTTATGTTTATTGACATTTCTTTATCATTTAGGTCTGCACTAATGATTGCAATTTTTTTCCTTGTTTTGTATCCAAATATCACTCTCTATCTTTTCGTGTAACGAATTGTGCAATTATCTTTGGTACATTGCTTTTATTTCTTTCAGGAGATCTGTGATTTTTTTTTCAATCATATTGTCTGTGTAATTGTCTATGTTCGGTGAACAAGACAATTATACAGACAAATTGTTGTTTTAGAAATTTTTTCAACTTTATTTTAAGCTCTGTTTCATCTCCCCCCCCCCCTTTATTTATGGGAACACCTCTATTTCGATATTTTTGTTTCCTACATATTGTTCCATGTCATTAAGTTTTTGTTTCAACTCCTTAATCTCTTTCCTCATTTCTTTGTTTAAATTTTCGGATTCATGAACTTTTGTAGTTAAATCCTTTAGATTTTTCTCGTAAGTTACTACTTGTTGCATCAGTTCCTCATACTTGCTAGAAAAATGACGACGCTTCATTTTAATTCTTTCACTTCTTCCTTTAAATCACGGATCTTTACTCTTAACAGGGTTGACATCACTTGTTGGCAATTCTTTTGAGTCATTTTATTTTCTATTAATCATAGTGATTTTAAGATTAGTTTGAGTTTTGGGACTGATGATCGGTTACAGCAATTCCGAGAGTAGCATATCAAACTTTCTCTTTGCGAGCTTCTCTAGTTCACCTGGTTGACTCCGGAAAATTCCTCGCCCTGCCCACGGTCAGTAGGGGACACCGATGGTTTGGAAAGGCCGCCGTTCGTCGGATGGGACGTTAAGCCGTGGTCCCGTGTGCGGGAGAACCATACCCTGTGCACTTTAAAGAACACGCTGGATGCCTTGACGGGAGGCTACCATCTGTCTCCCAACAGCTATTCCAGTGGGTCCCCTCCCCCAACCTTCTCTGAGCCTTCGGGGTCCATGTGACCTGGCCATTTAGCCCATGGTGTGCAAAAAAGTGCCGCTCAGAGGTAAAACAACCCAACCCAACCTGGTTGACTGTCAGCTTGAGATTTTGTGCTAATATTCTTACATTTGAATTTACAAGTTGGCCAACTCCAATTGTTTATCTTGCAACAATTTTTTCACATCTTCTTTGAAATTCTCGTACAGTTCAGATGAAGTTTAACTTTGCCTTCAGTGCATACGACAGATTCTGTGGTAGAAATAATATCTTCTTTGCATCTCACACATATATTTCTTCTTTCTGTATCCATATCAAGATACCAAAAAACTCAAATTCTGATAGTATAAATCAGTAGTTCTCAACCTTTGATGCCTCACGTACCCCCTGGAAATGTGTATGTAACTGACGTACCCCTTATATAGATAGATAAAACTATAATTACAGTATAATAATGCGAACTTAGCGACTTTGTTACTAGATCTAGCGACTTTTGAGCTCACACGGTCACACCAAAAATTTTTACCGCGTGCTCCACATTGAGAATTCCTGGGGTAGATGACTAAAATCATAATTTTATTCAAATTCAAAAAAGAAATTGCTAACCCTAAAAATTTACACTCACCATTTATGGCTAACGGTTACGGTTTTTTCTCTCATTTGTCAAAATATCGCTGCAATATGCTTGTTAGAAGAATTACATAATTAAGGAATAGTTTCAAATTCTTAATAAATGAAAAATATATTTTTCAGTAATCAAAAATATAGCATTCTCTCTAAACATCGTACCATGCCGTTCAATTGAATGTCACAAATCATATTTCGGTAAAAAAGGACTGTTGTCAACTGTAATGAAAAGAGTGACTTTTATGTTTTGGATACAGTCAATTACAAGCCCAGCAATCACTCAGATCAGATTAGAGTTATGAACTACTGGATTTAGATTCTGATTTCTTTAAGTATTAAATTTTAGCTTTTTGACTAGACTGACAGTAAAAATAATAATTTCGAAGATTATTATTTAAAGTTTATTGACACATATGGGAAAAACGATACACAATATGGAAAATAATAGGATATCACAGATATACACTTGCTGGTGATATGCTGAATGAACACAGAAGAAAAATTTTCATTAGCCAGGTGGTACCCGAACCCACGCCCTCCTGATAACATGTCAGGTGCTCTGATCACTGAGCTACCAGTATCCGAACAATCATCCTCTATTGGAGGCTTTAAGCATTATGTACCATAGAGTTAGACATTGTTCGGCGGCCCGTTGTCCAATGGTCAGAGCATCTGACCTGGTATCAGGAAGTCGTAGGTTTAGATCCTACCCGACTTATGACAATTTTTTTCAACGTGAATCCTCATGCTTGATTAAAAGCGTGTTGGCTTAAATATACCATTCTTTTTGACGTTTGGTATGAGCTGGTAGTGTGCACTGACCTCAAAAAATGTCCTCTAGACCAGTCTTCAATTAGAGTCAGATACGATTCCAATGACTAGCGCTATGGTGTAATGCTTAAAGCCAATAATAGAACATGATTATTCGGTTGTCAGCAGCTCAGTAATCAGAGCACATGACATATTTATCAGGAGGTCATGGAGTTGGATCCCACCCGGCTATTAACAATTTTTCATCTACCCGTGGCCGAGTGGTTAGCGAAATTGACTACTGATCTAAGGGACCTGGTTTCGAACCCCGGGCAAGGCATCACTGTTCTTGTTGTTTTTCTGTTGAGGTCCTGCCATCCTCAAAGTCCTTCAACTATGGCATATAAACTGATAAGCTCCTGTCAGACTTCTGTGGCAAGCAGCTCCTTAAGGGGGTATTTATTTTCATTATATTTATTCAAAATATGGAAATATATGCTCATTACACGTGAGTTAACTCCACCACCCAGTTTGAGCATTAAAATTATTCGATCTAGATGTGAAATCTGATTTAATTACTCTCCCCTTATTCTTGGCTTAAAATTTTGCAGTGAAATAAACTATACGGAATGGGTAAAACTAGTAAATACAGAAAACGGAAAATAAGCGGCTCGCTGCCTTTTGATTTCCCATTTGAATCGCAGTATTTGAGTTTGGAATGATGTCGAAGTTTAATTCCATCACTTTATTCTAGGACCTGAAATGACAAATCTGATATGAAATTTCGCAATTTTTCTGATATTTAATACCCGATTTACACTTAGAAATAAATGTTCATAGCTTTACCATTTATGCATCAGAGTTAGAATTAGCGTCATACCCCCCATTCCTCACTCACTTAATCAAAATGAACCACCCCTATTATATAAGAAATATTATATAATAATTCTATATTTTATAATAATTTCTGGATATTGTAATATCTTCGCGAATGAAATAAGTGTGCTCTTTAGTCAATGACTCTCTTTAACTTTTGCAATCTTTAACTTAACATTCTCGCCATTAATTTCTAATAATCATTTTTTTTTTCTCTGTTATGTATAGCAGACAAGAAAAAAAATATCGGTTTCGTCAATATGGGATCACCATTTTCAAAGAAAATGAAGTTTGCCATTTTCTGACGTTAGCACTCTCTAAAGGTGAAAATTATAACTAATCAATGATTCATATAATGCGAATACTATTTTATTAGCATCTATCCAATCCATAAATACTTTTTACTTTATCTCTTTAAAAAAATCAATTCCTGTGATCAGGGGGGGGGAAGGGTTTTCACCCATACCTGGAGGTAAGAGGGAAAAATCTGCTATCAATGCAACCGCCTTGACAACCATACTGCTACTAAAATTCCAAAGCTCTAATAAAGATAGACAATTTATAATATTTGTTAAAATTTTGCTTTTTACTAGCTGTAAAATTTTCTAATGGTAAATAACTATTGGAAGGTTAAGAAAATGTGAATGGTAACATATTTTTTATTTCCTAGCCAACGCAAAAAGAATTTTGGAGAATTTATTTTTTAAAGAAATTGAATGTCTACAGACGGAGAAAGACAGACAGCAGGAAAAGCGAAAATAATAGTTCGGTTGGTGGAAAAAAGAAGCTGCAGTGTATAGAGATAATTAAACAAACAGAAGAATGACTGCTTTCTGCCTTAGTATTTAAGAATTGATTTGAGAAATATACTCATTTTCACGTCGAAAGTTCCTCTTCCATTTGACTTGGGGGCGGGGGTGGCTCAGTCGGTAGCGTGCCAGGCTCGTAATCTGTAGTTCCCAGGTTCGAGTCCCAGCTGGGTCAGCGTTGAGATTTATCTCCGCAAAAATTCCCCGCCCTGCCCACGGTCAGTAGGGGACACCGATGAGTTTGGAAAGGCCGCCGTCCGTCGGATGGGACGTTAAGCCGTGGCCCCGTGTGCGGGAGAGACATAGCCTGTGCACGTTAAAGAACACGCTGGATGGCCTTGACGGGAGGCTACCATCTGTCTCCCAACAGCTGTTCCAGTGGGTCCCCTCCCCCAACTTTCTCTGAGCCTTCGGGGTCCATGTGACCTGGCCATTTAGCCCATGGTGTGCAAAAAAGTGCCGCTCAGAGGTAAAACAACCCAACCCAATCCATTTGACTCGATGCATATTTGTTGTCGCTTCTGTTTATAACTGCAAAGCAACACACATAAGAAATTTAAACCAGAAAAAAAAACGGCCATTTTTCACCATACAATATTTACTTATTCAGGAGATAAACATTTGCTTATGAAACATACAAATATTTATTCTTCAAAATGCCGTTAATTAAAATATCCGAAGTTCCACTTAACATTAAAGTACATAAAATCTGGTAACGCATAAGCCATCCTTATTGCTTTAAGGGTACTCTTATTTTGACGTTTTCTTCGTCTTTAGAGACTTGATCTGAAAACTGTAACGTTAGTTGTAACTTAAGATATTTTTTGATTTACCCAATTACCGGCATTTTAAATGATAAATCTGTTTTAGTTTGTTATTAATGTTGCCAGTTATTAATACTGTGTTCTATAGCTTGATGTTTCCCAATATACAAAATTAATTTTTTTAAATCCTTCAGTATAAGTAACGTAAGTCAAAATCAACATTACACCATAATGTCATAATTTGAATATGTAAATTACACTACCATAAAATACTTAAGTATGATTAGGTTCATTATATAAATGCAAATGTTATATTAATTCGTATTTTCATTATGAAACATTTTATTTAAAACCAATTTATATTTCTGGTAATCAACGTCTGTTGTGTTTTCTAGTTATTTAATTGCTGATAAATGTTGTTTGCTTCACTGATATGTTATTTTGCTACCGAATCGAAGTTGGTAATATACTGAAATGAATATTAGTGATGTATTAATAAATGTTTGTATTAAAAGCAACATAAATAAAAACTGTTTTGCCCAAACAAATGGAAAGAATTCGTCAGACTTCAATTTAGCCTTCATTATGTACTACCCACTGTCTCCAGAAATGAACTAAAAATTAAATTCTTCAAGAAGTTTTGTGGTCGTGGTGGAGCCACTCATGCACCGCTGTTTTGATCTCTTCCTCTGACGAGAAGTGACGTCCTGTTAGTGCGTCTTTCAATTCCCCAAAAAGGTGGTAATCACTAGGAAGTGATGATGAATATGAAGCCTGAGAAAACACTTCAGACTTTATCTCATGTATCTACTACATTCTGAAAAACGTGATGAATACGTTTCTTCCCAATTGCTGGCAGCAAGAGCATTTCACAGTTCTTTGCACTTGTCACGCTTTCTCATCTCTCCAGCTTGTATTCCAGAATTACCCTTTTATGATCCCAGAATACTGTGAGTAATGACGTATGAGCAATCAATATATTGCAGATATTAGAAAGCAGAGTGCTTTTGAGGAAATTAAAAATGAAAGGATATTTGATTATGCATTTGGTTAAAATATTAAGAAAAGGTACTTTCCTACTCATGGCATATCTACTGCATGAAATGGTGGAATATACTAGTGTTATTGCTAAGGCTTATATATTATGTTACAGGTATATATGTAAGTATTGTAAGGCAGGATGCAGTTTCATTTATAGCTTAAATGGCTGTGCTTCCTCCCCACTTTGGCAATAAATGTAACCGGAAAGGAGGCGAAAATATGTCAAATATAAATAAATTCCCCCTTAAGCAGCTGCTTGCCACAGAGGTCTGACAGGAGCCTGTCAGTTTATATGCCAAAGTAGGTCTGAGAGGATGGCAAGACCTCAGCAGACCTCAGCAGAAAAACGACACATACATCCATGCCTTACCCGGGGCTCGAA
Source organism: Ryuthela nishihirai (assembly GCA_038380435.1). Classification (NCBI taxonomy): domain Eukaryota; kingdom Metazoa; phylum Arthropoda; class Arachnida; order Araneae; family Heptathelidae; genus Ryuthela; species Ryuthela nishihirai. Next base: position 86,735,673 of record JAWZYU010000017.1, on the reverse strand, counting down.
CCCAGGTCCCTTAGATCAGTAGCCAAGCACGCTAACCACTCGGCCATGGGACGGCATGTCAAATATATCTGCATTAAATCAGGTTAGAATCTAGAAAAAAATCGAGGGGGGGGGGTGCTTAGAGATGCTTAGAACAGCAAAAATGTAAAAGGCGAGGGACAAGAGACTGGATTTCCAATGCAGTATAACATCACCCCCTCCCTCCACCGTTTTACAAATCTTTAAAACATTTCTTGAAAAAAAAAGCATAAATTATAAGTCAATCATTTTTTGCCTCTCTTACCATTACCAGCATTATGAACGGGTCCCCCATGACCGCGGCACTGATTACAAGTGTTTTTCAAGAATATTTTTTAAAATATCACTGAAATGTAGAGAAATGCTTATACCGGAATGGCGTTGCAGTTCTTTCCGGCTCGATCCAGTCACTTGGTCTCCCACCTTCATTTTTTTTTCTATATTCTGTCCTTGTCTGTATGATGCCTTACATAAAGATTTAAGTCTGCATATTAAAGAGAGGAATTATAAATTTTACGAGGAATAGAAATATCGGCTACTGCAATATTGACGATAAAAGTAATTAGCCCGTTTTAGTGTACTTTTTAATTTTTCCCCCTCATCACTATGATAATTAGCTATAATTCTTGCTTTGCAGTCTGTCCATCTATATTCATATTCAATGCTTCCTTTTAAGCCAGGGCTCGGCAATTGTTTTCGTATATACACTGCGCATGCGTATTGACGTGGCCGTCCTAGTGAAAAATACGAGACGAATCTTCGGTCGCGCACGGGAAGGAAATCTCGGTTCAAGGCGGATTTTTCTGACTGTCTTGGCGGGCCACAAAAAACTCTTAGTGGGCCGAATGTGGCCCGCGGGCCGCTATTTGCCCACCCCTGTTTTAAGCGATAAAGGAAAAAAAATAATTTTTGGTATCGATAGATGATAATAGAATATTATTATTCGGATTTTCCAAATTATCCCGCTACTCTGAATTTCCACCATTAGAAGGCACTAATATTAAAAAAGTGACAAATTTCTCCTCTTTGCCAACGAATATTCACTAACTATGAGATTAATTCTTATAATTAATCAAAAAATGTGAAACTGGTCAAAGGTATTTCCATAACTAATAAGGATCGAAAAGGCATTCCGATTTATTATCAATTGCTTTTAGAATTTGCTTCCAATTCCTTTGGTGAGCCCCTTTGGAGCATAAGTGTTTGCTAATGGCGATTGGTCTTTTTAACTTTTAATTTCGGGTTCAGCTAAATGTTGTTAACTGCACTGCATTAAAAACAAATTCAATAGTCTGTTAAGCTGTATTCTGTTGCCAGTCATATATTTAGTTTATAAACAATGCACATGGGGGATTTTAATTCATTAGATGCTTTTCAAAGTATTAAATTAAATTTCTGTTGTTTATTCAAATGTTTGCTATGTTAGTTTTATTGCACGTAAGTGTGGTTTCCAGCAGATTTAATTTGTACTTATATAACAATGACTTAAAATCAAATGCGTATTTGCTTCTCTTTTTAAAAAAGGTACTGGAATACTAGAATTTCGCATGGATTCAATTTCGGAAAATGAAAGAAGGAAAAACGGAGAAAGTTATAGATTGCTTTTAAAAGAATGTGATGAATACACTGGTGCCAGATTTTTAAATTCTCAGGGGGGCTCCCATACAATAGCAGGACACCAGACATATTCATTTTATCAGTTAGATATATAATAATAATTTTCAGGGGGCCCCGAACTTCTTAGCCCACCCCGTACTCCGGGCCAATGGATGAATATATTTTGATAATTTTGCTAATTTTTGTTTCCAATTTTCATTTATGAGATAGAAGGATTTGATTTTAGTCTCTGTTTTCCTGAAGTGAATGATTTATACTGAAATTGTAATTGCATTTTTCCAGACAAAACATTTACATTAAATAATTTATGTTTATTAAAACAGTGTTCTCAAGGGCTAGGCGGAGAATTTATCTCGATGAATAAAAAAAAAACTTCGAGTAAAAAAGTCATTTTTAAAATTTCCAGGATATATTTTAAAATATTGTTTTATAACGTTATTCGATTTCAAGAGTATATTAGATGTTATTCAAGTGTTAAATGCTTAATGAAACAATGTAATAATTCATGCAGTAGCGTAACCAAAGGACGAGGGATTAAATATCATGTTTTCTAAGGAAGTCGCCAAAAATCAGACTCGAGCATGTTCCAGTTAAATATTGTTCCACTACTATATGGTTTTCAACAAATTGCGGAATTCAAAGATTATAAATTATATGGTAAGCGTTTAGAATAAAGAAGCGATTACTAAATACATTTAATCAAACTAATTGGAAAAACTTTTATTAAACTTAAGTTTCATTTCTTAAATGAAAGAGGGGACGGGGTGGCTCAGTCGGTAGCGCGCCAGGCTCGTAATCTGTAGTTCCCAGGTTCGAGTCCCAGCTGGGTCAGCGTTGAGATTTATCTCCGCAAAATTCCCCGCCCTGCCCACGGTCAGTAGGGGACACCGATGGGCTTGGAAAGGCCGCCGTCCGTCGGATGGGACGTTAAGCCGTGGCCCCGTGTGTGGGAGAGCCATACCCTGGGCACGTTAAAGAACACGCTGGATGGCCTTGACGGGAGGCTACCATCTGTCTCCCAACAGCTCTTCCAGTGGGTCCCCTCCCTCAACCTTCTCTGAGCCTTCGGGGTCCATATGACCTGGCCATTTAGCTCATGGTGTGCAAAAAAGTGCCGCTCAGAGATAAAACAACCCAACCCTTAAATGAAAGATGTGAAAAGTTTTAAAGTTTCCAGAGAGGTCCTGCACAACAAAGTTGAGAATTCTTGTTAATTGCGCTTTATTAGTCTGTTGCATAGAAGAAATTACATTTGAAAATTTGCGGCGTGGGTGTCATCATGCGCATCATGTTAGCGCGCGTGACGCTGCAGCGGTCTGGGTTCGAGTCACACGATGACATGGTTATGTGTTCTTGCATGTGTTTGTATATTGTATAAATAGCCAGGGCAAACGTAATAAGATTCTAGGCTGTCTATTCTATGTCGTTAAAAAAGTTAAAAATGTGACGAGCTAATCCTTTGATTCGCCGAGGGATTTCGTTAATTTTTTTAGCTGGCTGCAATGGAATATAATAAATCGAAATGTTATTCGCCCAATTTAACATAATTTTATTATTAATTAACTAATCGAAATTACGGTTAGAACCACATCGAAAAATTTAAACTCATCATTTTTTCAGGTCCAATATCGACTAAATATCCTAAAATGAAACGAAAACGAATAATAATAATAACATAAAATCTTTTAAATTAAGAAATTCTTGCATTTGAGCAAGTAATAAGTTGAATCATAATTCTTATTAGAAATATCACTTGCGCTTAAAGTTTTTCCTTTCTATGGGTTCAAGGCCGAATCTAGGGGGAAAGCGAGAGAGCATGCCCTCCCTTGAGAATGCTATGTAGTAAGGGAGATGGTGGCAAAAAAATGATAAAACATTTGCATATTTTATGTATTTTTGGAGAACCTTTTAAAGATCTCAAACGGAGAGTGAAATTGAGAGCAAATTGCATTGAAATATAGTCTCTTGAGTCTAGTCCTTTTTTTCATTTTCCCAGCTTCATTGTGTTTTCCTCCCCTTTCCCTCCTTATATTTTTCTAGATACTTATATTTTTTCTAGATATTGGCCTGTATTGATTCGTGATAACCAAATAAAACATCCTCTTGTGGGTGGCCGATTCATAAGGTATTGATTATTTGGTTCTGTAATAATCTATGAAACCATGAATCAATAATAATTCTTTCGTCCACTTTTAAACTATTTTTATATCCATGTTATACCGATGTTAGGTAAAATACATCTTTTCCAGCTGAAACACCTTAAAAGGAAAACTGCCTCTAAACAAGAGCTTCTCAGTCCACCGAGACTTTCCCACTCATTGTCCTTTGAAATGGATTTTGGTCTGCTTTTATTCCATTACCTCCAAGTTTCTCGAATCTTCTCTGTGCCCACTATTTGCTTTACTACTCCTAGAAAGCAATTCATGTGGTCTTATCGTTTTAAACAGGTTGACGATAAAAATAAAAGCAACACACACACAGGTATAAAAGTGGATGTAGGAAGAGAGTAGCTTAGAGAAATCAATAGAAAACTCGTTATTAAAGCTCTTCAACAAAAGGGGGGTTTATTTTTTATTTAGAAAATTTTCTTTTACTAATCTGGAATTTTTTGCTTTTGAAACAATGTGTAAAATATTGGGTGATCATGAAGAATAATTTCTAAGATTAAAAAGTACGATTTTTATTTAACTCGTGAATAATAATTATTAATTTTTATTTAACATATTAAACGCAGAACAGGTTTAAAACAAAACTCAAAACATAAAGTTTTTTGCATCTTTTTCAATTTCTTTACGTTGCTTATTTCTTTTTTGATTTCTGCGTAATTTACAATAAGCGAAGGTGGGTGAGAGAGCAGAAAGAAATTGAACTGGATTTTATAATTAAGAGCCAATACGAAAAGTACTAATTGTATTTTACAATAAACTTTGGATTTACTATATACACCTATCCCTCGATTTACACGGTTTGGATTTCACACGGTCAAGAAAATGCAACAAGTTTCGTTTTACGCCATTATAGACTCGGATTTACATTGTGAGGATTAAGATTTATATGTATTATTATGAGAAAAAAACGAGCAAAAATAAAACCAGAACAGGTGCCATCTGACGCTCGTGTTATTCCTCAGCTCGAGAATAATGTCACTAATTTGTTAGAACAGATAGAGACTTTGATAGAATTTACAGTAAAGAGTTGAGCTCCCTTTATTTTATGGTGTTGTGTATTCGAAAAGAATGTATTTGAATGGTGTTGACTGATTTAACGTTTGAGAAAAGTTGAGTAGCTGGTTTTTGAAAGAATTCGAGAGAAGTTAGCTTTATGAAACTTACTTTTGTTGGCAGCAATGTGTCGAAGTCTGCTCGTGGAAAAGCAAAGGCGATATGGTGTCGGTGAGGTATTTAGTGTGAAATATAGAATCCGAAAGGTAAATCTTGGTAACTTATAGGTGTATCGACAAATATAATTGTGCCGCTTATTGAGTGTTTTAATAAGATTATCTTTATGCTTTGAGTAGAGTTTGCAAGAATTGTAATACAACTCTTTGAAATGTACTTAAGAATTGTGAAATATTCTTTTGATGGTTTAACTTCATACTGATGGTAGGCAAATTTGTGTTTAATTGAAATTATTATATAAGTGATCTAATTCCCTTTGTAATTAAATTTGTTCATTTATCATTTGTTTGGTAATCATTTTTTTGAACTCACGCGCAGTTTTCTATTTTAAAATTTGTGATAATGTACGTATATAGATATATTGTGTATTATGAAGTAGCAGTGGTGTACTTCAAGAGAGATTGCTAAACTGCCAGCTCGAAATATAAAATCAATTTAATTTTTTAACCGATATCTTTTATTTTCAAGAACAAATGGACAATAGTATATTCACATATTAGTGAAATCGTCATCTGTAACAAGTTATATTTATATTCTTTTGCTGAAATGATATTCTTGCCATTGTAATGCAATATATCTCGCGACATCTTAATGAAATGGACCCTGATTTGAATTGGTAACGAGATCTGACTTTTCTAGACTGAATGTTTCAGACTAAAAAAACGTGTTTTATCTCATTTTTAACTCTCTAGACTAGGAGTTCTCAACGTGGGGTACGCGGTAAAATTTTTTGAGGTACGCCGTGAGAGTTCAAAAGTCGCTAGATATACATATGTTATATAAATACCTCCTCCAGCAGCTGCTTGCCACAGAGGTCTGACAGGCTCCTGTCAGACCTCTGTGGCAAGCCACAGTAGAAGGTCTGAGATATATGCCACAGTAAAAGGTCTGAGAGGATGGCAAGACCTCAGCAGAAAAACAACATAAACGTCCATGCCTTATCCGGGGCTCGAACCCAGATCCCGTAGATCAGTGGACAAGCGCCCAAACCACTGGACTACATACATATGTTTTATTTTATTCCCATTGTTATACTATAACTATAGTGTTACCTATCTATACAAAGGGTACGCCAGTTACATACACATTTCCAGGGGGTACGTGAAGATAAAAGTTTGAGAACTACTGGCTTAGGCATAAAAAGGAACTAGGTTCAAGTTCAGACAAATATGTTTGTTTTTTATTTGTATGATGCTTTTCTGTTGAAGTATTTGCCTTCTCGCAGATTCTTCTCTGAAGAGTGTTACAGAGATGGACTCCTGTCAGATGTTTCCTATCAAGCTATCTGCTTGAAAAGTAATTCGGTTTTTTAATCCTCTTAAGGTCCTCATAAGATTTTCAAAGCTTTTTGTAATAAATCGGATGCTTAAATCATTCATGATAAATTCCTCCCAGTTTTGTTTTTGAAACTGGTTTAAACAAAAATATTAAAAAGCCAAAGAATAATATGTGCGTGATGCATCACCAGTTTCATCTGTTTCGATGTGTTTTGAGTCAGCGGTATAGTTTTTTTTTATCTTAATCTTCATTCTTCTCAGCATTTCCAGTCGTTTATGGAGATAACATCTTAAGAGTCTTCATTTTGGTTTCTTCATTTCATGATGTTTTAGGGATGCCTTAATTATGGGAAATGGGAAGAAATCAACACCGTAATTCGCAGTTAGCTTATACGGTAAGGCACATCACGAATAATGCTTTGGCAGTAAAGAGAAGTAAGAGTTTTTCTTTTCATTTTAAGATCAGACCTTCAACGCTCCTAGCTTATCTGTGGATTATGACAGAAAAATCGACCAAGCCATCCCTGGGATCGAATCCGGATCACGACAGTTTTTATTCTTTTTTTTTTTAGTTTATTTTATTGCTGCGTCACATAAGTGACATTCACATACGAGTTGATGCTCTAAACTCAATGTCATACATTTCGGTAACACAGGTGAAACTGGTGATCTCTGAAGGAGCACATATTATTCTTTGGCTTTTTAACATTTTTGTTTAAACTAGTTTAAAACAAGGGAGGACCACATATCAAACACTTTTGGTGTGAAAAAAAGTTCAACGAAACAGAAGGCTGCATAATAGGGCATATGTCATAATAAGAAATAAGAGTGAAGAACTAGTATTCATATTATAGATTTATTATACTAGTAAAAATATATTAGTCAATAATAGTATAAACCCAAAAGAGCAAATTAAATGTATTTTAAGCACTTGAATTCGAACCGCAACCTATTTTCAAATTCGTCAATATGTCGATGCAGGACCAGATCTACAAAACATAAATCGGCGGGGGGGGAGAAGAGTCAATAAACTTAATTAATCCGTAAAATATAAATAAAAAATAAAAAGTTGCTTATCTTATGTGCTCTAAAAAGCAGAAAATAAAAATAAAGCATATCAATGACGCAATCAATCACTGAGTTCGTATTTACTTCAAAGGAAGATAGGGCGCCGGAAGTCTTGTCGAGTACGCAAATCGGCGCCCTATCTTTTTTTTGAAGCGAATACTAATTCAGTTACTGATTGCACCATCGATATGCTTTATTTTTATTTTCTGCTTCTTAAAATGCATATGAAAAGATGTGCATTTTTTTTAGTTTTTTCAATTTCTTTATATTTTTTATTTGTCACTAAAACACCTACCTTCAGATACTTTCATTTAATATATGACTAATATACCTCGACCACATTGTTTCTCTCCCTGTATTTGAAGTCGTCTTTAAGGTATCCATACATTGGAGACGTCACAAGCTTTCGTTTCAGATATAACTCGTTAAGGTCCACCATCACCATGATGCGTGGTTTAATGGTTAGGGCGCTCTGGTATATATCTAGAGAGTTGTGGGTTCAATTCCTGTCAGCGATAATTAATTTGGGGCGGGGGTGGCCCAGTCGGTAGCGCGCCAGGCTCGTAATCTGTAGTTCCCAGGTTCGAGTCCCAGCTGGGTCAGCGTTGAGATTATCTCGGCAAAATTCCCCGCCCTGCCCACGGTCAGTAGGAGACACCGATGGGCTTGGAAAGGCCGCCGTCCGTCGGATGGGACGTTAAGCCGTGCCCCGTGTGCGGGAGAGCCATACCCTGTGCACGTTAAAGAATACGCTGGATGGCCTTGACGGGAGGCTACCATCTGTCTCCCAACAGCTGTTCCAGTGGGTCCCCTCCCCCAACGTTCTCTGAGCCTTCGGGGTCCATGTGACCTGGCCATTTAGCCTATTGTGTGCAAAAAAGTGCCGCTCAGAAGTAAAACAAACCAACCCAACCCACCATCACCCGTAAAATTCCGCCCCTTTTTTGATCTAGCATGGTTTTAGCATTTTACATCTAACTCACAATTGTAGGCTCTCGCTTTCGGAAGATATAACATAAAAAATATTTTCATATTTATACCCTTTTTTGGGGGGAGGGGCAGAGGGTGGAAAGAATAGAATGAAAATGGAAATTTTTGACTTGTAACATTCCTCATGTCACAAGCTTTCATTTGACCCATAGCTTGTTACTTTCGGCCCTAGCGCTCTGGCGAAACAAAGCAACAATTGTTTCATATTTCCTCCTTTTTAGGGGGAAGAAAGCAGGGGGGAGTAATTTTATAATAGCCTATGACATTCCCCACGTCATAAGTTTTCATTTGGCACATAAATCATTAAGTTTGTATGTCGCTTTCGAAAGATATGGTGGAACAAAGCTTTTGACAAATCCTTAAACCAACAAAACTTAAAGTTGACATGCCCACAAATGACGAGAGAAAAACAATAGGAAGATAAGTAATAAATTAAAAAAAATACCTATCTTGCCATAAACGCCTTAAAAAGTAGAAAATAAAACTAAATTTTTCGATGGTGCAATCAGTCACCGAGTTCCTATTCACTTCAAAGGAGGATAGGGCGAGGGCAATCTTATTGTGTAGGTGAATTAGCGCCCTATCTTCCTTTAAAGTGAATGCGAACGCAGTTACCGATCTCTTTCTTTTAGTTACTTTTATTTTCTACTTTTTAGGGCCCATATAGGAAGATTATGTATTTTTTAAAATTATTAATTGATTTATGTTTCTTTTCTTTATCACTAAAACACCTACCTTCAAAACGTTTCATTTGATATATGACTCTAAACATCGACCACATTTTTTCTCACTTTTGGAGTCATGTTTGAGGTACTCCATGGCATTGGAGACGTCACATGATTTCATTTGATATATGACTAGTTAAGGTCCAGCCCCAGTGAAAATCCGGCTTTGTTTTCGGGGGAGGGGAGAATTTTGGGGGCAAAAAATTCGAAATATTCTGGCACGGCCCTCATATGAGCTTTAATTTGACTCTTAATTGTAGGCTCTCGTATCGGTAGATATAGCAGAAATAACGTTTTCATATTTTGCTTTTTTTTGGTGAGGGTAAAGAATGAGATGAAAGTGGAATAATGTATAGCTGGTTACTTTCGTCACTAGCGTTCTGGAGATGTAGCAGAAGAGTATTTTTCATATTTCCCCTCTACTTTAGTGTGGAAGAAAACATGGGGTCAATTTGTTTTATAGTGTATGACAGTCCCAGCGTCAGAAGCTTTCATTTGACGTATAGCTTGTTACTTGGCGATCTGAAGATATAGTGGAAGAATAGATTTCATGTTTCCTCCTTTTTAAGGGGGAAGAAAGCTGGGGTCAATTTTTTATAGCCTATGACACTCCCCCGCGTCACAAGCCTTTCATTTAATATGTGAATCATGAATTTTATCCATCACGTTGGGGGTGGCTCAGTCGGTAGCGCGCCAGGCTCGTAATCTGTAGTTCCCAGGTTCGAGTCCCAGCTGGGTCAGCGCTGAGATTTATCTCGCAAAATTCCCCGCCCTCCCACGGTCAGTAGGGGACATCGATGGACTTGGAAAGGCCGCCGTCCATCGGATGGGACGTTAAGCCGTGGCACCGTGTGCGGGAGAGCCATACCATGTGCACGTTAAAGAACACGCTGGATGGCCTTGACGGGGGGCTACCATCTGTCTCCCAACAGCTGTTCCAGTGGGTCCCCTTCCACAACCTTCTCTGAGCCTTCGGGGTCCATGTGACCTGGCCATTTAGCCCATGGTGTGCAAAAAAGTGCCGCTCAGCGGTTAAACAACCCAACTCCATCACGTTCAAAAGATATCGTGGAACAACCTTTTATCAAATCGACAAACCGAGAAACTGACAGATGTCAAAAGCAAAAAGCACTAGGAAGGTAGGTAATGAACTGTGACGTTGTCCGATATTTATATGCAGTAACTTTAAAATCACGCAGTCAATTCATTGAACAAAGAAATCCAATAATTTATTACTGAATTCAAATATGTATTTTATATTATAACATATTTATATATTTATTATTATAACAGGTATGAAATTCAGATTTTATTTTTACATTTCATTTAAAACTCTTCTAACTTTATTTTCGGCAAAAACATGAATCAGTTGCCCATAGTAAATTCACAGATTACTTGTAGAAATAGACTTCAACAATTGTTAGAAACATCTGAAAAAAAAAAAGATTATCGTTGACGCGGTGGGATATGAAGATTCCCCTCAATTCTTTAGATCAGGGGTTCTCAACTTGGGGATACGCGGTAAAAGTTTTTGGGATACGCCGTGAGAGCTCAAAAGTCGTTAGATCTGGTAACAAAGTAAAAATAACCATTGTTATATTATAATTATAGTTTTATCTATCTATACAAGGGGTACGCCAGTTATATACACATTTCCAGGAGGTACGTGAAGCATAAAAATGTTGAAAACCACTGTTTTAGATACATGCTAGAACTCTCTAACCATTAAACCACGCATTTGACGCTAAACCCTTTCAGAATAAGAACAATAAATCTTTCACTGCGATGTGTTGGCGGACCTTGCGCCATCTATACTTCATGAGAAGCAACTTTCCAATTGTTGCTAATGACTTAGATGTTAATGAGGAGGTCAATCACGCTTAAGCGTTTGTTATTAAGATATAAGAGCGATGTGGCATGTATCTAGAAAGTTGCGGGTTCGATTCCAGCCACGTCAGCGATAAATTTTTTTCAGATGTTTTTAACAATTGTTGAATTCTATATGTACAGGTAATCTGTGAATTTACTATGGATGGATTTTTAATAATAAACGCTTAAGCGTGATCGACCTTCTCATATACATCTAAATAATTAGCAACAAGTGGAAAAGTTCCTCTCCTGAAGTATAATAGATGGCGAAAGGTCCGCCGCATCTCAGTGAAAGATTTATAGGCCTTATTCTGGATGATTTTAGCTTATGATGCGTGGTTTAATGGTTAGGGCGCTCTGGCATATATCTGGAGAGTTGTGGGTTCAATTCCTGTCAGCGATAATTATTTTTTTAGATGTTTTTAACAAATGAATCAACTGTATCACGTCTAAGTTTCTTATCAGCCCATTTAATCGCCCTCGTGCATTGTACTCCTTAGGAAATTTCCAATTCATTTTAGCTTAGAAAAGCTTCGTTCAGCGCTAGAAACAATTACAGCTAGGGTAAAATATAATGATACGGTAGTTAGTAAATATGGGAAATTCTACGAAAATGGATGCTATCTTGCATGAATAGCGAACACAATTCCTGAATTGTTGCCATGGTCTTATTTAAAAAAAAAATAAGCTTTGAAAGGAGTTAATTGTTCTGGAAAATCTGAATAAATGTCTCTTTAGACTTTTTTCTTTTTTTTTTATTTTTATTGCCAGATTATCGCTTTCTTATAAAGTTCTTTGTTTTTAGCAGAAAACAGGTTCCTTGGGAACAGAATGTTAAAATAATCAGATGCAGTTTGCAGACTTGTTGTCTTAACTGACTAATTATGTAATCTAAAGACACTTTGAAATTCTTTTCCCAATTGGCGAATCTGTATTCTTCTCACAATTGATCAAAATGTCTTTCGCTTCTTTTCCAGTTTTCGCTCTGATATTTTGTTTCAATTCTCCTTTTCATTGCTAATTTCAGTTGCTGCCTTTCATCGAGATGGTTTCTTACTTGCATAAGACTCTCGATTAAGTCCTGAAACAATTTGACTGCTTGTCTAATACAACATTCTTACTTTGTAAACATCATAAAATGGTGTTCACAATTTGCCCAATTTTTTTTATTAAACAATCATTTACTGAAAATTCAAATTTTTCGAATTGATCTTTGAGAACATTTGAAACATGCATAAGTTTTTAAATTATTCTGTAGAAAATATTTTCATTTTGAAGCATTTGTAACACAGAGATTAAAGGCAAGTCTCACAATGGGCATATTCAGCTAAAAATTCTTTCTTGGAAACGACATTCCACGACATTTCTTTATATCTCAGCTTCTTTCTTTTCAATAAAATTAAATATTTTTTCTAAATAAGAGAAAGACGTTCAATAGCCGTCAAAATCTTAAAAAATTTTTTTAATTCTAATTGCTGAAAATGTTCATTAAGGGAGGATGAAATTTTCATATAAGGAATATTAAAACTTAACTCTGTTTGATATATCGTGTGTTGTGTCAATAAATAAAGAAATAAATGATGACTCTAGAAATCATAAAATGGAGAATAATTCCTAGAAATATATTTTTCATGTCATTAACAAGGTCTCGTCCAGTTTGACTTATATTCAACTAATAATTTCCTTTACTAGGGCACACGTTCCAATACAAAGACAAACGTTTCTCGAAAATTAATCAGGGCTCTCCTACCGGAGGGACCTGGCTCACTGCCCCCCCCCCCCGCTTATTTCCGCCACTGATGTCATTAACAACGCTCTTTTTACTTTTTTTTGTTTGCTCATACGATTTTGTGCTTTATGTGCATGAATGCTAAGGTGGACTCGTTCACTTGGTAATCGTCAAGGAAGAGATGTTGCACTCGATTTAAAGTGACTATCAGCAAAAATTATATCCTTGCGGGATTTCCTCAACTGCACTCACACTTGAATTTGTTTTGCTATCGGTAGCCATAGCTCAACTAAACGAGAATTTAAAGTAAAAAAGGACAAAAAAAAGAATGAAGGAATTTCTCCAGAACAAAAACCTGAGTCAAATGCAACAATAACTAAACTGATATCGGGAGTGAGCAAAAAATAGTTAAACTTCGTTTATAAGCAAGAAATTATGTTCTCTTAGTGACGTCACATGCTTAATACAATACTAGGAATACACCTCAATTCGTAGTTCTCGTTAATGCTACGAAACAAATGATATGCACGTGTCAGCCAAGTGAGACCATACCAGTCATTCACGCGATCGAGGTTCGTTGTCTTTCGTGTAATAAAGCGTGAATGTAAAATATTACTTTAAACTTAAAAACTTTTTATATACTGGATGTGTTATTTAAGATCGTACACAATGAAATCACTTTAGCGTGGGGAAAACAAATTTCTCACACATTCACTTTAGCTCGCATAATCAAATCCGCGACCGGCAAGGCTCTCCTGTGTTCGTTATTTTGATATCTTAGAATTATTTACGATTACTCATTTCACAATATTTCATATCTGAACTGCTACATATATAATGCATAAGTGTAAAACATTTCACACGGATAATCTCGACTTCGTAGAGTAACTCTGCCTAAGATAAAGGCATATATACAGTATATGATCAAAAGTATACGGACACTCGCTCATCCACAATCTCCCGGCAATGGGAAAGGAATTAATATCACGTTGGTCCACCTTTTGCTGCTATTACAGCCTCCACTCTGCGGGGAAGGCTTTCCAGTAGATTTTGGTACATTGCTGCGGGAATTGCCTGCTATTCTGCCACAAGAGCATTAGTGAGGCTGTCACTGACGTCGGGCGGTTCAGCCTGGCTCGCAGTCAGCGTTTCTAATTCATCCCAAAAGTGTTCAATGGGGTTGGGATCAGGGCTCTGTGCAGGCCAATAAAGTTCTTCTACACCCATCTTGTCAAACCATTCCTGCATGGTCCTCGCTTTGTGGATGAGGTATTATCATGTTGGAACAGGAAAGGATCTTCACCGAAATGTTGCCATGAAGTTGGGAGCACAGAATTGTTGGGAATGTCGTTATAGGCCGCGGCGTTCAGAGACCCGTTCACTGGAAACAGAGGGCCCCACTAAATCATGAAAAACAGCCCCAGAGCGATGCCTCCTCCACCAAACGTCACAGTTGGCACAACACAGTCAGGCAGGTAGCAATCACCTGGCATCCTCCACTCCCAGACTCCATCAGATTGCCAGATGGTAAAGTGTGATTCATCACTCCAGAGAATGCGGTTCCACTTCTAAAGTCCACTGGCGCCGTACTTTACACCACTGCAATCGACGCTTGGCTTTGATCTTGTTGATGTTAAGGTTTGTGTGCGCTTCTCGGTCATGGAAACCCATTTCCTTCAGCTCGCGACGAACTGTTAGGGTGCTGTCGTTGCTTTCAGAGGCATTTTGGAACTCGTTGCAACCTAGAACAGGCGATTTTGTCGCACCACCGGCTTCATCACTTGATAGTCCCGCTCTGTCATTTTACATGGACTACCGGATGGCGATTGCGCTGCTGTTGCTCCTAGGCATTTCCACTTCACAGTAACATCACTTACAGTTGATACCGGCAGCTGCAGCAGGGCCGAAATGTTCTGAACTGACTTGTTGCTAAAGTGGCGTCCTATGACCGTGCCACGTTGAAAGTAACTGAACTCTGTCGTACGGTCCATTCTCCTGTTCATGCATGTCTATGCGGTTTGTCAAGCCAGGTGTGCCGTTTTATACCTGTTTGGGCCATAGCTGTGACGTATATGGGCTAATCCACTACTCAGAAGGGGTGTTCAGATACTTTTGTTCAGATAGTGTATTTCGTTACAACAACATAGTTTAGAATCAACTTTAAATATAAGATCAGACTAGCAACCAATATTCTGAAACAACAAGAGCAGGGAAAAACCAATTCCCCGACTCTTGTTGTTTCAGAATAACAACCTGAGTAACTTAACTCTGATTGAATTACTCCGACTAATTAACTTAACTCTCATATTATATTATAGCATTTTGGCTATTTCTTTTTGTTTTTAGGTCGTTTTCAAGAAACGAGATAAATATTATTTTCACTTTATCGTCCATCTATTTATTCATCGGTAAAAATTCTGTTCTTTTTGCATTCAGAGATAAATTAAAAATCTGTTTTGATTTCGATAGGTATTAGCGAACTATTCGGATTAGCAGTTTTCGGTTCTCCCAATAGTGTAAATTTCCATCGTTAGAGGACGCAAATATATATAAATGTCAAAACTTTAAACGATTATAAACGGATTATTTATGCTAGATATTTAAAATCCATGTGGCAGAATTGTTACATTGCGAAATCTAGAACGTTGGGTTGTTTTAGCTCTGAGCGGTACTTTTTTGTACACAATGGGCTAAATGACCAGGTCACAAGGGCCCCGAGGGCTCAGAGAAGGTTGGAGGAGGGAACTCACTGACAGTGGCTCGACACTGACTCCTTTACACGGGACAAAAACTTAATGCCCCATCCGTTAGACAGTGGCCTTTCCAAACGCACTAATGTGCCCTTTCTTGCCGATGTCAGGGTTTAGTGGGGATATATTTGAATCCTGGCCAAGGCGGGACTTGAACCTGTGGAAGTAATTACGAACCTAGCTCGCTACCGACTCAGACATCCTTGCACCAAAATCTAGAAAGAAACACATATTTACACTCAAGAAGCTACTTGCTGCAAGGTCAGATAAGAGCCTGTCAATATAATATGCCACAGAGACCGAGTGGTTAGTGCGCTTGGCTACTAATCTAAGGGACCTGGGTTCGAGCCCCAGATAAGGCATGGACGTTTGTGTTGTTTTTCTGCTGAGGTTCTGCCATCCTCACAGACCTTCTACTATGGCATATAAACTGACATGCGCCTATCAGACCTCTGTGTCAAGCAGCTGCTTGAGGGGGTATTTATTTTATTTTATTACAGAGAAAACTGAGCAAAAGACAACAGTAGAAAGCATCTATTTCTAATAACAGAGTTCTTTGATCAACAAACAAGAGAGCTAAACCAGAGAGCCATAATAATTTCCATTACATTTATATCTACTTCTGCAATCTTTACAAATACTGAAAGAATTCTGAAGGATTCAAGGAACGCTTCAGTTTGCAAATATTTACAGGAAAAGAGGCAAGTCTGATCAGTTATTTGGTTTAGAATTCAGCAAACAGAATATGAAGAGAATTCATTTTTGCTAATTACTAGGATTTCGTCCCGTTAAATAATCCACGAAATTAATCGGATCTTTATCTTGTGGCAAATATTTGCAGAAAAATAGAACAACGGTGCTCTGAGATAGATTGTCAGAACATTACAATGATTGCACTTTGGGCATGTCTGGAATGGACGGCAAGAACTGCAAAGCGTGCACTCGACACTTGGAGCTTTCGTTACTTGGGGATGAGAACCGAGTTGCCACAGCCCCTTGAGGCAACGCGGACTAATTACATACCGATTCACCGCTAATGAGATATCTGGACTGGCTGTGGCGCTTGTTGCGGAGAACATAACTCTGAAAGAGGCAGAAGTAACAATCGCTTTGTTAGGGCAAACTCTCTCTCTCCTGCTGTGTCCGCTAACTAATTGTGAGAGGCATACAAGAGCGTACAGACGGGACGATTGTTTACCGTAACAATCGCTTTCGCACTGCGGGTGGATGTTCACAATTAACGTTACTTACTCATCGTTAATTACGTACATCGGATGAGAAAATAGAATCTTAGTATTTCTGCGTTAAATGGAGAATTGCGTGTATTGAATTCAAATAAAACACGAAGGGGATGTTGGGTTCTTGGATGAATTGTTGGTGAGTTATAAATTATAGCTTTCATTGCAACGGAAAAACTCTACAAAAGATGATATTTCAAACTAAGTAAAATCAGACAAGATGTACTCATGTAGTAACAGAAAAATAGACATGTCTATAATTACTAGTAGACTTTATACTTTCATAAAAAGGTTAAGAGTTAAAAGTTAAGAGTAACCAAGGATGAAATTGCGAACAATTGGAGATGAACTTTTTCCTAAGGATCCCTTATTTATGCAAAGGGCCCCTATTTGCGAAGGGACTTTTATTAGAGTCTCCTATTATGATGTCAGTATAGTGTCTACCGCGTATTGTGAAGGGAAATAGCCTATAGAACAGAAGAGCAGTCAATATGTTAATTACAAATTTTTGAGAGTTTGTCTGTCTTATCTCTTTGTCGGACAACTCTTCTTAAAAGATCAGAGTTAGGACCACCAACTTTCGTCTACAGCTTCATCTCATCGTAACTTAGTGAACTGTAATGGTTTCGACGCTATAAAATTCAGCCCTCTCCGAAAAGATGTCCGCGAAACTTTTGTCCATTGATAACTTTCCTCATCGGCAACCTACTACTCCATTCATATCTTTCACCTAGCCATTCACAATGTAGACGAGACTGCACCCCATGAGATTTCTGAAACTTTCAGCTACTATAATCCCAACTCATGGCAGCTAGTAACCTGATCTCTAAATACAGAAAGGTACAAGTGGGACCACCACACCAAATTTGGGACCGATCAGTCAAGTATCTGCCAACAGCAACAAAAACAAATTTCAAAATTCAATATTTAGTGGACTGAATGGAAGACAATTCATTCTGTAACTTTAAAAATTATCATTAATTGTTTAGAAATAATTTAAATATATCGAGGTTTAATTTTAAATTACAAATTTAAGAATTCATTATACATTTTCTTTCCATTTTAGAAACTATAATAAAGAATACAGTCTTTCAGAAATTTTAGAATAAAGGAATAAAAGATTTTTACATTTTTCATTTAAAGGTTCTGAAATCGAATTTAAAGAAAAATGAAAAGTGTGAAAAAATTGAGTAATGTCATATAGGAAATATTAAATACTGTTTGGCTACGAATTGAGCTCTGAACATTACCAGATTGACATTTATATTTTCTGGGAAATACATTCCGTAGTTTTATTTCAAATTTTTCATTTCTTCTGAATTGAAATAAAATTTATAAATATTTCCACTGATTTCTAATTATTTTTTTTTGTAATAAATAATTGTGGTTAACTGAATCAAAGGCAATACTGAATGTCAACTGTGACGGCAATCAAAAACTATTTTTTATTTTTAAATGCATTTTCTAAGTCTATGATAATGGCTAGTAGTGTATCTCTGAAGGATTTACCAAATGTAAATCCTACCATTGTTTCGTCAAATATATTTTTATTTTTGAAATTCATGTTAGCCTACTGTTTACCATTCTTTCGAATATTTTTAGTATGTTGAAACTTAGACACAAAGGTGTGTATCATTTTATTTCTTTTTGAGTTTTTTTTGGCTTATGAATAAAGATTATATAATTTTAAAACCATTATTCTGAAAAAAAAAACGTCCCCCCCCCCAAAAAAAATCAGACAATCAGAATATATTATACAAATATTAAAAAAATATTTTAAAATTTTACTTTTAAAATATTGGCTAAATATTTAAATTGAATTTTTCCAGCATTTTATTATCTACTCGATATGGTCCTGGAACCGTTTTATTTTTAAAAATTTTTATAACATTTTTAAGCTCATGTAATGTGAAAGGTTGATTTAGAAATTTTTTTGTATTAAATGTTGTAGCTTTCATATTTAGAATCAAGTTTATGATTATTTATATCTGCAATTTGTAAGAAGTTGTTTGCAAATCTTTCTGCTATCTCTTTTTGGGTTTCTTTGTTTTTGTGATATTATTTTTGTGATATTAACACTTATATCACGGGGTTCATTAAATATTAAGGTATGGTTCATTATTCCCTCGTTATATTGAAAACCTGATATGGTGCGCTTTTACCTACTTCGTTGCCACCACAGTTAGGGGTCTTTTTCCTGCTCTCTAGCAGAGATGGTTTTGGATGTTGTTGTTTGGGACGTCGTCCGCTGTGCTTGCTGTTATCCGATGATTACTGACACAACACCGTTGCAGTTCAGCGTTATTATGAGTTAACAACAGTCCTGCACACCACAGACACAAAAAATGAGACAAACTGTTGCTTCATGCTAAGAATTCTTAATGCCCTTCCAGTACATCTGGAAGTCTGTCATATCTTAACTTCCTTTCCAGACATCTGGAAAAAAAAGGTGACCAATCTAATCCAATTAAGAATTCTTAGTATGAAGTAGGTTTTTCATATATTTGAAACTGTTTTTGATTACATATAGTTTTTTTTTTCTGAAAATAATCTTCAGTTTTGTTTCTGTAAGATTTTGATCCTTCTTTGATCGCAGCTGATAAATTTTGAAATTAAAAAAAGATATGTAAATATTTGACTTCTTTTCGTTATCCTTTCCGATTTTCTGCGAATAAAAATTAGTTTGCTAGTGAAAATGACGTGAATATTATTTTTTTCAATTTCTTTAATAATGGTTTTAGTTTTTTGGTATATTTTTATTTTTTCAAAGCGTCAATAATGGAGACATAGTCAATTAGTTTGTTCGTCATTTGAGTCAGTTTTTGAAGATTTTGTGAGAAATGTTTCCAATCGGTAATGTGTGTTTGACAGGTACAATACGAAAAGGGTTTAATGATCACTATCAAATGTGTCTGTGTGTAGATGTCATTGAAGTTTATTTACAAATGAAGGATTTACTAGAGTTAGATCAACAATTGATTTTACATTAGGATTTGGAATGGAGGTAAATTTATTTTCATTTAAGATGATTAAATCATTATTTTCTTTGAGTTATAGGAAGTCATTGCCTTTACGGCCATTAATATAAGAAAATCATGTTTTATTGTGAAAATTAAAATTTTGACCTATTAAAATATTTTAATTTTTTTCAAGATTTTTAATAATTTGTGTGCAGGGACGGATCTAGGGGGGCAAAAATTATTAAACTTATTTCTATTTCATGCATGTTTCAAGAAATGTTTTAATAATCAGTAAAATGGATTTCTTTCCAAACACCCACGACGTTTTTCTAGACCGAGCCTGTTTGTGCAATGATACCAGGATTGTATTTTTTTAAAATAGTGATTTTTTTCGCCATTTATTGTGATTTCATTTGGAGTATATTCCAAATCTGTAACGGTTTCAGGAAGAGGAAATCTCTTCTATAGTGTATTTTTTTTATACGTATATATGACAACTTTAAATGTATATTGCAAAATCCTTCAGTTTTTATTATTTTTATTCTTATTCTCGAATGACAATAATTTGAATGTTTGCATTTTAATTAAATGTCTTAATATACGTTTTTTGAGTTCAAACTTCTTACGTTCCGCTTAATAATATATGTCTTTTTCATTCCTTGGATTATGTAGTTTAAGAAAGACACCAATATATCATTTATTAAGTTTAGTTGCGGAGAGTTTGGAACAATTAAGTTTAATTGTTTTAAAATTAAATTCTTAACCTCTTCTTTTGAAACAATATTAAAGGATATACTTTCTTCCGGGATTAAATTGATATTTGGTTCTACTGTTTGCCTATCATTTTTTTAAAACTTTTTCTCAAGACTTCGCTTTTTTCGAATGTTTTTTGGCCATGATAGCATAAGACAATTGTTTAGAAGATGGAACAAGCTTATGATGTCGTTTTGAAGTGAAGTGTATTTTAGAACTGTCGTTGCATTTGTGATCTGTTTTGAATATTATCTATTAACTTAGATTTAAGTTTAAATTTGAGTTAGAATTTTCATTTTGAAACATAATTTTAGTTTTTGTGAAGGATTGAGCTCTAATACGTTTTCTTGTTGTTGAATGATTTTGGCCTTGCATGCTTTAATTTTAATTGAACAACTGGACCACGCAGAAGTAGGGGGCCCAGCACAATTTGGGCATTTAAGTGATTTACAAAATTTATGATGATGATATTCACTACATTTCTTACATTTAACTTTTCCAATGCACCTGGAATAAAGGTGGAAAAATTTATAATATTTAAGATATAAGTGTAGGTTAGTGAATAAATTCTTACATTATGTTTGCTAAAATTTGCAAATGCATCTGAAGGTAATTGATCAGATTTAAATCGTAAGACGATTTCAGTTGTAGGAATGTAATTGATTGACTATGTTTTTCATCAGATTCATATATAATCGTCCTACATACGTACACCTTATACGTCTTGATCTTTTAGTAAGTCGACAATTAACTCCACTCATTTTTGTACCAACACCTTTGATGATCACAAAAATATAATTATTGAAAACATAATTTTAATTGCTGCTAAAATACCCAACACTTCGTTTTACTTTTAGAATTTTCTGATATTGTTATGGATTGTTAGTTGAAAGAATAAAGCTTCCATTTGAAATGATATTTCCAGAGACGATCTCCTAAGAATTTGTCGGAGCCGCCCCATGGCCGAGTGGTCCGCGCTCTTTGCCTCTGATCAAAGGGTTGGGTTGGGTTGTTTTACCTCTGAGCGGCACTTTTTTGCACACCATGGGCTAAATGGCCAGGTCACATGGACCCCGAAGGCTCAGAGAAGGTTGGGGGAGGGGACCCACTGGAACAGCTGTTGGGAGACAGATGGTAGCCTCCCATCCAGCGTGTTCTTTAACGTGCACAGGATATGGCTCTCCCGCACACGGGGCCACGGCTTAACGTCCCATCCGACGGACGGCGACCTTTCCAAGCCCATCGGTGTCCCCTACTGACCGTGGGCAGAGCGGGGAATTTTGCGGAGATAAATCTCAACGCTGACCCAGCTGGGACTCGAACCTGGGAACTATAGATTACGAGCCTGGCGCGCTACCGACCTAGCCACCCCCGCCCCCTGATCAAAAGAACCTGGGTTCGAGCCACAGATAAGGCGTGGATGTTTGTGACGCTTTTCTGCTGAGGTCCCGCCTCCTTACAGGTCTTCTACTACGGCGTATTAAACTAGTAGACCTCTGTGGCAAGCAGCCGCTTTAGGGGATAATTATTTTATTTACTTTTTAACCGTTTGTAGAAGAACGAAGGTAGATCTTTCGTCTTAGCTGATCTTAAGCTAGCATCATTGTCGGTTAGCATTAGCGATAGTTCATTAACATTTTTTTAAAAACTATTTGAATATTATTAATAAGATCACTTTTTTTTAGTTCTTTTAGACATTTCAGGAGAATCTTGTGTAGTGATTGTGGATTATCAATATCAGTACAGATGAATCTGTGCTGATATTGATAATGAGATTCATTACATCTCTTACATTTAATATATGATGACATTTAATATGTTAAATTTATCAGTACAGAATTACCTTGAACACTTTTTGGGGGAAAGGATATTGAGTCCAAAG
The DNA here is from genome assembly GCA_038380435.1 of Ryuthela nishihirai. NCBI lineage: Eukaryota > Metazoa > Arthropoda > Arachnida > Araneae > Heptathelidae > Ryuthela > Ryuthela nishihirai. The sequence goes on along the minus strand of JAWZYU010000017.1, from coordinate 86,713,399 downwards.
AAAGTTTTAAATTCTCTGCTGAAATATTTTCCAAACATTCTTTGTTAGATTCTGATAAAGATTGTTTTTGGCTAGTTTAGTTTTTCTTTTATATTTATTCAGTTGGAGATTTTTTTTTATTTTTTAGAACTGTAGACCATTTTCACTTATTAATCAATCAAAGTTTCATCAAATTTTGGAAATTAGAAAAAAAAAAGTTTACATAAAATTATTTAAAAATACTTCTTATATCAAGGAAGTACTTAGGCAGACACTAGAAAAAAAGTTTAGACTCAAAAACATGAAACAACTGCACTTGATTGAAGAAGTAAACGATTCACCGCACAATGCTACAAAATAGCACATTCGAAGGATAAACAAAACTTAATTCTAACATTCCAACTCCGCCTCTCTTTTTTTCTACACTGTTTTATCGGAAAGCATACGAGGCAAACATGATCGAAACGAAAACACGAGTCTTTTCACTTTGAAGACTGAGTTTAAAACTCAAGTGTCTGCCGAATTCCAGGGAGTCGAAAACTTCCGCCACCGATGCCATCACGCCGGACGTAAACAGGTGCGAGCGAGCAACGCCGGAAAATTCTGCTAGTTGTTGATGAATTAATTTAAATATGCTTTTTTTTCATATAGAAAACCCTCAATTTTCGGTAACCTTATAATCCGTACATAACTGTGAATCGAATGAAATAAAATTGCAGTTTTTTTTTTTAATATGCATTGAATTAAAGGGAATGATCCAAATGATAATGCTGAATTTCTTCTTAAAGAGTGTTTCTACAGTTCGAATCTGTAAGAACATATTCCTTATTTAGAAATTTATTGTATATGTTGTTTAGTTTTGAAGGACAAAATTTCTGTGTTGAATGCAATTTGAAATAAAAGCATAAATAGAGGGTCTACCTGCACATATTTGGGAGTCCTAATTAGAGATTAAAATATTGTGCAGGTATCAACAGTGAGGTTAAAGTGAAAATTTTATATTTATGGGTTCATCGTTGTTGTTATTTTCTTTCGGAGGGCGAGAAGTGGGTAGAGATTGCAAAAGATAAGCTGCGCTCTGTTCCGGATCGCTCTAGATGATACTGGAAATAATTTACGCTTCTAAGTAATAATTGTAGCCAGAGTAGAGACATTTGATTACAGAAAATTGAAACTCAGTTAGCGTTAGGGTCCCAATTTATGAGGGGCGGGGGTGGCTCAGTCGGTAGCGCGCCAGGCTCGTAATCTGTAGTTCCCAGGTTCGAATCCCAGCTGGGTCAGCGTTGAGATTTATCTCCGCAAAATTCCCCGCCCTGCCCACGGTCAGTAGGGGACACCAATGGGCTTGGAAAGGCCGCCGTCCGTCGGATGGGACGTTAAGCCGTGGCTGCGTGTGCGGGAGAGCCATACCCTGTGCACGTTAAAGAACACGCTGGATGGCCTTGACGGGAGGCTACCATCTGTCTCACAACAGCTGTTCCAGTGGGTCCCCTCCCCCAACCTTCTCTGAGCCTTCGGGGTCCATGTGACCTGGCCATTTAGCCCATGGTGTGCAAAAAAGTGCCGCTCAGAGGTAAAACAACCCAACCCAATTTATGGATATTTCAAATGCTTGACGGTGTATGCCATGACAAATAAAATCATTGCGAATGGTGAAAGTGCTCCCCGCTAAGCTGTTCTGCTGCGATTCAGGCAGGCAATGAGACAGAATAAGTCAATTTTTCAGAGATTTGTTTATCAACGAGCTAACGCACATGTCTTTTACAAATCCCCGAGATGACTAATTAGTAGCGATTTAAGTGTTAATTAACACCGACTTAATAGGAGAGATTATGCGGATTAAGACAAATGAGTTTGAACTTCAAGTAATGTACAAATGATAGCTCAGAGAAATAAATTGCCATCTCTGTGCCAAGAAGCAGCGAAATGCTGGCTTCAAGGAAGCATTAGAAAAAGAGGAGATTAATTGATGTTTTACATAGTAAAGCATAAGTAATTCCTCTTTTGAAGAGAGGTTATCGGAAAATTGAATGCTGCGTTCATATATAAAAGAAATGAATCAATATGCAAAGTGTTCTTGTGCAATAAATATTGATTAAAATAATCCATAATTGCATAATTCCACTCAGTAACGGTTCAAAAGGCTGGCAATTAGGAAAGAGGTACATGGTAATGTCCACATAGGTCGTCTGCCGGGACCGATGGAGCTTCTCTTAATAGCGCTCCAGTTTCTTAACCAGCAAACCTGAGCGAGCGATTATAACCCAAACTGGAAAGTTACATCTTTTTTTTTCCCCATTTCTAAAATATGGGCATTTTGGAACTGCCGAGTCACGCCTGAAAAGAACCAGTCAGAATGATTGCGCCAATCATTGCCCCAAATTCACATCATTTCAGAACAAAGTTTAGAGAAAATCACCCATTATAATAATAAATAATTATCCAAAATACTATATAATATTATAAATTACATACATTATGAATTGTAGAAAGGATATACACTCAGTGGTCATTGAATTACGATCTTCCTCTGAATGCCATATCAGTGGGAAGATAAATTCAAAGCTATATAACTTCTAAAATAAGCGTTTTATGAAAATAAATATGTAACTAAAGATAAATTAAAGATTTTGATCAAGTCTATCTAAAATCTCGATTTTTTTCAACGATATTCGGTTGGTATTTAAAGAATTATGGAAGTTTGAATATATGTCAACTGTAATGTAATCGTTAAGAAAATTGAAAAAATATTGGAAGAATTTTTACACAAACGTTTAAAATATACACATTGCATTAAATATTGAAAAATATTTATTATTCAAATTATAATTAACTTCTAAGGTGAATCTAATGTTTGCCATTAGTGCTGTTCTAACTTCCATAACTCTATGAATACCAGGCAGATATTGTTAAACATTGCGATTTAAATAGACTTGATTGATATCTTTAACTTATCTTCAGCCACATTTTCTCATGAAACTTTTATTTTAGAAGTTATACAGCTTCGACGTTAGCTTCCCATTGATATAATAAGTGAAGTAGGTAATAATGAGGTACTGGAATCATTTTGTGATGAAACACGAAGACGAATTGATAAAGCTATTAGATTTCAGAGTCAATTTTTCATTTTGACAAGAAACAATATTAATTTGCTTGCCAATGAACAATGTGGGAACGAAGAAGGAAGGTTTCGGTTGCTTAAAGCTAACCGAAACCGAGCAGTGCCAAATGAATTTCTCGTTAACGAGGCATGGAGGGGAAACTTTCCTTGTCAAGAAGGACTCCAATTAAGTTATAGGCGTAGGTCTTGTGAGCGAACATCTGTGATGAACACTTTGACAATGTCGCTGCTGCATCTGTGTTTTCTCTCCCAAGTGCAGGGATAGAATACACAGCTTAAGTTGCTCGACAACCATCGACAAGCCAGCTGACTCTTCCTCTGATACATTATAGTCTGTCGTTTCATAGGCATGGAATAACTTCACAATTAAATGTAACAGCAGTGGAGTAGCACAAGTAACAATGTGGAAACTATGAGCATGCGCACTTGACGCTTTGACAGTTCTCATAGAACGTTGGTTAATTGACAGGTGATTGAGAAGTCATGATCTATGCACTGTGAGACTGTAGCCTCATCATCGTACTCACCCTAGAGGGGATGGGTTGTTTTATTTCTGAGAAGCACTTTTTTTTCACACAGTGGGCTAAAGTCCAGTGACAAGGACCCCCAACGACTCAGAGAAGGCTGGGAAAGGAGATATATTGGACAACTGTTAGGCGATAGATGTCAAAGCCATCCACTCTGTCCTCCTATTTCTCACCAAGGGACAGAATAGGGTTCAGCGAACAAAATTCTTGACAGTATCGCAGTAGGACTCGAACTTGGGAACTGTCGAATACGTACCTGGAGTGCAACTGACTGAGTCAACTTCCGCTCCTCTCCCTAGATGAGACTGCATAATTATAAATTTAATCCATCTCTTCAAAGAAGATGTCATACATACCACAGAACCGTGGTCTTGCATTTCATTTTATTGGCATTTTCCTAATTACAAATATACGGACAAAAAGGATGGGGAGGTTGACTCGGTCTGTAGAGCATCTAGGTTATAATCTAGTTTCCAATTTCGAGTCCTAATTGGGCTCAGGTTGAAAATATTCTCTGTTAATCATTCCTGTCTTCGGTAAGAGAGGGGACACCGAGGAGCGAGGAAAAGTCGCCGTCCATTAGATGTGACGTTAAGCCGTGGTCCGTGTGCAAAAGAGCCATAACCTATGTCTGTCAAAGACAAAGCTGAATGGCTTTAACGGGAGACTTCCCTCTGTCTCCTGACGGCTGCCCAGTGGATCCATTTCTCTCAGCCTTAGGGATGCTTGTGACCTGGCTACTTGGCACAGTGTGAGCAAACAAGTGGTGCTCAGAGATAAAACAACCGAACCGCCAAAAATAAATTGACTAATTATAAGTTATAAAAAGGATCGTTGAAAAAAATATAATAACTTACCACTCCATTTTTTGCTTCGTGAAGCAGAGAAAAAAACTTTTTTTTTAAGTTCCATCTGAACCAATTAAATTTTAGGTTTAGGTCTCTCTAAAACTACAAAACAATGACTTTTAGGTTCTTCTATTTTTAAGTTACTTGAGCAGAAAAAAGAATACAGCATCTTATTTTTGATTCTCGTTTTAACTAATATTGCGATTTGTTCCTATTCTGATCTGGTTCTGTTTCGTGATTATTTGCGATGACATTCGTACAAACCTTTTTTAAGTTTTGTTGACTATATATTTATGAATGTTGATGAGATTGTCGGATGTATAATTGTTTTTTTTTTCTTTTTAAAAGTACAGAAATCTGTTCTCCCCAGTGCATGGCTATTGTGTTTCAAAAATATGTACATCGGTTTATAATTAACGTTGCTTAAAATTGATTTTCGAAAAACCATTTTTAAAGAATTTAATTACAAAAGAATTAATTAAAAAATTGCCTTTCGAAGAATTTTTCGCTAATTAGTTAAATTGCACGAAATAAAGCACTAAAACATTTTAACATTTTCTTTCATTAGTGTTTTGATTTACTAGTACTTCGAAAGTCTGTTTTTTTTTCATATTCCAAATCCTTAAATTGTTGAGATCGCGTACTTTTTCAGCATTTTCATCTTACGATGGTTGCTTTCCATAGACACTGCTTTTTTTATGTAGACTGTATTTGTTTTTGTATTTATTTTCTGTAGTTGTTTACCTGTCTTCATTTTGTAAATTAATTTTCAGCCAATTTAAGTTATCGAAGAATCCTTTTTTCGCAACGTTTGTTATCAAATTGAACTTGATGGTGGTTTTGACTTGAACAGAAAGAAATTAAGATTCCATGCATTATTTTTCTAAAGTAGTCAAGTCAAAATTAAAGTATCCTCTTTATGATTTGAACAGAAATAAACATTTAGAAAAATTAATGAAAGAAAGCAGCACGAGAGATGAAAAAAACAAATTATCGTCAGTAAAATCGACAATGTAAAATACATTTACATGATTGCACTGATTAAATCCTGATGTGAAAATGTTAATTTAAAAGATCTAAGTATACACCTCCCTAGGAGCATTTCATTACAAAAAAGAAAACTTTGAATTAAAAAAAACTATTTCCTTATGTGAAACAAAACAAAAAAGTTAAGCGAAAATGAGTTAGAAAAATAATAATTATCCATCAACATTATAAACGACTTATGATGTAAAAGCCGTCCCATGGCCGAGTGGTTAGCGCGCTTGGCTACTGATCTAAGGGACCTGGGTTCGAGCCCCGGGTAAGGCATGGCTGTTCGTGTTGTTTTTCTGTTGACGTCCTGCCATCCTCTCTGACCTTCTACTATGGCATATAAACTGACAGGCTCCTGTCAGACCTCTGTGGCAAGCAGCTGCTTGAGGGGGTATTTATTTTTATTTATTTATAATATAATGTGAACTACGTACGTTAATAAAAAAGGAACTTTTTTCACATTCCATAAGTAAGCAAGTAAAGAAAATAATGACGTCAATGCATGCACTCATGCATAACTGGGTGTGTGACCAGTGGTAAATTTGTTGACTAATGGATGGATTAAAAGGAAATAATTCTACTTTCGAGAAATAAATGATATAATTTGCTCTTTAAAAACAACAAAGCAGGAAAATCTTGCAGTTTAAAAACGCAATAATATTTAACAAAATATGTTGCCTATGGTTTGTTCTTTAAGCCTGCGTATAAATGGACATTAAAAACCTATACTACCAATAATGAATGAAGCAATTTATTGAGGCAGTTACTTCCGAAATATTTGCTAACTTAGATGTGTTATTATTTTTCACATCCTACTCATAGTGAGTGAATTATGTTATTTCACTCTTAAACCGCTAATAATTCAATATTATATTCTAAATTCATATAAATCGTAAATATATAAATAACTGGTATCAATGAGCTGTAACTTTTAAGATGATCCAGTTTAAACAGATCGTAGAATAAAATAGTTTGCTAATGCAAGTATACTCATAACATTTTGTGTTGTATAGGTCATCTTAACTAAGTGTTATAAAGGTCATCTTAACTAAGTGTTGTAAAGGTCATCTTAACTAAATAAATTTTTGGAAAAAGGAAATGAGATATTTTTTTTTTCGAAGATCTGCACAATTAATTAACTTTATCTTTGTTAATCTGGTAGAAGAAAGGCAACTCATAAATCAATCAAGCCCCATTTCTTGTCGTCCCTTCTTTTATCTCCCTGACCCTCCTCTATCCTTGGTGAAGATTCGAAGGGAAACTTAAGACTCTTGGCCAATTGGAAAAAAGGCAAAACACAGAAGAACAAACCCATCACATAAAACAGAGACAAAAATTTCCGAATGGAGACACTGAAATAAAAAACCTGACAAAACGCGAAAAGACATTATAAGAAAAAAGCCATGAATAAATTTCCACATCCGTCCCCTTAAGTATACGTTTTCCATAGGATACGCTAACGTTTTATAAAAGCAGATGCTTACAGAAATTAACCGTTTTTATCTAAACCTGAGAAATGCAGTTTTGCATCACATGTATCACGCTGTTTTGACATTATATTGAATTCAATGATATTTTATCCATCATATCAGAGTTTTCCACACGAACTGAAATCAGATGGGTATATCGCTCTGAATGGATGCACTGTTGAGAAGGTGTCTCAGTTTAATTATCTTGGGAGCTATGTAATAGATACTGGTGATGTGCAGCAATAAGATTAACAGAAGAATAGGGATTGCCTCTGCGACTTTTAGGAATCTGTGAAGAGTGTGGAGAAATTGGCGTATACAACTAAAGACTAAAATTAGACTGTATAATAGTGTGGTTCTTTCTAGGGTTAGTTATGGTAGTGAAACTTGGACACATTGTAAACAAGATAACAAGAAACTTGATACTTACTCAGCTTGGGTATTAGGTGGTTCAACTTTGTGAGTAATGATGAGGTTAGGCAAAGGAGTCGGCAACCTCCTCTGAGCAGTATATTGTGCAGAGAGAGACTCCGTTGGTTTGGCCATGTTGTCCGTATGGATAATTAGATATTAGCTGATAAAGTTATGAAAAGTGTGCCTAAAGGCTTCAGAAAGAGGGAAACACCTAGAATGGGGTGGGCAGACAATGTCAAACAGGACCTTGTTAGAATTGGTGTGCAGTGGCCAGATGCAGCAGATATAGTTAAGGACAGATATGTTTGAAGAACTAAATTGCACAGTCCGGTTGAACCTCCGTAGCCCATAACTGCTTGATGATGATGATGATGATGATGATGATGATGATGATGATGATGATGATGATGATGATGATGATATAGGGGGAGGAGGAAATAAAGGATGATATTTAAATTTTAATGGGATGGTGCCACATTTTTAGGGTGGAATTCCCATTATTATGATGGGAAATAACGGTGTAAAATAACTGACATTTGGGAAAATTCAGGGGAAGGACCTAAACACCTAAGGAAAGTGGAATTGCCATTTCCCAGTTGTGTCCATTAAGTTATACAACAATTAATTATTATTAATATATCAATTAATTTTATGAAACACACATCAAGAAACTGTAAACAGTATTCCGCGATTAATCTATCATAGAGTAATTTATTTTCCTAATTCAAATATAATTTTATATATTTTCTTATTATGATGTTTTATCTCCTTTTAACCAACGCTTCCCTTATCTTTTGATAAAGAACTGAGCTTTTTTAAAGGATGTGCTCAATCAATCAATTTCTGTTATCTGTGTTAATCTTGTAGAAACAAGACAATCCGTAAATCAATCAAGCCTCATTTCTTGTCGTCTCTCCTTTTATATACCTGACCCTTCCACATTTATGATTAAGAGTCAATGTTTACAAGTTTCGAACCGAAACTTAAGACTCTTTGGCCAATAAGAAGACAGGATTAAAAAGGGGAACTACAATTTCCTGATGCAACGGTGAGAAAATGGGTTGTTATTGAGAAGTATAATGATGTAGTTCGAAAATATGCAGGTTGAAACATGTTGGAAGGAAAGCTTCGCCTCATTCTCCTGTGAACACAGCACTTGAAATTCGACCCACAGTTCTTGTGGCAGATATCAGTTGTATTTGAATATTTAAATAAACAGACTATAAATGAACTGATTTAATAACTGAGGCAATAAAAGTACATAAATCATAAACAATTCCTGTACTAGTCACACTAATCACACTAATCACCAATATGCTGTATATCAGTTTTAAATTATCCTGATCATCATAATTGCAAAACTAATTGATAAATCGACCATATTTCGAAACTGATTCACAAATCAATGCATAAGCAGAAATCTTACTAATCATATTTCACTGTTTAAATAACACTTGTTAAAGGAATAACATTATCTGGGATACAGATACACTGTTGTTTTACTTCAAAATAAGACTTCTCTTACCACTTAAATATCGAGAATTTATCACCTCGCATAACACAAACTGAAATTGTCTTTTTTTATACACGTTAAAACTATCTACTACTTATTTTGTAATTATTTTTAAATTAATAATTTTTAACACTTCCGCGCGCGCACACCAATGAAAATTTCTTCTTTCATACTTCCGCGCGCACACAATGAAAATTTCTTCTTTCATACTTCCGCGCGCACACCAATGAAAATTTCTTCTTTCACACTTCCGCGCGCGCGCACCAATGAAAATTCATACTTCCGCGCACCAACCAAGAAAAACCTCTTTTTCCTTCACTCTATTTTTCTAAACTCCTAACTGGATTCTTTTTTTTTGTTAACTTCATCGTGTTCGAACTCGTTAATGATGTAATTCACACCCATGCTATATTTCGAGTGTCATGTCGTATCACAATCTACTTTTCATTGTTGTACGTTAGATTTGCGTTTCAGTATCTTTCAAAGAAGTTATTCTCTCTTCTGAAGGGGAACAGGAGCAGACGCGGGCTGCCAGATAAGTCTGACCTACTGATTTACGCTTCTACGGCCATTTGCTTTTAAATTCTCGACCCGTTGAGGAATAGTCCGACTTCAGTTAAAAACAGTCTAGTACAGATATGGTCCCTGGTTCGAAAGTGGCCAGCAAGAGAATTTTCGTTGAACTATTCTCATTTCTGGTGTAAAGTAATCTTAAAATTTATAGATTAAAAGTAATTTCATTCTGTTCAAAATGGAGATTTCTATTCACTTCCTATGTAACACTTCCTGAGACTTCCTGATAACTGTAACAATCATATTTATAAATGCTGGGAAACGGAAAAAAACCAGCGTTTCCAAAGTGAAACTTTTCGTAACATATTTTCAATTAGCAAAAAATTTTTCTTCTTTTATAATTTACGTTAGGCACTTGAATTTTTTTTTGTTTTCCTCTTTCAATATATTTATTTATTTTTTGTCGATAATTAATAATAGCTCCTAAATCCTTTTCCCATATTTTTATATCTTTTAATACGTATTCAAATTTACAATAATATCCTTCTTAATCTTAACCGTTTAATCATTAAACTATTTGGGGCGGGGGTGGCTCAGTCGGTAGCGCGCCAGGCTCGTAATCTGCAGTTCCCAGGTTCGAGTCCCAGTTGGGTCAGCGTTGAGATTTATCTCCGCAAAATTCCCCGCCCTGCCCACGGTCAGTAGGGGACACCGATGGGCTTGGAAAGGCCGCCGTCCGTCGGATGGGACGTTAAGTCGAGACCCCGTGTGCGGGAGAGACATACCCTGTCACGTTAAAGAACACGCTGGATGGCCTTGACGGGAGGCTACCATCTGTCTCCCAACAGCTGTTTTAGTGGGTCCCCTCCCCCAACCTTTTCTGAGCCTTCGGGGTCCATGTGACCTGGCCATTTAACCCATGGTGTGCAAAAAAGTGCCGCTCAGAGGTAAAACAACCCAATCCATTAAACTATTTAAACTTGAAAAACCGATTATATATATATTTTAGTTTAATTTTTCCGCTTCAGTGTTGTTTTAGACTACTATAAATATTTTTGTAGCGCAGAGATCACTTAGAAAGCGATAAAACCAAACATTTAGATAAAAAAATATTTGTCAGAAAGATTTCTGTTTAAAAGCAACATCCCAAGTCTCTAGATTCGCCATCGTTAAATGAGGAGGTGTAAAGAACCCCCCAAAAATATATCCTTCTTTCCTCCCACACTGAGATGAGGATTGGAATTTCTTGCGGGAAGTAAAAGAACCGAGAATAGATAGCGGACGAGAGTGGCGCCATAACTGTCAGCTTTATTTAGGTGCCCTACCTGTGATAACGTTGCCCACTTCATCATTTTTGGTTACGAAAACTCTTGGCTCGCTAGTGGTGATGGAGGACACTGATCTTCGGTTGCCGAAAGAGCAGTAGATGTCATTCCAGATAGCCAAATCGCATTCTGATGGACATTTATAATTCTAAGAGAGCGACCAGACTCACATTTCGAACTCGCAATGCGTAAGGCCATTCCATTGTTTGTTTCCCTAACACGTGCTCTTTCGAATTTAAAGCAATATTCAATTTGCTTGCTCCTTCGATTTCTGGCAGGAAAAACAACTCCATATATTCAATGCAGAACTTCCTACTCTTTACTTGAGATTATTCAAGTTTACTAAAATTTGTTTCCTGAGGTTTACTCTCGTGATGAGAAAACATTGCTTTCAGTCTCTCGTGCACACAGACATTCCAACCATTTTGGAGTTGCGATACCAATTCTTTGATTTCGGGAACCCACCTCTTCTCCAAAATAGAATAAATTAATTTATCTGCGAAACACCTTTTTTACCAACATTTATGAACAACCACATTTTAGTGCTATTGGATTAAATATTAGAAGAAAAATCGTTTAAGACCAGGTTTCGGCATACGATTTTTTCCCCAAATTTCCATTCACTTTAAGATAATTTGTGACAGACTAGATTGATAATCTTTGGACGTAAATAGCGTTAACAATAATGATGAAGAAACTTAAAATTTCATAGTTTGTATTTCTGATGTCCTCATAACCAAACTTGATAAAGATAATTAATAATTGCTTTTTTCATAGTGTATACGTTTGATTTTGAACTCGCCACTAGAATTCTAAAAGATTAATAACTTTAAAAGTAGTATAAAAAAGTCCAAGTTACTACAAATATTCTAAATGGGCAATTAAAATCTTTTGAGCACAAAGTTGTGTTTGAAGAGAGATTTATAAAAGTTTTCATAAATATTTTTTGTCCCGTTAGAATAATGTTCAGAACCTAAAATCTTATATATATTTATGCGTGGTTTCAGCCATTCATTTAGTTCATCAAATGTTATCATTGTTTGATGATTTGAATCAATAAAAGATATAATGTTCCTGAAAAGAGTGCTACCTAAAGAAAGGTTTCTTAATCTGTTGATTTTGTACCCTAAAGAAAATTTTTTAATTTTTAAAAATATGTTTTTTTTTGTATGTGTTTTCTTAATCCGAAGAAAATTCGGTAATGACAGAGATGTGTCTTCTCCAAAAAAAAAAGAAATAAACGTTCATCAATCATAATATATTTTTTCTCTTGTTTTCTTACATCACCTAGTATAGGATATTCTACATTAGCTACAAATGAGCACATCAATATTGTACATTCATTAAAAAGGATACGCTGCCTTAAAGCTTGAAAGAGTAATGTTTCTTTCAAACTTCAAGGATAGTTAAGCAGTGTTAGTATTGGATTAGGGAATCGGGGGAAGAAAAAGGTCGAGAAATTTCGCTCAGGAGCATTCAGAGTCATCATGTTTGCCTTTTTCATTGGCAGTGCATGAATAAGTTCTCTATTCTCGAGAGTATGTAAAGGGATGGTCGTAACAACTGCTAATGCACGAAAGAAATATGTGAAGTACTCTTCCATGACCGAAAAAAGTATAACATCATATTAAGTATTCAAAACAAGACTCTATTGGTATTAAATATTAAAAGTGTTTCGTAATAATCAAAATATTTAACATTTAGGAAAAAAACTTCCTTATTCGGGAGTTTTAAAACTGCTTTTCATGTACGTTTTCATAAAATAAGATCGACTAATACTGTCATTCAGAAAAACACTATGAAACCTTTGCAAACTCTTTATTAATAGAAGAAATACTCCTATTATTCTTTTCCGGAATGTGTGTGTTGGGTTGTTTTACCTCTAAGCGGCAATTTATTTTTGCCCACAATGGGCTAAATAACCAGGTCACAAAGCCCAGAGAAGTTTGGGGGAAGAGGACAAGTGTTAGGAAACTGATGGCCATCCAGTGTGTTCTTTAAAGTTCAAAGGTCATGATTCTCTTGGACAAGACTTCGTCCAATCCGAGGGAGTGTTGCCGTTCCAAGCCCTGAATGTGTGAGGTTTCTTAGAACCAGTTATTATAACGTTCGATTGGCCCATGGGACCTTCCAAAAGATTTCGGACGGAGGGAAGGGCAAAAATTAATTGTTAGCAGTTGATAAAAGTTTAAAATCTCCAGCTTATATATATATTTACTATGTATTGAAAACAGCAAAGACCTAATTACCATTATGGTTAAGGCTTTAGGGTAGGTTATGTAACCTATCTAATAGTGTTCCAGAAAACATGCCCTTGTGTGTCATAATTCTGATTCAGTGGTGAGAAAAAATCAACTTGAGTCTTGTGTGAATGTCTTTCAATCAGAAAAAGTGGATAAAAGTATCGTATTCATTCACTTGTCTAGGTTAGAGAAAGCAATCGACCTTTTATATTATTTCATGCCAACAAGAAACATGATGATGTCTTTAGTATAACTTTTAAATATAAGAAATCTACTGAATCTAGCGTGTTAGCAGTAGTTTCAGTGTTCATTTCGAAAGAAAACGATAAAAATATTTCAGCTTGTTTATAAATTCCTAAATAAATAGCGTAATTAAAAAAATAATGGAGCGAATTCTTGAAAAGTAGAAACTTAAAGCTACCGTTTAAACATAACGTAAACAATAAACAAATTTGAATTTAAAGCACTTGTTAAACCAAAAGCTCATTTTCAAATAAAAAAAGATCACATATTGTATTAAAATAAACAACCTCCCATATATGCACATTCACATACATCTTCCCCTAGATAAAGCGTTGAAGTCTAGAAAACTTAGCGATATGGGGTTACATTGCTGAAAAAATATATTCTCAGTAACACTCAATGTCTGCACAAGATTTATCTGAGGTGAAAGGCGTTTAAATTTTATTTGAGAATAATAAAATCCCATGCAACCTGTTTAGCATCTACACGCTAGTCTCTTTTGGCGAGAAACTAGAGTCAGTTCGGATCATTACCCGGTTACATTTGCGATTTTCTGGGGAAACAGAATAGCAGAGGATTCTTCTCCGCATTTCATTAGAGCTTTTCAGTCTTGAAGTAAAAAAAAAACGATCATGGCTATCAGAACAAACTGAACCGACGATCAAATAAAGAGCTTATCAGAAGAGGATTGGCTCTACATTTCACGCCAGAATGCCAATGAGAAAAGATGACAGAGATGTCAGATAATCCCAGGAGTGAACATCTCCCTAAGACAGTTGATACCAAGAATAATCACAATGCAAATTCGGAACTGATGCCGCGCATGTTCTCTACCCTCCCTCCTATTCCCCCACTCTCTCTGCCACCCTTCCTCAGCTGCGCAGAACTCCCGAGACGTGATGCCTGGCAGATGACCAGGAAAGAAAGATAAGCCAGATGAGGGAGGAGGAGGATGCTGCTATCGGGAGACGAGGAGAGTGGAGAAGAACCCGTATGATAAGTAGCGTCTGCCACGAGAGTCGGCATGTCGGAGGCGGGGAGGGAAGAGACGATGAGGGAGGAGACGATGCACGAGCCGTTCTTTGTTGGGGATCGTGACGATCAATTCATCGGTGGGTGAGAAACGAGCCACAGGTTGCACGCCATCGATTCATTCATCTTGCGACGGACAGCAGACACGAGCAGAGGTGGCATCTTTAATTAAAATCTAATGCACCATACTCATTTTATAAGCACTGCTCATTTATTAAGGAGCAGTCTACTGTCCAGTGGGGGAATTTAAGGGGCCTTTGCTATAACCAATAATGTGATATGAAAGATAGAGCAAAAGAATTCCCAAAGCATTAAGGATCGCCGAACATCAGGATTATTATGGAATAAACTCGAAAAATAGTCGTGCCAAGGGATACTCTCGAAAACATTTATCAGATGAATTGGTCAAAGATCGTGATCGATGAAGAGATGGAACTTTGGGCACAGGCAGGCTCAGTTATCTGGAATAGCAGAATCTTTCAAGGACTCCTTTTAAGAATAATATTTCCCTAACGTGATGTTTTGAGTAATAGTGAGTGGGACGACATCTGGCAAGATATGTAAAGTATTGGTGTATCGGAAAAGATGACAGTATCACTGACTTACTCTATATGTAATGATGATGATACTAGTCTTAAATCCAGCGTCACTTCTTTCCTCATTTATATGAGTATTATACTAGCAAAATTTCACGGTGTTACTGGGGCCTTAATAAAATGACTTAGAGTAGCAAACTTTCAGGCGTATTCAGAACATGTGCGTGACACTTGTTTACATGCGGGGTGAGTTCCGGAGTGACATCACTGGTGAATGCCCCTTAATTTCGCAGATAAAAATAATAATAATAATCTTTATTTTATTCCGCCAGTCAATACAATATACATTTACATAGCATAATCATCTAATAACAATTAATATATACATGAGAAAAATTGAGAAGTGAAATAGCTGAGAAATATCAATTGTATCAGGAAAGGTAAATAACAATCATATTAGATATTAGTGTTTAATAGGAAAGGCGAAACAAAAAAGGAGAGCATAGTAAGATGACGCTTATTTTTAGTTAATGCTCCCTATTTCCTTCAAAGTTCAATTATGACAACAGTAAAGTATACAATTATTCAAATAGTACAATAATTCAATAGTATAAAAGGTCAAATGGTTATGAGACATATTACACTGATGCATAGAAGGTTTCATTGCTTTGTAACAAGAAACGTTCTACATTTAAGTTAAAGATTTTGCATTTTTAACATCATCAGGAAATTCAGACCAATTCTTTTACTGCATTGTATTTGATAGATCTCTGCCCAATTGACAATCGACACATAGGTATACTCAGATCCTCTCTATGACGTGTTTCATAATTATGAAAATTCGAAAGACTCTGAAAACAGTCTTTAAATCTATCCAAGTTAATCAATCTCATTGTAATCGAATACACAAAGTTTCCTGATATCAGTTTGTAATTATTATAGACATTAAGAATTTTAACCTCAGAAAATAAATGTGCCACGGGATCATAATATCTTTTACCAACAATATATCTAACAATTCTTTTCTGAAGACGATATATAGCATTCAGATTATAGTCAAAAGTATTACCCCAGACTAAGATTCCATATGTTATATAAGAATAAATGAAAGAGTAGTATAAATTTGTCAAAATTTGTTTGTTAACCAGATGACATATTTTAACAATCATACCATATTCCTCGACAGAGTGATTCTCAGCTGCTTTACGTGAAATGACCAGTTCAGATTTTCATCGATCCATATTCCTAAGAATTTATATTCAGTGCATCTATTTAGCTTAATTTCATTAATCTTCACATCGAAACATTTCTCATCGATATTTTTGTTTTTATTTTTATAAATCATGTATTTGGATTTCTTGACATTTAATTAATAAATTGTTATGTTTGCACCATTCAGATATAATATTTAGAGAGTGGTTAACACTGCTAATCAGGCTTGCAGAATCTTGGTTGAAATCGACAATGCTTGTATCATCAGCATATAATAACATCTTTGAATTAATGTGTAGCTTTGCTAAGTCGTTAATGTAAAGTAGGAAAAGGATCGGACCAAGAATCGAACCTTGAGGCACACCTCTGTAAATAAAATGTTCATCTGATATACTACCATTAACTTCTACAAGAGCTTTCCTCTGAAATAAGTAGCTTCTTAACCAGTTATTTATTTTACCTCTCAGGCCATAAAATTCAATTTTCTTTAACAAAATTTCGTGGTTAATACTGTCAAATGCGTTCGTAAAATCAAGATATACAGCTAATCCAATGTGACCTGCATCCAAATGATTGACAATATGCTCATATAAATCTGCAATGGCTGTCTGAGTAGATTTTTTATTTTGAAAACCATATTGTTGTTGTGTGATAATTTTCATATTATCTAGGAATTTAGTAATACGTGTACAAATTAGCTTTTCAAAGATTTTCGAGAAGATTGGCAAAATTGAAATAGGTCTGTAGTTTTCTATATTTTCTTTATCACCTGATTTGTGTATGGGAAGAATTCTGGCAAATTTCAGTTTATCCGGGAATACTTCGTTCATTATTGATAAATTAAATATATAGCACAAAGGTTCTTTTATTGTATGTATAATCTTTTTAATTACATTAATATTTATGTCATCTATACCTGGTGACTTATAAGCGCCTAGATCATTCACTATGTTACAGATCTCTTGAGTAAACAATTGGCATGACATAAAATGTCTGGTCTATGCACTCAATTTGATATTTGTAATTGCCATGAAATTTTTCAGTTTGGTTCAGTATCAATTCGTTAACGGTGCCATGAAAATAGCTATTGAAGGCATTGGACTTCGCATAGTCATCAACAATAATTGCATCATCAGAAGAAATGTCTCCTACTAATGACTTACATTTATTTCTACCCAAAACATCGTTGAGATATTTCCATTTCTGTTTAGAATTTTTGCTAGAATCAAATCTACTGTTATAATAGGCGTTCTTTGTTTGTCTGATTTGGGCAGTAACGAAATTACGAAATTCTTTATATGCAGAACTGTCATCCTCTAAATGGGTTTCTTTTGCTTTTTTGTATAAATTATCTCTCTTAGTTATTAATTTTTTCAGATCTTTCGTCATCCAAGGAGCATATTTATTTGGCCTTTGGAACTTCTTAATAGCCGTGGGCAAATATTTATTATAGTGATTTATAAAAATATTTATGAAATAATTATATGCTTCATTTACATCGCTGATTAAGTAAAGGAATTGCCAATCAATACGATTTAATTTATATTGCAATTGCAGAATATTATTCTCATTGATTTCTCTATATCTATAACTGCTAGGTAGCATTTGAAAATTTGTCCTTTGGACCAGAAAAAATGTGGGGAAATGATCTGTAATTTTTGACATCATAACTCCATTTTGGCAATCTACATTCGAAATTCCATAATCAATTAGTGTAGAACTTTGATTTCCAACTCTAGTTGGTAATCCACTGTTTAAAACAAAACAATCATATGAATTAACTAGGTCTATTAAATTTAATACATTTTTATCTTGGTTCATAATATCCAGGTTATAGTCACCCATTAATATAAAGATCGATTTCAGTTTAAGTAATGAGTTTAAAACAAATTCTAGATGTGACAGAAATAATTGTACATTACCCTGAGGTGGTCGATAAATACTTTCATCATAATATCAATATATATCATCAGTAATAACTGACAAATTGTTTAATATCTTGAAAGAAAAGCTTTCTCTGAAATAAAGTGCTACTCCTCCACCTTTGCGAGCCTCTCTTCCCAAACCTACAGCAGTATAACCATTGATATGTGGAATATTGTTATTTTGCCATGTTTCCACAAATACAAGAGAATCAAATAGAAAACTACTACTTTCTAAAGTTACCAAGATCTCATCAAGGTTTTTATACAGACTTCTACAGTTGAGTGAGAAAATAGAAAAAGTTGATTTATTAAAGCAATTACCATAAATCAGACTGAGATTTTCAGACTGAACATAATTAGGTGTAGCCATTATAAGATGAAAGATATTTCACTGTGAACAAAAAAAAAATACTTACAATGAGAACAAATCTCGTTCAGATTTAACAAGGCGGCATTGTGATCCGTTTTCGTTTCTTAGAAATATTTTCCCATTTTTTACCCATATATATTTGTATTGTTTTTCTATTTTGACTCTTCTTGCCTTGTGGAAGAGATCTCTATAAAATCTTGACAAATGTTCCTTGATGTAGATTATATGCTTTTCATTAACAATACCTACATCTTTGGTATTCAGATCACGATGTCCTTTTACTTTGTCAAGAAAAGCATCTCGTAGGGCTCGGTCTTTAAACTTTGCTAAGATTATACGTGGACGTGTTGAAGTCTCTTCCTTTTTACCAATTCTGAAACATTCCAGTACCTCTTGGGATTTAAAGTTAACATTCAGGAAATTAGCAATTTTCTCTACGATGTTCTTTGCATTTTCTTGTAATAATTCGGGTATACCTTGAATTTCTAAGTTGCACACATTGCTTTCCTGTTCCAAATCATTTACCCTTTCTGATAAATTTTCGATCGTATTTTCCAATTTCTGATTCTTAGCTAATAAATTCTTATTTTCATGTCTGCAGAGAACCAAGTCCTGAGTGACATTTTCAACCTTATCTCGCAATTCATCATATTTTCCTGATAAAAAATCTAATGATTTGGTAAGTTCCACGATATTGTTCTTCAGATCACCCATGCATTCTATCATTGCCTGTTTAACCGAATGGTATATTAAAGATTTAATTGATGCCATTTATTCGGAACTGAAGCCTTGATCTCTCTCCAAGGATTCAGCGAAAGTTGAAGAAGCACCTGACGCAGCATACTCAATATCGTGCGACTTGGCAAGGGAAGCATCAGAAGACTTGCATTTCATACACTTCCATTTGTTTTTGCGTTCTGCAGAAAATTTGCGGAAGTTATCTTCTGTAGTATTTGCACAATAGTAGTGAAATTGGCTTCTACAGGCCCCTTTACATCTGATGGAATCTGAGCGTTTTTCAGTCGTCTCTAGAACTTCATTCCCACAGATAGCACACAAGCCTTCCATTGCTGAGGAATTTAGAGTTGAAAACTGCAACGTAAGGAGAGAGCGTCGTCGTCCTACAGAGTCCGTCGTCGTCCTACAGCGTCGATGATCAGATACTCGACTGATCAGTACCGCATTTAGTGTAATAATCCCAGTTTAGTCTTGCTGCTTATATCGGCTTTCTGACTGCGGTGGGTGGCGATTAAACCCGGAAATCTCTGGAGGAGGGAGGATGCCATAGCTTACCTTGGGAATGGAGAGTTGAAAGTTATGAATGGAGTAGTACGTATCGATGCGCAAAGTTATCAATGGACTGACGGTTAACGGCCAACGTTTGGAGGACGGCCTTATTTTCTGGTTGGTTGTTAGGTTGTTTTACCTCTGAGCGGCACTTTTTTGCACACCATGGGCTAAATGGCCAGGTCACATGGACCCCGAAGGCTCAGAGAAGGTTGGGGGAGAGGACCCACTGGAACAGCTGTTAGGAGCCAGATGGTAGCCTCCCGTCAAGGCCATCCAGTGTGTTCTTTAAGTGCACAGGGTATGTCTCTCCCGCACACGGGGCCACGGCTTAACGTCCCACCCGACGGACGGCGGCCTTTATAAGCCCATCGGTATCCCCTACTGACCGTGGGCAGGGCGCGGTATTTTGCGGAGATAAATCTCAACGCTGACCCAGCTGGGACTCGAACCTGGGAACTACAGATTACGAGCCTGGCGCGCTACCTACTGAGCCACCCCCGCCCCCTTATTTTCTGGAATCAATATACTATTATGGTGAACTTAGTCACGGTGAGATGAAGTATAGTTGAAATTTGGTGCCCCTAGCTCTGACTGTCTGGGAGGAGATGTCGAAAAAAAGACAGAGAGACAAAAACTCTCTAAAATATATAATGAACTTTGCCTTTGGAAACTGCAAAGACCTTTCGGAAGATAGAGGATTACTTCAAAGTCTGATGTGGTGTATTGGTTCTTACGATTTGGCAACGATATGTTCAAACATCTCTAAAATTAACGTCAACCCTTGAAATATTGAAACTTTTCATATGTGCGTCATTTCCAAACAGGTCCTTTCCACAGATCAGTAAGACACCATCTATTGTATCATTTTAGTACGAACGAAATGAAATCTTGAGTAACAGCGCAAGTGTGCTAAAGAAGTTTCTGAGCAGAGTTGATGACTTCATAACCATTCAGTACGGCAATATACTGTGATTCGCCAAAGGGTATGAAAGATATGAAAGATACAAAACACATGAAATTCATTTCGAGTTATCTTAAATATATTAAACTACCCGAGCATATTATTCATAGATCTTATTTCAGGAAAGAAAATATGTTGACTTTTACAACTGGAAGAGAGAGATTAAATCGATTTAATATTCGATGAGATATTAATGTAACAACACTCCCCACCTCTCAATGATCCACTCGCTCTAAAGCAGAGAGAGAGAGAGACGAAAATAATCTGAAGCCATTTGAAGTTGTAAATAATGACTATGAAATATGAAAGTTAAATGCCTCTCGTCTTGCAGTGTGTAGCCGACAGTTTTAAGAAGCGCCTGCCCACTCTCCACCGCACTGAAGACTGGCAACTAATCAATATGGCCGACTGCATTCGCTGGATGGTCTGACTCCCTTCGTAATTACTTTTGATTCAAGAGTCGGGCCCTCGAGATGCGAAAGCGACAGTGAAATCGAATATCATCTCGGTGTCTCTTTCTCAGGGGAGGTGGAAAAAATCACAAGCGGACTGCTCTCGAGGAAGCCTTCCACCTATACAGCTCAAGGACTCACCAAATCAGTGGAAGTCTTGGATACAACAATCAACAATCTTGCACTTTTCCCAGTTATTGAAATAGTTTGTTCTTCATTCTATTTTCTCTCGGTTTCGCTCAGTTTGTTATTTCAGTTACAAACAGCGACACGTTATCAATTCAGACCGACAAAGATAAATCACTTCTGTTGGGTTGTTTTACCTCTGAGCGGCACTTTTTTTGCACACCATGGGCTAAATGGCCAGGTCACATGGACCCCGAAGGCTCAGAGAAGGTTGGGGGAGGGGACCCACTGGAACAGCTGTTGGGAGACAGATGGTAGCCTCCCGTCAAGGCCATCCATCGTGTTCTTTAACGTGCACAGGGTATGGCTCTCCCGCACACGGGGCCACGGCTTAACGTCCCATCCGACGGACGGCGGCCTTTTCAAGCCCATCGGTGTCCCCTACTGACCGTGGGCAGGGCGGGGAAATTTTGCGGAGATAAATCTCAACGCTGACCCAGCTGGGACTCGAACCTGGGAACTACAGATTACGAGCCTGGCGCGCTACCGACTGAGCCACCCCCGCCCCGTAAATTACTTCTGTATTATAGGTTGGAAAATGTAAGAATTTTTTTTTTATTTGCGACATATAGGACAGAGAAGAATCCTAGAAGCTACTCCTAGCTTAATACAGGCCTTCTCATACAAGGACATGCCCTACTGAGACCGAAGTCACTGCTGACCACTGCCTTAGTTAGAGCTAACACAACACACAAAGTTTGCCTTGCTGGAACAGTCGCTAGCTGCCTAACCACTATGCCAGTTAAGGCTCCCCTATTTACCAGTTTCTCGTGTATTGCGATGTTTGGGGTTTATTGTTGAATATAAACTAATGACATTCAATGTTCTGAATATAACGAAAAGAATTGCGAAACTGAAAGACACTATAAAAGAGTTTGACCACAGATGTAACAAGCTGAACGCATTCTGCACTGTAAGGTGGTTGGTGACGCTGGTGAAGCCTATGGCATTCCGTGACAAAAAGAATAGAAATAAAATAATTGTCTAGAAGCCAAACAACGCCAAGCAACAATAATTTAAACACTGTTAAACAATAATCGGAGTTGTTACTCAAATGTTTGTAGGGGTTTCGTTTGCTCTCGTTCATCCGGGAATCTGACTATTACGAATAATATATTTTCCATAATGGACATGAGGAAAAAAGTTTTAAGAGGTGAATGCTTTGACCGCATTTTATGCCCTAGCTGGTGACATTGAAGAGATTTTGGACATTGGGAAACATATATGCAGTCGTATCAGAATAATATGACAACCTACCTAATAATACGAATGGTAGGTGGTCACATTATTATGATACGACTGTATATACCGTGCACAAGTGATATTTAAGAGTGATGTGGGAGAATTGGGTAAATTTTCTCTTACCCTTGAAGATAACTATAAAAAAAATAGTAATTTTTTTTAAAGTTTTAAAGCGGCGTTGCAACATTATCCTAGCATAAAAGGAGATTTTTCAAACTTGACAATTACGTGATTCTGATTGTCAGTGGCACACTCAGGATTTAATCTTGCGGGGAGCCGAGGGGCCCGCTGGCCGGGCAAACGAAGTAGCGCCGGTCGGCCGAGCACTACTTCGTTCGCCTTGTGTTCACAGCGGCCGTGATTCCTGAGAGCTATAGGGCATTCTCACCTTATGTGACCGCTAATTCATAAGTAGTATAGAAATAGAAGACACGATAGAACATAAATATAAAAAATGAATTTTAACAGGAAAAGATTTTTGGAAATTTTTTTAGTGTTTTTCTCCCCTTTTTCTTTGGGGGGTGCCAGGGACCCCTGTCCCCCCCCCCTCCCTCTGGGTGCGTCACTGCTGATTGTATTGCATTGCAAGTAAAGAATAGAGTCAACGAAATGTTCTTTCAAAGCAGCTCCAGTACCTCCGCTTTGGGTTATTATGCATTAAATTTTAGTCATTGTCATATTTGTTCGTTATTATTATTAGTTTCGTTACATTCGTTAATTAGTTTCGTTATTAGCAGCCAATATGGCGCGAAGTCTTCGCCGTTTCGTAATGACCGGATGATGTATTGGAGAGCTGCGAAATCATTTAAGAATTTACCGATAGATGCTTGTTGGAACAGACAATTAAAATATTACTTACTTTTTTAAGAATTTAATTCTAATACACGGTAAACTTCTTTCATAATGAATGTTTTGTAGTATGTAACTATAAAATACTTTTTAGTGCATTTCAGTATAACGAATACATTTTGGTGATCAGATAGATTTCGTTATACTAACACCTCACTGTATTTTATTTTTTATTTTTAACTTTTTAGTGACAGTTTCTCAAGAAACTTTGTCACTAAACACACCCGTCTGTGCTTTGGAGGAGAAAATGGATATATTCAGCGCATTTTTCTGCACGTCTTGCGCTTCCATTTGATATACACAGTCGTATCAGAATAATATGACCACCTACCATACATATACTCTGGTAGGTGGTCATATTATTCTGATACGACTGTTTATAACCCGTTAAGACCAACTCCTGTTAAATTTTCCTTGTCCTTTATTTTTTTTGGGGGGGAGGTACATTATCGATGTCACAAAACTTCATTTGAGCCATAATTTTTGTCTGTAATATTTCTACCTTTTTTGATTTCGGAGGGGAGGGGATTCGATGTAGCCCTATGACATTCATAACAAGCTTTTATTTGCATTCGAAATATGTAGTAGATCAATCATTCACACGCTTGAGGGGAATTAAAACAGGGGTAAATTTATTATAACTTGTGATATTTCCTGCTCCATGAATTTTTATTTGACATTAACTCGCTACTCTCGGCCACAGGGGTTGTAAGATGTAGTACGTAGAACAATCGTTTGCACATTTCCCCTCTCTTTGGGGAGCAAAAAGCATCCGACTACAGCTAACGGATTTAGAAGATGTTGTGGAAAATCAGTTTTGACAAACACAAAAATCCAACAGATTAACAAATGATGAGTGTAAAGGAATAGGAAGGATAGGCAATAATAAAAAGTGTACGAACGGCGGTCGCTCTTTTGAGTAGTTTCTGTAATTTGTTCAGTAAAATTTTGTACTTTCTGTTCTATAATTTCTGCAATTGTTTCAAACCTCTTCTGTCAATCTTGTGTTTCTTCATTTCCTGACACAGTAACTGCTAACCGCCCTGCCCAAGGTCAGTAGGGGACACCGATGGGCTTGGAAAGGCCGCCGTTCGTATGATGGGACGTTAAGCCGTGGTCCCGTGTGAGGGAGAGCTATACCCTGTGCACGTTAAAGAACACACTGGATGGCCCTGACGGGAGGCTACTATCTGTCTCCCAACAGTTGTTCCAGTGGGTCCCCTCCCCCAACCTTCTCTGAGCCTTCGGGATCCATGTGACCTGGCCATTTAGCCCACGGTGTGCAAAAAAGTGCCGCTCAGAGGTAAAACAAACCAACCCAACTCTTTAAGAACCGTTTTTTCTGCGTTTTCGTTCATAATTTTAAGTACTGCCTTTTTCAAAAATTCGTTTATAGCTGCAATTATTAGATGAAGCTGTCGAGTCCAACTAACTTAGCTAACTACTATTCCGGCTTTAATCAGTCTTCTAGCCTTAACTGGTATAGTGGTTAGAGTTCTATACAGTTGCTGAGTGTCTTGTGTTAGTTCAAATGAGGCAGTGGTGAGCTAAATCTGACCTTCGATCTTAGTAGCAGGCGTGTCATAGTACTAAGCGCGTGTATAGTAGGGCGTGTCATTGTGTGAGAAGAGCTGTATAAGCTAAGTGTAGCTTCTTGGATTCTTCTCATTCCTGAATGTTACACATGACAAAACAGTATTTTGCCCATGATCACTTCCTATCAGTCTGAAAGGGGGATAATTTTCCGATATAATAATTCAATTCTGAAAGTGCAGTCGAAATACGTCATACCATAACTATCTACTGTGAGAATTATGAACAGAATAGCTGCCAAAATAAACGAAATTCTCTTTTGAACTCAAAACAAAAAAAGTACAGTAACAGTTGGAGTCAAATAAATTAACATTTTGTCTCTATTCTTGATTAAATGTACCCAAAAAAATCTGCATGGATATCAGTATAGTGAATATCAACTGCGAAGAATATGATCTCACAGATCATTGGCTAATGACTTATCAATCACATATTAATCAACCAATGATCTGTGAGAACTGTCGAAGCTTCAACTACGCAATCTCAGTCTCTCGCAGTCTCCGCTGCAGGTATTTCGAACTGTAATGATTTAATCGAAACGAAGTCATTTTTTTGTGATTGGAGTATTAAACCATGTGTGTTGTTGAAAATCTCCAGTTAAATTTTTTTGCAACACCTACAACGTATAAAGCTCATTTAACGCGCTTTACGTTTTTAAAAATCAGTTTAACGAAGATTTTTTAAAGTTGTCTGGCTTTGCTCTACAAACAACAAATATGATTTATAAGTTTCTCTAAGTCAAATGTCTAGCACACCTGCACTCAGTCTTTTTTCATTGAAGTCCATTTTTTGCTAATGGACGCAACACAGAGGCTAGTTGCTATATACTTAATGGATGGAAAATCTTGAGCGTGATTTCAAAATAATATTTATCAACGAAAATTATAAGGTAATTGATTACAAAAGTATGAATAAAACATTTGTATAAACTAAATTCAACCAACACAAATTCTAATCTTCATTAATATGAAACTAAATCACCTAAAAGTATATTTTATCGCTATTACTATAAATAGCTGTTTATATAATTCTCACAGACGCTACTCAAAGCATAAAAGAAGATTTTTTTACAACACTCAATAACTGAAACAGTTATTTTTGTGAATATACCTGTAAATTACTAAGATTACTGTTACCAAACTCATTTTACAAATAAAAATAACTACGTATCAAACTATTTAGTTCCAGAATTTCAGCTATTAAGTACTCCAAAACTGTAGCTCTCAGAACCAATTCTTTTCAGAAGTTGATCACCACGCATCAGACGATAAACCTTTCCTACAGAAAAGTTGAGATCAGGTCTTCTTTCTCGACTAACATATTATCTCCTCGGCCATATCTTCAAATATCTTGAGTGACTTTCGTAAGATTAACTTAATGCTAAATCTCTTAGAGAAAAAGGATTATACACTTTCAACCATTGCCAACAAAGTTTTCTATTATTCTCTCTTTACAACGTTTATTGTTTAAGTTTTTACTGTTCCAAACGGCTTCTGACGTAATTCACATGCTGAAGCACAAGCGAGCATCAAAATGGTACAGCATATTTGGGTTTCATTGTTGCTCGTTCATATGTCGTAACAGTAGTATACTTATTAAGCAGTTGGATGAAACAATTAGTTGCACAAAAATATTTTATACAAAATGTAACAGTCATTTTATGTAATATAAAAGTTGATTGAAACTTCCGTATGATATTCCGAAATTATGACTGAGATCATTTTTTCAACAGATCCACATTATCCACATTTACTCGATGGCCACGTCCTTCATCTAGAGCAGGAGTGCTAAAACCGTGGCCCGCTGGCCACTTGTGTCCCGCCAGATCCTTAATTGTGGCCCGCAAACACGACGAAGCTTCCAAAAAACATTTAAATATATATAATAGAGCAACATGCACCAAATTTTCAACTTGGCCCGAGAGTTCCAAAAGGTTCAGCACCCATGATATAGAACTTTATTTATGGCGTGTTTATTTATTAATTTTCATCAAAACGCGGGAAGCGAACATACCAAAAATATATACTTTGATCAAAGTTCGACCACAGACTTTGTTCTCTGAGAAACACCCTCTGATAATAATATAATGCAGTAATGATTGGATCTTCCCAATTCAAATTGAATCGTCCTCAATATTTTGGCATTCCTCTCAAAAGACTAAGAGAAAGAAGAATATATTTTTTGAAATCTCCCTCGTAAGAACATCAGCAGAATATCGAGTGAGAAAGCAGAAGACTTCACGAGACTTCACGAGAAGTCAAATGACGAAAATTAATTAAAGAATTTGGTTTCTCTTTTGCAGAACTTCGATTGTAAGGATTAAAACGCAGCAATATTTTGTCAATAAGACATCAATAGCGTTAAAAGTGTGTAAAATAGAGGCAAAATCAGAATCAAAATGTATCATAATGTAATCATCAAAATGTAAATGGAAGATATGCAATTTCAAAGCCATCAGTAAATTTGAAAGAAAAGATGGATACTGCTGATCTCAGCATCACCAACCTCAGAATTCTCAAAATTCCCAGATTTTCAAAAATTCTTTATACGTTTATAAAAGAAATACAAACAAAACCGCTGAGGAAGTATTTTTACCGGATACCCTACTCAATCTCTTTCTTCCTTTTCGGTTTGAATCTCACTGCACAGTCGCTTCGAGTCTTGCAAAACTAGCTTGAAGCCGACAAACAACTTTCGAAATGGGATCAAGCGTCTGCAAGGAGCTTTGTCTTCGTTTTTATGGATGCGCGTGCGGGACCAAAATCTGCGGAGAAACAGAAGCGTTCTTTGTTGTTGGGACCATGACTTGATCTAACTGCTCGCTCCGCGAAGCTTTTTGAATCTGCATCGAGCTCCATCCATCATAGCACAAGGGAGACAATGCAGCGATGGGAGAAGAAAAGGTTATCCTGAGGACGTCACGAAACCATCATCAATAAATCCCGCGAGGGTACCAAGTGCACTCGGGGGACCTCAATCAAATACGTTGTTGCCATAGGTCATGCATGCTAAAGCGGCGCATAGGCACGATACGAGTTCTCTGCCCAGTGGGCGCATTCGATGCAGCTTTGCCTGAAGTGAGCGATGTTACTCATAAATGCGAGATGGACGATGGTTTATTTCTGTACATCAGTTTTCCGGGTAGAATCGAATACAAAATCCTTATTTAGGTACCATCCATAAATTATGTGGCATCTCGTGGGAAATACAGGGTTAATGATTTCGTAAAGTTGATCCATTTTTTGATACGTTCCGTATTTTTTTTGTTAGCGTTTATTTCTGCAACTGGTGCATTAATTAAAACAATTAATATTCCAATTTTGATTAAATCGATAATTTAATCAGATAATGTCTTCCTATTAACACTGCACAACGTGAATATATGTATTAATTTGTATGTGCTGCAACAATTTGCGCAACTTTATGTTTGGTGGATGTAGTTGTTACTATAATCAAAACATTTCCCACTTTTCGATTTATTTACAATATAGTTTTAATGCAATGGTTCATCATACTGCTTGAGGGGGTATTTATTTAGCCGTCCCGTGGCCGAGTGGTTAGCACGCTTGGCTACTGTACTAAGGGACCTGGGTTCGAGCCCCGGATTAGGCATGGATGTGTGGTCGTTTTTCTGCTGAGGTCCTGCCATCCTCTCAGATCTCCTACTGTGGCATATAAACTGACAGGCTCCTGTCAGACCTCTGTGGCAAGCAGCTGCTTGAGGGGGTATTTATTTATTTTATAAAAGTATATTCCCATTAATTGATTGATGATGTTCAGGGTCGAAACTATGGGAGGCCATTCTAAATAGAGACGAGAAGTAATTTCCCATATAAGCTTTGAAAAATTACTGCTTTAGGCAAACAGATGTCTAGTTAATTATGAACTTCTCTCTAACAAGAGTGGGGCTATCAGTGGTTGTCATCCTGTACTAAGCCAGGGACTG
The DNA here is from genome assembly GCA_038380435.1 of Ryuthela nishihirai. NCBI lineage: Eukaryota > Metazoa > Arthropoda > Arachnida > Araneae > Heptathelidae > Ryuthela > Ryuthela nishihirai. Next base: position 86,684,575 of record JAWZYU010000017.1, on the reverse strand, counting down.
ATTATCGTACTTTATGCGTAGCTGACGCTACGCATAAAGTACGAGAATCAGTGCGAGAATCAGTACGAGAATCAGTGCGAGAATCAGTACGAGAATCAGTGCGAGAATCAGTACGAGAATCAGTGCGGAAGCAACTCCGTGGATGTCTGACCATTATTGAGAGACTCTTTTAGAATACTTCTATGGCTCTGCTTAAATCTGATTAACAACACGAGGGCCAGATGTGAGCGTTGTGTAAAAGCCTCCTCTGTTTGACCACATTTTCGGATACACTTGTACAAAATTTTCGCATTTTATAATTACAAATTTATACTTATATTTATATATTTTCGTACAGACACGCACTTGCTGTATTTTTGCACAATTTCATTTTGTCATCTATTCTAATGTAGGTCCATACCGATGTTATTTCTTTCCGACAGTTCCTTTGCATACTATTGCACTTCAGTTTTTTACAGTTTATATCCGTGCGTGTATTTCACACGCACAGTTCTATCTAATGAGTGAGGCTTAATTTCTGTGCGAGCGCATGGAAACCGTTTTCCCGAAACCATAGACTTGATTCAATTTGAGAAAACGCCTTTAAAATGTTTAAATCAAGGAATGTAAAAAAAATGCTACTACAAGTTCTGTTAAAAGTGCATGAATATATGTGTAATATTATCTAGAGATCTAATTCAGTAAATAAAAGAAGGTAATAAATAGCATCATAAAGCAAAGATTTAAATAGATAACACAATGTTTCTCACTCAGAAAGAAATGTAGTATGCTGGTTGCTAAGGTAACAGATTTAGATAAGGTAATCAGTACACCGTTTGTGAATACTGAAAACGCATTCAAGTTGAAATATGTAACAAACATTTGGCGTTTCGCGCTAAATACTTCTTTTGGACATTTAAGAGACAAAACAGAATATATTTCGTGATCAAATTGGCATCGATTATTTCACATCATCCTCATTTATTTTCCTCAGGCAACTTTCCCTCCCAAATCCCAGGGGGTGAAGAAGTTATCGTGTTCGGCTGCACTGGCGAAGACTGTGTTGTTTTTGCCGAGGTGTTCCGTCTCTCGCATCTCCACTCCGAGGAATCTCACACCTCTGATAACCCGGGAAGAGATTCCGTTTACACAACACTCCGGATTTAAAACTTTTATCATGTTTCACTCTCTGCTTAGTAAAGATTATGAAGCCTACCAGGGGCGGATTTACTGATAAGCGAACTAAGCGGCCGCTTGGGCCCCGGCTACTGAGGGCCCCAAAATCATTCTGTGAACTTATAATTAATTGTTAACTTCACACCATAGAGCCTCAAAATGTTGTTCCGTTTAGGATACCTAGACCTCTAAATCCGGTACTGAAGCCTATGATGGAGCCATGCCAACTGATTTACCGTATATTTCCGCAGATAAGACGATAGTTGAATCATAAAAAAAGGCCCCCAAAATCCGGGTCGTCTTATAGGACAGATACAAAAAAAAATTAGATTGAAATTTATATAAATTGAAACCATTATTACTACAACTATTCGAAAAATCTATCATATTATTTAAATACGCTATATGATAATACATTACATTGTAATAGTAAATAATACATTACATTGTAATAGTAAAACAATACTGAAACAAAATAAATATTAAAAGTTATGTTTATTGAGCTACTGAGGGAAAAACGGACAAACCGTAATTATTTACTACTACAGAGTAGGGTATGTTCACAAAATAGAATAGCCCATACGACGCTTTTGTGAATAGTCAAGGTCATTACCCGAATGCCCGAATCAGTGCGAATGTTTGCGAATAGAACATAATTCCGTTTACGCTATACAGTATTGTTATCCAGATGATGATCGCCGATCGAAACTAAATTCATAGGCCGTTGATAGTTTGGGGTCGTCTTATAGGACAGATATATGCTAAAACTATAAAACTTTGACGAAAATTTATACCTCGTCTTATCTGAAGGTCGTCTTATCTGCGGAAATATACGGTAATTGTATTACTGCATGAGGTAACCTATAAATCTTTGAAATCAGAAATCTACCATTATGTTTTGGTGTTCGCGAAAGAGAAGAGAAACCCACTTTGCTGTTGCACACAGTTTTGCACATATGAAATATACAATGCACAATCCATGTCACCATCCCAAGATCTCAAGACAGCCACCTTACTTCCTGGCTCAAACTTGGAGTTTAACTTATTTACACTTTGGATAGCATATAATCAAAAGCATGGGATACCATTTTACCGAATAATAAAAACTCATTTTAGTAATAAAGGATGTTTAAGCCACCACTAAGCAAACTCTCCGACATGAGTCAACATTTTATAAATTAACTTAAAAAGGTGTAAATTACCATCGGTCTTAGTAGAAACGGTGGAACAACTGGTGCACAATCTGTTATACCGTATTCGAACCAGGGAGAAACATAATTTTGCATGCTTTCCTGAAGTCTGATTAACCATTGTTATCTCTCTGTGATTAAATATGTTAGCATTAAAGATTTCTGTTCATTAAACTTTATGGGGTAAATAGAATAGTCCATAGTGATTCACGATTTCCTACTATTAAGATAAGAAAGGTTGTTTTTCATTATGCTGTGCTAATCATTACAGAGCCATAATGTTACAGATCATATTCTTACAGTTTTGTTTTAATCATTCCAAAGTATTTTTAAAACATTTAAATAACACAAATGTTGAAAATGTTTTTCATACGAGACTGTACTGTAATAATGGCCTATTCAAGAATTAAATTTGGAGTTAGGAGAGGGTGTTGTTGTTAAAGGATCACTAGCAAATGCGGCGTAAATGTACGTATATATGTATATAAGTTTTTTAATTTACTTTGATATAAGTGCCATTTGGTTTTAATTTAGTAACGTGTTGGGAACGTAGTTAAAACTCTATTTGAATTTCCTTTTAGGTACGTTTTTGCCTCTAGATTCTTAAAGGAATATTTAAAGTATATTAGTATACTATAAATGGTGGTTAAAATATATATGGTGGTTACCATACTTGGCTACTGCTGAAAAAGACCTAGGTTCGAGCCCCGGAAAAGTCATGGATATACGTGTTATTTTTCTGCTGAGGTCCCGCCATCTTCACAGACCTTCTACTATGGCATATAAACTGACAGGCTCCTGTTAGACCTCTGTGGCAAGAGCTGCTTGAGGGAATACTAATGTTTTTATTTTGTTATTAGCAGATAGAAAAACATATTCTGCGTCCTTTCATTCATGTCGCGTCGTACAAACAGTCTCTATAATTGTATGAACGACGCGAAATAAAAATCTGCGTCGTTCCCTTACCACGGCCCACGCAGATTTTTATTTCGTCACGTGAAATTAGATATTCTGTTTGAACTGCGCCGAATGTGGTGGGCAGTGATGGTTACGATTAACCACTCTTTAGTAGAGGACGATCAATTAGTCCCCAGATTAGATTCACCATTGCCTAGATGAAATAACAGGTTCGAGGATTGTTACACCCGTACCGACGTATGCCTTAGATTTGCTGCGCCAAGTGATATGTAGAAATATGTCCAACAATTCACTCACGAGAGTTGAATAGGGACGACACAGTTTATTCACATTTATATACAATCACGTGCTGGGGATGCGCTCGACTCCGTAGGACTTTGCTGCTTTGATGCTGCAAACTATTACGCAATGAGATGGAGAACCGCACTTTGCAGATTCTCGCTTTACCGACCTCAAACTCGGCGAAAGGATATCCAACCTTTGCCTACAACGTGGTTCACTAAGAACCGAACTTTGATTCTCACATAGAATCGAACCCTCTCCTTAAGGGTTTTATTTGAGTTAGAGTGGCGTCCCTTGACATGTGTTCAAAGGTCTTCCTATTTGACAGTGACGCTCAAGACTGTTGTGTACTCTCGCGGCCGTAGTCTCCAGCACTCGCACTCGCACTCGCACTCGAGGCTAATTGTAAATGGCCATAAAATGGTCTTTTTGGACACGTCGGCATGTGCAGGCAGCCAGCTCAACCCGAAAACAACATCTATGAGTCACCTCAACACAATAGCACTTCCAAAATACATAAAAATATTTACAACAACAGATATGCAATATAAGTACAACAACAAATAAAAATAAATACATTAGAGGTACATGGCACATTGAAAACATTTGCAACATCAGTGTGTTATGTAAATGTTCGTAAAATACTTTAGAATGATTAAAGCAAAATTGGTGTTTCAACAAAATGTTTTCATTATAGTTCACAAAGAGTGTCTAAAGACGGTTTTCTCATTCTCGATTGCTTTATCTGGACAATGAAGCAGAGACAGATGTGTCTTTAGCACAGAGACAACAGATGCAATCTTAGGTGTTTGAAATGATCAAAAGACAAAGTGTCTTTTACCTCCTGCTGTCTTTGATAATTTCAGATATTTTTAAAATAGGGGTAATAATTAAATCAATGGTGAATGTTTTCGAAATATCATCTCCCCCGTGTAATAAAACTAATTATCACAATATCGTAATAGTGCATTTAGAATAATGTAAATGCAAAATAACAGCAGTTTCATTATGCTGCTGTCGACCGAAAAGAAAATAACTTTTTTGTCATTGAAATAAAAACAAATTATGCCGATGAAAAAAGGGAAATTTGGATGTTTGTAAAATTAATTCTTTTTCATTTTGTTCTTTATTTATTGCCAAATTTTAGATGTTTTGTTTTACTCTAAAAATGGGGAAACGCTGTTAAATCTCTGTTTTATTGTACAACTGGAAGACATGTCTTGGTCATAATGCGTTTTCTTGTCATAGTGTATAAGCAACTGATATTTAAGAAGAAAACGGTTGCCTAAAAATAGAAATATTATCCGTTGGAAAGACAGGTCCATTGTACGGAAATAAGAAAAAACGGAAGACATCAGATAACTTTACTTAAGAGGAAAACAGGAACCTCAGCATCACTGGATCCCCTAGGCAGATGCGGGAATCCACATTGAAAAGCTCTTGGCGAATGAAAGATAATGTTAGCACGGATTAGGGATCAATAATCGGGGTAAAATAATTGATGTTAACAAGGATAGAGGGCAAAATCGCAGGTAAAATATTGATATTAACGAGAATAGCGGATAAAGTCTATAGGAATAGGGACAAACATTACTTCTTCATTTTTGATGACTGATATTAATGGAAAAAAAGTCTTCAGATAAAGTAAAAAGAAATGATTTAAAACTCCGATGATCATATTCACTTTAAAAAGGAAAATGAATTGGGATAAAACCACAAGTTTAAAAAATACTTTATATGAAAGAAGCAATCTTTTTACTGACAAATCAAATATGTGTTCAAATATTACTAGAGTGTTGCGTAGAAAACTGGAATTAAATCTGCGAACATTTCAGTCGTGATCACGAAGTTTATAAAGTGAAAAGTATTGGAGAAATAAAGGTTAATAAAAAGGAGTGTCTTCCTATAATCGTCGATAGCAGCATTTAAAAGATCAAAATTAACTCAGAATTTAGTTTAGCCATGTATGAAAATTTTTTTCTTTAAGCCAGAAATGATTATCGATTTTGATTATGAAACTCTATCATGCTTGCTACATAATATTCTTAATTTCTCGTTTTAGAAGATGTTAATCACAGTTAATGAAGTAATGCTTCGAAGAATTTAATTAATACCCCAAATATCATGGAAATAGTACATACACGACCGTGGAATTTAGCTGCAAAATCAAAATTTATTTTAATTTCGTACCTCTTTTCTATTTTGACAACTGTTTTATTAAAAAAAAAACAGAAAATATATTTAAATTTTAAAATCTACTTTTTTCCACCTCAGATATTCTCTTATCGTTTTGCAGTCTCTATAATTGTTTGTTTATTTCCACAAGATTTTTCTTTCAGTTACTTTGAATTGTTACTTTTGCGACACTTGTTTCCACAAATACTACATTTCCTATGGTCATAGCTCAGTCAGCACCTACCAATTAGTTTCTTTGCACATACAACCGTCGTGCAGTATACACACCTGTAAGGGGGAAATACCTCTAACAGGACGAGCAACTAGAGTTAAATCAGAAACCATTGGGTTGAAAAAGTCCGTTAGAAGATGAAAATGAAAGACATGAAAGGATTAATTTACTGGAGTGAAATTAAACTAAAATTAATAACAAATAATGCAAATTTTATTTCAGGTAACTTTTATTACATTAAGAAATAATTCCGATCATATGAAGAAAAAAAAATGATATCTATCATGATACTTTACAGTTGAACTTATTTTTTCCAGTATGTCTTCTTCCTGTAGAATACATGAATGAAATGCATCAACATTTTTCAACAGCATGACAGTGAGCGCAAAATATACTCGAACTTCGAGAATATATTTTGATCAAAGTTTCCAAGATATTAATGTTTTACAATGTTTTTCATAATATCATTTAATAACAAACGTATGTATTTTATGTTATCTACGTGTTAGCGAACTTGGCTAATGATCAAAGAGGCTTGCGTTCCAGCCCCGGGCAACACATGGATGTGGGTGTTGTTTTTCTGCTGAGATCCCGCCATGCTCACAGAGCTTCTTCTGTGGCTTATAAACTGAGTCTCCCCCCACACCTCTGTGGCAACATTATTATTATTCTACATAACATATCAATGAGAGGTTCTTTTGCAGGCTTTCTCAATCAATATTTTATCTTGGTGCGAAGGTATTTATTTAAATATGAAATAGTATGCATCGTTTTCTGTTATATTTTATCCTTCTTGGTTATCTTTTCTGTTTTTCCAATTTCAGATTATTTTATTTTATCCATTTTCTTACTATGACTTTATTAATTTTCTCATCTACTCTTTTCTTTTCTTTCTTTTTTAAATTTTAGGATAAAATTAAATAATTATTTTGTTTTAAATTTTTTTATTTAAAATTCGAATTTTTGAATTTTTTATAATTTTTTATAATTTTTCATATTTTTTATAATTTTTTTATATATTTTTGAATATTTTTGAAAGTCTCGAATTTTAATTTTTTTATTTTTTTAAATTAAAAAAAATTATCTGTAACTCTTTTTTCTTAATTTTTTTTCCTATCTCAATTTTTTTTCATATTCTATTCCAGAGGGAAGTTTGAATTAAAAATTTTAATAATAAATTAATTACTTTTAAGTTATTAAATTTTGAAAATTGATTTAAAATCATATTTGTTTGAAATTCAGCAATTCCCAGTTTTTTAAGAGATTTAAAAAATTCCTGCCTTTGTAGATTGTATTGTGTACAATTTAGAAGTATATGATGTATGGTTTCTAGTATATTACAATAAATGCAGTTTGGTGAATTTGCTAGCTTAACTTTGTATTTTAAATCATTAAGTAAAGACTTGTTGGTTCTAAGTCTAAATATAATTTTGCTTTGTTTTCTAGCGTTTTAAGGTTTTCTATTTTGGAAAGTTTTTTTGAAATGTGATATCTAAAGTTATTTGCAATGGAAGCATAAGTATTAAAGTATTTTTCTGTTAAATTAAATTCTAATTTTTTAATTTCTGCTTTAATGTTTGTAAAGAAATAGTAATTTTCCTGGGTTTGGTTGAGAGTGTGGGCATTTTTGGCTATTTTATCTACATGTTCATTTTCTGGAATTCCCACACGGTTTGGGATCCATTGCAAGGTGATATGAATATTTTTTGTATGTTGTCTGTGTTTAATTCTAAAATTGTTTTGATGTAATAATTGTAGTCTGAATAAAGATATTCTTGTAATAATAATTGTAGTGCGCCTCTAGAATCTGAGAAAATAACTATGTTTTGATTTACCAAATTTAATGTAATCCAATTAAAAGCTTCTATAAGTGCCGTTATTTCTGCATGTATGATTGGCATATTATGCCTTAATTTAAATGAAGCTGAGTAATTTTTATTTGGAATGTACATAGCTGCTGTTAATGAATTGGAATCTCATAAAAGAGATCCATCTGTAAAGAACTTGAAGGAAAATCCAAAAGTCCAATCCGGGACGATATCGGGAATGTCACCTTTCAAAGTTACGTTAACAAATGGTTTATAAAATTTTAATGAAGTTGTTTCATTCCTAATAATTTTAAAATAAGGACTATGTTTAAATTTTTTATAAAAAGGGTGATTTGGGAGTTTAAAATGAAGTTTAAAGTAATATTTTAAAATTAATATTTTGTGTCTAATTTCTATGGGTGGGATTCCCGTTTCTGCAATAATTGAGAACGTTGGACAAAATATAGGGAGTCCTAAGGCGATTTTGATACATTTATTTTACAATGAATTTAAATTTTTAAATTTACTATGAACTGGTCCAGAAATGAATTCTAATCCAAATTGAAATTTGGCGGATTAAAGTTTTATATAAATTTATTAAATGGAATTGTATTGTAACTTTATGTTGAAAGGCAAAACATTTTAAACTATTTAAAAGTTTTAGGCCTATAAGATGTATATTATCCAGGTGGGGGAACTAGTTTAATTTAGAATCTAAGTATATGCCGAGAATTTTACATTTTGACACCTGATTAATATTTGTGCTATTAATTTTAGAGCATATTGAGGTAAATAGTTATTTTTTTTTTAAACGGAATACAAAATGTTTTAGGAATATTAATATTAAGATGCCATTGTCTGCAATATTTTACTAGTTTGCATCGTTTGCTTTTGGATGTTGTGTTGTAATGTATAAACATTTCTGTCTGAAGTCCAGAATAATAAATCGTCAGCATATGCGGTAAATGTGATGTTTTTATTAACATTTTTTTGGATATCTGCAAGATAAAAATTAAATAGCATTGGGGAGAGGATCGAACCCTGAAACAATCATCTTTTAATAGGAAATTCTTTAGAAAGACTGGAATCAATTTTGACCTGTAAAGTTCTATTTTATAAAAAATTGGAAAGATACTTAATAAATTTACCTCTGAGCGGCACTTTTTTGCACACCATGGGCTAAATGGCCAGGTCACATGGACCCCGAAGTCTCAGAGAAGGTTGGGGGAGGGGACCTACTGGAATAGCTGTTGGGAGACAGATGGTAGCCCCCCGTCAAGGCCATCCAGCGTGTTCTTTAACGTGCACAGGGTATGGCTCTCCCGCACACGGGGTCACGGCTTAACGTCCCATCCGACGGACGGCGGCCTTTCCAAGCCCATCAGTGTCCCCTACTGACCGTGGGCAGGGCGGGGAGTTTTTCGGAGATAAATCTCAACGCTGTGATATTCTGTAAAAGAAGAGAGATACACTCTTTTGAAGAGCGATGTTTTCTGAATCCGAAAAAGGAAAAAGAAAAGAAATTTTTGGACTCAGGGAACCAGTTTAGTCTTTTAAATAAAATATGTTCGAAGAATTTTAGAACATTTGAGAGTACACCTATCCCTCGATTTACACGGTACTCAGTTCACACAATTTTGGCTTTGCACGGTCAAAAAATGCAATCAGTTTCGATTTACACGGTACTGACTGAGATTTCCTTTCTATGTACGTCTCAGTCAGTATCGTGTAAATCGAAACTGGTTGCATTTTTTGACCGTGCAAAGCCAAAATTGTGTGAACTGAGTACTGTGTAAATCGAGGGATAGGTGTAGTGTGAATGGGGCGGTATGAGGTTATTTCATCCGCCGGTTTTCCATTTTTTAGTAAAAAAATAATTATGATGTGTTTCCATGATTTAGGCAGTTCCTGATTTTCCCATATTTTATTAAATATTTCCAGTAATTTATATCTCCAGGCCTCTGGCGCCTGTGGCCGATTTAAAATTTAATTTGTTAATAGCATGTCTACCGTCCCATGGCCGAGTGGTTAGCACGCTTGGCTACTGATCTAAGGGACCTGGGTTCGAGCCCCGGTTAAGGCATGGATATATGTGTCGTTTATCTGCTGCGGTCCTGTCATTCTCTCAGACCTTCTACTATGGCATCTAAACTGACAGACTCCTGTCAGACCTCTGTGGTAAGCAGCTGCTTGAGGGGGTATTTATTTAATAGCATGTTTGAGTTCTGAAAAAGTGAAGGGTTGATCTAATATATAAATTCCAAAATATTTTACTTGGTTTATAACGTTATCATTAAATAATTTTTCTTTTTTGTCTAAGTTTTCATTTTCTGTAATTTTTAAATTCTCCGCGAAAAAATCTGGTGTGTCCTGAAAGTTAATATTATTTTTCAAGGCTATTTCAGCTGTTGGATTTTTTTTGGATTTTTACTGAGTTGATTTTGTTAAATACTGTCCATATGTTTTTGCCTGGTGAAACAGTATCGAGTTCATTAGTATAACTTTTCCAGTTTTCGCGATATAGTTCTTTTAATATTTTTCTAACCTGAGCGTTGTTATTTATAATTATTTATATCGGTGAAATCTCTTGATCTTTTATATTTATTTTCTGCTTTTTTCCGGATTGCTTTTAATTTATTCATATGCCAAAAATTTCTTTGTATTTTAGGAATTTTATTTAGAATTTTTTTGAAAAGCTATTTTAGTGATGTCAAATATATAATTTATAAAATTGTCATAATTATTAGTATTTCTTGATGGTAAATTTTGTTCTAAAATTTTTTTGTAAAGTGGCCAGTTATTTAAATGTATCATTTTCCTGAATTTAGTATTAAAAGTGGAAGAAAGTAAGATGGGATGGTGAACACTGCCCGGGTATCCGGGAGCAGTGACCACCTAAATTTTTCAGAAAGTTCTGGAGAAATTAAAGATAAATCAATAATAGAACGATGTGCTTGCGGATTTTCATGTGTACAAATTTTTTGATTTAATAAAATTAAGTTGGCATTAGCTATCAATTTACTGAACGAAACGCCAGGGTGATCAGTTTTGTATGAAAACCATGAGGGGTGGTGACTATTAAAATCACCAAGAATTATATGTGGTAGAGGTATTTGTGACAAAATATCAATTAAAATTTTTTTGGATAATGCCAGGCCTGGATTGTAAATATTAACTATAGAAAATGACATATTATTGAACAAGATCCGCACTGCAAAAATCTCAAACAAATGTAAATCAAAGTTTATAGAAATTATTTTGTGTTTAATATTTTTGTTTATGAAAAAACCAATGCCATTTTTACTGAAAGGTAAAAAGTATGTGTATTTTTTAAAATTTGCAAAATTGATGTCACATTTTGTTTGCAACTCCTGCAGTGCGAAGATATCAATTGAGTTATATTTACTAAATAGAATTATTTCTTCCCTATTGGAATAGATTCCCCTGCAATTCCACTGCAGTATATTTAATTTCTTACTCTTTAAGTTGTGCGAGAATCTCGTATATCATGTTGTAAACCTCTTCTGAAGGACATATATATTTTAACAAATGTAAAATTAGATCAACTATTAAGTTGCATGAAATATGATTGGAGTCAATTTCATTTGTAATGTCACTTGGAGACAGTCCTTTTTGTCCCATTTCCTTATTTTTTTTGTTTATTAAATGTTTTGGTTACCTGAGCATAGGATTTAGCATTAGTATCTTTGTCATTAGTAAATTTATCCACTTTTTTTATAACGTCTGTTGTCCGTTTGCTAGGTTTTTTTTAGTTCCTCTACCTCAAGTGAAGTATCATTAGAAAGCTTTGATGTTGGAGGTTGATACAAGGCAGTATTCTTCTCTTTTTGATAGATGACATTTCGCAAAAAAAATTTCACTTTTCTGAAATAAATTCATCTTTTACAATATTCAATTGAAATAAATTCATCGCTTACAATATTCATTTGAAATAAATTCATCGCTTACAATATTCATTTGAAATTTTCAGTTGTTTTTTACTGGCTGCTGACTTTACAGGCTGCTGACCAGCTTATCTGCATCGTCTTTTGTATTCGCATGGCCCGGCTGCGATTCATTTAGTTGGACAAGCATAAAAGGTTGCAGGGTGGGCCCCCTGCACTTTGGGCAACATAGATCTGTAGATGTGCAATTTTTATACGAATGTCCTTCACCGCATTGCTTACATCTCGTTCTCCCTCTGCAAACAGTTGTTACATGTCCCCATCTACAACAATTGGCACATAAGGCCGGGGATCCGTAATAATTTTGGACATAATAGTGTGAAAATCCAATATTTACGTTTCTGGGAATTGTATCATTTGTCGTGTAGATAATAACATTATCCGTTAACTTTTTAGTATATCCATTTTCGGAAGTGTTGGGTAAATACCTCACCATTCTTCGAACCTTGTAGACGTTGTATTCCTTTAGGCTTTCTAGGAGATGTTTGTCCGAGTATTTCTTGCTGACATTCAACATCAGACCCATAGAAAAGTTTTTCGAGGGAAATCTGGTCTCTAATTCGATCCCTAGTATGTTGCCGATTTCTTGTAAAATTTTTAAATCATCATTATTCTTTGGGAAAACAATAATGTCTCCTTTGTTCGTGAATCGTCTCTTCAAATCTTTGTTTAGGACCTTGAAAAAGAAATCCGTTATCAGTTTGTCATATAGTTCTGACAATTTAACTGAGTCATTAAAATAAATTAGTGCTAAGTCATCAGAATTGAATTTTCTTTTTATTCCGGATTGATAATACGTTGGCTTTTTGTTTGTTGTTTTTCCTTTTGTCGTTGTTTATATGTTATGAAGTCGCTGTTATTTTCCTCTCTTCTGGTTATTTTGTCATAATAAGTAGAGTCTTCCGGAGATATTTCTTCCTGTATGTTTGAATGCTTCATAGTTAATGATTGTTTTTTTGTCAATCGTTGTTTTTGTCTTAGCAAGTCGTTATTATTGTTTTCGCTTACACCTATTTTTTCATTTTGAATACTTTGGGAAGTGTCTTCATCAGAAGATATTTCTTCAGGTGAGTTTGAGTTATCTGAGTCATGTAGCTGTTTTTCCATGAGTCGTTGTTTTTTCAGATTTGTATTTTTTTATGTTTGCTAGAGCTTTTTCTTTAAGTTGATTGTCAAAAATTTCGTAAGAGTCTTGTAAGTTTGTCAAGTCATTAGTCGATACCGATCTATTTTCTTTAATTCTATTCCATTTCGCCACATATCTGTTGAATTTTTTTAATTGGCTTTGTTCTGTGGATTTAACGGGAATTCCCGTCGATTTTTTCTGCTTATTGTTTGAGTTCGTGGTCTTACCTTTCTTTCCCATCATGAAAGCTTATAACTGAAGACGACTGTCCACAGCGCTTGCAGTGTAGATGATTACTACACCATCATAATAAACCATTCATTGGTTGAAGCACTTTTCACTAGCTACATTGAAAAACACGTCATTACTCTTTGGCTTCTAAGGCCAAACTCCCCTCCCTCTCTGTGACAACAGCTGCTTGTGGGTATATTTATTTAATTTTTTTTATTATTTAGGTGTACAATGTTTAATAAAATAGTTCAGTGCTTGATAGGAAACGTTGAGAAGAATAACGTGCAAAAAGTACTGTGATGAAACTTGAGCTTTGCGCCAACAGAATAATGTTTTAAATCTAAACATTTATTGTTTTACTTGGTTATAAGGAGTTCTGAAGGTTCTTGAGAAAGAGCAAATTCAGTACTAGAATTGTTACTCCCCACTTTTGACCATCATCATTGATTATTCTCCTAAAATCCCATTAAACAAGTATTTAAGATAAGATCGGCAGATAGTTGGGTTGGGTTGTTTTACCTCTGAGCGGCACTTTTTTGGCACACAATTGGCTAAATGACCAAATCTTAAGGACCCCGAAGGCTCAGAGAATGTTGGGGAAGGAGATCCATTGGAACAGCCGTTGGGAGACAGATGGTAGTCTGCCGTCAAGGCCCATCCATGTGTACTCTTTAGCGTGCATATGGTATGGCTCTCCCGCACACATGGCCACGGTTTAACGTCCCATCCGACCGACAGCGGCCTTTCCAAGCTCATCGGTGTCCCCTACTGACCGTGGACAGGGCGGGCAGTTTTACGGAGATAAATCTCAACGTTCACACAGCGGGAACTCGAACCTCGGAACTGCAGATTACGAACCTGGCGCGTTACGACTGAGCCACCCTGCCCTGATCGGCGGATAAAATAGATTATATTATCAAAATGGCTATTTCATGTCCTAATGAAGTAAATGTTGTGTAGGATAAATGAGGTTAGAGGGGGAAAAGGCCCACAACTTGGCTAGATCTCTGATGTCATCAGTGGTCTACATCGCTTTAGTGTTGAATCCATGCATTTATTGGGAGGGGTGGGAATTATTTTTTCTGAAACAAATCAAAACCCTAAAGGTCACCTACCCTAAAGGTCACCTGCCAATGAAAAAGTATATTCAACACAGCATAACTGATCAGTATCCCCAAGGAAGAAAAAAAAACATCATCCAACGTCACATAATATCCTTAAACACTTATATGTCAAATATATTATTTTGACTTAAGTAAAACCGTAGAGTTGCTTTCAGAATACTAAACATTCTAACTTGAATTTTGCTAAACGTTCTGATGAACGAAATAGAAATGGTTATTATGGCTGAGAGGAAAAGAAGTCCTTGTTGTTCTCAGTACACTTTCTAATTATGCTAAATATACTTCTTTCTAAAACGAAAAGGGAAGCTGCTCGTTTCCATCTCTCTAAGGCTGTCGGGTATTCATATTTCAGTAGTGCAACTATTCCTGTGTGTAAATCACTGGACATGTTAACTGTTTCATCACAACACTCGGCCATGCATTTACTCCATTCTGAGGTGAATATGATAAAATCCGAGTTCATTGATTTATTTATGAGAACATTTCATGGAAAATAACGATTCGAAATTAGTGCATTAGTTAAGCGAAGAATAATTAATTTGGAACGATAAGAGTAGGCATAACCAAGATTTGAATTTTTTGCGGAGTATTTGAGAATTCCAAGGCTGTCAGTTTTAACAAGGAACATGTTTATAATCGCTATGGAACCGGCCTGCGAAACAGTAACTAAAATAAATCTGTTGAATTGGTTTCTTTGAAAACGTTTAATAAACTCTTTATAATAAACATTAGACATGTCAGGTCCATCATGAAAAGAGTGTCGACAACGCATGAGTCTTAGACAATGATCATAAATATAAACATACTCCGTATATGTGCTAAATTGGAGAGGCTATTCAGCACAAAGAAGGGTAAATTAAGGGGTAGACTTCAGATTACAAAGATGTTTATGGAAATGGTGCATAATGAAAGGTGTCTACGGATCGATCACTACTCTGAATCAAAACAAAAATCGCAAGCTCAGGTGTGTAATGTGGCTAAACGATTTACACCAAACAAAAATTCCAACAATTTGCATCATCTCCTTTAACTTCTCATATGTTATACAAAATCCACGTGATACTTACGACACTTTGTATGAAGATGAAATTTGACATCAGGAGCTTGTTCGTTGTTACCTGAGCCTTAAGCTCATTAAATATTCTACTTTCTTCGCGACATTACGATGCCGGAGAATGCTAGTTTACATAGATAATTTAATTGCAATAATCCCTTTCGGTAGAAAAAAAAATCTGATTATAAACAGTATTCTTTGTGTAATGTCACAGCTGAAGCTGCTTTTGACTGGAAACACTAAACAGGGATTAGCTTAGTTAACCTAGCAAAAAAGTTTTTTGTAATTTAATATTTCCCGAGGACGTGAAATGAAAGGAGTTTATCCGAATAAATCGTCAGATTGAATAACTATTAAACAGAGATTAGCTTAGTTAACTTAGCAAAAAATTATTTTGTAATTTAATATTTCCCGAGTTCATTCGAATAAATCGTCAGACTGAATAACTGTTAGAGAAGCGAGATTTTGACAGAAGAATTCACAAAATAAAATGTCTCTGATTTATCTGGGAATGAAAAGCAGAATTGTTGCGTATGAATTGCAGCTAAGCAGAATGGGTGTTTGGTTTTTTTCAGTTTTAATTAAATAAGTTTACTCTGCAAACGATTAACTTTAAATGCACTTAGGAATGAATAAGGAAGGGAGGTGCAAGGAAGCCATGTCTCTCTCCCACTTTAAGAATGCTATTAAGGATAATGGAGGCTGAAAATTATCAAAATTCCGCATATTTCGCGCATTTTTCAAGATATTTTTAAAGACCTCTGGAAGTGACGAGAAAATGTTTTGCTGGAATGAAAATCCAATCTCTTGCTCCTTACTCATTTTTACATTTTCACCGGCTAGATTTTTTCACTTCATCTCCTCCACACCAGTGGCGCACTCAGGATTTAATCTTGGGGGGAGCTTATGGGCCCGCTGGCCCTGCTCGGGCAAACGAGTAGCGCTCGGTCCGCCCGAGCACTACTTCGGCTAGATTTTTTCACTTCATTTCCCCCCCATCAGTGGCGCACTCAGGATTTAATCTTGGGGGGAGCTTATGGGCCCGCTGGCCCTGCTCGGGCAAACGAGTAGCACTCGGTCCGCCCGAGCACTACTTCGGCTAGATTTTTTCACTTCATCTCCTCCCCACCAGTGGCGCACTCAGGATTTAATCTTGGGGGGAGCTTATGGGCCCGCTGGCCCTGCTCAGGCAAACGAGTAGCGCTCAGTCCGGCAGGGCACTACTTCGGCTAGATTATCACCGGCTAGATTTTTTCACTTCATCTCCTCCCCACCAGTGACACACTCAGGATTTAATCTTGGGGAGAGCCGATGGGCCCGCTGGCCCTGCTCGGGCAAACGAGTAGCGCTCGGTCCGCCCGGACCGAGCGCTACTCGTTTGCCCGGTCTGCTCGGTCCGCCCGGAGCACTACTTCGTTCGCCTTGTGTTCACAGCGGCCGTGATTCCCGAGAGCTATAGGGCATTCTCACCTTATGTGACCGTTAATTCATAAGTAGTATAGAAATAGAAGACACGATACAACATAAAAATAAAAAATAAATTTTGATTAGGAAAAGATTTTTGGAAAATTTTCTAGTGTTTTTTTTTTCTTTTTCTTTGGTGGATGCCTGGGCCCCTTGCCCCCCCCCACCCCCTCTGGGTACGCCACTGCTCCCCACCCACCCCTTAATATTTTATTTCTGGACCCGCTCCTGAACGTATACAAATACGATTTCATGAACTGGTGTTAAAAACAAATTTCACGAAAAGAAGTTTTTCTTGGTTACCTCGAATTCGCATTAAGAATTTTGACACTTAATTAGCAAAGAGGATTAGCACCTTCGCCATTAGCGAGAACAATTATTCACAGTGCTAGGCCTCCGGAGATACTTTTCATTCTCTCAAAGGCAAGGCCATCTCCAGATAAAACGGCGCCCTCTTTCATGGTTTTCTATCGACGGACGGGAGTGAGATGTAGGATAATTGTAACGTAGAATAATTTTATCTTTTCTTATATGAATACAAATTGAATATGAATATGCAAACTCCAAAAATATTTATTTCTATACGTATCTTCGAACACCTTGCGCTCTTTAGCTCTTGCAGCCCTGGACAACTGCCTACTCAGTATGTGCAGTCGCTCAAAAAAGTATCCGAACACTACGGTTGATTACAGAATTCGGGAAAAATATCTGGCAACGTGTTATTTAGAAATTAGTGATTTGGCAACCTTCGTGTCACGTGATTACAGAATTCAGGAAAAATATCTGGAGCGTGTACAGCAACTGTACACGCTCCAGTTACCGTTCAGAGCAAACTGAAGCGTGTGCAGTTACTGCACACGCTCCAGTTTGCTGTGAACGGTAACTGCACACGCTCAATATTTCCGTGAGTGAGCCCACACGATCCAGTATCAAAATAATATGACCATCTACAGTCGCTCAAAAAAGTATCCGAACACTAAGGTTGATTACAGAATTCAGAAAAAAATATCTGGCAACGATTTTTTAGAAATTAGTGATCTGGCAACCTTCGTGTCACGTGACGGTTCTGTGCATCATCACTGGGGATTGTTTACCCAGCTCTCCTTCCAGTTTATACCTAGCTAAAAGTTTTAAATTTCACCATCAGATGGAGCAATTAAAACTTTTGAGAGATTCGAAAATTATGATTCATAATAGTATAGTCTAAAAAGAATTTTTTAAATATCTTTAAAAACGACCAGTTAGCTCCTAAAACAAAAAGCAAAACCATTCCTCCCCTCCCTTTGGGAATAAAAGTCGAAATCAATGTTGTCAATGCAAACTTCATGACAATGACATTTCGCAACTAAAATTTCACCTTTCTGAAATAAATTCATCGCTTACAATATTCGTTTGAAATTTTCAGTTGTTTTTTTACCGTTAGAGGACGCAATTATAACTACTGGGAGACTTTGAAAGTATTAATCGTAATATTCATCAATACTGTCTAACCCCAAAAAACTTTAATTTATCTGTTAGAACAAAATAGTTACACAGACGAAGGTGAAAACATTAGCTTGTTTTTCATTTCTGAAAAAACCTGCCCAACGTGATTCCGCTTAATAATAATCAAAGTATCAAATAAAATAAAAATAAAAATAGAAGAATCTATTGCAATATCTGGAAAATCATTTAAAAAAATGAATCTTTTGGAGATTTAAACGAAACCCTAACTTCTAGGGTGGGAGTCATGAATCATTGCAGGACGTTACACCATCTAATGCAAAACTCTGATTAACGTGAAACATCAACCACGACAAAGAGTTGGTTAGGATAAAACATCAACTAGATAAAAGATTCGAAGAAGGGAGATACCAATTAGTTATATGCATAATCCAGAGCGGAGGGGGGGAATTCTAACTAGAGGAAGGTTTTAATTAGAATTCCAGAAACAATTAATGCGAATAACAATCACGGAGAAACCGCAAATCGAAACATAAGCATGGCATTATGCCAACTGTCTTTAAAGACCTCTCCGTGGAAGCAACAGCGAAACGATGAACCATCAATTAGCACGAATGCTGTAACTAAAGGAAACGTTACGTGGAGTTAGAAATTCAAAGCAGTAGACAATTTAAGAGAAAAACAATACTAAAAATGAGAACGATATGTTACTTCATCGAAATGAAATAAATAATGATATAGAGCTTAAAAAGAGACATTTTGCAAAATAGGTAGAAGCATTAAAAGGAAAAAATCGATTCAATGAGGTTAGAGACAAATTGCCTAATACTAACTTATATAAGGGGGCAGGGGCGGGGGTGCTCAGTCGGTAGCGCGCCAGGCTCGTAATCTGTAGTTCCCAGTTCGAGTCCCAGCTTGGTCAGCGTTGAGATTTATCTCCGCAAAATTCCCCGCCCTGCCCACGGTCAGTAGGGGACACCGATGGGCTTGGAAAGGCCGCCGTCCGTCGGATGGGACGTTAAGCCGTGGCCCCGTGTGTGGGAGAGCCATACCCTGTGCACGTTAAAGAACACGCTGGATGGCCGTGACGGGAGGCTACCATCTGTCTCCCAACAGCTGTTCCAGTGGGTCCCCTCCCCCAACCTTCTCTGAGCCTTCGAGGTCCTTGTGACCTGCCCATTTAGCCCATGGTGTGCAAAAAAGTGCCGCTCAGAGGTAAAACAACCCAACTAACTTATATCAACTGAAAAGGAAAAAAAATAAATCTTTTTTCGAAACAAACACGAATTGATGCTGAGCGTTAACTGTTCTGAAATGATTAACTTGCTGTAAACTAATGGAGTGGTTGAAACCTTTTTCAATTTGGGTAACTCGATTTTCACTTTCCTTATCTTTGCGGTTACCCTTAAAAACAAAAATAAGCGGAGCTAAGCACTTAACACACAAATAAAAATTCACAAACTAATGATTTAAAAACTTTATTTGCATGAGCACAACTTAAGTAACAAACTCAAATTACAAACTAAGAGTATAAATAGCGACTTCTGTAACAATTAAAAAATATAATTTTGATTTTATCGTTCATATTTTTTACGTCTTCTTACTCGAGAACCATTGGATGTATGAATAAGGATGAAACTCACTTGCGACTTTGTCCCAGGAGAAGCTTTGACTAATGAGACAAAGTTTCTTCAGTTAAGTACCAATTAATGCTTAATTTGACAAGAAGACTGATCTAGGCCTGGCAGAAGCCATAAAAAAAGTGAAGCTAACTAACGATGCGGGAAGAAATAACACTAAGGAAGAGGAAACAAAAAAGCTATGAATATTAATGAACGATATATTAATTATCGTCTGCCTCTAAAACAGAAAATTAGCCACTTTCCGAAAACAGAAGAAAAGAAAGTAAAGCACAGAATAGGAAGCGAAGGAACTGCTCAGAAACCTTAGAGCACATGAAAAAGAAGAAAATAATGGAAATGTGTAAAGGAGATTATCCTTAAATATCTCCTCCCTTGACTAGAGATGAATTGTTTCACTTCTTAGTAGTACTTTTCTACCCACAATGACTAAATGGCCAGAGTCAAGGTCTTAGAGCTGGAGTGACGAAACAGACTTGCTGGATGGCTATTACGAGAATAGTGAAAGTATCCCATCAAGGCCATCCAGTATGTTTTACCTGCACAGCATGGGTTCATGGCTTAACCTCCTCTCCGACATCGGTCTTTTGAAGTTCATCGCCGTCCTTTCTTATCAAGGGCAGAGGGGGAGTTGGCGGAGAAACCCTCGACACATTCAGTGCAGCAGGGCCGTGCGGTAGATTTTTTCATTATGATGCAAGTCTTCGAAATGCCGCCCCTTAAATGTTTTTTCTTTAAAATAACCATCAATTGTAATTTAAAAAAAAAAACTGCACAAAATGTACGAATACTCTTTTTAATTTGAAAATATAAACTACTTTAAAAGAATGATATCAACTACAACAATCTACTACAGTTTTACCCTTCTAACTTTAACAAATTCGTTAATTAGAGATGTGTAGTCTAGAGTGGCAACCAATGTAGATTCAATAGAAATTAATGACAGATTTCTAAGTTTTGTTTGGCTTATTGAACTTCTTAAGTAGTGTTTTATTAATTTTAATTTGGAAAAACTTCTTTCCCCCTAGCTACAGAGACAGGGAGTGTTAATAAAATTCTCAGAGCTACAACAGTATTCGGATACAAAGCAATTAAGTTATTTTGGCACAAATAATTTAAAACATCCAAAGGTTTCATAGAATATGGTAGCATTCGGGATACATCACGTAATTCTTCTTGAAGATCATTTGCATTTATATCTGATTCATTTTCGACCGGAAGTATTGACTGGAGACTGGTACTATAATTTTCTAGCGTTTTGTCATCTATATCCTTGAGTTTTAAAATGTCATATAAAAACTGAAAATTTTTGCTATGGGTTTCCAGAAGCGTGAATCGTTCATTCAGAGAATTAAGGGTAATGTCCAGAATATAATAGAAAAAGTTTTTTTTTAATTTATTCTCCTCTGTTAAGGGTTGATCGACATCTTCTTCATAGTCAAATTGACGCTTTTTCCTTCTGGCTCTAACTTCAGTTTCGGCAGGAAATTCTGCACTGCATTCAAGATTCTCTGCAATCTCATTAGCAGCAATTTTCATCTGATCATATCCAGATTGTCTATAACTTTTCACTTTTTCTATGGTTTCTGATAACATCCTTACACAATCTGACAAATTTATAGTTATAGATTGCAATAGCTTCAAATAAAATATCATACCAAAGAATTACACCGCATATGGCCGAGTGGTTAGCGCGCTTGGCTACTGATCTAAGGGATCTGGGTTCGAGCCCCTGGTAAGGCATGGCTGTTCGTGTCGTTTTTCTGCTGAGGTCCTGCCATCCTCTCAGACCTTCTACTATGGCATATAAACTGACAGGGCTCCTGTCAGACCTCTGTGGCAAGCAGCTGCTTGAGGGGATATTAATTAATAAACTTGTAATTTTTTATATTTTTTGCTAATCATCGTGCTTTAACTTTAGTTTCTGCATCTCTGTTGATGTCTTCTATTATTTGGAATAATGCATCATAGATTTCGCAAAGTTGAAGTCGTAAAGGTTTTAACGCATCTACTGTGCTTGACCACCTAGTAGCACTCAATGGTTTTAGAGTTAATTGTGAAACTTTTTTTAGCACTTCCCAACGCTTTGTAGAACCAGAAAAAAAAAGTGTAAAGTTCTTGTACAATGGAAAAAAAAAAGTTGTTGTTTCTGTAGAAGAAGACGCTGCATCATTAACAACTACGTTTAAAGAATGACACGCGCAGGGCACATAAAACGCCCTTGGATATTTTTCAAATATTCTATTTTGTACACCCTTTCTTACTCCTTTCATATTAGCTCCGTTGTCATAACCTTGTCCTCTAAGCCACTTTAACTCAAAACCTAACTTTTCCAAATGTGTCAGAATAAGTTCTGCCAAACCCTCTCAGGTTGAATCACTAGCTTCAAAAAAACCAATAAAGAATTCTTCAATTTCATATTTATTTTGAATGGAGTTTAAAGCGACAACTCTTATTGTTAATGAGAGCTGTTCAATATGACTTACGTCTGGGGTACAATCGGCGATTATCGCAAAATATTTAGCGATTTTTGTTATTTCGACAATTTTGCTTAAAATTATATTTCCCATCAAATTCATCAATTCATCTTGTATATTATTGCTTAGATAAGTCACAGACCATTTATCAGACTCGCGTTGAACTCTTCCGATATGTTCTTCCATAACTGGATCAAACTCAGAAAGCAATTCTACCAACTTTAGGAAATTTCCGTTATTAGGCTGAAACAAATGTTCAGTTGTTCCACGAAAAGCTAAGCATTGTGAGGCCAATAGTCTAATTATTCACATATTTTTTTTTAGAACTCCTCTCCAATGCTGAATTTCCATATCCATAATTCGTTGATATTCAGCGTCAATAGTTATTTTCTGCTTTAATCGAATGTCCAATTCTTTCCATGCTCTAAAAGCATTTCTCTGATTTACAGAATTTTCGTGCATTGTGAGGGCTCTTATAAGATTTCCCCAGTCAGAATAACCTTTTTTGGGCCAGTCATTAATAGCAGACGAATTATCAAATAATATACAACAAAAGCAAAAAAGGCATCATTTGTAACAGAGTAAATCAACCAACTTCTCTCAACGACTTCACTATTGCTCAACACTTTCAAATAATGCGAGGGCAAAAATCTACGCCTTCCTTTATTAATAGGAAACTCGAATTCTTTAATTTGATGTGGACCCCTCTCAACCAGTATTTGAGGAGTTTCAGATGACATGCAGAAAGCATTCAATAATGCAGGAGCAGAAGGAATTTCGTTTAATATCTGCTGGCTGCCACTGCTACTGTTACCCGGCTCTTGATGAACTTCTGATGGTGTTATTTTTTGGCTCTCTTCAACAACTTCTTCTGGAAGTGATTGGGGCGGCACTGAGTTTTTATTTGCCAAATCCAAAGCAGTAGCTGTTGATGTGGATGTGGACGACTCATCTAAACAGGACTTTTGTACTAAGAATTCCTTCATAACGTAGCTTAGCTTTCTTCCTTGTTCCTCTTTCTTTAAGCGTTTCTTTTTATATTGACTTACAGACAATTTTTTCCTTTTCTGTTCCATACTGTAATAAAAATATTAAATAAAAATTCACAGTCCTTCGCAAAAATGCAAACCGGGGGGGGGGGGGGGGTCATTGAAAATGATTAAATATGATGATGCTTATCATGCTATTAAAATAGGGTAGATAAAATAACGATAGAAATGAGTTGCAAAGCTAGTAAGATTTGTAAGTAACAGAACATAATAAATAGATAACGAATATCTGTCAAATTGACGGCTAGCAGCCGTTTTGACAAATGCCTTTCTTTAACTTGTTATCGTATTGTCTCCACTTCAACGTATATGAATTTGGTTAAAATACAGCAATAAATAACGAACGCAAAAGTAGGCAAATGCAAATATTTCCTAAGCAACTCTCTCTCTATCACACACAGAAGGCAAAAGTAGCCCAATAGTACCTAAATAACTTTCTATCTATCACACAGAGGCACACGTTTCGCACCTGAGATATACCCAGTCCATGCAAATGCTACTTTTTAATTCAAGTCCCTATTGTCATAACATAATCATTTTCAGTGATAATAAGTAACTACATTGCTGTAAAAAACAATAATTCTCTTATCTGATCTACTTTTTAAACACAAAAACTGAATTAGTATAAATGCACAAATATTATACTGATACAGATATATTATATATCTGATTTACTGATTTAAATACAGCACAGCCACTTGCCACTTCTCATGACAAACTAACATTAAAATCAAATATTGTCAATAATTGTAAGCTCAAAGTAGAACTATCAACACGTGCAATTGTCTTTTGTGATAATTGCCGCCTCAGCTTTTAGGAGCGGCCGCGCGGTATATTACAAACAAAAATAATAACTTCGCGCTGTCAGATCAAAAGTCTTTCGGCGAGCGCTCACCAACAATGCACTTGCACCAGAAACCGAGATCAAAGGGTACCGAAAGCGCTGAGGCAGAGGCGTACGATAAATCAAAAATCGTATACATCAATATCGGAATAACATAGACCAATATAGAAAAGCGTTGCGTAAAGATTTTTAATTATTAAATGGTCCAAAATGTATTTTGATTTCGCTGCTTATGCCGCCCCCTTACGGTGCCGCCTGATGCGGCCGCCTCTCTGCATCATAGCACGGCACGGCCCTGCAGTGCAGAGCTATCGACTGAGCAACCTTCCCTCCCCCCTTACAAAGGAAAAGCGATATATTTCTTTTTCCGCACCATCTGACATTTGTATCGCAATTACACATTTCTTCCCTTCTCATTCTCCCCAACGTCGTTTCGTTCACCTTTCAAATGCAAAAGAAATTAATTTCGTTTCATACTTTCGTTACCTTTTCCTTCTTTTCAAAGCAGCACATTTCTACTAAATGCAAACGAATATATTTAGAAGTCAAATAAATGAAATATCAGTTTGGGGATAAGGTACAGTCGCTCAAAAAAGAATCCGAACACTGCGGTTGATTACAGATCAACCGCAGTGATCATATGACATATGATTAGTGATCTGGCAACCTTCGTGTCACGTGACACGAAGGTTGCCAGATCACTAATTTCTAAAAAAAAATCGTTGCCAGATATTTTTTCTGAATTCTGTAATCAACCGTAGTGTTCGGATTCTTTTCTGAGCGACTGTACAAAGCAATGTACCATTTTTCAAATGTCACTGCGCTGATACATTTTATGTTAACCGATAATTGTACAATTATCTGTCGACGCAAATCAGTGTTGACAACCTAAATTGAACCTTTAACATCAATTTGCAATAAGATTAAAACAAAAGTTTCCCGGTGTAAAAATGACTCCTTCTACTATTAAAACAAACACCCTGGAGTCAATATAACGAGACGAAGTGCCTGACTTGTACGGTACGGATGTCAATACCGTATGGTTGCATCGACAAACCTTTGAGACATACCTCAGAGTCTAAGCACACCTATATACAATGAATAGCAGAAGAAACCGGATCCGTGCTTATACAATTCGAGAACATTACTGTGAAGTCACTAGATGTTTCTCCCATGATTTCTGCTTATTTGGACTCATGAAACGAACCCTCTTACCATACTGCGAAACAGTTAACGGATTATAGAGACTTGCAAAAGTAATGGGAGAGATTAAATATGGGAGTCTCTGGTTTCGAACTGTACTTTGGACAATACAAAGGGTCATTTTTTTTTAGTTTTTTGGGTAAAATGTCTTTTTTTTTGTTGTTTTTGGTCACTTCTCAGAATCTGTTTTTTGACCTTTGCTCTCCTTCTATGGGACCTACGATTTTGAGACTTTAGGGTCACTTTGGGACAACCCTTTTCCACACTATTTCACCGGTAGGGGGCGCTTTTCGAAATAGAAAGGTGTGTTTTTGGTGTCCAAAGTGGACCACTACGGCGCTGTTTTTTACCGAAACTGGGGACTTTGGAGACTGACCATTGGGGTTGGCCTATAGAGGACTGAGGGGGACATCTAGTGGTCACATGGGATTGGTCATTTTGCTATTCTTTCCAGGTGAAAAATGGGGTTGAAGTTTTCATTTGTTTTTTTACAGACTATACATTTGAAAAGTATAGTCTGGCTTCTTATTACAGTGGAAGGTAGGCTTTACGGCAATTGTTGCACAACAGGTACACCAGGTCGAGCGTGATCTCAGGTGGCATAAAGGTATATCATTGTCTACGTGCCTCTGAAAACAGCGCAATGTAACGTAATCAATCTTGGTATTACTCGCGAACAAATTCGAAATTTCACACAATTTTCTGCCGCTTGTTTGGAGGTAATTTCTCGAGATCACACGATTCGTCTACAAGCGCTCATGGCTTCCAAACTTTTTAAGCCTAACACCTTTTACACCATGGATTTTGAAACTAAATATTCTTGTATAAGAGTAGTTGAAAACTATATCGCGGTAGCTCTCCCATTATCGGTTTGGCAAACCAAACGTCACCACACATTCTTAAAAAAGCGTCCCATTGGGAACTATCTAGATGAATAAGAGTGCTAAAATTAATGCTTCGGGAAAAAAAAACACCATTTTTGCATTTGATATGTTGTACAGTCGCTCAAAAAAGAATCCGAACACTACGGTTGATTACAGAATTCAGAAAAAATATCAGGCAACGATTTTTTAGAAATTAGTGATCTGGCAACCTTCGTGTCACGTGACACGAAGGTTGCCAGATCACTAATTTCAAAACAGGTATGGAGGTTAAATAATTTAATAGAAACAATGTGTTCTAAGAATTTTATGAAATTAGTGATCTGGCAACCTTCGTGTCACGTGACACGAAGGTTGCCAGATCACTAATTTCTAAAAAATCGTTGCCTGATATTTTTTCTGAATTCTGTAATCAACCGTAGGGTTCGGATACTTTTTTGAGCGCCTGTACTATCGAAGCAAACTACGTAAAACATACGATTTTCCCACGTTACCTTCTAAAAGTTTTATCAGAGGGGAAATAGGCTTTTAAACAGAACAATTGAGTCAGGCATATATTGAGTTATCATTGAAATATGACCACCCTAGTCAAAGGAATTCTAACTTTGAAGAACCTTTAAAGTAAACGTGTAAAGGAAAATGTGACCAAAGGTAAATTACAGCTCTCAATCAATTGTACTTAAATATCGATTTCAACAATATGCCTTCATCATTGAAAGAGTTACGAAAACTTGAACATTTAACAATAGAAATACTAGACAAAAGAACTTACTTTTGAAGTTGATTGAAAATAAGAAGTATTGTTTCAAATCGTTTCATAGAAAACTATATATATTTTAATAAATGTTTCCCTTCAATAAATGTTTAACTCTTTGATAAAATTCTTAGAACACATTGTTTCTATTAAATTATTTAACCTCCATACCTGTTTAAAAATTGGAAAAAATACTTTTGTAAATCGAAATTTAGATTTCATTGAGATCTTTAGCCACATTTTCTCAAAAATAAAGAAGCTTATTTTAGAAGATCTTTTAAATTATCTTCCACAGGATGAAGTGGTCATAATTCAATGGCCACTGAGTGCAAATGCTACAGCAAAAGACAATTACGTCTGCCATTCATTCGCCATTCTTCTGCGCAACGGTTTCAAAGATGATTTCAACCGGTCGGGCACTGATGAAATGATATCTACGAGAAATTGTAGGAGACAAGTGTTAGGAATTTAGCAGTAACTATCTTATACATATCTACGTCATAAAAGGAAACAAAGGCGTTTGTGATGCCTATATCGCAAGTTTTGAATGCAGACAATTGGTATCATGCTATCTGGCCAAATGAATCCAGATCTACATTGTTTTGCATGTGTCGTAACAGTGGTTGCGACTCTGTCAAAGACGACAATTTACGGATTCTGCATATTATTGCGTCTACTACATAAATTTCTGGAGAGGGTCACATGATATGTTGTATCCACTGACGCACATGAAAAGGCTGCAATATGTCAACATCTACTTCAATAATAATTTTGAGCCATGTGCACAAAGTGATGTACTGTTGCACTTCTACTGTGGTAGCTGTTGGTTGGTTATTTGGAGTTTAATGGCGCAATGGTAACTAGGGCCACAATGCGCTAGACAAGTTGGGTTGGGTTGTTTTACCTCTGAGCGGCACTTTTTTTGCACACCATGGGCTAAATGGCCAGGTCACATGGACCCCAAAGGCTCAGAGAAGGTTGGGGGAGGAGACCCACTGGAACAGCTGTTGGGAGACAGATGGTAGCCTCCCGTCAAGGCCATCCAGCTTGTTCTTTAACGTGCACAGGGTATGGCTCTCCCGCACACGGGGCCACGGCTTAACGTCCCATCCGACGGACGGAGGCCTTTCCAAGCCCATCGCTGTCCCCTACTGACCGTGGGCAGGGCGGGGAATTTTGCGGAGATAAATCTCAACGCTGACCCAGCTGGGACTCGAACCTGGGAATTACAGATTACGAGCCTGGCGCTCTACCGACTGAGCCACCCCCGCCCCACTCGCTAGACAAGACATATAGTAAAAACAAAATCAGATAAAAATCATGAAAATCCACAACCAAAGCTAAAAGCAATATGTAAAGTCGATAAAACCAGCATAAAAGTCAATACAAATAGAGAATCTAAAAGGTCAAGTAGTATAAAACCGGGAAAATAACAACGGGTGTAGAAGGCCCATATAAAAATTAACAAGTGCAAAAGATTAGAACCGGTTAAAATAACCACAATAATGTAAAAAATCAAAGACAGGAGTAAAAAGTGTTTCATCCGATAAAAGATGTCGGAGGGTAAGAGGCTTGAACGTAAAATCCTGAAAAGTAAAAAGTAAACGTCTCTCTAGATTAAAAGCTGGATAATGGATTAAAATATGTTTAACAGTTAAAACGGTGTTAAAAAACTCGCACTTAGGTTCGTCGTTCTCTCGAAGGGGAAATGAATGAGTGATAAACGAATGACCTAAGTTGAGCCGAGCAAGTACAGTCGCTCAAAAAAGTATCCTAACATTATGGTTGACTTCAGAATTCAGAAAAAATATCTGGCAACGATTTTTTTAGAAATTAGTGATCTGGCAACCTTCGTGTCACGTGACACGAAGACACAGATCACTAATTTCTAAAAAAACGTTGCCAGATATTTTTTCTGAATTCTGAAGTCAACCATAGTGTTCGGATACTTTTGTGAGCGACTGTACAACTTCTTTCTTGTGATTCCTGCGAAGACAAGACTGCCACGCTTTGACAATGGGATTGATCTCGAAAATGGTAGCAATCGATACATTGAATATGATAATACTCTTGCGTTTCCCATTAGATACTGTGTTTGATGAACAAAAAACCTAACTTTGGCCATACTATATCCAAAACCGTTTTTAAATTTTAGCCGTTTTGAAAATTTGTCCGTTGAACTAAACTTACCTACATAAGCACATGTGGACTCTGTGTTATCTGTGAATGTAAGCAAACCACATCTACTTGTGAGATATAAAAATTCATGCTACGACGAATTCAAGCAATTATCAAATCAATAGCGAATTTTACAAGATATTGGCGAAGAATATTTAGCGCTCCTTTAAGCGGTATAATTGAAACATGATTTTAAAGGTGCGGTTTATGGAACACAGTAGTTTATATAAAAATATCCGGGTGTTAATGTCATTTTCTATGTAATCATGGGGAAATAAATTAATATGAAAAATTGCGAAATTCAGGAGAACACATACAGAAAGCGAATTCCTAGAGAAAACCGTCAAGCGTTTAAACTGTTCCAATTATTGCTTTTAATTATCGTCTACTCAAAGAGTTTGGAACTAACTTTCGCTGTTCTTAGCCAAAAAACCCACAAAAAGGAGTAAGTGGGATTTGCCAACTAGCAATAGCATTAAAAATACTCCCATTGAAATGACTTCTCTTCAAGTAGATGCATTAAATCGGCGTGTTGTCCATTCTTCGAATGTTAGATATCGAATGTTTAGAATCATTCAAGTTTCTAAGCTTCCTGGAGCCTTAAAAAAAAACCATTGCCAAAAACGCAAGTGGCTTCAAAATAAATTGAAGTGTTATTAGCTGGTTAACGACGTGCGCCAATTTATGTGGGCTTCCTTCTTTGATGGGTAAGTGAGGGGCGGGGGTGGCTCAGTCAGTAGCGCGTGTAGTTCCCAGGTTCGAGTCCCAGCTGGGTCAGCGTTGAGATTTATCTCCGCAAAATTCCCCGCCCTGCCCATGGTCAATAGGGGACACCGATGGAGTTGGAAAGACCGCCGTCCGTCGGATGGGACGTTAAGCCGTGGCTCCGTGTGTGGGAGAGCCATACCCTGTGCACGTTAAAGAACATGCTGGATGGCCTTGACGGGAGGCTACCATCTGTCTCTCAACAGCTGTTCCAGTGGGTCCCCTCCCCCAACCTTCTCTGAGCCTTCGGGGTCCATGTGACCTGGTCATTTAGCCCATTGTGTGCAAAAAAGTGCCGCTCAGAGGTAAAACAACCCAACCCAACCCTTGATGGGTTATCTGTTTGTTTGGAAACGGCAGAAAGTTTGTAAACATTAATAACACTAAATCGCTGAAGCGCATTCTGGACCGTACTTTAAAAATGTTTCAAAAGACTGCTCGATTGTTTCTATTTTTAATAAATATAGTGGTTCTTGCAGGCTAACTGGAAGGACCGAGCATCTTTCGCGATCCATTAGAAGTTTTTAGCGATCCAGTGTTAGGTATCCTCTAGTTTTCATAAAGATGCTAGGAATTGAAATTTACAAAAAGCTTCAGCACATTGAAAAACAGAGAGCAATAAAACCAAGTTAGAATCAGAAGTTAGATTCGTTTATTTAAACCCCTAACCAGTATTTTTCAGAATCAAGACTTATTACGGATAAAAAAATTATTGACATGAAATGGTCTTATCGAAAGTTATAAGATCATCTGCGACTAGACAAAAATCGATGTTGGAAATCTTTTTCTAGGAATTCTCTTGCCGTGGGAATTGATTTCCCTTTCACTGTTATCGGGAAAAAAGGAAATAATTTGTCTGAAGAGAAAAAGTCAATTCTTTTTTAAAGTAATAACATCTTCAGACTGTCTCGCCTTTCAAGTGTTAAATTTGGTGTATATAGCTAATATTTTTTGTATCACTCTTTTTCGAGGTAAGAAGTTTATTGAAACTATGGCTGCTACTCTAAGGTGGATGAACGGAGCGAATCTGGTTCTTTTCAAGAGCGCGTTGGGTTGGGTTGTTTTACCTCTGAGCGGCACTTTTTTGCACACAATGGGCTAAATGTCCAGGTCACATGGACCCCGAAGGCTCAGAGAAGGTTGGGGGAGGGGACCCACTGGAACAGCTGTTGGGAGACAGATGGTAGCCTCCCGTCAAGGCCATCCAGCGTGTTCTTTAACGTGCACAGGGTATGGCTCTCCCGCACACGGGGCCACGGCTTAACGTCCCATCCGACGGACGGTGGCCTTTCCAAGCCCATCGGTGTCCTCTACTGACCGTGGGCAGGGCGGGGAATTTTGCGGAGATAAATCTCAACGCTGACCCAGCTTTGACTCGAACCTGGGAACTACAGATTACGAGCCTGGCGCGCTACCGACTGAGCCACCCCCGCCCCCATTCAAGAACACGAATGAAGCGTGATTAGTCTTCTTTGAAGTAGAGTAAAACCAATGCCGTGGTCGTAAAAAAACGCAGGACTTCCTTTTTTTGTCAGATTGGTGATGTGGTCTTTCCTAGCAGGGCTAAAGCACACGCTACGACATTCGAATTGCGAGTTAACTGGCCATAACACGCAATTCGAGAATGTTCAAAATAATTTGATAACCCCATCGAATACAGGAATCTAAAGAGATTTATTTCCATAACTAGTGCTCTACTTCTGGCCCGTTCAACATGCAGCTCAGAAGCAAATAGAATGCAAAATTAGAATGATCGACTTAGAGATGGAAAGACGGAATACATTGATAGGGTGTGACAGATCCAGTAATGTAGAAAATGCACATCACCTGATGCAATTGGAAAGTGAACGTAGGGGGAAAGAAGATACAATAAAGGAACAAGAGAGAGAAAATAAAACAAGAGCACAAGAAAGGAAAGATGAAATAAGAAAGCAAGTGAGACAAGATGAGATTAGAGAGGATGAATTAGACCAAGCTCGTGAATTGGAGTTGTCTGTATTGTAACTGAGGCGAAGCAGCTCATACTAGTAGACAATTTGACAGCTTTGGCTAGGAAGGGAGCGGACTCCGAGTTCCGGGAATTGGATGAGTTGCAGTAGTGTTAGCAGCTAAATGAAAGTACAGTGGGCAAGTCTTCGTAAGGAGTTGTTGATAGTGCTTTCCTGAATTTTGATTGGAAAGCTGATAATTTGCCTGCTAGGGAGATTGAATTTAATATATACAATAGAGATAATTTGGAGTTTAAAAGCAAGAAATTGATTACGAAATTAAAGTTTGTAAGCATCCAGCTACAGAATTACGTTTATATTTCACTCCATTTCATGCCATAAATTATAGAACTAGTTTTGGTGAAATTAAGGAAATGACATTAAATGTGGAAAAGAATGATAATGAGGGTAGGCTGGTTAATTTCTGAGATATAGTGGGACTTAACGATAGCGAATTAAAGAATAAACAAGAAGTGGAATGATGCGGCTTAAAAGTTGCGAATGAAAACTTTGAATTAGGAAGATTTAATGGTGATGTTTGCATCGGGGAAGAAATCAGGACACAGAATGGTAATCTTAAGGCATATAATGAGATGCAAAAGTGCAAAGCAAATTCTGATTCTGATAGTTCTGCTGCAAATGAGATAGCAGAGAAGTAGAGATCTTAGTTAATGCTGCTAAGAATAGTAATCTGGCGTCATCGAGTGAAGTGTTGGTTAGCAAAGGCATGTTGAACACTCACTGATGAAGACAGCTTGCAGAACTTTGCTGCATTGAGGACTCCTAGGATAATCACCAACGCCAAGCACAGCCTGACTTCCGGTTCGCCTTTGAGGTGGTCAAAGGAGCAGAGTGACGCAAAGAACGGCTCGAGTAGAGTACATCACTTCTAGTTCGAGCAGCGGCATTGCGTTACTATAGAGTAAAGAAAGGGACGCAGAAGTACCCCTAGAAAGAGACGTTATGAACAGTTGTGTCGCAAGGGAATCGAACCCTGCGCGATGCGTAAACGCATCACCTCTACTACTCTTTATTATGGAGGATAATAACCTCCATAATGTGTGTATGGTTTAGAGTCCTGAGAAGAACTTTTAGGTGCGAGCCTAAAAGAACAATGTTGCATGTTTTTGTGTTGTGTTACGTGTGTTGAAGAAAATATGTGTATTTGTTATTGTTTGGCTTTCATACGTTGGGTAAAAATGAAAATTCGATGTCTTTCAAGTAGGAAGGTAGCTGAAAGTTATCGCATGAGGTTTCCTTGGGAAGAAGTTTTATAAGTTATATTTTTTTTTGGGGGGGAGGTTGTATTTGAGTGTTATTGGTGGATTTTTAAAGTTTGTAAGTATAACTCTTAGATTTTTTTTTATATATTTCTTTTTTTCGGGGGAGGGGGATAAACATTACTTAGCTGTGTTGTATGTTGCAGTGGATGCTAAAATGCTGGAGGTTGGTCAAAGGATAAAATAGAATAAATTTCAAATAAGGTTTTTTAATGAAATTTGTGTTTTTGATTATTTCCTCTCAAATGAATGTGGGGTAAATTCTAAATCATTATATCTGGATAGAATTTTGGAATCATTGTGCGTACGGTTAGTTCATGTGTGGGAGTTATTCATGTGGTATGCAGGAGATCATATACTCTTATCCATCGTAACGATCATAGCATGGCTGTTAGCTCTCCGTGTAAGGTGTAAACAATGTGTAAGAGAAATTGAAGTTAATCCTTTTGTGCAGAGAGAAGGGGCAA
The DNA here is from genome assembly GCA_038380435.1 of Ryuthela nishihirai. NCBI lineage: Eukaryota > Metazoa > Arthropoda > Arachnida > Araneae > Heptathelidae > Ryuthela > Ryuthela nishihirai. The sequence goes on along the minus strand of JAWZYU010000017.1, from coordinate 86,650,882 downwards.
CGGAAGGTTGGGTTGTTTTTCCTCTGAGCGGCAGTTTTTGCACACCATGGGCAGGTCACATGGACCCCGAAGGTTCAGAGAAGGTTGGGGGAGGGGACCCACTGGAACAGCTGTTGGGAGACAGATGGTAGCCTCCTGTCAAGGCCATCCAGCGTGTTCTTTAACGTGCACAGGGTATGGCTGTCACGCACACGGGGACACGGCTTAACGTCCCATCCGACGGACGGCGGCCATTCCAAGCCCATCGGTGTCCCCTACTGACCGTGAGCAGGGCGGGGAATTTTTCGGAGATAAATCTCAACGCTGACCCAGCTGGGACTCGAACCTGGGAACTACAGATTACGAGCCTGGCGCGCTACCGACTGAGCCACCCCCGCCCCAACCTGTAAGGTGTAAACAATGTGTAAGAGAAATTGAAGTTAATCCTTTTGTGCAGAGAGAAGGGGCAACGGAAGGTGTAATAGAAATGGGACAAAGGGAGGAAGGTGAATAAATCAGGAAGGGAAGGGCGGAGGTGAAGGTTTAAAAGATCAAGGAGAGTAGGAAGGTGCAAAGGAGGTGGGGGCCACAAATCTTAAGTCAGGCCAGGTCGAGAGAGGGGGGGAGAGGAAAAAAGGTGCGCAGCAAACAGGGAGTGAATAGAAGAGAAGTTAAATGTCAATGTAGCAATGGGCTAGGGCAAAGCCGTCTTGGAAAGAAAAGACATCTGAGCGAAAAGCTAGCTACCAACTAACAACAGATTAAAGCAGGATAAGGAAGGTAGGGCTTGAAACAACATATCTTGTGCAACGAGGAAATTGTTTCAAGAGAGAAGGTCAGTGGATTAGATACGATGGAAAACACTAATCTCTTTCAGAAAAAGAAAGAGTTAGGTCCATATATAAATCTAGAGTGTGGCACAGGAGGGTGGAGAAGAATCGACAGTGTAGGACGGCTGGGGTTTATAACTGATAATGAATGGAAGAGTTTTTCTCATGACTGTCTGTAATCTGGGCATGACATGAGGTTGCCTTGAGGAGACCAGTTATACATTCTGTGCAGTTTTACAACAGAGATTGTCTTTTTTTTATCGTGTGGAGAAATTTGTTTAATTTAGGATGCCCAAGGCGAATTTTATGTAATTTGACCTGTAACGTTCTGGGCCAATGGGTTGGCATATTGTTAAAGTCCATGGGAAGGTTGTTAATGTTTTTTTCTAAAGGTTGAATTGGTGTGGTCAGTGTTAGATATTTAGTTATGGAAGGAGCTTCCTGTGTGTACCATCAGCTTGTTGTATAGTAGATGTTTGCTACTTGGAATGGGAATAACGGTGCGAAGAGAAAAGACGTTTTTTGCTAGAGTATCAGCCATTTCATTGCCTGGAATCCAATTTATATATACTCTAGCACAGGGGTCCGCAACCTATGACCCGCGGGTCACCAAGTGACCCATTTAGTAATTTCAAGTGACCCACTTGAGTTCCGCAAAAAAAACATAATATATAAAAATAAATTATACTTTATTTGCAGAACTCAAGTGGGTCACTTGAAATTGTTAAATGGGTCAGCGGGTCACCAAGTGACCCATTTAATAATTTGAAGTGACCCACTTGAGTTCCGCAAATAAAGTATAATATATAAAATTAAATTATACTTTATTTGCAGAACTCAAGTGGGTCACTTGAAATTATTAAATGGGTCACTTGGTGACCCGCTGGTCATAGGTTGCCGACGCCTGCTCTAGCATGATGTGTTTGGCATAGATTATGTATCTCCAGTAAGGTGCTATAAGTGACGCTTTGTTATTAAAATTTGGAGGTGATTTTAATAGATTTAATATAGCTGCTTTACTATCAGAGAATGGGGTTATATCAGTGTAGGTATTGTTAATGAGTGAATTTGAGAGTGTTACATCTTCTCTAATGGTGGCTAATTCGGACTCCATTATATTTAGTTGTTGTTGAAATTTGAGTGCTTGCCTGATGTTGTCAGAGGGGATAGAAAAGCCTCCTGTGGCTGTGTTATGTATGTCTAAATAACCATCTGTGTAGATGATTTGTAATGTGAGAGAATTTTATTGATGAAGTGGATCATTACAGGTGCATTTAGGTGGTTACCTGGGGCATCCTTATTGTACGTTGCAGGGTATGAGGGTGTAATTATTGACCATGACTATGCCCAGTCTGCAGTGAGTGAGGAAAAGTTGTTTTATCATTGGCATCGTTTATTGCTTTTTGGAAGAAATTACTTCTTCTTATCGTTTGTAGTATAAGTGATTTTCCGGAGTTGTGTGTGAATTTTTTAGTAAAAGGGTGTTTGTAATGAGAGGAGGTGATTCTGATGAAGTGGTTTAAGAGAATATGGGTCCTTCTTGTATCCAAAGGGATTAGATTGGCTCCCATTAAAAGTGAAAGGATTGGAGTAGTGAGAAGTAGGCACAGGCAAGTGCGTACGTCTTTGTGTTGCTGTTGAAGTAGACTATTGGAGTCTGAGTCAATTCCAATGCTTCTTCCATAGTCAAATCTGAATCTGATTGATGCATGATATAGATAAAGCGTTTGTTTAAGTGAGGGGCCCCAGCTATGTCCATCCAGGCATTTGAGGAGGTTGATAGCTTTTTTTTCATAGTTGATTAGCTTGTCAATCTGGGGTTTCCAAGTTAGTCGAGAGTCAAGAATAATACCTAGGAATTTGTGTGTATGTGCTGTGGTTAGGGTAGTATTTTAGATGTGTAGTTTAAGGTCTGGCAGTTTCCTTTTGGGAAAAGGGACGGTTGTTTTTTTGTCTGTAGTAAGTGTAAGACCCCCAAGTGTCAAAATATTCTTGCAAGGCTGTCAGGGCTAGCTGCATTCGTTCTTCCAGTGTATGGAAATGACGGCCACGGCTCCATATCGTGACATCAATCAGCGTAAATAGAAATATTTACATTTTTGGGCAGTATGGAAAGCAATTGTACTAAGAAGATGTTAAAAAGACAGGGTGATATAATTGATCCTTGTTATAAGCCGTGGTTGGTATTTCTGTATATCTGTTAGAGTGTTGTTGAGTTTAATGTATATATTTCTGTGTGTTATGAGATTTTTAATAAATACTGCAGTCTGCCTCCAATACCATGATGGTAAAGTTTGTACAGTAACCCCTTCTGCCAAACATTGTCAAAAGCACTTTTGATGTCTAAAAAAATTACAGTTACAGGGAGACTCATGGCAAGACCTGTTTGGATGTCTACTACTAAATCAAGAAAACTATCAATAGCTGACTTGTGTTTGAGGAAGCCAGTTTGTTGCGGATGGAGGACTTTGTGTTCTTCGATGTGCCAGTCTAATCTAGTTTTCATTATCTTTTCAGTCAGTTTTAATGTGGTGTTAGCCAGTGTGATGGGTCTGTATGAGTTGATGTTGATTTTATCTTTGCCCGGTATCAGAAGGAGAATAATATAACTGTGCTTCTGATTCAGGAAAAATTTCTGTTTGCCAGTGATAGTTTATGATATCAAGCAGAGGCTGTGTAAAAGTGGCAGGTAATTTGTTTAGTGTTTTATAGGTTATTTAATCAGACCTTGCAGCTGATTTAGCATTGGAGCTCTATGAAGTTCTATGTAGTCTTCTCTATGTACGGCTCTATGTAGTTCTTCAAGAGGGAAATCTAAGTTGAGGCAGGATTCTTCTATGTGTTTAGTGATTATGTATTCTTTATTCCAGAAATCAATACGTGTGTTTTTAATTTGCTGTAGGGATTGAGTCATAGGGGGGCTGTTGATAATGAAGTGTTGGGCAAAGGATTCAGCTAATTCTTTTTCAGATATATTTGAGGATGATGATTTGCCAAGATTTGGAGGATTCGATGGGTTTACCAATTTGTATGATCAATTTCTATGCATCCGTGAGTGGAGTGTATGTGTCTATTTTATCACAGATGCTCCTCCATTCTAGTTTGCGTAAATGTTTTAATTTTCCTTTGGTTGCTGCCACTATTCTTTTATAGTTGGTGATATCAATGGAGGTTCTGGTTCTTTTGAAACGCTTTTCTGCCCTCCTTCTTATGGAAATTAATTTTTGACATATATGGTTAGCTTATGTCGCACTCGGAATTTCCAATCCCGAGTCCAACGTATCTGGCAGTCCGCCATTTTTCTGTCACCGAACGCAGAAAAGACAACTTCGAGCCACCATTTTTTTGAAATGATGGCACCCATTACCTGAGCTAGAAAGACGAAAAACTAGATCATAAAAGTACTTTTTGGAGTGTGTGGCGTTGGTCATCCCACCTGGACCCGACGTGCCATGACCACGCCAGATGGCCGTGACTCCAACAAAATATACCACACCAATGGGCTAGGACCACCACTGTCTCTTGGGCCCAATAGGAACTGATTTTCTGTCCAATGGGAAGTGGCGTCGTGTTGCCCTGAGCGGAGGAATGCAGCAAGCGAAGAGAGAGTGTGCCGAGAGTTGAAGGTGAAAGGACGTTTTACTGAGTGATGAAAAAGCGACTAGAGGACTGAGTAATGTAGTATCCGCGGGTGCGAAGCCCGCCGACCGTGAGCAGAGACAATTGTGCCAAACGAGATGTACTGCGATCATTGCGCCCTAACAACAAGACCACGAGCCTGTTAGGTTCTAAGACAGCTCGAGACGGAGGCCCAGAGCGTCCTGTCCGATGGCAGGATACTAGAAGTAGAACCTCACGAGAAAACCAAGATCGCTACTGAGCGGCGTGCGTGTAGGCCAACACAGTGCCAAGGAGAGTCCAGCAACCCCTGCTTAATGAGGAGCATCTAACAGCGAAGGAGACTTCGGAGTTTTCTGCGACACAGAACATTCATGCATTGAACTTTTGTGTTGCTGAAGGGTCCAGACGACCTGTGTAGATGGCCGCAGTTCGCCAGCTAGACGTATGTGCAACCTGGGAGTGTGCAAAAAGGTCAGCAACCGTTTTCTGTGCTTTTCCTCTCTAGATTTAGCCCTGAGTGTTCTTCCTCTGTGCGTCTCCCCGCCTGTTTCACCAGTAAATCCGAGTAGCCTGGCGTGTAACTGAACACGATTGTTGCAGAGTCGACCCCGGAGACGGTTGTGTAGTTTTAGTTAATAAATTGCTATTCTTGAATTTCCCTTTCTGTGTGAGGTCTCACTCAATAATTACGACTAGGTTCTTGCAATCACGTTGGTATACCGATGACGTTTCCGTGGCCAGCCCACAGGTCAGTTAAGGTAAATAAAAAAGACATAACGCAATCCACAGCTTACTATTTGAGGGTCTAGACCTATTGGTTGCCTCCTAGTTCTCACTTCCCATCAACCAGATCTGGTGGGGTGTAGAAAACTTATATGTATAGGTTATTTTCAGTGTGGAGCTGTGCTATGTTGGAGGACTTTATCATAGTTTGGTTAAATTCTGCGAGGGAGTATGTGTGTGGTGTTTGTTGTGGGAGGGAGTAATCTAAAGTTTTCTTCGCAAATTTCTTCCAATCTATAATAGAAGTTTTATGTCGGGGGAGAAAAGTGTTGGAAGCCATGGAATAAAATTGGAGAATGATCGCTACCTAGTTGGTCATTATAAGTTGTCCAGTGTAACATAGGAGATAACAGGGGAGACGTGAAAGTGAGATCAATTGCAGAGGGTTGTTGGTGAGGTCTGAAATAGGTTGTAAACCCATCATTTAGTAATATGAGACTACATTTAATGTCATTTTCTAGAGATTTTCCTCTAGCTGTGAGTTGCTTTCCTCCCCATATAGGATGGTGGGCATTAAAGTCCCCACATAAGATGAGTGAGGGGGACAGGCCTCATTGAGTTGGATGTAAATGTCTTCGTCAATATTTTGGCCAGGATTGTAGATGTTAAGCAGAGAGAATGTGCAGTTCCTATTCTAATTCTTGTAGCTGCTGCTTCAAAACTCGTGGCATTTCAGGGCAGACTTATTTGAACTTGTGGTAGATGTTTGTTAACAAATATTGCATCTCCTTTACTTGCAGGTGTCTTTGTCTCTATATAGAAGACGAAGTTCGGGATTTTGATGTTACTTAGCAGTTTTTGGAATGTTACCTCTTGGATAGATATGGCCAGAATGTTTTGCTCCTCTATAATGTGATTAAGATACGGTATTTTATTCTGGGCACTTCTTGCATTCCATTGCATGATTGAGGAGCCCAGGCTGCAAGGAAGGTTGTCAGTGTATTTTATAATGGACAGAGCATGTAGAAGAGACAGAAGAAACTGTTTAGGATTTTAACGAGAAACGGCGGAGCTACCAGAGTAGCTGGAAGAGGAGAGGAAGGGGACGCATGGGATTTGTATAATTCCTTGGAAAAATAAGTTGTAAGTTCAGTGGAGAAAGAGGTTAGGATTTGTTATATCTAGAGTTGCATCTTGTGTAGTAGTTCTTCGAGTCTGATCCTTTCTCCAGTCATAGGAACGTTTTATGTCTGCCTGTGGTGTAGATTGCTGTGTATGCATGAAAGGGGCTAATGTCTGTGATTGGGAATTTGTGAGAGGATGTTTACATTATAAGTTGTGTGGGGGGATACTCTTCCATTTGCTCAATTGTTGTCTTGAAAGTGGTTTGTTAATAGTTCCGTGTAGCTGTATGTTATTGGTAGGGAGTTGTCTTTGTAAGATGGGGTCAAGGTGCTTGGTCCTATGGTGAGGTGTCAGTGACTATGTTTCTGAGTTGCTTTCCTCCCCATATAGGATGGTGGGCATTAAAGTCTCCACATAAGATGAGTGGGGGGACAGGCCTCATTGAGCTGGATGTAAATGTCTTCGTCAATATTTTGGCCAGGATTGTAGATGTTAAGTAGAGAGAGTGTGCTGGAAGCTCTTGCTGGGAAGCTTGGGTCCAAGTTAAGATGTTCCTAACCTGCGTTTTATGAACCTCAAGAGCCCATTTGTATGTCTCACAGCCTCTGTAATTGGCAGAGTGGATACCTCCACAATTAGGGCAGTAGGCACTGTAGGAAGTACAATGTTTGTATCGATGAGGGCCAGAACACAAATTGTATATAGGCGTCCTCTGCAGTCTATTATATTGTGGACATGTTCCCAACAATTTTTACATTGGAGGGGTTCAGAGAAGTATTCATCTGCTTAAAAGGTGAAATTGCCAATATATACTTCATCGGGCAGAGAGTTATTACGATATTTTATAAAAACATCCTCTGTGGCAGTTCTATTTATTTCCAAGGAAAACTCATTCTTTTTAAAAATTTTCCCTTTCCATTTCTCTGACATTTTGATCTGTTAGGGCATTGGGAATTTCGTCATCTGACATAACTAGTGGGACCTCATAAATAATTCCTTGCGGAGAGTAGGAGGCTAAGGTGGAATTCTCACTTTTACAGATAAGCCTGCAAGTCTTTTGATATTCTTGCAGATGCTTAGAAAGTTCTTTTCAATTATTTTTATTAACGTATTGCCATTTCTAGTAAATCTCATTTCCACAATTCTCTGATCGTTCGATCTCCATTTTGATTATGTACGTGACGACTTCTGATAACGGTTGTCCCGTTAAGCTTTGAATAATTACAGTTTCAGGCTTTTCGTAGTAGTCTTTATCAGAGGATGAAGATCTAGTGACTGTGAAAATTTCATTTCTTTCTGGGCAATGTGAAAAGGGCTTTGAAATGTTTTTATCTGCTGAAGTAGCTTCTTTCAAATTTTGGAGTTGGTTTGGGTGTGGGGCTGATAGTGTGGGAGAATTAGATGAGAGTTCTTCTTCGTGACTTGGTAGGGTTTTACGGGAGGAAGTAGAAACTGTAGGGAAGTGTTGAGTAGAGTCAATTGAAGAGGAAGTCGAAGTATCTGAGCCTCTAGCTGATTTGGCTATGGAGGCTTGCATTTATCTGGTGTTAGTCATATCGTAATCAACTTTTATATTACCTTAGGTCAGGCCCCAATTCTGTAAAGTCCAGTCTTGAATCAAGGCTTTGGAAAATCAGGATTTTGACGTCGTCTCAAAAACGAAGAAGAAATAAAGTTCAAAACAGTAAATTTAATGGAGTAGTAGGAATACTAAATGTGAGGACAAGTAAATCTCCCACTGCTTAGCCTCTGTAAATACTGAAGAAATTTCGCTTCACCCCGTTGGCCGTCCAACACCCGCCGAGTGGTATACCACCGCGATGCAGTGTCGTCAAGCAAGATGAGCTGCGAACAGAAGGTCTGCTATGCCGTCGCCATGTCTCGCACTCTGCGAGACAAACCTTAATGCTTTGCAATCACTGGAAATCCTAGAAAGACTTTTGTTATAGTGCAACGGTAAATATAGCGAATTGTAAAAATGCGCTAGCGAAACGTGCTAAATTTCGCTCACTAATTAGTTGTGACAGTTTACCTAAATGCCCGGAATTGATGAATTATCAGTCGCAGATGCGTATGTACATTTGAGAAGACGAATTGGTAATAATTTAATTAAACAGGCACCTGATTGCAAACAATTTTAGAAAGGGAAAGACGGCACATAATGCCCACCATGTTTTATAATGAGTGTAAGGAGACATGAGGCTCAAGAGATTCCACTGAAGCGAACTGATATCTATATGCTGGGTGCCGGCTGAAGTGGTTACTCAACAACTAGACTTCAAATTATTTGAGTTAATTTCCGTATTTAGTGTCAAGGTGTTCACAAAGAGACTTAAATTATATATACTCTGTGATATTACTAAGTGCATAAACTTTTGAACGAACAATCGGTTCCAGGCTTATAATAACTATGCAACTCAATGAACTATGGAATGACTCTCATATTTATCTAATTGCATAGGATTTATTTTAAGAGAGGACAGAAAAAGTGATTCAAGATGTGCACTAAAAGAAGTACTGGTGAACTTAACAGGCCAGTAAAGATTCTTGGGGGGGGGGACATGTCAAGTATGTTGCTATTCGGCCTCTCACCTTGTCTCTCCGCTGTATACTGTTTAAACGAGAGCCATACGTGGTCCAGATGATCTGCGGAATTTGGACTGACGCATCTTGGTATGCCGTGACGTGAGGTCTGCTGCTCGCCTACAGCTGGAAGGAAAGGGGAAGTGGATCCCCATCGGAAAAGAAAGGGCCTTCTCTTCTGATGGTCTAAAGGGTCAGAAGTAAAGTGGAAAGCTGTGCTCTGGGAGTCAGCATATTTGAAAGGACTTTTTAATAAAGTCGTGTCAGCACTCAGGGAGTGTATAATTGGATATTCTCTGTGGGACAGTGGATTAAGGCTGCGCCCTTATTAAATATTGTTACGACAGAAGGAATCTGGCAACTGGAAGCAAAAAGTTTCAGCCAACGAATAAGAACGTTGGGAGAATTTGGAGAAGAAGAGTGGAGAGTTAACGGTCGTTTTGTATTGTAACGTTCGTTGTATTGTAACGGTCGGTGAGTTCGAAAATGGACGGTGAGCTGTTCTGAGACAGTGCGCGTAAGTATCAAGAAGTAACTTGATGTGTTGTGTATACGCGGAAGGATAAAAGTGGGATCTTTTATCGTTAAGTATCAAGAAGTAACTTGATGTGTTGTGTATACGCGGAAGTATAAAAGTGGGAACTTTTATGGCTAACTTCGAATGTCTACACGGACTGTCTTTTTGTTCGGCTAGTGTGTGAAAAGTTATTAGCACAGGACGAGAATTGGTTTACGAGTGAAGATCTTCGGGTGACCTGGTAAATCAAGTAAAAGGTAGTATTTAGTAAAATACACAGAGCTGATATTGTGTGCTCTACGCAGGAAGATTGATGACTTGTGCATGTTAATAGTTGATTTGTTGATAAGATACTTCATCCATATTTCCTTTGTAACAATTTACCTTGTATTGAATTTGGTTTTGAAATATAGCTTTTAATACTCACGCTCAGTGGCTATCCATTTTTTGTGATCCGTAACATTTGGTGTCAGAAGCGGGATAATTTATTGAATGCCGTTAACTAGAAGTATGGATGAATTAGTAAAGTTGTTAAATGACATGAAAGCCGATATAGCTGCCCAAAGCGATAAAATAGGTGACTTGAAAGCCGATATGAAAGCCGATATAGCTGCCCAAAGCGATAAAATAGGTGACCTGAAAGCCGATATGGCTACGCAGATGAATGACATTAAAAGTCAAAATAGCGAAATGGCCGCACAAAATAATGAGTTGAGAACTGAGATAGTTTCTCAAAAAGATGATTTGAAAGCCGAAATGGCCGCACAAAATAATGAGTTGAGAAATAAAATAGGTGACCTGGCCGCACAAAATACTGAGATGAGAGCTGAAGTGGCTTCTCAAATTGATAAGATTTCTGATAAGTGTAAGGACATTATGACCGAACTAAATAGTGTAAAAGATGATCTTGATAGTGTTAAGTTAGATTATAAACACGAAATTGAAATTGTAAAAACTGATTGTGAACGCCAGTTTCAGATTTTGAGAAATGAAATGTTACCTTCTGCCTGTGATAATAATAATTCTAGTGGAAATAATGTTATTACACATATCGCTAAAAATACAACTAAACCTTCTACATATGATGGTCAATCATCTTGGACAGTATTTAAAACACAATTCGAAGTTATCGCTACAGCCAATGAGTGGAATGAATTCCAAAAGGCCAGTTTTCTTGCAGCTTCCTTAAGAAATTCTGCTGCGGAAGTTTTGCAGTCTGTTCCAGAAGAAAAACGACTTGATTATCAAAGTCTAGTTTCTGCATTAGAACTAAGGTTTGGTGATAGTTATTTAAAACAATATTACGTGACTCAATTTAAACATCGCATGCAGAAAAATGGTGAAACTTTGCAAGAGCTTGCTAGTGATATTGAGCGTCTAGCTAGATTGGCTTATAGTAACTGTCCACCAGAAATTCAAGATAATTTAGCTCAATTACAATTTATTGATGCTATTGCTGACCCTGACACTCAGCAATCTCTGAGGATGTTGGAAGGTGAATCCTTAAAGTCAGCTGTGGTACATGCTATGAAATACGAGTGCTCCAGGCTTTCCTCCCGAGCGAACAAACGTGCAGTGAGATTTGTGAGTGCAGAAGAAACTGTAGAAAAGGATAATGAAATGAAAGAACTAACCAAAGCCATACTATCCGTTTTGAAAGATATAAAAGGTTCTTCAAAACCTACAACAGACCTCCAGTGTTGGAATTGTGGCAAGACCGGACACATTCGTGCCAACTGCACTAGGAAACGAATGAGGAGTCCAAGTCCATCAACTAGACAACAAGATCAGGGAAACAGAAATTAGTCAGTCTTGCGGGGCAAAGGCTGGCAGTTGATTGGTTGGCCCCAGGGGAAGTCGCCCACGTTTCAACATTACATGGCGATAATAATGGATTAGTAGCTGATGGAGCCATAAATGGAATACCTTGCCGTATGATAGTCGACACTGGTGCAAATGTAACTTTACTCAGAACGGATATAATAAAGAAAATAATACCTCACCCAAACTTGAATATTACACAGTCTAGAATAAGCCTACAAACGGCCACTGGAGATCGTGCAAAGGTTCATGGAAAAATAGAACTTAATATTCGAGTTGGTAGCTGTCTGGTTCGCCATCCTGTTTACATCGCTGACATCTACGACGAATGCATATTAGGCCTTGATTTTCTTAAGAAACATGGATTCAACATTAGACCCAGTGATAACCTACTCATCTATGAGACAGAAGAGATTCCTCTGCTTAGCCGGACGACTGATTCTTTATCAAGCGTAACTCCAATATTAGTGACGGAAGACACAGAGATCCCAGCACAAAGTGAAGTTATAGTCCGTGGACATCGGGCGGAGACTTCTGGGGCCTTCCGATTGGCAGTTACTGATGCCTCTGGTAAAGGAGCTTTGGCTCATAATATCCTGGTTGCAAGGACTTTAGTCAGAATAGATAAAGAACAGATCCCTATCAGAGTGATGAACTGTAACAAATCCAGTAGAATGTTAAAAAAAGGTGAGGAATTAGCAATATGTGAAGCTGTTACCTGTGTAACAAGTATAAATAAAATAGAAGTTACCGATTCATATCAAAATCATACAGACATCCCGTCTCATCTTACTGAATTATGGAGAGAAACAAGACAAATATTAACTGAAAACCAAGCCGTTAAGGCCGAGAACCTATTAAAAGAATTTTCTGACATTTTTTCTGCCACATCAAATGATTATGGCCGTACTAACCTGACAGAACATAAAATCAACACTGGTGATTCTCCTCCAGTCCATCTGCCGGCAAGAAGGCTTCCATTGGCAAAAAGAGAGGAGACGGAACAACTCATAAAGGACATGGAAGCTCAGGGCATTATAGAACCATCACAGAGTCCCTGGACATCACCAGTAGTTCTTGTCAAGAAAAAAGATGGATCTACACGATTTTGTGTAGATTATCGCAGATTAAATGACGTAACAAAGAAAGATTCCTTTCCTTTACCCAGGATTGACGATACACTAGACACTTTATCTGGGTCAGAATGGTTCTCAACATTAGATTTAAAGAGCGGCTATTGGCAAGTTGGTATACGTCCTGAAGACCGTGAGAAAACGGCTTTCAGTACAAGGAATGGACTTTGGCAGTTTAAGGTGATGCCATTTGGACTTTGTAATGCACCTGCCACATTTGAGCGACTAATGGAGTCAGTGCTCAAAGGTTTGTCTTTGGAGGTCTGCCTGGTTTACTTGGACGACATCATAGTTCTTGGAAGAACTTTTGAAGAACATTTGAGAAATCTTCGTCAAGTATTTGAAAAACTTAAGGCAGCCAAGTTAAAATTGGGACCGACAAAGTGTAAACTGTTCCAGCAAGAAGTTCATTACCTTGGTCATGTGATCACTACAGCAGGGATTAAGACTGATCCTAGTAAGATAGAAGCTGTAAGAGACTGGCCTCCACCACAAGATGTTCATCAACTTCGTAGTTTTATTGGACTTTGCACCTACTATAGAAGATTTGTCAAAGGTTTCTCCAACATCGCAAGGCCATTACATCGTCTGACAGAAGAGGGCCAGCGGTTTATGTGGACCACCGAATGCGATATAGCCTTTCAACAGCTGAAGAAAACTCTTTCCACAGCACCAGTGCTAGCGTACCCACAAACTGGAAAACAATTCGTAATAGATACTGACGCAAGTAACACAGGAGTTGGTGCTGTGCTTTCACAGGAACAAGACGGACAAGAGAGAGTTATTGCATACTTTAGTAAAACTTTATCCAAACCAGAGCGGAATTACTGTGTAACACGCAAAGAACTGTTAGCAATAGTAAAAGCAATAGAACATTTTCATCATTATCTCTATGGCCAGAAATTCCTTATACGTACTGATCATGCTGCACTTAGATGGTTATTAAACTTCAAAAACCCTGAAGGACAAATCGCTAGGTGGATACAACGGTTACAAGAATACGATTTCTCCATCGAACATCGAAGTGGTAAAATGCATAAGAATGCAGATGCTCTTTCCAGGCGCCCATGTATTGACAATTGTAAACATTGCTATAATGCAGAACTGAAATTTGAAACTAAAGAGATAATGCCCATAAGACAAATAGTATCGACACAAACAAACAGTGACACCCCTAACATCTGGAATCCAATTGAAATCAGGAAGGCTCAACTAGATGATGAAGACATAAAACCAATATTAGAATTGATTGAAAAATCTGATGTAAGACCTAATTGGGAGCAAATCTCGAGGTATAGTCCAACTACTAAAAGTTACTGGGCACAGTGGGACTCCTTAAAAATGGAAGACGGAGTATTATACAGAAGATGGGAGAATCCCACTGGACGACTGATCCGTTGGCAGATAATCCTTCCTCGATCCCGAGTGGAACTTGTGATGAAAGATGTACATGATAGTGCCACTGGAGGACACTTCGGTGTTAATAAGACATTAGCCAAAGCCAGGGAACGATTTCATTGGTTGAAAAGTAGGGCAGACGTTGAGAGATGGTGTAGGCAATGTGAAGCCTGTGCAGCAAAGAAAGGCCCTAAGACTAGGAGTCGGGGTAAGCTGCAGACGTATAACGTTGGTGCCCCTTTTGAAAGAATAGCCATTGATGTAATGGGTCCGTTTCCTAGAACTGATGATGGAAATCGATATTTATTAGTGGTAATGGATTATTTCACAAAGTGGCCTGAGGTATATCCCATCCAAGACCAGGAAGCAACAACAGTGGCTGAGATGATAGTTAATAACTTCATTAGTAGGTATGGAGTACCTTTACAACTCCACTCTGATCAAGGACGGAATTTTGAATCCAATGTGTTTAAAGGCATCTGTCAACTATTAGGCATTCAGAAAACCAGAACAACTCCCTTACACCCTCAGTCGGATGGTATGGTTGAAAGGTTCAATAGAACAATTGCTCAGCATTTAGCATTATTTGTGAACGACCACCAACGTGACTGGGATCGCCATGTACCACTCCTTTTGCTGGCATATAGAACAGCAGTGCATGAGACAACTGGACAGACACCTTCCATGATGATTTTTGGAAGAGAGTTACGTCTTCCCTGTGACCTTTTATATGGTCGGCCCGAAGCAATGCCTGTGTCCACTCCACAATACGTACAAGAATTGCAACAACGACTAGAAGAAATCCATCACTCCGTTAGACATAACATCGACATAACAAGTGACAGAACCAAAACAAGATATGACAGTAAAATAAATGGAACTATTTTCAATCAAGGAGATCTTGTCTGGCTATACAGTCCACATAGAAAGAAAGGACTATCTCCAAAACTTCAGAAACCTTGGGAAGGTCCATATACAATAGTTAACAGGATTAATGACGTGGTATATCGCATTCGTCGACGTCCAGCTACAAAGTGCAAGGTGGTTCACGTGGATCGTTTGGCTCCGTTTCATCGAAGAACTGAAGAAACTTTGGAATCCAGAATTGTTCGGGACGAACAAGACCTAGGAAGGGGGCAGTGTTACGACAGAAGGAATCTGGCAACTGGAAGCAAAAAGTTTCAGCCAACGAATAAGAACGTTGGGAGAATTTGGAGAAGAAGAGTGGAGAGTTAACGGTCGTTTTGTATTGTAACGTTCGTTGTATTGTAACGGTCGGTGAGTTCGAAAATGGACGGTGAGCTGTTCTGAGACAGTGCGCGTAAGTATCAAGAAGTAACTTGATGTGTTGTGTATACGCGGAAGGATAAAAGTGGGATCTTTTATCGTTAAGTATCAAGAAGTAACTTGATGTGTTGTGTATACGCGGAAGTATAAAAGTGGGAACTTTTATGGCTAACTTCGAATGTCTACACGGACTGTCTTTTTGTTCGGCTAGTGTGTGAAAAGTTATTAGCACAGGACGAGAATTGGTTTACGAGTGAAGATCTTCGGGTGACCTGGTAAATCAAGTAAAAGGTAGTATTTAGTAAAATACACAGAGCTGATATTGTGTGCTCTACGCAGGAAGATTGATGACTTGTGCATGTTAATAGTTGATTTGTTGATAAGATACTTCATCCATATTTCCTTTGTAACAATTTACCTTGTATTGAATTTGGTTTTGAAATATAGCTTTTAATACTCACGCTCAGTGGCTATCCATTTTTTGTGATCCGTAACAATATGTATGCAGGTGTTGTTCATTAAACGTAATATTTAATCAAGAAATACCGAGTTGATGTTTTATTATTGAGTACGATAACTATTATGTGATTAAGATCCAGTAAAGAGATTCGACTAACAGATCTCTTAAATAAAGAGAGAGATCTTGACACCATCCAGGGACTCGAACCTGGACCTTGGCAGTCGCAATGTCACCGCGAACCAATTCGATACCACTGAGCCACCGAGGCGGTTTCTGCCAAATTTCCAGGTTCCTAGCTCTTTTATGTGAACAAATATGGTGCTCACACACAGAGACAGTTGAGGATTTGCACATTTTTAGGCGTCACATTTTTCTTTTCATTGGATTTCGTTGTTAAGTGTAATAGGCCACGATTACAGAAGAACCTCTATGAAGGAGACTTGCCGCTTCATTCTTTGTGTGAAAAGGAGTATAGATGGGTCAGTAGTTCACTTCTAAGTGGCGTTTTTTGCGCACAATAAATGTCCAAGTCACAAGGACTCCACAAGCTCAGAGAAGGTTGGGAAAGAGTATTCACTAGATAGTTGCTAGGATACATGCGGAAGCCTCCCATCTAGGCCATCCATCATGTTCTTTAAAGCGCACAAAGTATGACTCTCTTGCACACGAAATACGGCTTAACAACCTATACGACGTTCATGTAAGCCCATCGTTGTCCTCTTTCTCACCGAGGGCAGGGCGAGAGTTGGAATAGAAAACTCTCAACCCAGGCAAGTATGGAATTCGAAACTGAAAACTTCAGCTTAAGAATTTGACGCGCTACCGACTGAGACAAGATCTAGATCAATGTCTCTCGAACTTTTCCAGTCACTTCTCACCTTACCGTTGATGAACTTTTCGCTGCCTTCTTTTATTATTGATGAAATCTTTTTGGGTTGTATAGCACTAATAATATATTACTATTTATGTTTTCCAATCATCCGTTAATTCCAATTGCTGCTGTTAAAGGGTGCAAAATTCATTTTCTGTGAAATGAGCATTCCATATTTGCCAGCGGCAATATCTTATTCTACTAGTAATTATTATTATTTTGGCTAATTAAAAGAACATTTATATATGGATGTATATAATTCTGAACTAGTAATAAATTTTATGTCGCATCAGTAAGAACATTACGAAGCTAATTTCTTAATACATTTCTGTATTAGAAGCATTAAAAAATTGCCTTATTGCATTGCAAGATTACATTCTGAATATGCAATTAAATTGTCTTATATGGTGACTGGACGCTTTTCGTTTAAGTGAACATTTTTTTTTCAGTCTACAAAGTTTTACAAATATGAAGCATTATTAATCATAAAATTTGTTTACTTGTACTGAAGGAAAATAAAAGATGTGAGAATGTGTTTTTTTACTCAATTCTCCACTATGAAATTGCAAAAATATTCTTTATATTTTGTCGTGAAGTAGCTATTAAGGGTAATGTGAAGTCTCTGGATTTCCCATATGCAACTTGGCAAGTGTCTTTATTGAGTTTTATTTAAACTATGTGTACTTATAATGGGATGCAAAAGGAAGAAACAAATATCATCAAGTATGCAAACGTCGTCTTTTAATAGTTAATAGTAATTCTTGCTAGTTTCAAGCAGTGACATTTGAAGATAAGTCCGTTATTTTAAAAATTAAAATATAGCATCATATATTGCATTACTGCAATGCCAAAAGAAATACTAGCTCGAATCAGAGATAAAAGTATCCGAGACAAAAGAAAAAGCAGCATTTATTGCTTTTTCGCAATATTTGTCATTCTCAGGAATGAATATATTTTAATAATTTATTCTAAAGAACGTTTGAAAGTGACATTTGTTTAAAAAGCAGTAATGATATTTGCAGTATCGGTGGAAACAGAACAGCTATTGGAAAAGCATTTTTTTTGTGGGAAGTGAATCCTTTCGATTAAACCCTTTGCTTTCAGAAATCTTTACGAGTTACCCATCCGCTTCTCATTAATTATTCTTTTCAATGTAGGAACGTAGCGAACAGTTTCTGGATTTTAATCTCTTTCATCTCTCTTCCTCCCGCAAAATCAGTCTGGAATAGTTTTACTCTTCCCATAGATTATAAATCCTTGTCTTCACTGAGAGCAGAGCCGGGTTGAAGGCGAAATTCTCAACACAGATCTAATGTGAACTCGAATCTTAAGAACATCAGATTACAAGCCTAGCACTCATCCGATTGAAGACCATTCACTCCATCGGGACACTGTTTCGCAAAAAACAACAGATCCGTATCAATGGCTACTAGATTGTGCCCTTTCCATTCATTTAGCCCGATTTTTTATGCGTAGCAGGATTCACTAGCAAATTTAGAACAATCATCTTGATGTCTTTTATTGTTCATCAAAAGCTGAAAACGAACGTTTCCTTTCAAAACTTCGAAAAACATGATGACATTGCAAAAAGCTAAAAGATAACTGCTATTTGCTTTGCATATTAATATTTTTGCAAATGCCCCAGAATATTTTTAGGAAACATTTTCAATGTTTAGCACTCTTTTTGAGGGAGAAATCGATATGTAGTTTAAAATTTGAATTTATCTACCGATTCTATAACTAAAAGCCTCAAGATAACAACAGCATCTTCTTAGCGATACAGAAATATCTAAATAAATATAGATGAAAAAATTACCAGTGTGCATTAAAAGATCCTAATAAAATAAACCAAATGTAGTTTAGATTATCCCAATTTTTTTCGACAATCTCACGGATTTGATTTTCGATAATCGAAAATCAAATCCGTGAATATGCAAAAATACCATGACTTTAAATTCAGTGAAACATTTATTGCATGAAATTTTTGGTTCACAGAGATAAAAATTATTTTTTGTGTTGGATGGGTATTGATGAAATATTGCGATTCGTACTTTTCGATTCTCCCAACAGCAATAATTGCACCACTAACGGTGCAAAAAATTTTAAATTGCCAATTTTTTAACAAATATTGCAAAGTGAAGGTTACTACGTTTCCATTGGTAACAGTGAGTTGACTCCTTACCCAGGAGGAGGTAACACAACTGTTTGTTTTAAGATATAATCGGAAAACTCTTTTCAAGTTTAATTGATACTAATGAAATATTATAATTCACATTTTTCAAATTCTTAGGTTGTCGTATTTTATTTCGTTAAAGATCACTAATTATGGAAACGATAAAACTTTAATGAATGTTGCAAGTGATCTGTTTATGATATAAATTTGAAATTTCGATGGTAGAGTATCAAGCGATATTCCACTATCAGCAACAATCTGTCCTCTTTTCTCACAGGAGTGTGAGAAAAGCATTTTTTTTTTCAATTTAAGGAATTAAGCCTTAACTGGCATAGGGGTTAGGCAGCTAGCGACTGTTCGAGCAAGACAAACTTTGTGTGTTGTGTTGGCTCTAACTAAGGCAGTGGTCAGCAGTGACTTCGGTCTCAGTAGGGCATGTCCTTGTATGAGAAGGCCTGTATTAAGCTAGGAGTAGCTTCTAGGATTCTTCTCTGTCCTATATGTCGCAAATCAAAAAAATTAAAGATAAATGCTTTTTATGCTGTTTAATTTCTAATGAAATACTACTATTTACATTTCCCCACCATCCATTAGCTCGTATTAAAACTTTTAAGCAGTGAAAAAGTAGGCAAACGAAATAATTCATTCTCTTTGAAAACGAGATTCCCATATGCGCCAGAGGCGATATGCATCTTCTAGTTAATTTCTATTGCGCTCTATTTTCAGCTAGGTAAGTTCATCTTTGCAGTCAGCACGCATTCATATCGCCTCGTGGTAGCGCACCACCAGGTTTTCGAGTTGCAAAAATCTCGTAAACAACTTCGAAGTCGAATGAAATAATTCCTCGAGTATCAATCTGCTGATGAATTTTTGAGTTTAAAATCGAGAAAATTTTACCATTTTAGTTACGATAACTATTTCTAAATGTTATGCCTCTTCGTACTTCGCATTACTTATACCAGGGCTGACTCTAGGAAAAAATCAGTCATACCTCCAGGGGCCCTTGAGAATCTTATAAACAGAATTAAAATGAAAAAATATTAAACATATACACATACGTCATTCTGACTGTTACTTGATCTTGAAAGCAATGCCGGATATGAAATTTCATGTTTGTAATGAGATCTGCGACCCAAATAATCCCTAGACACCATATGAATTTTTACAGAACACGTGCATCATAATTAAATTGAAATCTAATTGACCATGAAGGATAAGTCGGATCCTTACTTTTTCCCGAGATCTAAGACCCAAATTAACTGAAATTAGGTTAAAATTTCAGATCTTTATAACTTGTGCGTTACAGTAGGAATTTCATTTCCCCACCACCTCCCTCAGTCACTATTTATGTTTACTCAATCAGTTACAATCAACTATATATATCACTAGATATCCATACATGTTAAATATCCCGCATATTTTTCAAAACAATGCCATAGATCACTAAAACGGAGGATCAATTGCATTCCGGAATTCCATTCCGTTTCGGCTCGATCCAATAATTTAACCCATCAATCCTTAAATGCTTTTTACATATCCGTTATCAGGCCCGGATCTAGAAAAAAATTACGGGGGAGACGGGATTTCTATTGTAGTGTAACAATGAGAGGTTTAAAAAAATTATTGAATAATTGGTGAAATATGCAAAGTGACTGGCTTGTTCCAATTGAAGAAGATCTGGGAAATGAAATCATCTAAATGTTGCTGTGTGAAACAAACTGGACTCTCATTGCTTTCCTGTGTGCGCTTATTTCACCTCGTTTAGATCGTTTTTGAAAAATGAGCTATTGTTTTTGCTTTGTCGTCCACCCTTCTTTAGATATTCAACTGTTCCGTGGTGATAAATAAAATAAAACTATTTTTAGACCAGGTAGGTGCTAACAAATTTTACAACTCCCATTTTACGAAACTAGCAATAGTTTGAATTTGTACCGTTTAGAGAGCACTGAAGTAGTAAAATTACATTACTTTGTTTTTTTTAATAAGCATTACATATTTATTTGCCAGAGGCCGTTGGCCTTTCCATACGAATGTTACTGTGCTTATCAGCATTAAAATGAACTGCTAATTTGCACTCTTTA
Organism: Ryuthela nishihirai; assembly: GCA_038380435.1. Taxonomy (NCBI): domain Eukaryota; kingdom Metazoa; phylum Arthropoda; class Arachnida; order Araneae; family Heptathelidae; genus Ryuthela; species Ryuthela nishihirai. The sequence goes on along the minus strand of JAWZYU010000017.1, from coordinate 86,630,280 downwards.
TGTCTTCAGAATTTTTCACACTTGGCAAACATAAACAATGCATCGTATCCCTCTGTTTATTTATTTACACCTTTATAATATATATGTTACTGAAAACTGTTCATCATTACAGTAATTCCAGACTTGATTCCCGTTAAAACAGACCTTAAATCAGGCTCTACCTAAAACCGATTTCGTTGCTTGTTTTAAATTTTGACCATGCTGCTAAAGTCTACAATGCATATTGATTATATTTTGTTTATTAAGTTACTATTAAATTTTGGAGGAAAAATAAATCTAAAGGAACGAAGATTTCATTCTAATGGTTTTCTCTTTTTTACTTGAAGCATTTTTTGAAAGCATTTTCTACTACCCCAGTAGACACCGGATAGAGTTTGCATTCCATAAGAATATACTTCAGGAACTGAATGGACAGAATGGACTAGCATAACGAAATATGTATTCAATAATTAAAATCACTTCATTCGTGTTTCCTTACATTTAGTATCATTGAAATTACATTTCTTTTAATACTCCTGATGAATCTGTTTCGTTACCGAAGCGAAAACGGTCTATATCACACACCACGTAGCAGAACTTTAATACTTTTGAGATAATGATACCAGAGAGACGTTTCTAATGTTATACACTGCACTAATCATATTTATGATGCTTAAGTTTAACACATTTTCATTAGCATTTAAATTGAAATTACTATAAACGATAGTAATTGATCCAATCAGAGATGCAATTCAGGATATCTCTGTGTTATTGCCGCCTAATTCAATTAATTAACTGTGACAGAAAAGTATAAGGAATTGGTTGAAAATAACAAAGGAAACGTTTGCTTATTTGGATTACATGGCGCTGATAAAATGATTTATTATTTAAATTACGCTATTAATAAGGGAAAACTAATCGTAGCCAAATGATTTTATATTTATTTTTATTTCTTTCAGATCTCATTTTCTGTGAAATTATAAAACCATTTCGTTAACTAATGTAATTGTTGAATAATGTTTAAAAAAATAAAGCACGATACGTTAAAAAGAGAAATGCTCTAATCTGAAGTTTGCTTAAAAACAGTTTTCGTTACGATTATGATTGTATAAATATATGATTTCATACTAAAACTAGATAGGATAGGAAAAAATAATTAAAATAAAATTAAATAAGGAAAAATGATTAATTTTTATACACTGCAGAGATGCATTCCACCAAATAGCTTTATATTGTTGCGGATTACAAAAATGGATAGCCACTGAGCGTGAGTATTAAAAGCTATATTTCAAAACCAAATTCAATACAAGGTAAATTGTTACAAAGGAAATATGGATGAAGTATCTTATTAACAAATCAACTATTAACATGCACAAGTCATCAATCTTCCTGCGTAGAGCACACAATATCAGCTCTGTGTATTTTACTAAATACTACCTTTTACTTGATTTACCAGGTCACCCGAAGATCTTCACTCGTAAACCAATTCTCGTCCTGTGCTAATAACTTTTCACACACTAGCCGAACAAAAAGACAGTCCGTGTAGACATTCGAAGTTAGCCATAAAAGTTCCCACTTTTATACTTCCGCGTATACACAACACATCAAGTTACTTCTTGATACTTAACGATAAAAGATCCCACTTTTATCCTTCCGCGTATACACAACACATCAAGTTACTTCTTGATACTTACGCGCACTGTCTCAGAACAGCTCACCGTCCATTTTCGAACTCTCCGACCGTTACAATACACAACGACCGTTACAATACAAAACGACCGTTAACGCTCCACTCTTCTTCTCCAAATTCTCCCAAAGTTCTTATTCGTTGGCTGAAACTTTGCTTTCGGTTGCCAGATTCTTCTGTCGTAACACTGCCCCCTTCCTAGGTCTTGTTCGTCCCGAACAATTCTGGATTCCAAAGCTTCTTCAGTTCTTCGATGAAACATGGCCAAACGATCCACGTGAACCACTTGCACTTTGTAGCTGGACATCGACGAATGCGATATACCACGTCTGTGTCAAAATGAAAGCGAATCTCATTATGACGTAGATTTCTTTTCTGACTGAAGCCTCGTCCACAAACATAATACGTGTAAGGCCTATAGCCCTTGTGAACACGTTTATGTCTCTGCAGGGAGAAGAATCGACTAAGAGTTTTCGTGCAAAACCTGTAAAAAGTTTTCTTCTTTGTCGAAAGTTTTCTTCTTTGGATTTTTACTTCTATCAACAGTAACAAGGAATGAAAATCATTAGTGACATAAAATCTAGGGAGGAGTTTCATCCTCCAGTCTGACCCTTTTGTCAGTTGACTTTCACTTAATTCAGAACTGTCGTGATGAACCTTCAGCCATATTTCACATGATTCAATTTGATCCCCAAGGTGCTTCACAATTATAATATCAGCTCCATAATTCTTTTTAGCTCTTCGGTCCATCTCCTCCTTCCATACTCTTGCTAGAACTGCAGCTTCTAATCCGACAACCTTACCTGTTTCTCCTGTATAAGTGAAATCAGTGATGTGTCGGGCTGCTAGCAATATTTTTTCTGTTTTACCTTCACATAGCCAGCTTGCAACATCTTCAGATACTCCTTGTTCTATTAACATGTTACGAAACTTGTTCAAAGCATTGCCGTTATGCAGAATCTTGCAGACACGTGATGCTTCATCTACCCTATTATCCACAATGTTCACCAAACGCAGAAGTTCTCCTCCTAACTCTTCGACGAGCTCTTGCAGTTCCAAGGATCCGTTACCAAGGAAACACTGAACAGCTTCCATCACTTCCAGAGAGTTGTCAACAGAGTTTTCAAGAGGTGAATCCATGTTGCTGATAACAGCTGAACAACTCAAACTCTTCATTCCACGAGCTTGTGATGCTGCAACCATTTTCTTAACTAAATCAACAGCAACATCTTCTGTACTGATGGGATCAATAGCTCCTTTTCCGAATTCATCATCATAAACCAAAGCGCACACTCCTTCAGCCAGCTTTTTGGACACAATTGAGCATCTCATTAGAGGAACGCTATCTACGGTAGCCGTCAGATCCTTGCAGCGGTAAATCTCCTTATCTGTTGGCACCAGCTCCTCTGTCTGTACTACGATGCAACATCCGACGTCTTCCATCATCTGCTCGATTTTATCTTTAGTGCAGTCGACTGTGAAGCTAGGGATGGATTCCAATTTGTCCAGAGTATCTCCCGTCAATTGGCGAGCACGACCGGAGATCATAGGGACCTTGAGACCTAAAGCAGCAAGTGCAGGAGCCAAGACAAGACTCACTTTGTTGCCGACACCTCCTGTGCTGTTTTCATCTACCATCCGATGGCGCCACTCGGGTCTCCAGCAAAACACATGACCCGAGGAGGTCATATTTGCTGTTTCTTCCGAATTCACTTTCTTGGAGCTCTCATTGTAATTAGCCAGGGAAATATCAGTCATGATTGCCAAATTGTTCATTCTGGAGATCAGCGACGAGTTCTGTAACATGATATTGTCCACTTTAGAGCTCTTGTAATCGTGATAAAACTTTTCTATATCCTTATAATCTAAATGGTTATAATGTCCAAATCTGCGCATTGACTGTTCAGAAAAGAAATTCAGCATGGTTTCGTTGAGATTGTCTGAGGGCTTTACTTCTCCCTGATCGTAACTCTGAGGCTTAGTTTCATCCAGAAAGTTAGTCTTTGAAGTACCGTCTCTGCCTGAAGCTCTTTTACTAGCATCACCTGTTATGCTTCTAAGCCATTCTTCGGAATTCCTCTTCCTTAAATCCCCACTTTCTATAAACAATTCAAGTGTGGCTATATGCTTCGGAAAAATCTCTCCGACTTCCCCGGTAACGACGAAGGGCACTTTGTATCTATGATGAATGGACGCCTCTTCTTTACTCGGACCACTCTGCGAAACGTAAACTCTGTTTCGTTCCCCCTCATTACCACTCGTTACTCTGCCTTTGCGATAATTGTCCATGACACATTTTGCTGACGGCGAGGAATAAAATACCTTTCGTGTGGATCTCTCTTCAGATCGTGCCAGACTTGTATACCTAGTTATTTTGAAGTGCAAAGCGTACTGTATAGTCTCACAGCTCTCTGATCTGTGTGATTGTTCTTCACAGTTCCTAGACATGTCACCAGCGACATAGACACTCTGCCATGCATCACCAGTAGTTGCGTGGTCAAAGGCATTATCTGCGCTATCTCTACGATTCTTGATTTCCAGTAGCAGATACACATTTTTATATGCGTTGCCTTTCTCTTTTTCTTTTCCATGTTTACAATCTAACTTAACACTATCAAGATCATCTTTTTCACTGACAAATTCAACATTTAAACTATTGCATTGTCTATTGAGTTCGGTTTTATGATCCTTGAAGTGATCAATAAACTTACCAACTTGAGAAGCCACTTCAGCTCTCATCTCAGTATTTTGTGCGGCCAGGTCACCTATTTTGTTAGCCATATCGGCTTTCAAGTCATTATTTTGACTTTTAATGTCATTCATCTGTGTAGCCATATCGGCTTTCATATCAGTCATCTGCGTAGCCATATCGGCTTTCATATCAGTCATCTGCGTAGCCATATCGACTTTCAAGCTATTTATCAACTTTACTAATTCATCCATACTTCTAGTTAACGGCATTCAATAAATTATCATAATCCCACTTCTGACACCAAATGTTGCGGATTACAAAAATGGATAGCCACTGAGCGTGAGTATTAAAAGCTATATTTCAAAACCAAATTCAATACAAGGTAAATTGTTACAAAGGAAATATGGATGAAGTATCTTATTAACAAATCAACTATTAACATGCACAAGTCATCAATCTTCCTGCGTAGAGCACACAATATCAGCTCTGTGTATTTTACTAAATACCACCTTTTACTTGATTTACCAGGTCACCCGAAGATCTTCACTCGTAAACCAATTCTCGTCCTGTGCTAATAACTTTTCACACACTAGCCGAACAAAAAGACAGTCCGTGTAGACATTCGAAGTTAGCCATAAAAGTTCCCACTTTTATACTTCCGCGTATACACAACACATCAAGTTACTTCTTGATACTTAACGATAAAAGATCCCACTTTTATCCTTCCGCGTATACACAACACATCAAGTTACTTCTTGATACTTACGCGCACTGTCTCAGAACAGCTCACCGTCCATTTTCGAACTCTCCGACCGTTACAATACACAACGACCGTTACAATACAAAACGACCGTTAACGCTCCACTCTTCTTCTCCAAATTCTCCCAAAGTTCTTATTCGTTGGCTGAAACTTTGCTTTCGGTTGCCAGATTCTTCTGTCGTAACAATATTTATTCTATTTAGTCCAAAAATGGGGTTAGAAGAAAACGCAATTTGTTAATTGCACTATGTTTTTAAATGTCACCTTTTATGATTTAATAAAAGAAATTTTCTCAGCATTTGTATTACATTTTTATAGGGAACTACTTTTAAAAATATATCAACCCCCTTTGCAATTTCAATGATTAAAAAAATATACGACGTTATATTCGCTATAAGTATTTGTATATTTTCTCTAGTTAAATAGTTTTAAATTTAAAAACTTATGAGTTTCGGAGTGGTAAAAGAAATTTATTGAAAAAAGAGTTAAATATACAGATGCTTATTTTTTGATTTAGAAGAAATTTTAAAGGAACTTGGGAGCGTGTTAAAACAAAAATAGCATCGAATGTTATTTAAGAAATCACTTAATAGTATTTGGATTGTGGAAATATAGTAGCATTTTAATTATTATTATTGTAAGTGTTACAAATCGAAAAAAGGGAATTCCAACCGATGTGCTACAATAAATGTCAACTATAGTCTATTTTCCAGTACACTGTTTCAAGTTTTTTTCTTAATTTGTTTTTTTTTATCGAAGTCTTATGCATAATTGTGTTTAAAATCATAATTCTGCAAAAGCTGCAGGCTAATTTTATTATTGTACCGAAAGGCTGCCTTATTTTTTTTCCTATGTATACACAAAGAGATGAAAACTTCTATTAAACTTGGTTCGTGCTCCTAGTACAGTCGCTCAAAAAAGTATCCGAACACTAGGGTTGATTACAGAATTCAGAAAAAATATCTGGCAACGGTTTTTTTTAGAAATTAGTGATCTGGCAACCTTCATGTTATTAACACGAAGGTTGCCAGATCACTAATTTCTAAAAAAAACCGTTGCCAGATATTTTTTCTGAATTCTGTAATCAACCCTAGTGTTCGGATACTTTTTTGAGCGACTGTACAAAGTCAATATATTTCAAACATCTCATGTTTATTCAATCAATTGCTTTTAAATCACATCTTTACATTAGATTGCGACTTAGTTTCTCTGTTCATTACGTACGCATATTGAGCATACTAATTGTATTTATCTCGGTTGTGTTATTTCGCCATTGAGCAGCGCTTTTTTTTGTGCCCAATGGGCTATATGACCAAGTCACAAAGACAGCAAGATCTCAGAAGGTTGAGAAAGGGAATTCACTGACTAGTTGTTAGGAAACAGATGGAAGTCTTCCGTCAAGGCCATCCAGTGTGTCCTTTAACTGCATGGGATATGTCGAATAGGGTAAGAAACTAAGTCGCTCAGGGTGAAGACAGGATGGTGCTACTCCGCGAGAGAGCGTTTCTTGACGTCATTGGCTAAGACTTTTGACGTCACAGCAGGAACACGACGATGGAAAAATCTTATAAGAAGCGTACGGTAAAATAGATTCTATGTTGACAGAAAAAGTGTAAAATTACAATTACAATTTTGCTTAACTGTTTGAGGTCTATCTAGCTATCAGGAAAATATTTATTGTTATAAATATACCCTCAATGGCCATTTAATTAGGTACAGTTCCGTTTATGCCAACAGTAACTCAGATACAAAACTCACTAGCATCTTAAATAAATATTTTTTGAAAAAGTGTTACTGAAGACAATTTAAATATCTCATTCAAATCTCTTTCAATCACGATTTTAGCAATATTCATTCGCTATTTAGAATTAAGTATATTGTAATATTTAATAGCAATAATTCCTGTTTAAGTAATTGCACTCAAAAGTTAATAAAAACAAGTTAAAACTAAAGCAATAATTGTTATGCTAAACTTAACTAGTACGTCTAACAGTTTTTTCAGCAGTTCACGTGATAATCCTATTAATTTTCGCTAAGTTTGAATGATACTTTGCAGAACGTGCTAGCTTGCTACGTGTTTATACTAACATAATAACTCTTCAAAAACAGAACGCATATTGTTGGAAATCGAGATTTAAATAGTTTGATTAGTTCTTCAAATTATCATTAATAATATTTTTTTCATAAACATCATATTTAAAGAGTTGCTGAATTCTGTATCTGCGTTACTATTGACATATTTGAAACTGTACCTAATGAAATGACCCTTTGAGTGTATGTCAATGTTACGCATTTCATAATTATAATCATTTGCATTTCATATCAAATACTACTGAACTTGTATTAGATTATTGTGAGAAATTATTCTGATCTTGCTGTTAAAATTAAATTCGATCGAATTAGAACACCAGATTTTAATTTATTTCCAGCTATGTTAATAATCGTAATGACAATAATAAAAAAAAAAAACTTTTTTCCAACCTGAGTAGCGGTTTTAATGTATTCTCTTCCAAAAGACATTTAATCTGAGCTGGCCAAAATTCAGTTTCCAATTTACTAAGAAAATTTCTCCTGGAGTTATCCAACGAAACGTCTCCTTTTTTTTTCTTGTTTTGATTAATTCCGATGTTGTTACTCTGCTGTATCAATTTCCATTTATGTTGATTTCACTCTAGTTGCTTTGATCGTAATCTCTCTTGCAACGCATAGATTTTCCACCTCTGCTTTACTTAGTTTTTTAATAGCAATTTGAAACTGCTACTCTAATTTTTCAATGCGTAGACTCCGACGCTTGAGTTTCTATTTTCGTGACTCAATTCAATATAAGTCCAAGTTCATGCAAGATCATGGTGAATTTCTACTCAGTGGTTTGTAGAGTAATTATCACCGGAAAGCAAAATTCTGCTTTTCACGTATCCGCACCACAGCTAATATTCTGGTATTTTTTCAATACTATGTTATGCAGACTTCAAAAGTCATCTTAAGAGTGTGATAAAGTAGCATAATGTAGTCAGTTAATACCTCAAGTAAAGCAAGTCAATTACATGTTTATTTTTTTCACGAGTATTTTTTTTATTTCACCTGAAATCTCATTAGTTGTCATCATCATCTCTTAATCATCTGTGGAGATCTTTTCCCTCCATTGCTGATCATCAAGAACCTACTTAAAAAGGATTGGTTAACTATAAAAACTACAAAGTTCTAAAGTAAATTAGCATATTAAAATCTTTTAACAAAACCAATATATTGTTTAGTTTTCGAATTAAACGATGGAATAAAGATAAACAAAAGAGTTTATTGATTATCCTAGTATTAACTTCATCATAGTCATTAAACTAAGTTCACGTAACTCCCGAAATCAGGTAATATGAAGAAATTCGCAGATCAGGTTTCCCCGCCCTGCCCACGGTCAGTAGGGGACACCGATGGGCTTGAAAAGGCCGCCGTCCGTCTGATGGGACGTTAAGCCGTGGCCCCGTGTGCGGGAGAGCCATACCCTGTGCACGTTAAAGAACACGCTGGATGGCCTTGACGGGAAGCTACCATCTGTCTCCCAACAGCTGTTCCAGTGGGTCTCCTCCCCCAACCTTCTCTGAGCCTTCGGGGTCCTTGTGACCTGGCCATTTAGCCCATGGTGTGCAAAAAATGTGACGTTCAGAGGTAAAACAACCCAACATTAAAGAACACGCTGGATGGCCTTGATGGGAGGCTACCATCTGTCTCCCAACAGCTGTTCCAGTGGGTCTCCTCCCCCAACCTTCTCTGAGCCTTCGGGGTCCTTGTGGCCTGGCCATTTAGCCCATTGTGTGCAAAAAAGTGCGGCTCAGAGGTAAAACAATCCAATCCAATCGCAGATCAGGTCCATCCAACCAGCGGCTCATTGCAAAAGAACTTGCGATTCGTAAAACAAATTGCCAATCTACTGAATCTTTCTCTTATTTATCTTTTTTGACCAAACAGTTCAGATGAATAGCTAGGCGTTTTTGCAATTCATAGTACTTATTTCAAAATATATTTTTTAATCCAGATATTTTCATGTTTCCATAAACGTATTTTTCACAATTCCGTGCTCATTAAAAGTGAATGTTTTCGCTTTTAGAGAATATTTCCCTGCTGCTCTTTAAGAATGCAGGTTTCTTCCTAGTGGCTCTTCGCATTCCTGTTCTGGAATAATGCCTAATGTTAATCATAACAGAAACGATATCGCCCTTATGGCAGACGTTTTAGAATTTAGACACAGAATGTTTCGAAAAATTGTTACATATTATTATGCAAATTTCTTTACACAAATCAGGCAACTTTCGTGTACTGTACAAGCATTGTGTTTCAGTGTCTCAGATTAAAGACAGTACTATGATGCGTTCGTTAGTGGCTCTTTACTTAACGGTGAATTTATATTAAAACTCGGTTTGCGAACTTGAACACTATAGTGTGTTTATAAATATCTGTGCTACATTATCGACGTTTATTCTATACCTAAAGAGCAAAAGTGTAACTGCCTTTGAAAATGTTGCTAAAAGATCATGCAAATCTATAACGTTATAAGAAAAGATGGAAGTTAGGAGAATGGAAGTTGAGCAAAAACTTCCTACTATTTGTAGTGAGCTGCATATCGCTCCTTCCATTGTAACGATAATCGTGAAAAATGCTGATAAAATTAAAAAGACAATGGAAATGGCACAAAGGAAAATTGCTACATACTCACATGGTGCTGCGATTGGACAAAATGGAACAGTGACTCTCATTGTGGGTTGACAAGTTAAATGAAAGAAACATTCCTCTCACACAAGGTGTTATTTGTGATAAATCGGAGAGTTTGTTTAATGAGATAAAAGAAAAGGAAGGCGACGACGAAACTTCCATAGCAAGCAAAGGCTGGTTCGCTAATTTTAAGCAGCGAACGCAAATTTACAATATACATATAACAGTTAAGGACTGCCGGTGCTGATTAAGAAGCAGCAAGTGCGTATCCTGAGCATTTCAAGCGACTCACAGAGGAAGGTGAATACCCACTCCCCGATCTTGGTTTCAGTGGGAACGAGACTAGCCTTTAGTGGAAAAATATAACTTTAAGAACTTTCATTTCCCATGAGGAGATACATGCTTTTGGATTTAAACCAGCCAATGATCGTTAATTCTTCTTGGTGAAAATATTATAGGAATTATACAACCGAACTATACAACCAATCACTCTAAAACACGGAGGGTGATAAAAGGGCTAATTAAAGCGAATTTGCCAATCATTTGCTCTTCAAACAGAAGAGCTTTGGTAACGCAAGATGTCTTCACAAACTGGTATATAGATCATTTCTGTCTGTGCTAAATCGCTGCTGTGACGAAAATAATTATCCAAGGATGGAGTTGCTGTTGTTGGACAATACCATAGGACATCCAACAAACATTGGAGAGATAAGGACGGCTCTGGATGTAAATGTTGATTTCTGCCGCCAAATACCATCTACCTTTTACGACCAATGGAACAGGCATCATAGCAAATTTTAAAGCCTTCTGCCTTCGGCATACGTTTAGAAAGATGTTATGGGAAATGAACAATTGCAACATGTCTCCCAAAGAATAATGGAGATTCTATAATATCCTGAAGGGCATCAACATCAATGCTGCTTGGAAAGAGGTCACATCAACTTTTACGGAGTGTAGCGAAAAGTGTAGCCTGAATGTGTATATGATTTTAGGGGATTTGGGGAAGTGTCAGATTGAAATGAAATTACCGCATTTGCCCAGGAGATAGGGCTTGACAATGTTGAGCATATGATACGACTGAATTGCTGGGGAGACATTCTCAGCCTCTTACAAATGGGGAACTGGAAGATTTGGCTGCACAGTTGATTCAGGAACAGCAGCAGCAAGAACAAGAAGAGCCCGTTTTACGGTCTATCAAAATCCATGATTTGCAGAAAATTCTGGCTGCGATTGATAGATACCTGCAGAGGCTAGGCGACATCGATTCTGACTGGGAACGAAACTGTTCTATTAGAATAGGAATCAATGCAGTGTTGCAGACTTACTACTATGTTTTGCAGGAAAGGAGGCGTCAGGCAATGCAAACAACCTTCCTTTCTTATTTCAAAATTAAATCTGAAAAGCCTTTAATTGATCCAGAGACGGCAGAAGACGATCTTCCTCTCGTCAGTAATGTCTACCTGTTTATATTGTTTAGGTACGTATTATGAAAAAAATGGGATTTCAATGCATGTATAAAATGTTTGTGTTTAAAATATTAAGATTTTTGCATTTTTGTATAAAAGAGGGTCAGTTTTCGTACACTTGGAACGCATCTCATTGAAATACATTTTAATTCGGGTTCCATTTACGCTAATTCTATATTCGCCGGCATCTACAGGATCTAACCTCGGCGTAAATCAAGGGCTCAGTGTATTCACTGAGGAGAGACCGTAAACTAGCCGGTAACAACTGTTGCCTTAGCTGAACAATGCCATCGTCGCCCAAGCTCCAAGATCAGATCGAGGCTGTGATAATATCCGGGAAACACTTGCACCCGTTTATCTCATTTTTTTGCCAAAAAAAGAGATAATGTGTTCAGTTTGTTGTCTGTCTGTTCGCACGCATTGTTCTTTCTGTCCTTACGTCAGTCTGTCTATAGATATTGAACTTTTTTGTTTATAGAGATATATATTCTTTTTATGTTGGATAGATATTGATAAAATATTGCTATTCACACTTTCCCACTCTCCTGAAAGCTATATGCCAAATATCCCAAATGCCCTCCAACGGTGGAAAATTTTGCAAATTCCAAAATTTAAAACGAATATTGAAAACAATGTATTTATGCCAGAAAATGAAACTTTGGTTTCAATTGGTAACAATAAGCTGACTTCTTAGACCAGGTAGTGGGTGGGAAAACACAACTTTTATGTTTTAAGAGGTTATTGTTTGCTTTCAGAGATAAATTAAAAACTACGCTGCTCGACATAGAAAAGGCCATACCATGAAGGAATGCACGAAATGAGACGAAACTTACCACACACATATTAATAAATGGGGAAGAAGTGATTAATTTCTGAGGGATTAAATTAATGCGATAGGCGAGGAAACAGTGGTAAGTAGACTGAGTCAGTAGGTAATATGGCCACCATGCTGGGCTATGCTGGGCATATTAACAAGACGACGCGCATCGAGTGAAAAAGTCCCCAGTGCTGAGGATCATGTGTCATTGGTCTGTGCCCATAATTTAACGACATTTCAAGGGGGTTGTACAGAGTCGTGAAGTCGTCTGCCAATGACGTCCCACAAGTTCTCTATTGGGGAGAAGTTTGAGGATCACTGGCCAAGGCAGCACCTGAACATCTTGTAGGCATTGTCTGCTGATGTTGGCAGTGTTCGAGAGGGCGTTCTGGACATCAGGGATACCACGGATATACGGCGACAAAACGGGTTGCAGCACCTAATCGACGTATCGTCGTGCTGTCATTGTACAAACTATGCATATGAGCGATGAACGACTGTTGAAACTGATAGCACTCCAAGCCATGATACCAGGCTGAGGAGCACTATGACACTCACGGATGGCAGCAAGATCAGCCCGGTGACCATTTCGTCTCCAAACTCTCAATCGGCGATCGTCGGCGCTGAGATAAAAGCGAGGTTCCTTTCGTCTCACCATTCATGTCTTGTACGGCACCACTGCAACCTTGCGCAATGATGTGCTTCGGTGAGTGACAGTCGTTGCAATGTCTGGCGAGAGCACTGACCTGCCTCAGCCAATCGGCAATTCACTGCAAAACTTGCAATCACAATCCGTGTCGACATGGGGATGTCCATATGTTCCTGTACACTGTGTTGAATGCCGTCTGCTGTATATTGTGAGGCTGCTATGGCTTGCTGTCGAATGCGGCAATCGAGGCGTTCGGATGTCCACCCACATGCACCAGTCCCACCTCGACGATGCAAGTTACCTTTCTCCAACCACTGTTAACAAATTCGGCAGAAAGTTGTTGCATCCCGATTCATTTCAGCCACAATGTGACGCAGGGATCAACCAGCCGTATGTAGGCCTATGATGAAGCATATGGTAAAGGTCTCTACGTGATGGTAGGATTCCCGATGACGTCACCTAGTCATTCTCACTCCTTACACGTGTTTTCGCCATAGAGATCACTCTGATGCAGCGTTCCACACGCCCAGGTGAAGACGACCAAGCTTAGCTACGCCTAACAGTTTTGCCATGTTGTCTCCCTCACCTGTCACGTGATTGATTCCATTTCCACAACCCGACTGTCGATATCTATATGACTTTCTTGTTCCTTTTTAATACGTTCACTTATGCATGAAAACTAATGCTCATCAATATTTCCTGTAGATAAACTATTAGCTTTTGCGGGTTAAATGTATAAAATCTCTCTACATCTATGTTTTGTGAGATGACGATGATGATGACTAAATATATATTATTATTATTAATATTATATACCTACCTGTTTGCATGGCGCTGCAACAAATACTTCCTGGTGTGGCATTTTCTATGTTCAGCAGTATATTTTTGGGTTGGATAGGTATCGATAAAATATTACGATTCTCACTTTCCGAATCTTCCAAAACCTATAATTACGTCTCTTAAGGTGGAAATTATTGAAAATTCCAAAATTTTAACTAATATTGTAAATGATGTATTTATACTACAAATATACTATAAATTGCCAATATACTATAAAAATATTTTAACTATGTCGTTAAAAAGAATTCAAACTCTTTGTACCTCTGGGTCCCTATTTGTTACATATCCCGTAAGTAAGTCAGAATCAGCTGTGTTAATCTTAACAATCTGTTAGTGAGTCGGTAAAAATGACAAGACAACCATGGTTTATAAATGACTTGAAAACGCTTGTTCCTGCCCCAAGAGTGTGCCTCTTTCCCAGAATGCGGAGGAGAACTTCAGTAAATTTGTTTGCTCAACAGATTTCTGAAGAAGTTCTGCGAACAGCATCGGTCGGTGTGGATTGATGCGAGACAAAGGGCCGGGCACCAGATGGGCAGAACAATGGGTTGAGCTCCGAGTGCGACGGCTTTGTAAACTAATTTGTCTGTCCAGAAAGTCAAACTTGAACACACAGAGAGAGTAAAGCACGCACGTTGTTCGGTCCACTGCTTCGGTCGTTCTATTCGTCGTCATTAAAGACACGGGGAAGACAGCGGCCACGCGCCACTCATACAGATCGTATGCGGGGGCTTACGCACAAACGCTCGATGACATCTAATCGAGTTAGGAAAGATGACGCGCCATTTGGCCGTGCACTGAACGTGCAAGGCGCGTCACTCTCTGGAAACCGAGTTAAGCTGCGGGTCTTCATAAGTGCGGCCGGGATACATGTTAATGACGAGTAATTTGGTGAGCGCCACAAGCGAGGGGCGTTGCACGTGAGGAATGGGAGGCGAGGTACGGAGATGACGCGCGCTCTGGCGCAACCCAGTCTCCGATGTAATGAAGCAAGAATGACAAGAATGTGATGGAGAAGGATTCTGAGTCGGAGCACCGAGAAAGACGGAGGAGATCTTTTGTGGAAGAGACTGTGTAGAAACGAGGAGGGATTAAAGGAATGCAAGTAATTAATGGCAAAATATTAACCAATAAAAAAGACGACAAGAATGACGACACGGAGGAGATTTAGCAGGGAAATTAAAAGTTCTTCGAAGAAGAAGAAGAAAAAAAAAGATTTTGTTTTTTCTTTTATTTCTTGAATAGAGAAAAAAAAGTTTTTAACATTACCCGAACCTTGTTATCGGTTTTAAGAAAAAGGCATCAGTAGTGTATTAGCGGCATAATCAACTATAAGGTTATAAAGGGAAGATTAAACACATAATGATAAATATATTGCTACATGCTAAATAAAAGTAAGCTTAAGAGTTTTTTAAGTATCCAGAAATAAAAACTAATCAAGTATTTTGCTTCTAACTCTAAATGCTAGCGTCTTAATGCACTCAAATATAGGTCTCTTTCGAATGGCAGTCACCCGACTAATAATAAACCGTACTGATGACTATTTGTTTATTAATACGGATTTAATACCACCGATGATGACTTAAAATGTTTTAAACTCTGGGAAGCAGTCGTTTGCTGCATCATAAATGAAATCACGATAATGCCAAGCATCAGTCTCTAAAATACGACTATTCAATTACATTTTATAGCTGGAAAGATGTTTTTCCTTTGTTTTTCAATTTCAAATCCTTTTTGCAGCGCAGTGGGAAAGACAAAAAAAAAAGCCTCATGGCATTGTTTATAATAGTAAGTTTTATTTTTTCAACGCTTTCGCTTGTCTCCATATTGCTCATTGCGAATACAAATACAGCCATCTGTCGATAGGTTCCGCGAAATCACCGTGTAAATCGAAACCGTGGGTTGGGTTGTTTTACCTCTGAACGGCACTTTTTTGCACACCATGGACTAAATGGCCAGGTCACATTGACCCTCAGAGAAGGTTGGGGGAGGGGACCCACTGGAACAGCTGTTGGGAGACAGATGGTAGCCTCCCGTCAAGGCCATCCAGCGTGTTCTTTAACGTGCACAGGGTATGGCTCTCCCGCACACGTGGCCACGTCTTAACGTCCCATCTGACGGACGGCGGCCTTTCCAAGCCTATCGGTGTCCCCTACTGACCGTGGGCAGGGCGGGGAATTTTGCGGAGATAAATCTCAACGCTGATCCAGCTGGGACTCGAATCCAGCTGGAACTACAGATTACGAGCGTGGCACGCTACCGACTGAACCACCCCCGCCCCTAAAACGATTGTTCCACTGCTTTTGCAAAAATAAACATGTGATTTTCACTTGCTTCTCTGGAGGTAATAATTGACTACATTATGCTACTTTATCACACAATCACAGAATCGAAACCTTGCAAATCGAGACCCACAACTTAGGTAAAAAAGGGGGAAAGCCTCTGAAGAAATCCTAGTTATGAATTAAACGAACGTTTAAAGTTTTATTTATAAATATTTTTCTGAAATTTAAGTTCAGCAGTAATAATAAAGCATTAATGTAAATTTATTTTGCACTTTATTTGCATTGATTCAGAGAAGCTTAGATTAATTTCTCACACCTTTCTTTTTGGTCACGAAAAATACTGACCGCTAACGTAGACGTAAATTATCGAAATTGGAAGAAATTCTAAAGATGGATATTTATGAACTGAATATAAATTTAAAATTAAGCATTTGACCAATACTTAGTAGGGCCGGGGGTGGCTCAGTCGGTAGCGCGCCAGGCTCGTAATCTGCAGTTCCCAGGTTCGAGTCCCAGCTGGGTCAGCGTTGAGATTTATCTCCGCAAAATTACCCGCCCTGCCCACGGTCAGTAGGGGACACCGATGGGCTTGGAAAGGCCGCCGTCCGTCGGATGGGACGTTAAGCCGTGGCCCCGTGTGCGGGAGAGCCATACCCTGTGCACGTTAAAGAATACACTGGATGGCCTTGACGGGAGGCTACCATCTGTCTCCCAACAGCTGTTCCAGTGGGTCCCCTCCCCCAATCTTCTCTGAGCCTTCGAGGTCCATGTGACCTGGCCATTTCGCCCATGGTGTGCAAAAAAGTGCCGCTCAGAGGTAAAACAACCCAATACTTAGTGTTTTAATTTTTAAAATTAGTATTTATATATTTTTTTATGAAACAGTAAATGAGCTTTATTTAGCCTTTAAAATAGTCTAGAGCAGTGGTTCTCAACTTTTTATGCTTCACGTACCCTCTGGAAATGTGTATGCAACTGACGTACCCCTTATATAGATAGATGAAACTATAGTTATAGTATAACAATGAGAATAAAATAAAACATATATCTATAAACATTAAATTTTGTACTTAACTTACATCTAGAGACTTTTGAGCTCTCACAGCGTACCCCACGTTGAGAACCCCTAGTGTAGAGAGTTAAACATGTTGCAAAAAATGAGATAAAACACGGTTTTACTACTCTGAAAATTTCAGTCTAGAAAAGTCAGATATCGCTGCCAATTCGAAACAGGCTTGGTATCATTAAGATGTCGCGAGACAGATTGCATTACAATGGCAAGAATATCATTTCAGCGAAAGAAAATAAGTATAACTTGTTACAAATAGAGATTTTATTAATATAAGAATTTTACTTCGGTATGACAGTCTAATAACAATAGACAACAAATTGAATTTTTTTTATAACATTGGTCAAAAAGGATGATTGGTCAATAGGATGCTTTTGGGGTGCTGAATTCAAGCATGGCTGTGAAAAATGTGCAGCACGCACAGTTTTCTTTAAATTACGGATTGGTGTATTTCAAATTTCAATGAATACGCATATCTGGGAAATGAAAATAAATGTGACTATTTTATTAAATTGCAACTTAAAACTCGTTAATTAATTACATGATTAGAGTGAATAAAGTTAGAAACATCATAGTTATAGACCACTAAATATAAAGCAACAAATGAAATAATATTGAAACGCTGAGGTATCTTCCTTCTGCAAGAACCAACAGTAGTCCCCCATCATTGCTGGGTCCCACATGTCTTGGTATCTCTCCTTCATGGTTCGGATATCCTGATGAAATATTTCCCCTTGCTCATCACTGACAGCTCCTAAGTTCTTGGGAAAGAAGTCGAGATGCGAGTGCAAGGAATGAATCTTCAAAGACATGCGGCAGCTAAGATTTTCATAGTTTTTGAGAAGATCTTGAATGAGTTGATGGTAGTTTTCCTCTCTGTGATTTCTCAGAAAATCCTGGACCAAAGATGTGAAGGATTTCCATGCAGGGCGGTCCTTCATATTCATTTTTTTTTTCGAAGAGAGTATCTATCATTCAGTAGCTTCCTGATCTCAGGACCAACAAAGATCCCTTCTTCAAGTTTAGCATCACTCAGTTTCGGAAAATTTTCCTTCAAGTGCAAAAACCTTCTATTAGTTTTGTCCATAGCCTTTACAAAGTATTTTAAAAGCCCCAATTTGATGTGTAGTGGTGGGAGCAGAACATCAGAGGGGTGAACACTCAGCTTATACCTCATTACTCTTTCGGGCCAGTCTTTTATTTTGCAGTGTTCCTTTCTGGCCCTACTGTCCCACAAAACATAGAAAAGGCAAGATTTGTGAAGCCTCCTTGAAGCCCGAGCAAGAGAGATATAACTTTTAGGTCACCACATATTGTCTACTGAAACTGGTCATACTTTATAGCAGTCAGTATTTGTTTAATGCTTCCATACGTTTCCTTCATTCCCAAGAGTGTGTAACTGGAATGGAAGGTTTTTGGTTTCCTTTATGAATAATGACATCTTTTAAGCTGAATTTTGACGAATCTATAAATAGACGCCAGTCTTTAGAGTCGTAAGTTGTTCCAATTTCTTCCATCAGCCCTGAAATATCTGTGCAGAAACACAAACCATCTTGCATCTCGTAATAAGCAGATAAAGTCAAATTTATCTTTCTTAACAGAGAAACTCTGGTACCCTTGGACAGAAGATTCCACTCTTAAAGTCTTGAACCTAAAACCTCAGCTTGTTGTTTGGAAAGTCCTAGGTCTCGAACAAGATCATTCTGTTCATTTTGCGGAATCAGATGAAGCTCGTCTAACTTTTTAGGGGTGTATTTAAAATCAGGATCTGTATGTGCCTCAAAGTCTTCCTCTGATTAATGTGAATCCATCTCCTCCCAGTTGGTTGGAGGGTTAGTATAGGAAGATATTCTCCATGAGGAACTGGCCTTATGGCCGAAGGCACATTTGGATATTGTATTTTGCTTTTGTTCTTTTTTGAAAAACCCGACACTTTAGTTACACAACAATCGCAAACATGCAAGTGACTAGTCGGCTCACGCGAAACCATTAGAACTGCAAAGGGCATGGATTTTATCTTACCTTTCAACCATTCACTCAGGCCAACAAAGCACAAAATGCATTCACACATGTGGAGCCCATGTTTTGTCCTGATCTCCAACACGACATTCAAAATACAAGTTATAGGCTTTCTTCACAATCTTTGTCAAAGAACGACCATGGGATTTTAGAATATAATTTCCATACACATCTCTGGCATATTAACACATCCGCGACGCTGCCTTTGTGCCATTTAAACGCCAAAATTCACTTTTCAACGCAGCACGTGTTCCTCCTACAATGAAAACAACAAGAATGGTGGTCTCATGTTAGGTTACTGTTACATGTTTTCTCCCACTTGGCAATCAGTGTTTCCAGCCACAAAAAGTAAAATATCTAGTATCCTCCCAGTTGCCTGGAGGTATTGGTATAAGGAGATCTTAATAGGAGTCAAAATGACGAACAACATAAAAACTTGACGTGCTAGCCATTTTTTAAGGCCAGATCCACAAATCAGCACCTGAAAAAATAGTTAAAGGCAGCAACAATTGTTCATGTTATAAAAACCTTGTAAACCAATGTAATCTCCCTTGACATTATACCACTGCTACTTCATTATATGAATTATATCCACATACGTAAAAAAAATCTAAATCCGTACCTTGTAAAACGAATCTATAATAGTGTAAAACGAAAATAAATTAAAAAAATAAATACCCCTTCAAGCAGCTGCTTGCCACAGAGGTCTGATAGATGCCTGTCAGTTTATATGCCAGAGTAGAAGGTCTGAGAGGATGGCAGGACCTCAGCAGAAAAACAACACGAACATCCATGCCTTACCCAGCGCTCGAACGCAGGTCCCGTAGATCAGTAGCCAAGCGCGCTAACCACTCGGCCACGGGACGGCTTGTAAAACGAAACTGGTTACATTTTCTTGATGGTGTAAAACCGAGTGTATTATTATGTAAATCGAAACTGGCTGCATTTTTCTGACCGTGTAAAACCGAAATCCTGTAAATCGAGTACCATGCAGGTCGAGATATAGGTGTATGTGTCTTTCTTGTTTTTGAATCTTACACCTGTTGTATACGGCAATAAATTTTTTTAGATTATCACTAGATGAGTAGCCCTGCTACGTCTTAATAAATAAAAATAAATAAATAAATACCCCTCAAGTAACTGCTTGCCACAGAGGTCTGACAGGAGCCTGCCAGTTTATATGCCACAATTGAAGGTCTGTGAGGATGGCGAGACCTCAACAGAAAAACGACACTAACGTCCATGCCTTATCCGGGGCTGGAACCCGGGTTCTTTAGATCAGCAGCCAAGCGCGTTAACCACTCGGTTCCTAAATATTCCCAACAGTTTTGTGCAGAGGAGAGAATTTACCTTTTTATCGATAATTATCTTTTTTTATTACATTTATATATATATAAGCCGTCCCGTGGCCGAGTGGTTAGCGCGCTTGGCTACTGATCTACGGGACCTGGGTTCGAGCCCCGGATAAGGCATGGATGTATGTGTCGTTTTTCTGCTGAGGTCCTGCCATCCTCTCAGACCTTCTACTATGGCATATAAACTGACAGGCTCCTGTCAGACCTCTGTGGCAAGCAGCTGCTTGAGGGGGGTATTTATTTTTTATTTTATATATATATTGTTTATTTTATTTATTTTTTTATATATTATCCTTATCGATATGTGCGTTTCAATCGCTGTTCTGCTATGAAGCGGTGTCCAAACTCGTTTTCTAATATTTTTACTTTTCACAGGATATGAGGGAATCAAAGAGAACGGAAAACGATCCATATGTTCCGTTATCATCGCAGACAATTTTGTCGGTCTTTAGAGCAAGCAAAAAAAGGCGGCGGCTGCGAAAGAGCCTCACGAAAGAAAATTGTCTCACTGATCTCGGGAAACTGTCACGTGCAACCTAATGGAAGTGTAATGATACGTACGTGATACACGAGATCCAGAGGGAAGAGATGATCAACTAGCGGTGGCATCAATGGAAACGAAATTGAAGAGCAAAATAGAGGAAGGGAAATTGATGCGCGACGAGGAGGTGGAAACATCAAAAAATGGAATAAATATTAATAGTAATGGATGCGTGCTACGAATTTTCTTTGGAAAACTAATCTTTTTTTCCAGTAATAATGAGTTTTTAATATGGATATAAGATACTTCAAATATATTTTACCACCAAAAACGTGTGCTTATGTGTAGAGCACATCTAAAACAGTTACTGAGAGAGAAAAAAATAAAAAAATACCCTCTCAAGCAGCTGCTTGTCACAGAGGTCTGACAGGAGCCTGTCAGTTTATATGCCATAGTAGAAGGTCTGAGAGGATGGTAGGACCTCAGCAGAAAAACGACACACACATCCATGCCTTAATCCGGAGCTCGAACCCAGGTCCCTTAAATCAGTAGCCAAGTGCGCTAACCACTCGGCCACGAGCCATAACTGTTTTGCACAGAAATTAAAATGGCGGGTTTCATTTGCAAGGGAGAGGTCCACTTTTTAAAGGGAAAATAGTGAATTAGCTTGATTGATGATACCACATGTGATTGATTAGTATGATGAGGGGCTTTAACATAATTTAAGAGTAAATAAAAGTCTAAAGAGTTCAGTGGCCTTTAATCAAAAACGGAGAAGAAGCCTATTATAGATAGACCATAGCATATTAAGTCACAATGTTTCTGTCAATATATTTTCCATTAGAGTTTGAAGAAGAATGCGAGAAATTATTGTAATACGAAACCCATTTCTAATATTTTGCTGACCGGTCGATCGATACGACCAAGTTAAACGTTTTGACCATCGTGTGTCCGCATTAATGGATCATTTTTATGGAATGATGGAGTGCTCTTTATCATATATTAGAATCTGATGTAGAAAAACCATCATTAAATGATATTAAATTTCTCTAAGCTGTAATAGAATATTTATCGTTTATTACAAAAGCAAAATAATCAATTTCTATCTTTTTTTGCACCTGCACAATTTCTGCAAATTCAGTTTTTAAATAAAAAAAAATAAATCCCCCCTCAAGCAGCTGCATGACACAGAGGTCTGACAGGAACCTGTCAGTTTATATGCCACAGTAGAAGATCTGAGAGGATGGCAGGACCACAGCAGAAAAACAACGCATACATCCTTGCCTTATCCGGGGCTCGAACCAAGGTCCCTTAGATCAGTAGCCAAGCGCGCTAACCACTCGGCCATGGGGCGGCTACGGCACTCCCTGATTTACGTAACAGTTCTGTTCCACAAAACCTTATGTAAGTCGAATTTTACGTACATAAGGAATTAGCGTTAGTATGAGGGACCTGGGTTCGAGCCCCGGGTAAGGCATGGATGTGTGTGTGTATCGTCTTTCTGCTGAGGTCCTGCCATCCTCACAGACCTTCTACTATGGCATACAAACTGACAGGCTCCTGTCAGACCTCTGTGGCAAGCAGCTGCTTGAGGGGGTATTTATTTTTTTTATTTATTTATGTATATTTCTCATTCTATATACTTTGATGCATGTTTATTGTACTTCGTTAGAATTGGCCGGAGGTAGCCAATACAACAGTTATAGCTCAGGAAAGATGTTTGGAGAACTAAATTGCACAGTGGTTGGACTTTATTAGCCCATGGCTGCTTGATAATTATGTATGTATGTATGCTTATTGAACCAAACAAATTCGTAATTCCTTACATACTCATATAAAAAGTTAAATAAGAAAGAAATTTTAAGAAAAAAATTAAAGTTAATTTTCAAATATTGATGATATTGAAGACGCTTTTAATGTGACTTCAAATTATTTCCGTTCATTGAGGATTTTGATTGCATTGGTATTTCGTTTGTGAAATCGGTAAAAGTTGATTCATGAATTCTATATTACACACATACGCGTATTATTTAATTTATTTCTCCATTCATTTCAGTGCTTTGTAACTTTCTGTAAATTTAAAAAAATAAAACTAAATGTATAACTAAAACCAATATTTTTCGAGTTCCTTTTTTTGTTTCAGTAAAATATGTTGTTGAAAAATATGTGTCTCATTATAAAAATAAACCAAAATTCACTAATATAAGATGGATTTATTGCTTTATAAACTTCTCTGTGTGTGATTTTACAGCATAGATGGATAATTGCTCTAGCTCTTACAACGGACTTTCTGGCTGCTACATTTCTATTACAAAACTTTTGCTAAACGTATCCATTCTTTGGTTGAAATGTCCATACATGGTAGGCAAAATGGAGAGATAATGTATCATAGGTTTCGTCTTAATCCCACAACTGAATACTTAAAGCTAGATGCTAAAACTGGATGCTTCCACTCTTTAAGCAACGATACATTTTTATTTTTTCTTATTACATATAAACAGCCGCTAATGGATCAAATATCAAGTTTAGTTAGTTTACAAGACAGAATTATATCTGTAAGAAGACTGTACTTATACTGCACAAAAGAGACAATAAAATAAACAGAACTAGTCAGAAAACAAATCTACAAAGATATGCAAAATTACAATTGACAGAACATCAAACTCACTAAAAACAAAACAAAAATAACTATTTATATACAGGTGAGGTAGATATTATTTTTTCCTACACGAGAAAACTTTTCTAATAGCTGTTGTACATCTCATGCTGAGTATTACTACAATAACCCCAACTACTTAACACTAAATATCGTAATATACACACACTCGTCTCAGAATTGCTCCCGATTCGACTCTTTTATTCGCTAGTCCTACTATCTCCGGGGACGGATTTTCCATAAAGCATTTAGGCACGTGCCTAAGATAATTCTAATTTGCATCTTGTTTATTCATGTGAATCGAAAATTACATCCTTTTCAACTTTAGAAGAGTGAAACAACACTTGCAAGGATTCAACAGCAGTTAAATGAGCTCTCCCTCTTGAAAATCGAAACTAAATTTTTAATGGGTGTGGATTATGAGAATATAATTTGGTCGTTCAGAGCAGAACACAAACGAGGTGTAAAAATATTTATTAATGAACATTTTGATATATAGTATATTGCAAAAACGTAATCGGAACACTTCCATGTTCTGTGAATAGGAAACCATCTTCAAAGATCCTCAACTTTGAAAATAAGCTTTCTTTTTTTTTTCGGAAAAGTGTCATTAGATATAAAAATGAAGATCTGATTAATATGTACGTTGGGTTGGGTTGTTTTACCTCTGAGCGACACTTTTTTGCACACAATGGGCTAAATGGCCAGGTCACATGGACCCCGAAGGCTCAGAGAAGGTTGGGGGAGGGGACCCACTGGAATAGCTGTTGGGAGACAGATGGTAA
Source organism: Ryuthela nishihirai (assembly GCA_038380435.1). Taxonomy (NCBI): domain Eukaryota; kingdom Metazoa; phylum Arthropoda; class Arachnida; order Araneae; family Heptathelidae; genus Ryuthela; species Ryuthela nishihirai. The sequence continues at coordinate 86,606,039 of JAWZYU010000017.1, read as the reverse complement.
CCTCCCGTCAAGGCCATCCAGCGTGTTCTTTAACGTGCACAAGTTATGGCTCTCCCGCACACGGGCCACGGCTTAACGTCCCATCCGACGGACGGCGGTCTATTCCAAGCCCATCGGTGTCCCCTACTGACCGTGGGCAGGGCGGAGAATTTTGCGGAGATAAATCTCAACGCTGACCCAGCTGGGACTCGAACCTGGAAACTACCGACTGAGCCACCCCCGCCCGTAATATGTACGTAAATGTCGATTTTGAAGAATAATTATTTCATGTATAAGGAGTTGGAATATTTAACAACAGACGCTACTTTCACACTCTTCCTAAATATTTACCCCAAATTAATGACTCATCATCATCATCCTCAAGCAGCCATGGGTACGGAGATCCAACCAGACTGTGCAATTTAGTTCTCCAAGCATATCTGTCCTGAGCTACATCAGCTGCATTTGGCCACTGTACACCAATTCTAACAAGGTCCTGTTTGATATTGTCAGCCCACCGCATCCTAGGTTATTTATTTCTCCATTCATTTCAGTGGAGAAAATTTCCTCTTTCTGAGGCCTTTAGGCACACCGTTCATAACCCTATTCGCCAATCTATAATTATCCATACGGGCAACATGGCCAAACCAACGGAGTCTCTCTCTGCACAATATGCTGCTTAAAGGAAGTTGCAAATTCCTTTGCCCAACCTCATCATTAGTTACAGAGTTGAACCACCTAATGCCCAAGATACTGCATAAGCATCTAGAATCAAAAGCACCTAGTTTCCTATATCGTGTTTACAAAGCGTCCAAGTTTCACTACCATAACTATCTCTAGAGATAACCAAACTATTATACAATCTAATATTAGTTTTCAGGTGTAAACGCCTATTTCTCCACACTCTCCATAGATTCTTAAAAGTCCCGGCAGCAATCTCTATTCGTCTGTTAATTTCATGCCGCACATCACCAGTATCTGTTGCGTAGCTGCAAGATAATTAAACAGTGACACCTGCTCAAAGGCGCAACCATTCAGATTAACTGAATCATAGCCTGCCTGACCAATTCATGACTACTCAAAAAATATCGTTACACATTTACGTTTATTGTTAAAGTAAATTTCAAAAATTTCAAATACTGCATTTATGTTAGTTAACAATATGTTATAACAGTTGCGTTTATCTTTTGAAGTAGATTTTCACGAGTAACAAAAGTTACAGTTAAATGTTGTAGTTTCCATAATTCTTTAAGTATTAACGAATATTTCCAAATATGGACATTAAAAGAGATTTGAGTGAGTTCTTAAATTAATCTCCAGTGATTTTTTTTATAAAGAACTTATTTTCAAAGTTAGAGAGCTTTAAATATGGTTTTCTATTCACATAACAAGAAAGGGTTCGGAATTTTTTTATAGTGTAGCGCACATACACAGTTTGGTCAAATTATTAAGAACACTGCACCGTGCCCGAAATACCGTGAAACATGCAATGAATGCAAAAATTCTTAGAGACTGTAGTGTTCTGCGCCACTATAAAGGCATGATGGAAAGCAAAGTTCAAATAGATAAAAAGGCTGATCTGAATGACTTCGATAGGGGACTCATCGTTGGAGCTCGATAGGTTGGAAACATAACGGAGGTGATGTAACTCAGCGGAAAATCGCGGAGTACAATATCCCAAGGGTATGGAGAATGGCAACGGTCTCAAAAAACGACTGCCAATCGTGGCAAATGGGGAAGATAAAAGACTCTATTGAACAGGGTAAAGTGTTTGTTGGCACGAACTGTACACAAAAATAGAGCTGCTACAGTTATCAGCTAAGACAGATGGAAACCAAAAGTACTTTAAAACCCATTTCAACGATAACTATGAGCAGAAAAAAGAAAGAAATTGAAACTGGAACTGTACCATGAAGCGCAATCTTTTCATTTCTTAAAACAATAGTTTAAAAATCAATAGTTAAGAAAAAAATAGTCTAAGAAACATTACTTAAGATTCGAAGACTCTGTTGGTGTATGGAGTGGTAAACCTTGTCAGTAGAAGACTGAAAACGTATTGTATGGTCAGACGAATCATGTTATATATTGCTTTCAACAGATGGCCGACGTAGAGCACGGCGACAACTTCTAGAAGCATTGAACCCATCACGTGTAGCTCCTAGTGTTCAAAGTGTTGGAAGCAGTGTGATGGTGTAGGGAGCATTTTCTTATCACGGATTGGGTCTTCTTTCCTACATTCTTTTCTTTAAATAGTCTCCGAACACTTCTTTCATTCTCATTTTGTTCAATTTAGTATTTTCTTAAACTTATTAATTAATGCTTTTCACTGTTACTCTTAGGATCCTTTATTAATAACGATGAGCACTTGCTGCTTTAGTGATTGGAGAAGCTGAGTGTTTCGTTACTAGTTTCGTGCTAGAATAGCAAAAAGTGTGTCTTCCAACAGTTCCAGAGGTCTTCATATTGTGTTTTAGTTTTAACTGAAGAACTGATCAAAGAACATAACTGCACTCTCTGCAAGCACAGTTTCGTAGGATGAAACCTAAATAAGTTTCTTGATGTCTATGTTTCTTTCACTCATTAATGATAAAGCCCAGGCCAGATCTACGAGTGTGCGGAAGGAGGTATGTCCCTCTACCCCTTCAGAATGCTAATAACCGGAACGAAGACGGAAAATATTAAACATATTGTATTTTTTATCAAGTATTAAACATACCTGTATTTTTCAAGAGATTTGTTAAAGATCACTGAAAGGGAGGTATCATTTGTCCTCCCCACCCCTTTATTTTTTTATAGATCAGTTCCTAATTAGGCCCCTTAAAGCTATCGCGTATGACAGAAGAGGCGAATATGCGATAAACCGGGGATTCGAACCCTGACCAATTGCAGTGTTACCGTGATCCAAAACTATGCCTCTGCGCTAAATGAGAGAATTAAATCCAAAGTATATCTAATATAAAATACAAATATGAATAGCAATATTATAAAACTTTAGGTTCGGTGTCTAGTCATATTATTTTTTTAGAAGTGAAAAATGTAAAGTAAATACTAAAAACATTCATTCTTAAAAAATTATGAAATTTTACGAAAAAAAGGAAAAAACGTGGATTAAGAATGTAAAAACTAAATAGTTACGATACACACACTGCCTACGAAAAAAAATGAGAATTTCCGTGATATTCCAGTGGAATGTTAAATTCGATGCTCCATAACACTTAAAATAAGCTTATAAAAAATGTGTCGGAATTCTAGGTAACAATTCAGCTTCTCATGAAAGATTGTGTATGAAAATAAATTAAGGATTTACATTTAAGTCTATCTAAAAACTGAATTTAAAAATGTATTTTTACTGTCTACTTTAAAAGCCATGTCTAATACTGAAGGACAAATTAAAACTATGGAGTATTAGATAAGGTATTTCAGTATTAGATAAGGTTAAAACTAACCTTATCTAATACTGAAGGACAAATTAATCATAAAAATATTTGTATTCAAATACCCTGCAATTGTATGTATCATAAAGCCATTAAAATATTTCTAATTTTAACTTACATTAAATATTTCGTTTTTCTAAATCAAATTACTCATTATTAACACCATTGTGTTTGTTCTTCAATTGATAACAAAACACCAAACAGTCAAACACGATTGTTTGCTTCTGTTGTTTAATTTTCCCCCAAGTACAAGGGGCGGGGGGTGGCTTAGTCGGTAGCGCGCCAGGCGCGTAATCTGTAGTTCCCAGGTTCGAGTCACAGCTACGTCAGCGTTGAGATTTATCTCCGCAAAATTCCCCGCCCTGCCCACGGTTAGTAGGGGACACCGATGGTCTTGGAAAGGCCGCCGTCCGTCGGATGGGACGTTAAGCCGTGGTCCCGTGTGCGGGAGAGAGCCATACCCTGTGCACGTTAAAGAACACGCTGGATGGCCTTGACAGGACATCTGTCTCCCAACAGCTGTTCCAGTGGGTCCCTTCCCCCAACCTTCTCTGAGCCTTCGGGGTCCATGTGACATGGCCATTTAGCCCATGGTGTGCAAAAAAATGCCGCTCAGAGGTAAAACAACCCAACCCCCAAGTACCTGGAAATCAATGATGTCTGAAGGATCTGGCAGTTGTTTTCCCATTTCTCTTCGCATATTTAAGAAAATAAAATTATAATCTTTTGTGTAAGAAGCAACTGTCAAAGAGAAGGAAGCTTTAAGAATGCAATTAGTTGTTTTTCTTGTTCTTTTTAGCATTGCTTTTAATGTTATGTAAATCTTTATCTGTTGAAAAGTAATTGAGTTAATTTTTATTTCTTAAATACGGCAAATACTTCAGAACTGAAGACCGAGAAATAAGTATTCTCACTTTAAAGAATACCAGAAAAGCAAATGCAGCTTCATTTCATTAAAAGTTTGAATAAAAAAGTTTGAATTCTAAGGTTTAAAAGTTTTCTGCAACTATGTAACATTTATAATAAATTGTAATTTAATCTGTGACATTTAAATCAAGTTGGCTCAGATGACTATTTACAGAGCAGTAATAATGCTTTCCATGCCTTTGATTTTCTCATATTAGTATGAAATGGTAGAATCAAATCACCGTGATTCACATCAGTCCTTATTTATAGAAGGAATCGGTAAAGAAAGAAAGGGAATGGAAATAGAAATTCAATTAGCCTCTATTACTAAAGAGCATTACCTGCACAACTGTAAAGCGAGGGCTGAAGTTCTAAACGCTGTAGAAAATGCTCACGTGAAACACCAAACTACTCGTGCAATTTAATAAGTGGCTGCTTTAGCAAAAATAATGTCTTTCCACTGACGTGTTTCTTTCCAAACATGTGACACTCTCTATGCTTGTTTGCAAATGTTACACGTAATAACATAGTTATACGTTATTTAGGAGTCACGATATTTCGTTGTAATTGATTGGCTGGTACAGGACAACCCTTACCGACGAAAATCAATGTAATAAACATGAATGTAATAAGATTCTAAGTTTATTTCCCACATTATTCACAAGACTCAAGGACTTTAGATTTGTATCGTAATCTCTTCATAATATAATAAAGTTTGAAATATAGAAAGCTAGTTGCTATATGTGTCAACTAATACTCAAATATTTACTTATAAAATACCGCAAAAATATAAAATATTATACGAGGGGTGTTCAAAATGTTCTTGATATGCATCTGCAGAACACACACCACTGCACTTATCTCAACAAAACTTTCTCTCCTTCAAATCACTCTCCTCTAACATTGATGTTGGGGAATACTCACAATCCTAAATGAACGCATTTTGCAAAGTCTTACACCATTGAAAATGCCTTCCCAGCAAGTTCCATTTATTATTTTGGAAACAACCAAACATCGCATGACGCAAGATCGGATGAATCTGGAAGATGGGGTAGCTGTTTGATTTTTTTCCTTCTCAAGAAAGGCCCTAACTTGCCGGGTTTTTTATTCTTGACAATCCTGTTGTTGTTTAATACTTATTGCTTCTTCATCTCCTTAACAATTTTGCTCTTTCCTTTCCTTAACCATTTTGGGCAAAACAATGTTAGTGTAGTATCGATCATTTATAGTCATTTTTTTCAGGTAAAATGTCCACGGCTAATCACTCCTTAGGAATTGAAAAAAATGTTAACATCCTTTTCCTTGAGAGAAAGTCTTGATGGAGGATTTTTGATCCGGTTCATCTTCTGCAAACCAAACATAATTGTCGCCCTTTCTGGGAGTTGTATAGTAATAAAACCACATCTCATCACTTGTGAAAATATATCTGTTTGCCGTTTGGGGCCCTTAGGTTCAAACATTGGCAGCATCTCCTTTCACGAGTCGACTATAGCTCTTTTTTACTGTTCTGTCAGTTTGTGGGGTACCCATTTCACCCAGATCTTTGGGAACTTTAAATGTTTATGGAAAATTATTTCCACACTGCCAATAAATACACTGACATCTAGCCTACTACCTGAACGGTGATGTGTGGGTTTTCCTTAATGAGTTCACGAACAGCAGCGATGATTCTCTCGTTCATTGCCTCCTTAAGGTCTTCTTGCACGAGGGAGGTCTTCCAATCTCTGCCGTTCTCTGAATTTGTGCATCCATCCCGCAACAGAGCCATATGAACAGGCTTGATCCCCATATACTTGTGATAAATCGGCATGATTTTTGTTCGTGTGGTCCGCAAGCTGCATCCTTGGGAAAATCTAAAATCTTACCCTTTCTTTAGTAGTCTCCATAGCAACAATGCGCAGATTTTGCAAACCGAACTCAGGAGCGTAGCGAAGGACTATGGTTGGGGAGGGTGGGGGGGGAGAAGTCCAGAATTTTCCAACTGAGCATGCTAGCTTAGATTTTTGCTCCATGGGGGAGAAGATAATTTTCACGTCTCTCCTACATTTTTCCATTTGTTTTGCCATTTGACTTCCAAGTCAGCCATGGTTAGTACCTTCAAAAGTTGTCCAAGAGGAGGAAAAAACCACGAACCGCCGGCAAAGCGTGGGCAGACCATGCATCATCGACGTTAGAGGTGAGCGAAGGCTATTCCGTATGGTACGAGCCAACAGAAGGAATACTGTGGCGCAACTCACCTGTAATTTGAATGCTGGTGACGGGAGTAATGTGTTACAACACACAGAACAAACATCGAACCCTGCTGAAAATAGGGTTGGGTTGGGTTGTTTTACCTCTGAGCGGCACTTTTTTGCACACCATGGGCTAAATGGCCAGGTCACATGGACCTCGAAGGCTCAGAGAAGGTTGGGGGAGGGGACCCACTGGAACAGCTGTTGGGAGACAGATGGTAGCCTCCCGTCAAGGCCATCCAGCGTGTTCTTTAACGTGCACAGGGTATGGCTCTCCCACACACGGGTCAGGGCTTAACGTTCCATCCGACTGACGGCGGCCTTTCCAAGCCCATCGTTGTCCCCTACTGACCGTGGGCAGGGCGGGGAATTTTGCGAAGATAAATCTCAACGCTGACCCAGCTGGTTGAAAATAGGGCTGCCTAGAAACAGGCCACTCCGAGTGTCCATGCTAACCTCGGTTCTCAGTCGAAAGTATCTACAATAAGCACGCGAGCATCAAAACTGGCCTTGAATGATTGATCTTGAATGTACCATCATTTATGACCTTCTGACGACATTCTGTACCAGTGGGGATTTACACAAGTAAATATGGTATACACCGACTGCTCTGTCAGTGAGTAGGGTGGCGAGTTTTTGGAAAGAAGGTCTTGAGTGATTGGAAGAAGGTCATGGTCCGATGAATCTCGTTTCCTGTTGCACCATGCAGACGGCCAGGTATGTGTGCGCCGATTACCTATGGAAGTGCACAAGGATGCACCGTGGCACGAAAACAAGCCGGTGGAGGAAGTGTAATGCTTTGAGCAATGTTCTACTGGGAAACTCTGGGTCCAGTCATTCACGTACAGGAAACTATGACGTCTACCATCTACCGAAACATCATTGCAGACCAGGTACAGTCGCTCAAAAAAGTATCCGAACGCTATGGTTGATTATAGAATTCAGGAAAAGTATCTGGCAACGATGTTTTTAGAAATTAGCGTTCTGGATCACTAATTTCTAAAAAAAATCGTTGCCAGATACTTTTCCTGAATTCTATAATCAACCATAATGTTCGGATACTTTTTTGAGCGACTGTACATCCTTTCATGGCAAAGGTATATCCCTCTAGTAGTGCCTTCATTCAGCAGGATAATGCGGCATGTCACACTGCCCGGATAGTTCGAGAATGATTCGCGGAACATGAAGAAGATTTCCAGGTATTGCCCTGTCCTCCAAATTCCCCAGACATCAATCCAATCGAGCATCTGTGGTTTGTGTTGGAGCAGTATATCTTATCTGCGGCGGCTCAACCACGTAACTTATAAGAGTTAAAGGATCTGCTGGTAACGTGTTGGTACGAGATACCGCAAGACACCTTCAAAAATCTTGTAGTGTCCATGGCTCGCCGGGTAAGAGCTGTTTTGGCGGCATGTGGAGGATCAACATCATATTAGGCAGGTGGTCATAATGTTTTGGCTCTTCGGTGTATCATCGCAAAGAACGATTTTTTTAAAGATACCACCAAGGCGATGAATGTGTTGTTAAATTGTCTCGATGCTTTCGAATAACCTTAAGACAAATGCGGATTTTAATCAAAAGTGCAACTTGTTTTAAGAGAAGTTTTTAAATAAAAGCAATATTTTGTTGTTATTTTTTTTTAATTGGACATATTAGTGATCTCCGGTAGTTATTAAAAATGTGGAAAATGGCATTTGGGATGTGTCACGAATCAGGTAGAAGTAAGCGAAGGAAAGATTGATATACATATGAAGTGCACTTTGCAACTCACGGGAAAAATAAATTACCAAATTTATAAATATTGCATGTGTGTCAGAAAAGGCGAAGGTTAGTTTGCGAAATATACGTAACGTCATTTCGTAAATATTGAAATAAAAATTCTTAGAAGAAACTCAGTGCGTTTTTAAAAAGATTGAGATTAGCACGAAACGAAATCCCTGTTAGTGTTTATGACACGTTTAAGCTAGTATGAGCCTAACACAAAAAAATATAAGAATATTGAAGACGAAAACTGTTTTTGAGAATATTTAGGCCCAATTAATTTATTATTTTAATACTCTACAAAAGTATTTCGTTTAAGCGAGAGATTATTAAATGACGTAGTTTTCTTTTTCTTACATTATTTTTTAAACTCTTTGATTTTTTTTAAATTAACTCTCTGCATATAAACTAAAAATTAAAAGCTAATTTAAATTTAAAAAGTTTTTAAAATGTAAACGTTACGTGCATTTGGTGAAATGAGTTCTGATGTATTCATATTTAAGCAAGAAGAATAAAAAAAAGAAGTTTGATAAAGCAGCTGAAGCGGAGGAGGCGGAATATATCTTCCTCCGCAATCACTTCATATAAATGGTGCGATTGGAAGATCTGATGCGTGAACGATAAGGCAGCGAAATTCTTTGGTATCAAATTATTTAGTTACCAGCAGATTTACTCTGCATTTCTCGGATCTGAAACTCTGTAAAATATGTAATAATGGCACTCCCCAAGATGGATATTTACGTATATTTACCATTTTGTTATGAATAAAACGGAAGGAAACTGAGCGTGAGTTCTAAAGTATATATTTACCAAAGTATGAATGAAGTAATTTAATACAAAGGTACAAAATCATACGAATAAAGCAATCGTAACTAAACACAAGTATTTCTCTTCCTCTTAGTATAAAGTCAAACCATAAAAAGAACTATTCACTATGCTTAACTAGTTTTAAAAACTACAGTGATGTCAATATTCACCTCCTATGACAAAATACAGTAGAATCTATTACCTTGCAATATACAGCAAAGAAACTAATTTATGCTAAATTTCATTTGTGATAACAAGACTACCTTAATAATGCTTCCCACCTTATAGATGCGAAACATCTAACGATCTCTCCTAATAGAGGACCCAAAAATAAACTTTACTGTTGATTCCCTTTCACCACCGGAACCAGGCTTCATCTTGAATCAAATAAGAGCAGTCTTCTTACGTAGCATCACATAACCCTAATTTAACACATTATATTCTTCTTTCTTTACTACTCTACTAGGTATACCTTGGTTTTCCCTCCACAATTCTTATTATTCAAAGCGTCTCTCCGTTCTAATCACATGATAACGTAATTGACACGCTGTAGAATACGCGAGCGTTCATGACACATCTACCATAAGTTCATTGTACCACGTTCATATGTCGTAATAATATCATATTCACGTACGCTTCTATTTTGCATAAAACTCATTAACTTTCGATTCCTCCTCCCTGGTTAAAATTTTCACCCTCTCTTTTAGGGGAGAATATAAATGGACAAGTTTCGAGATACTGCGTGATCCTCTGCAGTTAGAAGTTTCCAAAACGAAAAACGGTATTGCCTCACATAGATAACAGAACTTTTCAAATCATTTCGTATGCAGCAGAGTTGCTCGGATATAATTTGCCAGGCATATATAATTTTATGAAAAAAGGAAATTAAATATGGTCTGAATTGCACAAAAAATATACATATTATGAATTTAATGTACATTGAAAAAGAAAACGTTATTTATTACTTAGCATATTATTTAAAATATTTAGTAACATTCATTATTTATTCATTTAAAATATTTAGTAACTGAATGTTACTAAATATTTTAAATCAGTAATAAAAGTATACAGAGATCAGAATCAGTAATAAAAGTATCAGAGAAAAAATGTCTTGTAGACAAAAAACACTTGAAATAATTTGCTGAAAAGAAAGAGGGATGCGAACTTACATCTGCCAGAAGAATGCCAGACTACAAGCATTCCCCCATATTTTGTTAATTCGCCACTAAGCGTCAGTGACAAATATTACTACCATCATATGAGGAAATTTGGTTGCCCCGATCTCGGTATAGATGGCGCCAGTGGCGAATCAACAAACTATGCGGAAATGCTTATAGGTCACATTGTTGAAGAAAATGGCTGCTTTCTGATGGTCTAGCCGTTATGACCACCATGGGAGCCGAGTCAACTTGAATCTACATATCCTTGTTTGTGGTTAACCGTGGAATAGAATTAAACCGTGGAATAATGAATTAAATTTAGGTTTTGACCGAAGGATGAGCTTTCCTTCTATAGGACTGCTCACCATTAGGTAGTCGGGGATGAGATGTATCTATATGGTACTGTCTTGCCCCTGACTGTAGTTAGTGGCGAAAATGGCATTTCCCTATACTGATAGTGCATTTGACAGAACTAGTGGGTCTTGTCTCATAAATATATTTTCCTGGCGAAAATGGCATTTCCCTATACTGATAGTGCATTTGGCAGAACTAGTGGGTCTTGTCTCATATATATATTTTCCTGGCGAAAATGGCATTTCCCTATACTGATAGTGCATTTGGCAGAACTAGTGAGTCTTGTCTCATATATATATTTTCCTGGCGAAAATGGCATTTCCCTATACTGATAGTGCATTTGGCAGAACTAGTGGGTCTTGTCTCATATATATATTTTCCTGGCGAAAATGGCATTTCCCTATACTGATAGTGCATTTGGCAGAACTAGTGGGTCTTGTCTCATATATATATTTTCCTGGCGAAAATGGCATTTCCCTATACTGATAGTGCATTTGGCAGAACTAGTGGGTCTTGTCTCATATATATATTTTCCTGGCGAAAATGGCATTTCCCTATACTGATAGTGCATTTGGCAGAACTAGTGGGTCTTGTCTCATATATATATTTTCCTGGCGAAAATGGCATTTCCCTATACTGATAGTGCATTTGGCAGAACTAGTGGGTCTTGTCTCATATATATATTTTCCTGGCGAAAATGGCATTTCCCTATACTGATAGTGCATTTGGCAGAACTAGTGGGTCTTGTCTCATATATATATTTTCCTGGCGAAAATGGCATTTCCCTATACTGATAGTGCATTTGGCAGAACTAGTGGGTCTTGTCTCATATATATATTTTCCTGGCGAAAATGGCATTTCCCTATACTGATAGTGCATTTGGCAGAACTAGTGGGTCTTGTCTCATATATATATTTTCCTGGCGAAAATGGCATTTCCCTATACTGATAGTGCATTTGGCAGAACTAGTGGGTCTTGTCTCATATATATATTTTCCTGGCGAAAATGGCATTTCCCTATACTGATAGTGCATTTGGCAGAACTAGTGGGTCTTGTCTCATATATATATTTTCCTGGCGAAAATGGCATTTCCCTATACTGATAGTGCATTTGGCAGAACTAGTGGGTCTTGTCTCATATATATATTTTCCTGGCGAAAATGGCATTTCCCTATACTGATAGTGCATTTGGCAGAACTAGTGGGTCTTGTCTCATATATATATTTTCCTGGCGAAAATGGCATTTCCCTATACTGATAGTGCATTTGGCAGAACTAGTGGGTCTTGTCTCATATATATATTTTCCTGGCATGCTTCCGGAAGATGGGGATTCATAAACCCAATTGCTTTCTTTAAATTTATTAACATATTTCATAAGATATACGTTTATTAACTTTTACATATTTTTCTAATTTAGTTAAGTTTTTTAACGGCCGATACGAAATTTTTGTTTTCGAAGTCTTCGTTTCAGCAAAGAGTTTCGTGCTTCATTAGAACTTCAATTTCCAGAGAAACGTTCGCGCCCTTTGCCCACTTCTGAAACAATGGCTTTATCATGCGAAAGCAGAAAGAAATCAATTGATGCATTCATTCTTTTAAATTTATTAGTAGTAGCAATTATTTTGAAAAACTTTTAACCCTTAATGTTAAGTCTGGAGATTTCGTGAAATTTAAACCGGTTCACGCCTCTTTTGGCTGACCCCCAGCAGATTTGGCACATAGCATACACTCTTTCCCTGGGCGAAGGGAAAGTTTGCATAAAGTTTGGTGCCTTTAGCTTTTTTGTGGGGAGGGGCGAGTGCGTTATCGGGCAGATACACGGATAAACACACAACCACACAAACTTTCTTACTTATATATATTAGATAATTAGTTGAAAATTGAATCTAAAAATTTGCAAAACTCCAGGGTAGAATATAATTAATGAAATATAACAAATAATTTCTCTTTTAAAATATACATTGCAAAATTGTCATATACTTTTGAGAATTATTTTTAATATGGAAAGAGGTACCTGTGATTTTGTACAGATCAGTCTTTAGTGTACAGGAATGAATTGGAATTTGCTGTTATATTTGGATATAATAGAAAATTAAGAACACTGAAGATAACTGTGCCTGATATGGAACAAGAAGTGTTTTTCTATATTCAGTAACACCCCGCTTTACGACGATTCGCTCAAACGACGATTTTCAATTATGACCAATATACATCTATAGGACGTCGCATTCGCTCGTACGACGGTTTTAGCGACATGACGTTACCTGAATTAATCTACGCTTCTAGATGTGGGCGAAACAGAATTAAAGAATTCTGGAAAGGTTTCAAAATCTTGGATGGCATCAAGACTATCACAGATATATGGAATGAAGTAAAAGAGTCTACACTTAAAGGTGTAGGAAACGTTATGTCCCTAATTTATTAATAATTTTGAAGGATTTGAAAATACTGTTGAGGAAGTTAATGCAAATATTGTAGACTTGGCAATGCAGTTAGAACTAGAAGTGTAATCTGAATATGTTGCTGGGGTGGGGGTGGCTCAGTCGGTAGCGCGCCAGGCTCGTAATCTGTAGTTCCCAGGTTCGAGTCCCAGCTGGGTCAGCGTTGAGATTTATCTCCGCAAAATTCCCCGCCCTGCCCACGGTCAGTAGGGGACACCGATGGGCTTGGAAAGGCCGCCATCAGTCGGATGGGACGTTAAGCCGTGGCCCCGTGTGCGGGAGAGCCATACCCTGTGCACGTTAAAGAACACACTGGATGGCCTTGACGAGAGGCTACCATCTGTCTCCCAACAGCTGTTCCAGTGGGTCCCCTCCCCCAACCTTCTCTGAGCCTTCGGGGTCCATGTGACCTGGCCATTTACCCCATGGTGTGCAAAAAAGTGCCGCTGAGAGGTAAAACAACCCAACCCAACCTGAATATGTTGCTGACCTGCTGGAATCTCATTCCTAGCCACTAACTAACGAAGATCTTCTTGAACTTGAAGAGCACATGAAGGATGAAGAGGAGTCCCATCCTGAAGATATATTGAGCCCTGTGCCTAAAGAAATAGCTTGCAAATGACTTTCAGAAGCTTTCAGTCATTTAGGAATTCTCATGTCCATTTTTGAAAAGGTGGATACCAATTTTGAAAGAAGCTCCAAAGTAAATTCTGGCATTTTAGACCAATTTTCTTGTTATAGAGAAATATATAGAGAAAAGACGATCTACCATTTAAACTTTGTCATATACACACTTCCACAATAACATTACTTTCGAGAATTATGTTAATATAACATCTCTAATGGGTTTTTTTTACTGCTTTGTGAGATTTCAGAATTCTGCAACTTTTGGGTCGGTTTCTTCATTATAATGTATATGCATAAAAGACCAGCATTCTCTCAAATGCTATCTCAACCTTTAACATTCACTCAAAGCCCTACTCGATCATCAACTGTTATAAATTTACTACAACTTTCTTGCTGGATATAAATTTCCAGCAAGAAAGCGTTTAGCATTTGACGATGACCCAAATGATCCAGAATTTGTGACATACCATTCATCCTTTCTTCAATAACTTTTAGTTTCTTATTTTTACCTTCGTCAGTTCCTATAAACAATAGAACAATAAATTGAGGATATGAAGAGTATTTATTTTAAGTGTAAATACTTTATTTTCGTCAGTTATGCACATACATGATTGCTTAAAAAACTCATTTATAAGTTAAAAAAAGTAGTGATTCGTTATACGACGGGGGTCTGGAACCAAACGTGTCGTATGACCGCGGTACCCTGTATTCACAGGGGCCATTCATTTGATGTGTTTATCATGATAAAGCGCATATAAATTGCAATTCTTTTCTTTCATGTTCTTTTTTACTGCTTTGTTAGATTTCAGAATTCTGCAACTTTTCGGTCGGTTTCTACATTATAATGCATATGCTGAATTTTAGCGAAATTTTATTGAAAATATTCATAAATAAAGCACATTTAAAAAGAAATAATTTTCTTCTATAAATAAATATTCTGGTCTGAAGGGGTTAAGAGAGCGGATTGAGTGTTTCATCAGTTGAGTTCTTGCATTAATAGCTATTATTGGAATAAGAGTGATCAGTTTCAGTGAAAAGTGGCAGCATAGTTTCGTGATAACAACAATAATACTTCTACAGCAGACCATCGCAAATGAAGGATTTGATTATTTGCACAAAATGCCTTGATATGTCCCTCACCGATTACACTCAAGGGTCTCGGTCATTCATGATGACAAACTCAAAGATTTCACTGAGAAAGATCAGAGATCAGAGAAAAAAGAGCTTGGAGACTTGTGCTAAAGAAAAAAGAAAAGATCCGATTGTAGTTTCTGCTCGTAAATTCTGAAGTATCTCCTTAACAGATAGAAACATTTCTTTATTTAAATTGATAGTCATTTAAATGCAGCAGATGGAGAGGTGTTGATACAAACATTTAGTCCATGGAAGTTCTCTGCAATTTGATTTAAATAACTACATACGCCTGACGAAGGGGGAAAGAAACGCTCGCCAAAGATTCGTGTATCGTTAAAACATGAATAGATCCTTACATTTCCATTAATTTTAGTGTTCCGAATTTGCTGTGATCCTCAGACATGAAGCCTTAGAGAGGTTCTGTTTAATATCAAAATGTACAATTGACAATTAATAAACACGAATGAATTGTTTTAACACTATAGTCGATAATTGCTTACCTAAGGAGTAATGATATATATTGTTATTCATAACAATATTTATTAAATTAATTTATTGATACACAGGGCAAGTAGTTATCACAGTGGATCCTCCCCATACCTATATAAAACTGGACAGTACTGGTATAAAAATCATACTAGATACTTTAGATTTAACTTTGACTGAACTGTTTCACACTTTTGCTGTTCAAAGGCGAACGTTCACCAATAAAAAATCCGTCGCTTTGACTGAAACCTGCGCAATTGGATTTTGAGATTAACGAATATTGCGGTTTACCATACGATGGCAAAATATCCGGAGGGAAATGGTTGTCTCGGTAGCAGGCAATCGCCATTACTGTAGCAGGCAATCGCCATTGCTGTAGCGCACTCAGGCATTTGCTGGCGACAAGGGGATATCTTGTTTTATCTTTCTGCTAAGCTTGCAAAATTTCAGTAATGGCGTTCTGTCGAGAACTGTTCTTTGGGTTTAATATTTTGTCTATGGTCAGCAGTTTGCTGCTGCCTGCAGGCCAATTTTTTCCAAGACGCCAACAGAAGGAAGAAGAAAATTAGAATAATTTGAAGCAATAAAGTAATCTTGTCCTCCGATTTTAAGCATTGAACTAAAACGTTAATTTAACAAACCATAATATCCTTAATTACAGACGCCAATTGCATCTCAGCAAAACTTTGCAAACAGTTGTGAACGACGAAAGCGTGTTTTTCATAACGCAAAGGATTCAATAGATCCATAAAGTGTAATTTTTCTTCAAAAAACGGTAATATATTATCCATGGTAATGAACAAAGTAGCAATCCTCCCGCACAACCAATGCCTGCCCAAGAGATTTTGATGCGGGGTGGCTCAGTCGGTAGCGTGCCAGGCTCGTAATCTGCAGTTCCCAGGTTCGAGTCTCCGCTGAAACAGAGTGGAGATTGATCTCAAAATCTCAAAATTCCCCGCCGTGCCCTCGGTCAGTAGGGGACACTGATGGGCTTGGAAAGGCGTATTCGTCCGATGGGACATAAAGCTGTGGCCATATCATATACACATTAAAGAACCCGCTGGATGGCCTTGACGGGGAGGCTACCATCTGTCTTCCCACAGCTGTTCAGTGGGTCCCCTCCCCAACCTTCTCTTAGCCATTGGGGTCCTTGTGACCTGGCTATTTAGCCCAATGGGTGCAAAAATCCCGCTCAGAGGAAAACAAACCCAAGATATTTTGCCGCTCCAAGCGAACTTATTTTTTGCTGCCCTAAAGAAAATTTATTTTTTACCCGTGAATAGCCGAGTGGTTAGCGCGCTTGGCTACTGATCTAAGGGACTTGGGTTCGAGCCCCGGGTAAAGCATGGCTATTTCTGTCGTTTTTCTGCTGAGGGCCTGCCATCCTCACAGACCTTCTACTACAGCATATAAACTGACAGGCTCCTGTCAGACCTCTGTGGCAAGCAGCTGCTTGAGGGGGTATTTATTTATTTTATTTATTTTTTCTCTCCACGTAACTTTATTTTTTCAGCTCTCCCACCCCCCTCCAAAAAAAATTTTTTTTTGACATCTCAGGTGAGTTAATCTTTTTTTCCCCAGTTACAACTGATTTTATTTTTTGCTGTGTCAAGGGATTTTATGATTTCTGATATCTCAAACGATATTATCGTTTTTGTGATGTGAATATATTTTTTTGCCTCCACACAGCTAAATCATTAGTAACAGGGATACAATATTACTATGCTCGCAAAGTTACGAACAGACCTTAGCACTTCATTTTCATGACACTTTTATTTGGATTTGAAACTATAAGGAAAAGAAACCAAATCCAATTACCATGATGCCACCTTTAAAGTTTTGCCGGCCCAATTGACAGCTTGGAATGCTTATACTGTTGGGCAGGTCCTGCTGCCAACTTAACTATAGGTCAAAATTTTAATGCAATTTTGTGATGTAATTAATATATGAACAATAATTAAAATTACATTGTCAGATAATTTTTTAGTATCTCTGTATATTTCGACCTCTAGGTTATAAAATTTTGTCAATTTCCAAGTTCTTAAAATTTTATAACAAACGCTTGCTGCGTATGCACTGAAATATCTTCTCAAGCAAAAGTGTTTGCCTAGCTTTAGCATAGCACGTGACTGCAAATTACGTTTCTAATTGGCATATATAAATACGTTGACACTAAGAAATCGCATTTCGATTTTTTGTATTGAGTCTTAACCATCCAACAAATTATATTAGATTATCTACATTTTACCCTAAAGTGACCTTTTATATAGGTCACTTTAGGGTAAAATGATAACTAGATTCAAAGATTCTTAATTGCACTGCCTTTCAAAAGTTATACAGAGATCAATAAAATGAGCATATCTCAAAATATATTCCGAAAACCTTGATCGAATTTCACAGGAAGTTGCAATGATAATGTTGTGACAGATCATAAACATTTGGTCCAAAATGATTTACATTTATCCTAAAAAATAACAAATGAAAGCGCATGCAAAGTGGGGGGATACAAAATGTATGGGCCCATAACGGTATGTGATCAGCTTTAAAATCAATGCAAGTATACCTCAATAAAATAATCCAGAGAATGGGAGGGCAATACAGACCACACTGAACAATAAGAGCATTTCTAATGTCTTGAAGAGTTTACGGAGGGAGTTGAAAGCATGGCAATACGTCTCAGGTTATTCCTGAGTTCTATCGGGTTGAGATCCGGAGACAGTTCATGGTATTTATAGTCGTTGAATGCCTTCTTCTTCAAGATATTAATCTGTCAGTCTTGCTCTATTTCGATGGGCATTATTGTTTAAGAGGAAATGATTACTCACTGCACTTGACAAAGAGATTAGAGATCTCATCCCGATATCTCAGACTATTCACAGAATCTCCTTAAAAGAAATGGTGTTCGATACTTCCAGGCAATGAACACCCGGTCCACACAATCAGACCTTCTCCTCAGATCTATTCTCGACAATGCTATGTGCCTGGTTTTCGGGTTCCCACCGCTTTCCAGATCATCTGCTGTCCATTGAAGAGAAATTCTCGACTCGTATTCACATACGACAGATTCCCAAGTCGTGATTCCATTGTTCTAGGATCAGGATACATGATCATACCACTTGAAGACGGCCTCTCTATTTGAGAAGATTAAAGAAAAGTATACAATTGGTTGACAGTTATGGAGCCCAGTCTTGTGAAGCTTTCTTGTCACATCTGAAACAGATACCAGTTTTCCTGTGATTGCAAAAGTATAGAGAGCATAGATGACGTTCCCCTGTTCCATCGTGACAGTAGTCCAATATAGAGATCATCTTGAAGTATTATAACCCTACGACTACCTTGCAAAAGTATTCTGTAACTGTTTCGGGCTGTTTGGAATTGCTGTCATAGTCCTGAGGTAACAGAATGGCGTACATCACAGAACAGAGTCACCTCTGTTATTCTTTGATCAGCCTCCAACTTTCTAACTGCTCTACATCGTTTTGAGTTGTCTAAAGGTGTTCGTCGAAGCATCATGAAGCAATCAGCTATCCCAGATTGAAAATGTATCATCTAATTTGAAATGATCGAACTTCTACAAAAGTGATTCTTTTTCATAATATCTTATTTACATATTTCGTGATATTATATGGGATTTACATGTTGAAGATTCCCAAACTACACATCAAATCACCCTATACTCTATTTCACATATATAATGGAACACCAAAAACTGAATATTAAAGAAGGCAATAACCAATTGAAAGATGTCACACACAAATGAGTTCTAGCAAGAAAACTCACAGATCTAATATTCCGCCAAAGAACAACAAAACTTCCAATAATTTGAATTTTCCACCGCTACAGCTTTCAAGTGGTAAAATGACAAAACTTTACACAAGCAAATCTATTCTTGCTAAAAATTTGACATTTAGGTGATAGAGTACGATATTTAAGAGGAATATACCAATAGCAGCAGCTAGTCTCCATAACACCAAGGGAATGTGAAAACAACTTTTTTAATGCAAGATATAAGTACTTTTCTTAACATAAATTACTATTACGCATATTTTACGTCTGCCGTCCAATGGCCGAGTGGTTAGCGCCCTTGGCTACTAATCTAAGGGACTTGGGTTCGAGCCCCTGATAAGGCATGGCTGTTTGTGTCGTTTTTCTACTGAGGTCCTGCCATCCTCTCAGATCTTCTACTTTGGCATATAAACTGACAGGCTCCTGTCAGACCTCTGTGACAAGCAGCTGCTTGAGGGGGTATTTATTTTTTTTTATATATTTTATGGAAGTGAGCAATTGTAAATGATGTTTTAATTTTGGAATAATGTTCACAATGAGGATAACTTCTTTTACAGCGGTACATTCGCAATAAACATTTATCATTGAAGCTCGCTAAGGAATTGCGGATTGATATAATTTCAGGCGTAACATCTTGATTTTCTGTGGCATTCGTGGTTAAGGGTATTGAGCGACTATTAGACAAGAAACTATGAGGACGACTTGTAACTCCATTCTTTTTGTGAAATTATTTTCTCTAACGATTACTTGGTTATTTACAGTTTGGCGATCACTTCTTACCTTTCATGGACAATGCATATTATTTTAACAGTGAAAATGCAACATTGACGTTTCTCTTACACAACAGAGCAGTTTTTAATCTTTCTTGCATCAGGATGTCATTTTTAAGTTTGGCTAATTCATTCAGAACCACCTCAGTCGACCAGGGCCACATTTCCTCACTCATTCATTCTTCAATCAAATCCGTTTTTTGGTGATTGCGTATTTTCAACAATTTATTTTTAACTCTTTTTAAAAGAAACGAAATGTTGTTTTTCACTCTCGTCTATGTACATTTAAATTTTCTGTTTTAAGAGACCAGTTGCTGCTATTGATATATGATTAAGAGATAATTGAAAAATGTTTTTAAGTTGAATGGTAGGAATGGAATATTAAGATTGCATTTTCCGAATTTTCCAATAGCTTGAATTTTCTACTGTTACAGCCGTACAGTTAGAAAATATCAAAATTTTAAACAAATATTGCAAATGGTCTATTTTTGCTAAAAAAAAAAGTTTACATTTAGGTGCAGCTGTCAAGATCTTTATATACCATCAGCTACTTTTCCATTAACCCCAAAGTTGTGTGAAAACGTAAATTTTCTGGTCTTAAGAAATAAGGAAAAATTGTTTTTATCTTCTATACAACTAATAAAATATTACTAATAATTTATTATACATACTCTACATTATTATATTTTCACGAATTCTCCATTAGTTTAAGTTTCCAAAGTTAGAGAGCACTAATTTCGGAAAATGAAATTCTTTTCTTTGAAAAACAAGTTTGTCATGTATTAAACTTCCCAATTTTGGTTTAAAATTAAATCAAAATAGGAAGATTTAATTAGGGGTGGGAGAAGTTCAATCAGAGTGCGCCACGCTCGTAATCTGTAGTTTTCAGGTTCGAGTCCCACCTAGGCAAGCGTTGAGATTTATCTCTGCAAAATTCCCCGCCCTCAGCGTTGGGGACACCGATGGTCTTGGAAAGAACCGCCGTTCGTCGGATGGGACGCTAAGCCGTTGCCCCCTATGCGGAAAAGAGCCATACCTTGTGCACATTAAAGAAGAAGCTGGATGGCCTTGACGGGAGATTATTTATCTGTCTTATCCAGTGGGTCATCTCCTCCCAATCATCTCTGAGCCTTGGGGATCTTGGTGACCTCTTCTTTTAGCCCATTGCGTGCAAAAGAAGTGCCGCTGAGAGATATAACAACCCAACAATTTAATTAAAATATTCAAAGCAACATTACTCAGATTTTGATTTAACATTTAACTTTTTAAAAATAAAATCAACCCCCGCTGACCCTTTCGCTCAAAACCTCGCCACATACCGAGATCCTTTCTTCCTGTTTCTCTCATAAAGAGAGAATTCGGCATTCAAATAAAAATTCACAATTTAAAGCAGTTTTATTAAATACGTTATTAATGTGAGCACGAAAACGATGAAGAAACATCAAAGATATTCTGTAATTATGAAATACTTATGCTGAGTTCTACTTTAATTTAAAACATTAATCTACATATTTGTTAACATTTTATTTTCGTTGCATCACTCTAAGACATTTATGTGTTGTGCTGATTGAGACTGGCATACTATCAGAAAATGGGCTGAAGCAAAAACAAGGAAAATATTTCGCTGACAAAAAAAAGTGTGTTTGCTGATTTTACGAAATGGTTTCGGCATTTGTCATGAAGTAAAAATCTCTTAATCCTTTATTCTAAAGAAGTTTAGAAATCCTGGACTGATGCAAAGCGAATGATTATTTTTACTGATTTAAAGGAAACGAATCAATCTTTGAATAAAGTGATTGAGGATTTTTATTCTGCGAGTATTTAAACGTTCTCAGGCTAAATCATTTGCCCTTGAAAGGTATTTAGTAATTACTGCAGTGATCCGATTATCTGAAAGCCTATTGGAGTATTGAAATGGACTGTTAAAATATATTCGTACTATTTCTTATCCTCAAATGTTTGCTGAACTTTGTTCACTCTATTTCAGCCATTATTTCCCCTTTCTCTTCGGACGTGTGTTCACACATTAATATGTAGTATGCACACATAATTAGAATAAGATTTCGATTTAAACTGCTTCTTTCTCACCTTTTTCTACAAAAGTACTAAGAGAGCAGAATACCTTGTTTAATTTCAATTATGGTCTTTCTGATATAATATTTATAAACAGCATTAATAAAAGATTGCATGTTGCTAAAACAGAGGAGTAATCAAAAAATAATTCTTGAAATATTAACCTTCTGCAAATAAAGAGGTAAAGGGCTTTACAATAAAAAAGGCTTTACCAACTAATGACCAGCATCGGGTCCTCAAGGTTTAGAGCTGGAGAAGAGGAAAGAGATCCACTAATAACTGGTAGGAGACAGATGGAAGCTTTCCATCAAGGCCATCCAGTGAGTTCTTTAACCTGCACAGGCATGTGCGGACTGGCAAAGGGATGTTGTAGCGTCCCAGACTCGCAACATCCCGTACTCCTGGGATCCTCAAAGAAGCAAGACTTTTGTTTCGTTTAATCGATCAAAAATTTTCTTCGATTGAACTTTTTTTGTACTTTTGAAGAATTTTGGAGAAAGCCTATTTGAAGCAGTAAGTGCGAACTATCAACAGAATAAGTATTGAAATCGTGCTAAATATCCAAATTGAAGCTTTTATCGCAGCTAGAGCTGCATCCTTGGAAAAAAAGTGTCAGTCCATCCTTGTACACAGGACGTGGTTCTCTTTTACACGAAGCCACGGTTCAAAGATCCATCAATAGGACGGCGGCATATTCCAAGCCCACAGAAGATTTTTTTTCTCACAGAGAACAGAGTAGGGTTTAACGGTGATACAGTATATAGCAATGCAAGACACAGTTCGGATTCGAAACCGGAAAATTCAGATTACAGGTCTAGGGTGCTACCGAATTTTTCCTTGTACTGCCTCATTTATCTTATATATAAACCCCGTCGATACTAGAGACATCCCATTTAAATAAAGATAAAATACTTTCACTCACAATGTCACAGTACCAACTACGCAACTATCTTACGGCATTCAACTGATTAACAACTTATATATAATCGCAACTGAAGACTATTTCTGTTTTGTACAACTATACCAGGAAATTTTAATGTTTCTTGCCGCGTCCCTGCGTGAGTATATAGAAAAGGAGAAAGAGTACCGTCCTTAAAATTTGCATATATATATATACACGAAGAGCCAAAACATTATGACCAGCGCGTCTTTATGCAAATCGAAGCAACTGCAGGTAAACGACGGCACGTGTGAACATCATGAAACGGTAAAATAAGACCTGATACTGAGCTCTGTTAATCAATGTTATTCTTGTTCTTCAGATGGGAAAGACAGCGGACTTAAGGGAGTTCGACAAAAGCCAAATTGTAATGGCCAGACTACTGGGTCAGAGCATTTAAGAAACAGCAAGGCTTGTGCGGTGCTCACAGTCAGCTGTGGTTAGTATCTTCAAAATGTGGACCGAGGAGGAAAAAGCACGAAATGCAGGCAAGGTGTGGGCCGACCACCGATTATCGATGCTAGAGGTGAGCGAAGACTATCACGTATGGTATGACCCAACAGAAGGGATACTGTGAAGCAATTCGCCCGTAATTGAATGCTGGTGACGGAGTAATGTATCACAACACTTAGTACACAGAACCCTGCTGAAAATGGGGCTGCGTAGCCGCAGGCTGCTCCGAGTGCCTATGTTAACCTCGGTTCACCATCGAAGGCGCCTACAATGAGCACTCGAACATCAAAACTAGACATTGAATATTTGTTGTTTGGGTTGGGTTGGGTTGTTTTACCTCTGAGCGGCACTTTTTTGCACACTATGGGTTAAATGGCCAGGTCACATGGACCCCGAAGGCTCAGAGAAGGTTGGGGGAGGGGACCCACTGGAACAGCAGTTGGGAGACATATGGTAGCCTCCCGTCAAGGCCATCCAGCGTGTTCTTTAACGTGCACAGGGTATGGTTCTCCCGCACACGGGGCCACGGCTTAACGTCCCATCCGACTGATGGCGGCCTTTCCAAGCCAATCGGTGTCCCCTACTGACCGTGGGCAGGGCGGGGAATTTTGCGGAGATAAATCTCAAAGCTGACCAGCTGGGACTCGAACCTGGGAACTACAGATTACGAGCCTGGCGCGCTACCGACTGAGCCACCCCCATCCCCTTGAATCATTGGAAGACGGTTGTCTGATTCGATGACTCTTGTATCCTGTTGCCCATGTGGACAGCAGGGTACGTGTGCATCGTTTACCTGTGGAAATGTTGGCACCGGGATGCACCGTGGGACGAAAACAAGCCAGTGGAGGAAGTGAATGCTTTGTCAACAGAACAATTGGGCAATGTTCTGCAGGGAAACCCTGAGTCCAGTCATTCATGTGCAGGAAACTATGACGTCTACCACCTACCTAAACATAATTGCAGACCAGGCACTTCCTTTCATGGCAACGGTATACCTCTCTAATAGTGCTTTCTTTCATCGGGATAATTCGCCATGCCACACTGCCCGGATTGTTCGAGAATGTTCACAGGGGAGGAGGAAGACTTCCAGGTATTGTTCAGGGCTCCAAATTCCGCAGACGTCAATCTAATCGAGCATCTGTGCTTTTTGTTGGAACAGCATATCCAATCTGCGACTGCTCAACCATGTAACTTATAAATAAAAGTAAAATAAATACCCCCTCAAGCAGCTGCTTGCCACAGAGGTCTGACGGGGTGGCTCAGTCGGTAGCGCGCCAGGCTCGTAATCTGTAGTTCCCAGGTTCGAGTCCCAGCTGGGTCAGCGTTGAGATTTATTTCCGCAAAATTCCCCGCACTGCCCACGGTCAGTAGGGGACACCGATGGGCTTGGAAAGGCCGCCGTCCGTCGGATGGGACGTTAAGCCGTGACCCCCTGTGCGGGAGAGCCATACCCTGTGCACGTTAAAGAACACGCTGGATGGCCTTGACGGGAGGCTACCATCTGTCTCCCAACAGCTGTTCCAGTGGGTCCCCTCCCCCAACCTTCTCTGAGCCTTCGGGGCCCATGTGACCTGGCCATTTAGACCATGGTGTGCAAAAAATGCCTCTCAGAGGTAAAACAACCCAACAACCCAACCCAGAGGTCTGACAGGAGCCTGTCAGTTTATATGCCAGAGTAGAAGGTGTGAGAGAATGGCAGGACCTCAGCAGAAAGACAACACAAACGTCCATGCCTTATCCGGGGCTCGAACCCAGGTCCCGTAGATCAGTAGCCAAGCG
Source organism: Ryuthela nishihirai (assembly GCA_038380435.1). Lineage (NCBI taxonomy): Eukaryota > Metazoa > Arthropoda > Arachnida > Araneae > Heptathelidae > Ryuthela > Ryuthela nishihirai. Next base: position 86,580,919 of record JAWZYU010000017.1, on the reverse strand, counting down.
CGCTAACCACTCGGCCACGGGACGGCGCTCATGTAACTTACAAGAGTTAAATGATCTGCTGGTAACGTGGGTACCAGATACCACAAGACACATTTAGAAATATTGTAGCGTCCATGCCACGCCGGGTAAGAGCTGTTTTGGCGTTACGTGGAAGACCAACATCATATTAGACAGGTGGTCATAATGTTTTGACTCTTCGGTGTATACAACAGAGATCACGGAGATTCTAAAAGGAATTAAAAGGAGGGAAGATTGGAGTGTAAGTAATTAAAGAAAATTTAGTTACCTAATCAATTGGACAGCAGTAGCAATTACATATTAACGGAATAAAAACTGCTGGTGATTCGACCTTCACCGATTGACCCGTTGGGTTGTTTTACCTCTGAGCAGTACTTTTTTGCACACCATGGCTAAATGGCCAGGTCACATGGACCCCGAAGGCTCAGAGAAGGTTGGGGGAGGAGACCCACTGGAACAGCTGTTGGGAGACAGATGGTAGCCTCCCGTCAAGGCCATCCAGCGTGTTCTTTAACGTGCACAGGGTATGGCTCTCCCGCACACGGGGCCACGGCTAAACGTCCCATCCGACGGACGGCGCCCTTTCCAAGCCCATCGGTGTCCCCTACTGACCGTGGGCAGGGCGGGGAATTTTTGCGGAGATAAATCTCAACGCTGACCCAGATGGGACTCGAACCTGGGAACTAGAGATTACGAGCCTGGCGCGCTACCGACTGAGCCACCCCCGCCCCTACCGATTGACCCGTAATCAGCTACCGCTCCGTGTGAAAATCGAGTTAAGGAACATACCAATGAGCGTTTCGCATTGCGCAGGTACAGTCGCTCAAAAAAGTATCCGAACACTACGGTTGATTACAGAATTCAGAAAAAAATATCTGGCAACGATTTTTTTAGAAATTAGTGATCTGACAACCTTCGTGTCACGTGACACGAAGGTTGCCAGATCACTAATTTCTAAAAAAATCGTTGCCAGATATTTTTTCTGAACTCTGTAATCAACCGTAGTGTTCGGATACTGTTTTGAGCGACTGTAGGTGGTCATATTATTTTGATACTAGATCGTGTGGGCTCACTCACGGAAATATTGAGCGTGTGCAGTTACCGTTCACAGCAAACTGGAGCGTGTGCAGTAACTGCACACGCTCCAGTTTGCTGTGAACGGTAACTGGAGCGTGTACAGTTGCTTTACACGCTCCAGATATTTTTCCTGAATTCTGTAATCACGTGACACGAAGGTTGCCAGATCACTAATTTCTAAAAAAATCGTTGCCAGATATTTTTTCTGAATTCTGTAATCAACCGTAGTGTTCGGAATTTTTTTGAGCGACTGTACCATTGGGATCACCGTCTAGTGAAACGTGCGGTGTAAATTTGCGAAAGTTCATAAAAAAATTAAAGACTTACTCTGTATCAGTTTTGCAGTTCATTGTAGCATAGCCGTCCACATCTTTGTAATCAGTCACTAAAATGCACATGCATAAAACAAATAATCCACATCGGTTTGGTTACTTTGTCCCTGAGTTGCAGTTTTGTTCAAATTGAGTAATCGCCACTGATTGCAGAAACATTCTTAGCAAACTTACCGAAGCAATTGTCATATCTAAGTACACTTCTAACAATTAATCTTGGTTTCTTTGGATTGTAAATAAATTAAAGTTAAATAATAGCTCAAACCATTAAATGCTGCATTTAACTGTGATTTCACAATTGATAGCAGAAAGTATTTTTAGTAAACTTTTTCTCTCTCAAATACTGCGCTGTGAGATGCGTTATACAGATAACATTAAATGAACGATATTGGTCTAAACGTATGAAATATTTTAACCAGCTGGGAAGTATTCATTACTAATAATTTAATGATGAAAAAGTATGAATGACCTTACACAGTCATATTCTTTATTACAGCATTCATTCATTACAGCAAAAGATTCTTCTAATATGGATACTGAGTTTAAGTATAAATGGGATAATTAATTTATTTTTTAAAATTAATTTATGTGTTAAAATTAATTTATGCATTAAAATATGTGGTGCCTGGTCTCCGAAAACAAACTAAACAATTATCTAATAAATGTCTCCTCCAGAATCTGCTGGACACAGAGGGCTGAAAAAAAACTTGCCAGAATAGTAAAACATATATAGAAGGTCTGTGAGAAAGCGAGATCTAGGCAGACAGACAACTCAAACATCCTTGCCCTATCCGGAGCTCAGAAACTAGGTCTATCTGATTAGAGCAAAGCGGCCTTATCCACTCGTTACGGGACCGTTCTCAAATATCTAATGAAGAAATCAGTTATTAATAGAGAGTAGATGTTTTATAACGTAAGATTTACCATTTGAATGCAAATTGTGCTTATACGAATGGAGACATTCCATTCCTGTAGGGGGCGGGGGTGGCTCAGTCGGTAGCGCACCAGGCTCGTAATTTGTAGTTCCCAGGTTCGAGTCCCAGCTGGGTCAGCGTTGAGATTTATCTCCGCAAAATTCCTCGCCTTGCCCACGGCCAGTAGGGGACACCGATGGGCTTGGAAAGGACGCCGTTTGTCGGATGGGACGTTAAGCCGTGGTCCCGTATGCGGGAGAGTCATACCCTGTGCACGTAAAAAAACACGCTGGATGGCCTTGACGGGAGGCTACCATCTGTCTCCCAACAGCTGTTCCAGTGGGTCCCCTTCCCCAACATTCTCTGAGCTTCGGGGTCCACGTGACCTGGCCATTTATCCCATGGTGTGCAAAAAAATGCCGCTCAGAGGTAAAACAACCCAACCCATCCCTGTAGGCAATGACCCTCGCAGACTACTAACTGAGCCAACTACGCCCCGCAGTGAAAGAGATATTCCTACATGGTTTCCCGACGAAACGGGAGAAACGAAAGCAACAATGCGAGTAGGCATTATTCTGGGGAATGAACGAGAAAATCCCTGAGCATTGGCCAATGGATAAGTGTAGAGAACCTCAATGACGGTAAATAGGAGTGGGAACATTCCCCAAGAGACGATAATGCCTGCAGTTCTTTCACAGAAGTTCCGCACATCCGAACAGTAAGAGCACTAATCCTTGTGAGCGGAGCCGTGAACAGATAGCATTAGCAACAGAGTTGATCCCAGTTGGTAGACGTTATTTATCCACAGTGTATCGTGCGCTCACATACGACTGAGTGACTGGGCAGATAACAGCTGTCGCTTCAGAAAAAGGGAAATCAGTGCTCGTTTGTAATCGTAATGTCTGTTCAGTTATAAAGGTGAAAAATCCTGCGAAGAGAGAAAGGCGAATGACACACCGAAACAAAATATTTGAACAAATACTCTTCAATTCATTGGGGAACGAAGAGGAAGATATAAGCATGAGGGCCAGCTGCCATATCACGTCAAGGTACATATTTCTAGGTAACAATTTTCCCAACATCATGGGGCGGGGGTGGCTCAGTCGGTAGCGCGCCAGGCTCGTAATCTGTAGTTCCATGGTTCGAGTCCCAGCTGGGTCAGCGTTGAGATTTATCTCCACAAAATTCCCCGCCCTGCCCACGGTCAGTAGGGGACACCGATGGGCTTGGAAAGGCCGCCGTCCGTCGGATGGGACGTTAAGCAGTGGCCCCGTGTGCGGGAGAGCCATACTCTGTGCACGTTAAAGAACACGCTGGATGGCCTTGACGGGAGGCTACCATCTGTCTCCCAACAGCTGTTCCAGTGGGTCCCCTCCCCCAACCTTCTCTGAGCCTTCGGGGTCCATGTGACCTGGCCATTTAGCCCATGGTGTGCAAAAAAGTGCCGCTCAGAGGTAAAACAACCAACCAACCAACCAATCCCAACATCATTTGGTTAGTAGAGTTAAATGCAATGGTATAGAGATCTTGACAAGAGGAGAAGCAATCGGTAGACTGTGAGACTGCTCAGTGGACATTTAGGTCATAGGTCATAGGACAATGATCTATGGTCAGTGAAAATTATTTTATGGCAAGAAAGTTCCTAAAAATTAATTTCACGGTAAGAAAGTTCTTAAAAATCATCTAATATTTTATTTTGGAGTTATACAGATTTTACTTTTCACGAAGAAATTATTCCGAATTCTTTTTTCACTGATATCTCTTTTAATGAATATTCGTTTCATTTTAAACTATATCTGTGAATTGAATCATGTAATTTTTGAATTAATATTTAAAAATTTCAGCTGATCAATTTTATAGAACATGAAGGAACAATTTCAAATATTATTTTCGAATAATAAATATATTTCAACACTTTACAAGAGTAATAGCATACTCTTGTAAAGAGTATAGATACCGACGCATAGAGTGAGTGTATCCGTATGAGGACAGGCACTGTATCTGTATATAGTAACTGTACATTGTACGAATCTTGCATTTTGTATATAAAATATATGTGTGTATTTACACAAGTGCTTGTGTGAGTTAACTGTAACCAGTATAGCGCCATTGGCAAGTTACAACAAGTACCAATCAGTTCATAAGTTCTCTATCACCGTATTTTTTCACCCCAGTTACAACAAATAATCTTCCCCATAATTGGAATACGTTTCTCTAAACTTCAATATAACCTGTTCCTTTCAACTGCCTTTAATCATTTATTACTCTTATGCATGCATACATATATAATCCTCAAACAGCTATGGGCTATAGAGCTCCAATCAGACTGTGTGATTTGGTCCTCAACCTCATCTGTCCTGAGTTACAATTGATTCATTTGGTCACTGTAGGTCAATTCTAACAAGGTGCTGTTTAACATTGCCTGCTGAACACATTCTAGGTCTTCCTCCTTTTCTAAGGGCTTTAGACACACTGTTCATAAACCTATTCACTAATCTGTAGTTATGCATACGGGCAATAGGGCCAAACCAATGCAGTCTCTCTGCACAAATTGCTGCAAAAAAGTATTTCTAACCTCATCATTACTTACAAAGTCAAACCACTTAACGCCCAAAGTACTGCGTAAGCGTCTAGAATCAAATGTATCAAGTTTCCTTTCATTGCTTAGAAAGGGTCAAACTATTATTTAGCATAATTTTAATCTTTAGGTGTATACTCTAATATTTTTCACTCTATTCATAGCTTCTTAAAAGTTCCATCAGCAATCTTTATTCTTCTGTTTATCTGTGCCAATAGATAGGATGCAACCATTGGATTCGATTGTTTTACCTCTGAGCGGCACTTTTTTGCACACAATGGTTTAAATGGCCAGGCCACAAGGACCCCGAAGGCTCAGAGAAGGTTGGGGGAAGGGACCCACTGGAACAGCTGTTGGGAGACAGATGGTAGCCTCCCGTCAAGGCCATCCAGCGTGTTCTTTAACGTGCACAGGGTATGGCTCTCCCGCACACGGGGCCACGGCTTAACGTCCCATCCGACGGACGGCGGCCTTTTCAAGCCCATCGGTGTCCCCTACTGACCGTGGGCAGGGCGGGGAATTTTGCGGAGATAAATATCAACGCTGACCCAGCTGGGACTCGAACCTGAGAACTGCAGATTACGAGCCTGGCGCGCTACCGACTGAGCCACCCCCGCCCCGGTGCAGCCATTCAAAAGAACTAATGTATCATCATCCTGGCCTATTTTCATCACTTTAATTTACTCTCTGTTAATCATTGCACTTAATCCTTAAACTTAATCTATTACAGTCTCATCAACAGCATTAACGAAAAAGTCAATCGCATTACAAATTTAAATAAAAGTTAAAAATTTAAATAGCAAACTGAGAGTGAGAGTAAAAAAATGAATACCAACCAAATGATAAATGAACAAATTTAATTACAAAGATAACTAGATCACATATAAATAACAATTTAAACAAAGCACAAATTTGTCTACCATCCGTATGAAGTTAAACCATCCAAAAAATGTTTCACAATTCTTAACTATATTTTAAATAGTTTTGTTAGAATTCTTACAAACTCTACTCACAGCATAAAGGGAATCTTATTACAACATTCAATAAGCGATAAAATTATCTGAATATACCTATAAGTGACCAAGGTTTACCTTTCCAATTCTATATTTCACCTTAAATTCCTCGCCGGCACCAAATCTCTTTTACTTTTCCACTAGTAGACTTTATCGACACATTACATATTTACAAATTAAGTTTCATAATGCTAACTTTGCACTTATAATACTTAATACAAAACACCACTAAAATGACAGGTCAACTCTTTACATACGATAAACTTCCAATGTTTTCCTCAATTCGTTATAATTCAAAGTCTCTCTCTCTTACAACAGATTAGTGACGAAATTCTCATGCCGAGTCATAACACGAGCGTCAGATGTCACATATTCCGGTTTCATTGGTGCTCGTTTTCCTCTCATAACAATATCAACATCATTTGATATGAAAGGTCCAGATCTCAGCATAATCTAACTCAGAAATTTTCAAATTTCTCGAGCATTTGAGCTCCAGTCTCCTCGTTCAGTGAATTCTTCATAACCTAATCAAAAACTAGACCAGGCCAGGATACTGCAAATAATAAGTGTGTGTGGTGGTGTGGGGGAGGTGCTGCGCAATAGAGCAGACAGTATAATGCATATTAAGCCGTCCCGTGGCCGAGTGGTTAGCACGCTTGGCTACTGATCTAAGGGACCTGGGTTCGAGCCCCGGATAAGGCATGGTTGTGTGTGTTGTTTTTCTGCTGAGATCCTGCCATCCTCTCAGATCTTCTACTGAGACATATAAACTGACAGGCTCCTGTCAGATCTCTGTGGCAAGCAGCAGCTTGAGGGGGTATTTTTTTTTATAATACATATTATACCTTCCGTTTTATAGATCTTTAAAAAAGTGCTTGAAAAATGAGTGACTCTTACTAAGAGAAAGCAGATAGAATTTGATCCTTGTTGCAGGCTCAGGGGGGCAAAACTACCATTGGTGCATGTCAGGCCCAGACCTCGAAAATATTTAAAAAACAAAGAGAGGGTGGGGAGAGTAAACCACGTAATCAAACCAGAAAACGGCAGGGGGGTGGGCAATAGACTAGACTTCTATTGTAGTGTAACATTTTCACTTTCGTTTCAAATGTTTTTGAACATTTTCTTGAAAAATGTGTGAAACATGAACAAATTTAATACGTTTAACAATATTTGGCCTCCATTTCCCTTATTAGCATTACATTACCTTACTCCTCTCGCCAGGCTCGTAATCTGTAGTTCCCAGGTTCGAGTCCCAGCTGGGTCAGCGTTGAGATTTATCTCCGCAAAATTTCCCACCCTGCCCACGGTCAGTAGGGGACACCGATGGGATTGGAAAGGCCGCCGTCCATCGGATGGGACGTTAAGACGTGGCCCCGTGTGCGGGAGAGACATACCCTGTGCACGTTAAAGAACACCTTGGATGGCCTTGACGGGAGGATGTCATCTGTCTCCCAACAGCTGTTCCAGTGGGTCCCCTCCCCCAACCTTCTCTGAGCCTTCGGGGTCCATGTGACCTGGCCATTTAGCCCATGGTGTGCAAAAAAGTGCCGCTCAGAGGTAAAACAACCCAACCCAACCTTACTCCTCTTGCCATTGCTCCATTGCTCTAATATTTTGCATCATGGCCCATGACGATATAGTTTCGCCACTGACAATAATAATGCTAACTCGATAGCGACAAGGTTTATCTACTCTCACACACTACTCAGTGTTATTATAGCGAGTCATCGTGTTATTTTTTTATGTAGTTAACTAACATGTTAACTAACTTATCAATATGGCAATCAAAAGTCTTTCTGAAATCTACATAGCTAATATCCGGACAATTTTGAAACTCCAGATATTTCTCTAGGATCTGTGTAAGAGGAAATATTTTATCTGAGAATTCCCTTCCACTTCTGAACGCACACTGAATTCTGAACGCACACAATTCTGAATTTTACCAAGCACACTAATGCGCAGAACTTCATCTGGAACAGAAAGCAGACAGATCCGTTTGAAATTATAACAAGAACTACGATCATCTTTCTTTGAAAGCAAGGATAATCAGGCAGAATTAAACAGTTGGAAACTCTGTAGCCAAGTTTTAAGAGAGACCCCTGCTCGGTGCAGGAATGCAATTTGCATACGACAAAAATATAATGAAAATTGCTCTACTTGATGCAAACTCATCGACTGAAACAAAAAATAAAGAGTTCCTTAAATAAATAGAAGATCAAGCGAGGCTACATGGCTTTGTTTTTGATTCTGTACTGGGAATAATAATAGGTGTAGTAAAATCGTTAAAAAACAATATAAATAAATATAAATGCGATGTTCATTTAAACACAATTGTCATATTTGGGGAAGAGTTTATCTCCATTTCTTCGTGTACCTGATGATTCGATAACGAATTGTTTCATTTCACGATGTTTATTCTAAAACGCTGGTATTTGGAGTAGAAAACCTGTTTATTAAATTGTTCTTTAGACACAGAAAGAACCTAAAAAATGGTCAATAGCGAAAAAAAAAATAGGTTAGCAAATTGTACTGCTAAATATTATAGTTCCAACTGAGATTCAAAGAAATTAAAGCGATTGATTACAAATATTGTTTATTTCGGTTCTTGATCTTAAATTGTTTCAGAACCTCTGAATTTTCAGGATTTTAGAGTACATTTATTTAAAAAGCTGTCCCATGACCGAGTGGTTAGCGCGCTTGGCTACTGATCTAAGGGACCTGGGTTCGAGCCCCGGGTAAGGTATGGATGCATGTGTCGTTTTTCTGCTGAGGTCCTGCCATCCTCACAGACCTTCTACTGTGGCATATAAACTGACAGGCTCCTGTCAGACCTCTGTGGCAAGCAGCTGCTTGAGGGGGTATTTATTTATTATTATTTTTATTTAAAAGATTGTACAAATCTTTTAACAGTTAACTGTTAAAGGAAATTTATTCAGAAGTTGTTTACAACGATGTGCTTCTTTCAAGAATTATTTTTGTGCTGATAATAGATCTAGTTTTTAATATGCCTAATAATTATTGCTCTTAGAGAAATTATCAAGAATTCGGAAATTTAAATATCAGTAAGTGTGGAAGCGAATAATTGCTAAAATACACAAAACAGCATGTTTCACGCACGAAAGTAAAAACGTTAAAATATATTCAATAAAATTCCTCTTATTCCAATAGAAAATAAGTAGTTCTCTTAGATAGAAACAATATTGATCCGTTTTATTCAACGCTTGCGTCTTGTTTTTGTCAACAAATTGCGTTCAAGTTCGATATCAACAACACAAGGAATTGCAGAGACGAAATTTCTGAAGAAACGTTTTCTTACTTTAAGAGCCAGAAAAAAGAGAAGAGAGCAAACGAGAGCTTTTCCTGCACAAGGAAGGCGAACTTGAAGAATTCGCATTTAGCCGAGCTGATTAAAGAAATTCCGTTACATTTGAAACGGTTAATTTCTTTTGCAGGCGAAAAACAGCTATAGTTAGCGAAATACTTAATTGTCTTCGCTGTCAGGGTGATAATTGATGGAGCGAGGCGAGATCCATTGCTCAATAGCAAACTGAAGAGGAGGAATTCTTTCCTTGCCACCTCCCACGCGGCGGTCGTTAGACGTGACACCGTGCACCCTTCGTAGCGCGAAGGGCGAGGCAGTGTGACGACGTAACGAAGCAGTAATGACAAGAACGTGATTGCAGGGGAATAGGAATCTGGGGGCACATGGCGGCGGGGCATGCAACAAGGAGGAAAGGTACCGTTGACAGGAAATCTGTGGCCCGCTCTGCCATCCGTGAGCCGAATTGCAGGAAGGGCTTTCGGTACACTGGGTTAACATTGTAACACCTTGGCCGACACATTCTGCTTCTGGTTAATTGCTAGGGTGAAAGGTCATCCATTCCTTGAAGAAGGATTTGAAATTGAGACACGAAGTTAAAGTTACAAAATGTTAAACTCGATTCGCAATAAACATACATGATGACGTGACTTTTTGTAGTGTTGAACTTTGATTTCGATCAATTTCCGCCTGCTCGTACCTGTTGTCTCTTTCCACTTACGCGCAAGTGACCTTTAAAATGATGACGTCACAAGCTGACTTTTCTTTCTCTAGAAAATGTTTCTGTGTTCTCTTTTGAGTTCAGAGCTTTGCCTGGGGAAGAAGTGGCTCATTCGTTTGCGCGCCAGCATAAACTGCAGTTACTAAGTTCGAGTCTCACCTGGGCCAGCGTTGAGATTTATCTATGCAAAACTCCCGCCTTGCCTTCAGTCAGTAATGGGACTCCGATGGGCTTGGAAAAGCCGCCGTCCGTCTGATGGGACGTTAATCCCCCCAATAGGGGACCACCTTGTCGTGGTGGGGGGCTTCGGGCCCAGCAACCCGGTCGAAGGCTGTGCCGAACGGCGTGGCGGCACCGGTTGGACATAGCCAAGACCAACCGAGGTCGAGGATGCTGCCGACCGGTTGGACGTGCCGGTTGGACGGTGACGTCGTCTTAGACCTCAACCTCAGGGCTCTGGGTGAGCAAGTTCGAGGGCTCGGCAGAACGGATTTGGTCCCCTAGTAGGCCTGAGCCCTCATCAAAGTCTGGGCCTTACTAAGAGTCTCCACCCCGGGAGCCGAGCGAACTTGGATCTATACGTATATCCTTGTTCATGGCTAACTGGAGAATTAGATTAAAGTAAGGTTTCTTCCGGTGGTTAGCTTTCCTTCTATAGGACTGCTGCCATGTGAGACCGGGGTTGAGGTGCGCCTATAGGGCGTATTCCTTGCCCCCGGCTCTAGATATACACGGCTCTTCATAACTGGTAGTGCTTTCAGGCGGAATCGGGAATTGCCGTGGTTGCATAAGATCGCAACAAAATAGAACGAATGATGGGACGTTAAGCCGTGGCCTCATGTGCTTAGAGAGCCATACCTTGTGCACTTTAAAGAACGTGCTAGAAGGCCTTGACGGGAGGCTACCTTTGTCTGCCAACAACAACAACTCCAGTGGGTTCGGGATCCTTGTGAACTGGCCATTCAGTTCATTGTGTGCAAAAAGTGCCGTTCAGAGGTAAAACAACCCAACCCATAACCGAGTGGTTAGTGCGCTTAGCTACTGATCAAGGGTTCTGGTTTTGAGCTCCGCCCAAGACATGGATGTTTGCGTTTTTTCTCTGCTGAGGTCTCGATTTCCTCACAGATCTTCTCTCTGGCGTATTAAGCTGACAGGCTTCTATCAGATCTCTTTGTCAAGCAGCTGCTTGAGGGAAAATTAAGTTTATTTTTTAAAGAAACTGAAACTTTTTTTTCCCTCATACAAAACTTTAAGCTCATTTGGTTTTAGACACAAAACGAATCAAGATATTCAGAAAGGCCAGCCATTATCATTTTTGCAATTGATTTGCATTTGGTTATTTTACCTCTTAGGTATGTACCAAGGATTTAGTTCGGGGAAGAGGGGGGGGGGGAGGGGGGCTGAGAATTTTACTTTCGGGGTCCAAGGATTTAGCTTCGTGGTGGAGGAAGAGGTCCAAGAATTTAGCTTCGTCTGAGAATAAGACTTAAATAGGGTTTAATTAATAAAATATGCTATAAAAATTATTATAATAATAATTATAATAATAATTATTACAGTTAATTAATAAAATATACTGTAAATTAATTAAATAGGGTTTCCCAATTACTGAAATATTCCACCGAACAGGAAAGGTTAACATAATATTCTATATGGAATGCGATTTTGTAGTTGTTTTCTTAATCTATTTTTAGTGTCGGAAATGAAACATGGGGCTAAAATAAAATTATACGAAAACAACTGTTTTGGATTTCAACTCAGGTAGACTAGTTTGAGATTTTGTTAAAGACGACCCAATTTTCGAGGAGGGGGAGGTACGTCCCTGTGCTAACACGTAATACTCGCATCATTAAAGAATATAGCTGAAATGGTAAAGTTTTTTATGAAATACTACGTAGAAATATTTATGGTTATTTAAAAGGAGATTGCCTTCTTTCTGTCATAACCCATTTATACTAGAACTCGACCCTGGGAATATCAATTACCAGCTTCATTTATTTGCTTGGAATAAAAACAGGAATGGCCGTCCAGGTGTAATTGATAGATAAAAAAAAAGCCGAAACTAAAAATGAAACAATAAATGCAGAACTGACCAATGGGAGCAGAGAACCTCGCTTTCATTCATTACGTTCATTTATTTTTGCATCATTTATTAAGAGAGTTAATCTTACTTTACTCCAGATTAGTCGAGGATCAGAACAGATGCCAGGCATCTGAGAAAGGCACGCGGCTTAAGCTTTAGCTAGGCCAAGGTTCATTAAATATTTAAATATTCTAAATAATTTAAACAATTCCCGTGTAACCGTCACATGCTTTATAACAGTCATGAATAATAATGGATACAAAAATTTAAATTTCTTAACAATTTTGTCATAATTTTTTAAAGTAGATTTTGCGAAACTTTTTATGCATGACTTCGGAACACCCATGATGATCCTGCCCTGGGGTGACTTACCTATTAAAAATTATACGCTGAGTGAAAAAAAGATGATGATCTTCAGATTCAGTATAAAACATTTGGAATATAACTGATGTAATTCTTAATTACCTTTGTATGTAAATCAGGATTACTGTTATTATTTTCGTATTCCATTATTTGGAATAGAGGAATTAATGTATATTTGCAAAGAAAAGGAAAGAAAAGAAAATATTGTACAAACAATTTATTTTATGCATTTTTAATTATTCAGTATTCTTAATTAATAGTATTTAAGTTTGATTCAAAGGTTGTAGGATTTAAGTTTCCTTATATAATGCTAGCCGTCCCATGGCCGAGTGGTTAGCGCGCTTGGCTACTGATCTAAGGGACCTGGGTTCGAGCCCCTGGTAAGGCATGGATGTTCGTGTTGTTTTTCTGCGAGATCCTGCCAGCCTCACAGACCTTCTACTATGGCATATAAACTGACGGGCTCCTGTCAGACCTCTGTGGCAAGCAGCTGCTTGAGGGGGTATTTATTATTTATTTTATTTATGTAATGCTAGGAAAAATTCAAAAGCTATTCTGATTTAGTGTAGCCCTTATACACTGAAGTGCCATTGAATTAGGGATAGGAGACGTTATCCAAATTCAGTACCGCAAGTCCTGCATTTGCGCGCATGGGTGTCTGAAATTCTGGTCATATGTAGCTTTGGCTTCCCGAAGCATTCGTCGTGAGAAGCGTAATGAGAAAGGCGCGGAATTTAGATGCATTTGACAGAGGGCAGATCGTAGGTGCCCGACGGATGGGACACTAGATCTCCGAAATTGTTCAATGAACTTGGATTTTCTCCTACGGCGTTTCAAGAATGTCCTGTAAATACGAAAATTCCGGCAAAAAAAACAAGCACCCGGACAAACTGCAAAGGACAACCAGCCTTGAATGATTGTGGGCTTCGCTGTCTGATCCGTATCGTATGGACCGATAGGGGCCAGACATCTGAATTCCAAGTTCATTAAGCTCAATTCCAGGTTCCATTATCTGAATTCCGGGTTCCAGAGGTAGTCAATGCACGGACCTTAAAATGCTCACTTCATCGTCTCTGCTCCGGGAACCGCCGACCTACGAAAGTCCCACTTCTAACGGCATGACACCGGGCTCAATGCCATGCCTGGTCTAAAGACCATCGAAACTGGACCGTCGAAAATTGGCAACGGATAGCCTGGAGTAATGAGTCCCGATTTAAACTTCATCACGCCGGTGGGAGACTGAGGGTATGGCGCCAACCCCATGAAGCCATGGATCCTGAACGTCAGGTCGGAACAGTACAAGCTGGTGGTGGCTCAGTGATGGCCTGGGGTGTCTTGAGTTAGACGTCTGTGGGATCTATGGTACGTCCAACGACTCCCAAGGTCATCCCGGTATGTAGAACTCATGGCTGACCATTTACACCCATTTTTGGCCATCATGCATCCCAATGGACATGGTTGGTTGCTGCATGGTTGCAGAGGCATTCTGCTGACTTTGAAATAATGAATTGGCAACCTAGTAGCCCAGATTTAATTTCCATCGAAAATCTTTGGGATACCGTCGAGCAGTGTTCAGACCCATGTCCCATCAGCGTCGACCTTGAGAGAATTGTAAACAGCTCTGGAGGTTGCCTGGGTCACCATACCTGTGGAACATTACGTCGCATTTACGCATTCCTTGCCTGGAACATTTACGCAAGCTTGTGGAGCCCTTGCCACGTCGTGTGGCGGCAATTATCAGAGCCAGAGGGGGTCCAACACGTTACTAGGTTGCTATCCCGAATTCAATGGCACTTCAGTGTACATAACTAAAAGAGCTCACATAAACCGTATTTTACGATACTTACCAAAAAGGGATCCAATATTTTTACGGTTTCTGTAAAATCACGCAAACTTTTACAATGTAAGAATTTATTTTTATATTAATTTTTGAAAATATTTCGGCAATCGCAAGATTTTTTTCAATATTTTTTCCCTACGATGTTTTTTAATATAAGTAAATGGAAGCTATTAAAAATTCCTTCACCTACCCAGACTTGCTTTGCTGTAGCAAATAAAATCGAAAAAATACGATTCTTTTTGACTTTCGTTTCTCGCTATGTGCCCGCAATGAGTTTTTGTTTTTTTATGGAGAGATTCGCTTAATTTAGATTTCAAGGTAAAATATAGTCAGTCGTAATTAACTGACAGTATTCCTGACGGCGACTGCATAATTAACTTTTCCAATTTCATTTCCGTCCGTAAACCCTTTTAAACCAGAGAATCCAGTTGTATCGCGTTCTCCGTGCTTGGAATTAGTCGTAGAAAGGATGTTGTTTTGCAAGTCATAGAGTCAGAGGATTCATTTCCAAGAAAACCAAGATGTTAATTGTTCGTCCAAAAGTGTTGGTGTATTTAGGAATTAGGTTCTTTGATGATAAACGCTGCACTTTACATTAGCTAGTACCCACTTGAAACGTTTTTGTTATTCATGAGAGGCATGGAACTTCTTGAATAGAAAGCAAACATTAAAACATATAAGCAGAAATATGTGCATTATGCATTTTAGAATGTATGTATAGTTGTTTGAGGTGTTATGGCGGAAGAGCAACAAAGGGTATGTTGCGCCAAGAGGGTATGCATAAAATCTGCGAAACGCTTGATGAAATTTCGCCTACATATGGTTTGTTCCTGGTAATCTAAAGCAGTGGTTCTCAACCTTTTATGCTTCACGTACCCCTGAAAATATGTATGTAACTGGCGTACCCCTTGTATAGACAGATAAAACTATAGTTATAGTATAACAACAATAGGAATAAAATAAAACATATGTATTGTTACTAGATCTAGCGACTTCTGAGCTTTCACGGCGTACTCGAAAATTTTTACCTCGTAGCTCCAAGGGGTACACGTTCCCCATGTTCAGAACCCCTGGTCTAAAGGATTGAACAAATTCTTCTCACTGAACGTCTATTTCGCATCTCTTCCTATTCCTTTTCGCTCGTCATTTGTTGGTTTGTTGGTTTCTCGATTTGTCGGTTTGTCGATTTCTCAAAACAGTTGTTCCATCATATCTTTTGAAAGCCACGAACAAACTTAATGATTTATATGTCAATGAAAGCTTATGTGTTGGGTTGGGTTGTTTTACCTCTGAGCGGCACTTTTTTGCACACCATGGGCTAAATGGCCAGGTCACATGGACCCCGAAGGCTCAAAGAAGGTTGGGAGAGGGGACCCACTGGAACAGCTGTTGGGAGACAGATGGTAGCCTCCCGTCAAGGCCATCCAGCGTGTTCTTTAACGTGCACAGGGTATGTCTCTCCCGCACACGGGGCCACGGCTTAACGTCCCATCCGACGGACGGCGGCCTTTCCAAGCCCATCGGTGTCCCCTACTGACCGTGGGCAGGGCGGGGAATTTTGCGGGGATAAATCTCAACGCTGACCCAGCTGGGACTCGAACCTGGGAACTACAGATTACGAGCCTGGCGCGCTACCGACTGAGCCACCCCCGCCCCCAAAAGTTTCTGACGGAGGGAATATGGTAGGCTATAAAAACTTTACCCCTCCCCATGCTTTCTTCCAACGCCCCTTTAAAAAAGAGGGAAATATGAAAAAAAGATTGTTCCACCCGAGGGCCGAAAGCAACGAGTTATGCTTCAGATGAAAGCCATGTGACATGAAGAGTGTCGTAGGTTATAAAAATCTTTCCATGCTTCGCCCGCTCCTTGTAAAAAGGAGGGGGGAAATATATCAAGGATATTTATACTATATCTTTCTAACTCGGGCCAAAATTAACAAGTTTTATATCAAATAAATTCTGGTAATGTGAGAGGTGTTGTGGGAGATAAAAATATACTCCCTCATAAATTCTTCCCCCCTAAAAATAGGGGAAATGTGAAACTATTCTTCTGAAAATATCTTCCCAATACGAGGGCCTACAATTACGAGTTAGATGTCAAATGAAAGCTCACATGTGGGCCGTCGTACACTACATCGAATTATGACCCTCACAATTCTCCCCTTCCAAAAGAAGAGGACAGAAATTTCGCGGGGTCTTCTTTATCTCATTTATATCTCAAATTAAACCTTATGACAAGACCCCCGCCCACTTAAAGGAAAAGGGGGAAGAGATTGTGGTCAATGAAAGATTCTGCAGGTAGGTAAATTTAGTGACAAAGAAAAAATAAAAAATGGGGAAATTTAATTGCAACTATCTTCCTATATGCGCCTTAAAAGTCAGAAAATAATCCTAAAACAAACCAATGGTGCAATCAGTCACTGAATCCGTATTCACTTCAAAGGAAGATATGGCGCCGGCAATCTTTGAGTAGGTAATTCGACATCCTATCTTTCTTTGAAGTGAATAAGAATACAGTGGCTGATTGCATCATAAATATGCTTTAGGTTTATTTTTACTCTTTAGGACGCATGCTGGAAAAAGGTATTTTTAATTTTTTTTATAGACTTAGAACTTTATTAAATTTTGAAGTGTATCGAATAGAGAAAGAAACGGACAACTTCAACGGATGGAATGAGAACAGAGAGGACATGGAAATAGAAAAGCTGAAAGAAAATCCGAGTGAGTTATGGAGAAAAAATAAATGATTTCGATAGCAAGGTATAAACATTATTATTAAACATATATTGAAATTGAATGAATATAATTTAAATCCTTTGCATTTATATAAAATGATGGTTCTATATTAATGTCTACATTTCTTTTATGTATATTGTTGATTAAAAATGGTTGATATTGTTACTCAAGCAGACTTAAAAATTCTACAGAATTTCGATATTAAAAGTACCAGTAAACTTCATCTATAACAAGTTTTGATTCAAAGGTTGCTTTTTTCATCTGATATTACCTTCATCTCTTTAAAACATTGAAAGCGAAACTTTTAATATTCTTCCATTGAAGTGTTGTTTTCTTTGTTTAATTGGGAGACGGGATTGACAGCTAGTATAGATAATGGTACAGCTCTAATTGTTTGAGAACTCATAAGCCACTGTTGCAAATTCCTCAAGATGATGGCAGAAGCTCAAGATCTTCAAAAACAAAATTCAAAATGGCAATTTTGAATATTTAGACATCAAATTCAGGCTTAAGCAGAAGATTGAGAGATATACATTGTCCACCAAAACGTAATCGGAAATTGGTCTGTAAATATAAATACTAATCCTTTACATGTTTAGTAAGCTCTTTTTAATGCTACCTGTTACGACTTGCAAAGTGTTGATTCATATTATTCCTGTAATTCTTCCTTTAACCCTTTCAGGACCATAAGGTTTCTAAGAGTAAATATTAGTATGTAACTGTTTATTTTAGTTTGTTTAGACGTAAAATAAATAAAAATCATAAGAAAAATACATAACAATGTGTAGTTTTTTTGGAATTTTATGAGAAATTTTTTTCCCAATGGACTATAAATGTAACACAAATTATAGTTAGGCTTATTATGCAATGTCTTTTATTTATTGGTTTATTAGAACAAAATGTTAACTAAAATAATACAAAATAATGAAATAAAATTACTATACAAAATGATGTGCTAATTATGATATTCTGCGAAGCAATTTCTTTTGGTAGTGAGGCAAAGATGGACATTGCACATAGTACATATATTATGCGTCCTGACAGTTCTGTTTTTGTTTTCTAAACGTTACTGTTTACGTAATTGCGTTCGGCATACGTTCTATTTTGACATTCTGTATAAAAAATGCAGATAAGGTTATAATTAAATACGACAATCACCAATTTTAAAATGGGAAAAATGTTTCCCTTAGTAGTGAAAGGGCTAAGTAATAAGTTCCAGTGCCTTATCAATCAAATGACTTTGTCTCCTCTGCTGCTTTTTACACAGAAGAGTATTATTAGTTTCAAGAAAAGCCTGTGTAAACTGATCCCATTCTATTTGAACTTCGGTAGTAAGCAAACCACGATTGTCATAATGACCAAGTAGCCTATCATGGCATGCTTTGGCTGCATATGGTTCTTTCGGAGCCCAAGTATTAATTATCTACAATCGTGGTTTGCTTATTATTAGGAATTATCTAATTAGTAGTAATGCAAACACTGGATGGAGAGCTGTGTACCAATGTCCTGTGATGATGTACAGAACAGTCCTGGCACTTAAAGTCCGACCCTGTCCTCTCGAATTCAGTTCCCTTTGATCAATAGCCAAGAGCATTAACAACTCGACCACCGGTGGGCAAATATCAGACATTTGAAAATAATTTAAGGAGGATGAAAGAATCACCATGGTGTAGGTTTGCTTCTCAGCAGACACACCAGTGATCTCTTATAGGGTGTGATGGCATTAATGAAATATTTCCTACAACTAAATTTAAAACTAAAATTTGAATGTTACTTGCTGTTGTTATACCCCTATAAAGGACTCTGGTGAGAATGAGAGAGATAAGTTTTACCATGGCTTGTTTACCGACAACTTCAGGATATTTTTAATTCTGTCAAGGAAGGAGATATTACTCGGTGCTAGGTGACTTCAGTGATAAAGTTGGTACTGACTATAACAGCAAATGGGCTAGTTCTGTTACGAATACCAAGTCTTATAGGGAAGCCGAAATTGGCTGTAGCCATTACCTTGTCAAAAGTGTCTTGTAACTAATGCTTAAGATCGTTGTGCTAAGGCTAAGGGAATTATCTTTAATACTTGGGCTCCGAAAGAACCATATGCAGCCAAAGCATGCCATGATAGGCTACTTGGTCATTATGACAATCGTGGTTTGCTTACTACCGAAGTTCAAATAGAATGCGATCAGTTTACACAGGCTTTTCTTGAAACTAATAATACTCTTCTGTGTAAAAAGCAGCAGAGGAGACAAAGTCATTTGATTGATAAGGCACTGGAACTTATTACTTAAAGGAAGAATTACAGGAATAATATGAATCAACACTTTGCAAGTCGTAACAGGTAGCATTAAAAAGAGCTTACTAAACATGTAACGGATTAGTTAACAGCTAAGTATATTTGGATTGATATCTTGGATGACTAAGCAGAGGATGCAGCTAGGTAGCACAACTTCAGGGATTGTACCAGATATTTAAACTTTTGTGTGAGAAGAAACATGCTGACATTCAGGGATTGAGGGATAAACATGATGAGTTCATTGAAGGTGGGGATCTGTCATGGCTAGGTGAGCTGAACATTTCAGAGATGTTCTAAACAATGTGATTATTCTACTCCCATTATTTGTAATGAGGATAGATGCATTACTGACTTTAATATTGGCCCTATATCAGTGTATGAAGTTACTTTAGCTATGTCTAAATTAAAACTGTATAAATCCTCAGGGGTAGATAAAATTACTACTGAAATGCTAAGAGCTGGAAATATTTTTGTCATCACATGGATGACGGAAATTTTGAATATTTTTTATGATAAAGGTGTTATTCCTATAGATTTTACCAGATCTATTATTATCCCTATTTTTGAAAGGGTGGTCTCAGTTGTTGTGATAATTATAGGAGAATTAACTTACTTTCTGTTCCAGATATCTTTCTTTATGTGATTCTGCTTAATATACTTATGAATTTGGTTGATGGACAACTGAATGATGAACAGTGTGAATTCAGAAGGGGTAGGAGATATATAGATCACATATTTTACTCAGATAGATTCTTGAGAAATATTTAGAGTATCAGAAACCTGTGGTTACTAGACACATAGGTTTCAAAATGTTTTTGACTCTGTAAATCGTCATAATTTATGGTTGATCGTGAGATTGCATGACATACATGACAAGATAGCATAATGAAACCTCTCTTAAATAACACTGAGTCATGTGTGAGAGTTGTTAAGGCTTATAGCAAATGGTTTAGCATTGCTACTGGAGCTCAAAAGGAAGAATTTTGTATCCTTTTTCTTTTGTTTGGTTATTGATTGTGTTTATGGGTAACTGCCTGAAAGGAGAAGATTTGAAAATTTATTGTTTGAGTTATGAGGACGATTTGGTACGGTCGGCTAATGATGTTCATGAGATGAATTATTTTATTAAGGCTATTGACTAAACTGGTAATGCAGTAGGTTTGATGGTGAACAGAGAGAAAGTTAAAGTGATGAAAACTGATCAGGCGCAGATGGTGCCTCAGTAGTTTTTATTTGCTTGTTGCGCTTTTGAGCGTCTATCAGTTTAACACATACTAATGAATATACTGTTGCGGATTACAAAAATGGATAGCCACTGAGCGTGAGTATTAAAAGCTATATTTCAAAACCAAATTCAATACAAGGTAAATTGTTACAAAGGAATTATGGATGAAGTATCTTATCAACAAATCAACTATTAACATGCACAAGTCATCAATCTTCCTGCGTAGAGCACACAATATCAGCTCTGTGTATTTTACTAAATACTACCTTTTACTTGATTTACCAGGTCACCCGAAGTTCTTCACTCGTAAACCAATTCTCGTCCTGTGCTAATAACTTTTCACACAATAGCCGAACAAAAAGACAGTCCGTGTAGACATTCGAAGTTAGCCATAAAAGTTCCCACTTTTATACTTCCGCGTATACACAACACATCAAGTTACTTCTTGATACTTAACGATAAAAGATCCCACTTTTATCCTTCCGCGTATACACAACACATCAAGTTACTTCTTGATACTTACGCGCACTGTCTCAGAACAGCTCACCGTCCATTTTCGAACTCTCCGACCGTTACAACACACAACGACCGTTACAATACAAAACGACCGTTAACGCTCCACTCTTCTTCTCCAAATTCTCCCAACGTTCTTATTCGTTGGCTGAAACTTTTTTGCTTTCGGTTGCCAGATTCCTTCTGTCGTAACACTGCCCCCTTCCTAGGTCTTGTTCGTCCCGAACAATTCTGGATTCCAAAGTTTCTTCAGTTCTTCGATGAAACGGGGCCAAACGATCCACGTGAACCACCTTACACTTTGTAGCTGGACGTCGACGAATGCGATATACCACGTCATTAATCCTGTTAACTATTGTATATGGACCTTCCCAAGGTTTCTGAAGTTTTGGAGATAGTCCTTTCTTTCTATGTGGACTGTATAGCCAGACAAGATCTCCTTGATTGAAAATAGTTCCATTTATTTTACTGTCATATCTTGTTTTGGTTCTGTCACTTGTTATGTCGATGTTATGTCTAACGGAGTGATGGATTTCTTCTAGTCGTTGTTGCAATTCTTGTACGTATTGTGGAGTGGACACAGGCATTGCTTCGTCTACCCTATTATCCACAATGTTCACCAAACGCAGAAGTTCTCCTCCTAACTCTTCGACAAGCTCTTGCAGTTCCAAGGATCCGTCACCAAGGAAACACTGAACAGCTTCCATCACTTCCAGAGAGTTGTCAACAGAGTTTTCAAGAGGTGAATCCATGTTGCTGATAACAGCTGAACAACTCAAACTCTTCATTCCACGAGCTTGTGATGCTGCAACCATTTTCTTAACTAAATCAACAGCAACATCTTCTGTACTGATGAGATCAATAGCTCCTTTTCCGAATTCAACATCATAAACCAAAGCGCACACTCCTTCAGCCAGCTTTTTGGACACAATTGAGCATCTCCTTAGAGGAACGCTATCTACGGTAGCCGTCAGATCCTTGCAGCGGTAAATCTCCTTATCTGTTGGCACCAGCTCCTCTGTCTGTCCTACGATGCAGCATCCGACGTCTTCCATCATCTGCTCGATTTTATCTTTAGTGTAGTCGACTGTGAAGCCAGGGATGGATTCCAATTTGTCCAGAGTATCTCCCGTCAATTGGAGAGCACGACCGGAGATCATAGGGACCTTGAGACCTAAAGCAGCAAGTGCAGGAGCCAAGACAAGACTCACTTTGTTGCCGACACCTCCTGTGCTGTTTTTATCTACCATCCGATGGCGCCACTCGGGTCTCCAGCAAAACACATGACCCGAGGAGGTCATAGTTGCTGTTTCTTCGGAATTCACTTTCTTGGAGCTCTCATTGTAATTAGCCAGGGAAACATCAGTCATGATTGCCAAATTGTTCATTCTGGAGATCAGCGACGAGTTTTGTAACATGATATTGTCCACTTTAGAGCTCTTGTAGTCGTGATAAAACTTTTCTATATCCTTATAATCTAAATGGTTATAATGTCCAAATCTGCACATTGACTGTTCAGAAAAGAAATTCAGCATGGTTTCGTTGAGATTGTCTGAGGGCTTTACTTCTCTCTGATCGTAACTCTGAGGCTTAGTTTCATCCAGAAAGTTAGTCTTTGAAGTACTGTCTCTGCCTGAAGCTCTTTTACTAGCATCACCTGTTATGCTTCTAAGCCATCCTTCGGAATTCCTCTTCCTTAAATCCCCACTTTCTATAAACGATTCGAGTGTGGCTATATGCTTCGGAAAAATCTCTCCGACTTCCGCGGTAAAGTCGAATGGCACTTTGTATCTATGATGAATGGACGCCTCTTCTTTACTCGGACCACTCTGCGAAACGTAAACTCTGTTTCGTTCCCCTTCATTACCACTCGTTATTCTGACTTTGCGATAATTGTCCATGACGCATTTTGCTGACGGCGAGGAATAGAATACCTTTCGTGTGGATCTCTCTTCAGATCGTGCCAGACTTGTATACCTAGGTATTTTGAAGTGCAAAGCGTACTGTATAGTCTCGCAGCTCTCTGATCTGTGTGATTGTTCTTCACAGTTCCTAGACATGTCACCAGCGACATAGACACTCTGCCATGCATCACCAGTAGTTGCGTGGTCAAAGGCATTATCTGCGCTATCTCTACGATTCTTGATTTTCAGTAGCAGATCCACATTTTTATATGCGTTGCCTTTCTCTTTTTCTTTTCCATGTTTACAATCTAACTTAACACTATCAAGATCATCTTTTTCACTGACAAATTCAACATTTAAACTATTGCATTGTCTATTGAGTTCGGTTTTACTATCCTTGAACTGATCAATAATCTTATCAATTTGAGAAGCCACTTCAGCTCTCATCTCAGTATTTTGTGCGGCCAGGTCACCTATTTTATTTCTCAACTCATTATTTTGTGCGGCCATTTCGGCTTTCAAATCATCTTTTTGAGAAACTATCTCAGTTCTCAACTCATTATTTTGTGCGGCCATTTCGGCTTTCAAATCATCTTTTTGAGAAACTATCTCAGTTCTCAACTCATTATTTTGTGCGGCCATTTCGCTATTTTGACTTTTAATGTCATTCATCTGTGTAGCCATATCAGTCATCTGGTCACCTATTTTATCGCTTTGGGCAGCTATATCGGCTTTCATATCGGCTTTCAAGTCATTTAACAACTTTACTAATTCATCCATACTTCTAGTTAACGGCATTCAATAAATTATCCCGCTTCTGACACCAAATGTTGCGGATTACAAAAATGGATAGCCACTGAGCGTGAGTATTAAAAGCTATATTTCAAAACCAAATTCAATACAAGGTAAATTGTTACAAAGGAATTATGGATGAAGTATCTTATCAACAAATCAACTATTAACATGCACAAGTCATCAATCTTCCTGCGTAGAGCACACAATATCAGCTCTGTGTATTTTACTAAATACTACCTTTTACTTGATTTACCAGGTCACCCGAAGATCTTCACTCGTAAACCAATTCTCGTCCTGTGCTAATAACTTTTCACACAATAGCCGAACAAAAAGACAGTCCGTGTAGACATTCGAAGTTAGCCATAAAAGTTCCCACTTTTATACTTCCGCGTATACACAACACATCAAGTTACTTCTTGATACTTAACGATAAAAGATCCCACTTTTATCCTTCCGCGTATACACAACACATCAAGTTACTTCTTGATACTTACGCGCACTGTCTCAGAACAGCTCACCGTCCATTTTCGAACTCTCCGACCGTTACAACACACAACGACCGTTACAATACAAAACGACCGTTAACGCTCCACTCTTCTTCTCCAAATTCTCCCAACGTTCTTATTCGTTGGCTGAAACTTTTTTGCTTTCGGTTGCCAGATTCCTTCTGTCGTAACAATACTAATGGAACACATACTAATGAAGTGCGACATGAGATAAACTGAAGAACATGGATTGCCGTTGGGACTTTTAAGAATCTATGGAGAGTGTGGAGAAATAGGCGTATACACCTAAAGACTAAAACTAGGCTGTATACTAGTTTGGTTCTTTCTAGAGTTAGTTATAGTAGTCAAACGTGGACCCTTTGTAAGCAAGATTACAGGAAAATTGATGACTTTGATTCTAGACGCTTACGCAGTATCTTGGAGATTAGTTGGTTTCACTTTGTAAGCAATGATGAGGTTAGAAGAAGGACATGGCAAATTCGTTTGATCAACACATTATGCCAAGAGAGACTGCTTTGGTTTGGCCATTTTCCCGTATGCGTAGCTGCAGATTGGCGAATAGGGTTATGAAAAGCGTGCTTAATGGCATTAGAAAAAGGGAGAGATCTTGGTTGCAGTGGGCAGACAATGTCAAGCAGGACCTTGTTAGAATTGATCTACAGTGGAAAAATGCAGTAGCTGAAGCCCATGGAAGGCGTATTCGGAGAACGAAATTACACATGCTTGTTGGACCTCCATAGCTCATGCATGCATAAAAATTTTTTGTGCATATATGTGATAAAAAAAAATCGGAAATTTTGTGGACTTGATTCCAAGTATGAACAGTTGGGTTGGGTTGTTTTACCTCTGAGCGGCACTTTTTTTGCACACCATGTGCTAAATGGCCAGGTCATACAGACCCCGAAGGCTCAGAGAAGGTTGGGGGAGGGGACCCACTGGAACAGCTGTTGGGAGACAGATGGTAGCCTCTCGTCAAGGTCATCCAGCGTGTTCTTTAACGTGCACAGGGTATGGCTCTCCCGCACACAGGGCCACGGCTTAACGTCCCATCCGACGGACGGCGGCCTTTCCAAGCCCATCGGTGTCCCCTACTGACCGTGGGAAGGGTGAGGAATTTTGCGGAGATAAACCTCAACGCTGACCCAGCTGGGACTTGAACCTGGGAACTACAGATTACAAGCTTTGCGCGCTACTGACTGAGCCACCCCCGCCTCTAGTATGAACAGTCTCTCGAAACGAGCCAGTATTCTACGATAATTTCTTTAGTTGTAAAAGGAAGAAATAAATCATTGATCAAGTCATGTTAATCATTGCATAATGACAGATGGTCAGGATAGAGCCATTTTTAATAATTACAAAGCAGCAAGTGGTAGAGATCAAGCCATTTAAAATTATCACAGATCGGCAAATGGTCGAGATCAATCCATGTTAATTCGTAATAGAATAACAAGCGATCGCGATCATTCTAAATCATTGCAGAGCGATAAGTAATCAAGAGCAAGCCCTGTTAAATAATTGCGATCTGCCAAGTGGTGGAAATCAAGCCACATAACGTCATTATAGAGTAACAAGTGGGCATGATAAAGGAACATACTTGTTTTTTCTTTTCAGCATTCGATAGAATCTCGTACAACTCTATTTATTGAGCTCATTACTGAATATTTCTTTTCTAAATTTTGCCACTATTCCTTAGCCAATAGTTGTAGTACATGAGTTCTTTTATAAAACTGATTATTATATTATTGCTTAAACATTTTTCAGTTATGCAGTAATAAGAAAAGGTTTAAGTAAATAAATTAAGTTCCTGAGGAAGTAGATAGAGGAAAGAAATCAATTATGTAAGTTTCTTTCGATCCGTAATAGAATGAGCTATTTTTAGTGCTTAGAAACGAGACTTTTTAAACATTTACGAACTTCAAAAGTGAAAAGGAAAATTGGAGTAGGAATCAGATAGCAGATAAAATAATTGTAAATTAATGATTGAGAAAAGGATTTTCTGCAAAGTTGGTTCAGATCAAGACGGATTAAAGAAATTCTACTTTGCTGAAATAAATTATTGGTAAAAACAACAGTTTTTTTTAAACAATCTTCATGTTCCACTTTTTTTGGGCGATAGTCCTCTGCAGCAGTGGTTCTTTCATTTACCACTAAATACCTAGTTATTAGAAGTGTAGTAGAAGTATATGTAGAAGTTAGCTTCAACAGAGATGGGAGTAATCAATCTTAATTTCACGATGATTTCAAATTTAGAGTTAAAATTACCTTGAGCCACGTGGGATAGGAAGCTACGACCTCTTGGTAGCATGTGAAGTGCTCTGTCATGTTTTCAGTCATGCCACGTAGTATACTCGTGACATATATTGTCATAAACTTCAGAATGCTGTTGTTAAACATCAAAGACAAGTTTGTAACCTTCATCAGACATAGATAAATGTATATTCTAACAAAGTTCATATCATGAAATAGAGAATCTTGATCGGCGGCCGGTAGCTGAGCGATCAGCACACCTGACGTATTATCAGGAGGTCGTGGGTTCGGCTGAAGATAAATTTACCACTCGGCTGAAGACAATTTTTCCTCTAAATTTTAAATCTGCATAAAACTAAGAGTGATAAGTCCCATTTAATTTACAGATCATCTTTTTCGTAATGAAAAAAGTGGAAAATAATTAGTACTGGAAAATATTTTATTTTCTTGCATTTATCATGCTATAATATGTGCGAATACATGTGGGAATCAAAACTGGCAGTAACCTTGAATAGCACAGCTTGGGAATAGCTGCCATACAGCATTTGATAACTGATTTTTTTTCTTCCATTCTCCTAACAATATGTTATCTTTAAATAATCAAAGAACAGCACTTTAAAAATTCTTAGAAGTCTTAAAAACAAAGATGTTTAATCAAAGATTAATTATATATGTTTCCACGCTAATCCATTGCTTAGAGATGGCGGAGACATATCAAAAATCCTTTCCCAAGACTAAAGCAAAGTTGGTCAGTTGTTGGTCACAATTCATTGGAGCGAGTTTCCCAGAGGATGCTCAGAACTCTTTAGTGAAGGGAAGAAATATCTCTCGCAGCTCGTAGCATTGGCCCGAAGGCGAGGGGGGAAGTATCTCGCCACGCAGCCTCTCTGATATTGGTGATGTTGTCCACGCAGAGAAGAAGCTCTGAGGATTGAGCAAGGCTTGGATTGTCAGCCAGCGAAATCTCGTTGGTTTTTCCTACTAGATCGATGTCAATTGCGTGATACCATTTCCTAGTTGATGGACAATGCTGTCCATCTGTGGCTAGTTGAGCGATCCCTTCTACTCGACGTGATCATCGGGGAGCTACTCGAGCAGTCGTTTCACGTCCACGTGGGCTTTCTCTAACGCCACGTGACCCAAATGATGTCTTCTGCTAGAAGCCTCCGTTGATATTCAGCTGTAACTAAGCATAAGTCGCACTGCAATGAACTTTTAACACCTCCTGCTGCAGCAGAAGGGATATTACAGAGCACTCGATTGGGGTTGTTTCAAAGGAAAAAGCGTTCAGTCCAAGTGGTTAGAGGGATAACTAATGCATCTTTTAAATGCATTGCTCCGTACCTTTTTTATTTCTGCCTTCTCAAATGTCAGCCGATACATGAAAAAACATCGCATAAATCTCTTCAAGGCTGAAAGTCGGTTAAGTCGAGAAAAACTTCAATCCAACTTTATTTTGCGCGAAATGCAAGACAAGAACTTCTATTCTACAAATATTTTCACACAACAAATGTTTGGTACGAATATGTTTTTTTAATAATATAAAAAGCTACCTTTTCCTGTGATACTTTAAAAAAAATACCAAAAAGCAGTTGAAAAACTTTAATTACTAAAATTACTTTAAAATAGCAAATGTAAAAGCTTTGCTGTATCAGAATTAAACAAAATAAATTTTGTAGCATAATTAGGATCAAGTCACGCTAATATCAAAATTAGGTGCACCTAGAGCAGGGCTGCTAACCCAAACTTAGCGAAGAACTATTAGAGAAAAAAAAATATTCTCAAAAAGCCATAGGAAAAATCTCTACTTGTAAAAAAAGAAAACTTGCATTTCCGACCAGTAATGAATCGAAAAAAAAGTAGAAGACCATCACATCATTTCTGGCGAAGATGGTATGTTTTTAAAAGTACCCTTTAACAATCGTAATTCGTACTAAGGGGTGAAAATACACTCTTCATCAGAAAAATTGCTTCCATCCAGAAGACTAGAGCTAGGATTAAGCAAATTAATATGGAAGTGCAGGACAGTGATAGATCCAAATTAAGAACTAATCGCGTGTCTGGATGCATGTAAAATGCAGCGGGTGACACGGTACCTTCAGTTATAATGAAGGTTGTCGTTGGGGTAATAGGGACAGTGTAGATTAAATGAACCGAACCTGACCTATAAATCTGGTTACCATCGAAAGGTAATACCGTTTGTACGTTACAGTTGAGTGTTTAATCAATTCAGCGAGTTTGAGCGAGGTCGCATCATTGGTCTATGTGAAGTAAGAGGATTTATGAAACTAATTGCAACTAATTTGAGACGTGATGCACCAACATTTGGCTGCTGCTGGCAACAATAGACAAAGGAATGTAATTCAGGTCATCGTTCACGATCAGGTCATCCCTGAGTGATTATGGATTTAGATGATTTGCAGTTTCTCCAGATGGTTATTAGTACCAGAAATGCGACTGCCCAACCGATACCCAGTATCTGCCAGTACATTCATCGAGGTACATTCATCAAACTGGAATGCGAAGGAGGGCCCTATTCTCTGTGTACTGCTTACTTGAAGCCACAGGTATGCCAGATTGTACTGGTTAAGTAAAGAACTGAGTAGCGTGACAAATAGCGATATATCGTCTTTAGCAAAGAGGCTTTGGGTTGGGTTGTTTTACCTCTGAGCGGCACTTTTTTGCACACCATGGGCTAAATGGCCAGGTCACATGGACCCCGAAGGCTCAGAGAAGGTTGGGGAAGGGGACCCACTGGAACAGCGGATGGTAATCTCCCGTCAAGGCCATCCAGCGTGTTCTTTAACGTGCACAGGGTATGGCTCTCCCACACACGGGGCCACGGCTTAACGTCCCCTCCGACGGACGGCGGCCTTTCCAAGTCCATCGGTGCCCCCTACTGACCGTGGGCAGGGCGGGGAATTTTGCGGAGATAAATCTCAACGCTGACCCAGATGGGACTCGAACCTGGGAACTGCAGATTACGAGCCTGTCGCGCTACCGACTGAGCCACCCCCACCCCTTTAGCAAAGAGGCCCACATCTGTCTGGGACAGAACGATGGCCGTATTCGCGTGTGGACAGCTCTTCTTGTAAGTGTTACTGTCTCCTAGAACTGTTTCCAAAGTGTGATACCACCTTTCTTAACACATTGAGCCATCTTGCTACCTGCACCTGCATTGCCGTGCTTCAAGTGCTTCAAATTTTTCAACAGCCCACCATTGCAAGGAATCAATTAAACCAGGAATTCTCAACGTGGACCACATGGAAAAAACGGAACATTAGGGGGACAGAGTAAGTTTCTGAGAGGGCCATCCAAACTTAACTACCATAAAAATGTTACGAATCAGATGTAAAAATCATATTTATTAATTTCATGACAAACTTCTTATGTATTCAAACATGGCAAATACAATTTATCGATAAGTAATGAAATTGAAAAGGAAGTTTCCACTGCTGTGCTCCCATAGCAGCGTAAAGTTGTATTTTATCGCTTTTCCCACTTTTTATCTTGCTGAAACCGGCTTCAGTCTACTGGTTCACCTGCTACCAAAATCTCGTAATCCTCTAGATATTGCGAAGAGAGTTGATCTTCGTTTATCGCTAACAACGCTGCAGCCGGACTGAAAAACTTGCAAATTTGCATCAGCCACAAGGATCAAACTGAATAAAATGCCAAATTATCAGAATATTTTCTGATAGAAGATCTTATGCTGCTACTATACATTTTACGTCTTTAAGAAATTACTTTGCTACTTTAGAAACAAAGTACCGATTATTGGAATATATATATATGATATAAAATTTATATTATAAACAGTGCAGATGGTAAAGTACCTTTTCCAATTAACAGCGGCTATGAAGGGGGCCACAGAAGTACATGAAGCTCAGAAAGAAGCCATGAGCACAAAATTTTTTTTTAAATATATTTTTTGCTTGTTATAAGGAATTGTGGTGTCATAGATCAATTTCGATTGACTATTCAAAATTTGCATTTAATGTTGCCTGTAATAACATAATTGTAACTTCGGGAATGCTGATAAAATTAAACCGTTGATGAAAAACGCTTTATTACCTTGATTTTGTCAACCATTGTAAATAAATATAAGTAACGTGAGAAAATAACCAGCACCGTAATTAACAGGCTTGGATTAATTACAAATTTCTGTCTTTCAAATCTGAGTAATTGAAGAAGTTTAGCCTGCTGTTAACAGCAACGCTTTACTTTCTGAAACAGTCCAGTTGATACTAAAGATCGTTCACAACGAAACTGGTTTGTTTCTCCGCATACACTAATTACAACGAGCAAATGTACCACGTATTAAGTCAAATTATCTCAGAAGAAGTCAGTTACCGTGAAGCAGAAAGAAGAAATGCTGCATTCGTTCTTCATATTTCCCTTGAAAGGCAATATCATCTTTTACTCTTGTAATATTTTCAATTTAGCACTCAGAAACGTCTGCAAAAAGATTGCGAAACTTAGAAGTGGCTACACTAGCCCAAGGACAAATGTTAAATGTTTTAGCATTGCCGAAACCAATCACAACTTCCGTCTAGTCAAGATGCTGATGCAAACATTCAGCTCCAATAGCAAAGAAAAATAATGAGCAGACAGCTCATTATTTTATTTAGAATTGGGGTTCCAAAGTTCTCAAGAACAGAAACATCAGCCGAAATAATTCGCATGAACATTTTTTCGAAATTTACAGTAATCAACCTAATCATTAGAAAGGTTACAAAATTTTTATTTTGTCATTGCAGTCATTTATACTGAGGGAAAGAATGGTTTACCCTCGAAAACAAACGAGCATATGAAATTAATTTTACCTCTCTTTCAGTAAGGCACTTTTAAAGCTTTCTAAATCGAATCTGATTATCTAAAGAAAAAAACGGAAACATTCAGTTCGCCATCAGAAGAAATGAAAAATGATATATTAAATCGTAGAGTTCTGATTAAAAACATTTTCGGTATTGAATAAAACATTATATATATATTGCAAATATGGAGGATTTATAAATATCATTATGGATTTTCGTTCTCCTTTTAATTTTAATGCAGTGGAAAAGCCAATCACTTCAAAGTAATGGTTTCTGGAATCTAGTGATTGTTC
The DNA here is from genome assembly GCA_038380435.1 of Ryuthela nishihirai. Taxonomy (NCBI): domain Eukaryota; kingdom Metazoa; phylum Arthropoda; class Arachnida; order Araneae; family Heptathelidae; genus Ryuthela; species Ryuthela nishihirai. The sequence continues at coordinate 86,549,333 of JAWZYU010000017.1, read as the reverse complement.
CACATTTTTTTTTGCATACTAACTTAGAGGACACATAGTCTTCATTTAAATAAATTCCTATTATGCCACTCTACTTTATTTATTATTGCATTTTTGTTGTTATTATATAAACACTGCACGACATTGAAATTGCCCCACTCAGTACGAGTGAAGGGATCGGGGTGAAATGTAGCACACACGTAATAATACATATTAGCATACCATGATTTAATTTGCAGCCACTTACAGAGGTAAGGAGATGAGATAATGCAGTACATTGGACTGCCTCAGCAGGTGGTTGCACCGCCATGAATGGTAATACATGCAGCAATGTGGCATGGCATGGAATCATACAGTCGACGGATATGGTCCTGAGGAATTGCACACCAAGCAGCGTTGACTTGCTCCCATAATTCATCGAGATTCCGCACCGGCTGATGAGAGGATTGCCCATGTCGTCCAATGTGGTCAAACAGATTTTCTACTGGGGATAAATCTGGAGATTGTGCTGGCCATGACAATACTTGAACATGTTGCAAACATTGTCTGGAGACCCTAGCAGTGTGTACACAGGCGTTGTCATGCTGGAAAATTAGCTGCTGCATGCCTCCCAGGAATGACAACAAAACGGGCTGCAGAACCGCGCTAACGTATCGTGTAGCTGTCAGTGTTCTCGTGATTTTGACAAGAGGTGACCTGCTTTCATATCCAATAGCACCCTATACCATTATGCCTGACTGATGGGCGGTGTGCCAGTCGCGAACAAAAGCTGAATTCGTCATCTCGCCAGGTTGTTGCCATACATGGACCCTTCGATCGTCAGCAGCCAGAAAGAAACGGGATTCATCACTAAACACAATAGTGTTTCTTTCGTGACTCCAGTTCTCACGACTTTGGCACTAAGCCAGACGAGCGCTGCAATGGTTTGTAGTCAATAGCAGTCGAAGTAATGGTTGCCTAGAGCGCAGGTGTGCCTTATGCAACTTTCGATTTACCATATGGGTCGTTATGGGGACGTCCATGGCTGTTGACTCAGCTCATCGAATATCGCCTTCAGTGCTCTTTGGTGACGAACGAGCATGTCAAACAATGCGCCTATCAAGCCATTTTGATGTTTGTCGGACGGCACCTTCATTTCGCCACTGTTGCAAACAGCATCCAACAGTTCGTGCATCCTGATGAACATGGGAAGTGACATGACATGTATGTAGTCCATCCAGCTTCACAAAGGCCTATAATTCCTCCTCTCCCAAAAACATCCAAATGGCGATAAACTTGCTGATGGCATGTACCAGGCATTTTTGGCCTCCACTGAACAATTTCCAAGCGGAATCTTCCATCCTTCCTTCCATCATCGCACAACTTCCACCTGCATCAAAAAAATACCATCCCTGTTCTTTCTAGCACATTTTATCTCTTGAGTCACACATGTCATTGGCTCCGAATTATCATCATTTGCATAACTGAACTGCGCACACCCACCCTTCTATTTGCATGTTTGTATGACATGTCCTTCTGGGTGGGGCACTTTCAATGTCAAGCAGTGTATATCTGTGTTAAGTGATTTTTAAAAGTGCTCAGATAGGAATGTGACTAACGAGTTGTTATTCGGGTCTTAGCTGGCTGGCTGCCTATGCTCAACAACGAAAGTGCTTTTATGACTAGCCTGAGGCTCTAGTGCGAGTGAGAGAGAGAAGTGCGTTATCAATGAAGAACAGTCTGAGCGTTGCTGTCAATCTAGAAAGTCGTTTAAAGCGCGTCAAGGGGACGCTGCTCTTTCTCAAAATCAATACCTTAAAGAGAGGATTCGGTTCTTGTGAATTAAGTTCTGTGTGAACCAGGGTTTGATTCTGTTTGAACCAGGTATGGTTCTGTTCTGTGTGAACCAAGGTATTTCTGTGTGAACCAGTGTTTAGTTCTGTGTGTACCAAGGTACGGTTCTGTGTGAACCAGGGTTCGGTTCTATGTGAATCAGGTTTCAGTTCTATGTGAACCAAGGTTCGATTCTGTGCAAGCCAGTAGAAGGCAAGGATTCAATATCCTCTCGCCGAGTTTTGAGGTCAGTAAAGAGAATTCTGTAAAGCACAGCTTTCCAGCTCATTGGATGAATGCTTGCAGTAGCAAAGCAGCGTTCAGATTAAATTTGGACTGATTGGAGTAAGTCCAAAAGAACATCTAGGAAGCCAAATCATTCTGATCTTCAGAGCAGCGAAGACACACATTCCGATATGTAAATATATGTGTGAATGTAAATAAACTTCTTCATCCATTCACTACTCTCGTGGTTTAATTATTGGTCATCTTTCTACACGTCGCTTCTACACGTCGCTTAGCGCAGAAGTCTGATCCAGATATAAGAAGTCATAATACATTCGGACAGCAGATATCATTCTGCTGTCCGAATATAGTTTCTTATATGTATCCATAGTATATTTCTACACGTCGCTTAGCGCAGGAAGTCTGAGGTACAGGCGTAACAACCGGCGAAACCGTGGTTTCACCTAGGTAATAGTGAATGTAATTAGGGGACTAAGCGATCTCCTTTTACTAGCGTGGATTTTTATGTCATCGTAACCCAACACGACATCTAGTGCAGTTTGATTCGCATACGTAATTATACGTGATCAAGAAATAAACTGCATCCCCCCCAACAGACAATGCCCCAATAACAGAAACGTACAAGTTCTTTGTCCATTGCTTCATTTTGAGCGAACACAACACATAACGAGAGTCCATTAGAAAAGTCCAGGAAGTATATAAAAAAAAGGATAATTATTGACCTTTCGTTTTGTGTTTACACTTGGTGTACATAACGACGGGGGGCGGGGGGGGGGGGCTCAGTCGTAGCGCGCCAGGCTCGAAATCTCTAGTTGCCAGGTTCGAGTCCCAGCTGGGTCAGCGTTGAGATTTATCTCCGCAAAATTCCCCGCCCTGCCCACGGTCAGTAGGGGACACCGATGGGCTTGGAAAGGCCGCTGTCCGTCGGATGGGACGTTAAGCCGTGGCCCCGTGTGCGGGAGAGCAATACCCTGTGCACGTTAAAGAACACGCTGGATGGCCTTGACGGGAGGCTACCATCTGTCTCCCAACAGCTGTTCCAGTGGGTCCCCACCCCCAACCTTCTCTGAGCCTTCAGGGTCCTTGTGACCTGGCCATTTAGCCCATGGTGTGCAAAAAATGCCGCTCAGAGGTAAAACAACCCAACGCAACATAACGACGGTGTCCTTGTTAGCGCCAATCATCAGAGAGTTGCTGTCACTTCCCAGCAAGATCAGAGAATACCTGAAGAGTTACACAGGGTAGCCCTGAACTCTTACTCTATAATGTAGTCATAATTAAACTGTGTCGATTTGGAGGCATGTGGACGAAATTCGGTTGGCCGTGCGAAGACTGAATTTTGGAATGGACAAATATGTGTGCAATGCAGAATGGAATGACATGAAGGAAAAAATGAGTTCCAAAAAAAAAATACCGTCAGTCGAAACAGTCGAATTCTAAAAATATTTTTTTTCAGCTGAAATCTAAAAATATTACAAGATTTTCAAGGATTATTGAGCACATATTGTGCAAAAATTCAATCGGAACTCCCTGTTTATTAAATCGTCACTCTGACCCTGTATGACCTTGAACACGACACCGAATCTGAAATTTCTTAGAATTTCTGATATCTGCTGTCCGAATGTATACGTAGCAAAAATTAAACAGCAATAATTTTTTTAAGCTAACATTCAGTTTCCCATCAGAAAGAATGAAAAATCATATATTAAATTGAGACGATTAATTCATTTCTTCGTGCCCATGTGCATCTTAAATAACGGTTGTTATTGGGAAATATGCGGCATGCTTTATGTTGTTGTATGCGTAATATTGGATGTATTATCATTCACTGATTTTTACCAATTGTTGGTTGGACACACTGGGTTTGCATTTTAGGTTCATATGGATACATAAGAAATTCGTAACGAAATTTCGAGAGAATTAAAAAATTGTGAACCATTTGAAAATGAAGTTTATTTGAAAGAGTCAAGCTCTACGTTAACTCATTCTTTCATCTTTGCCAAAGATGAAAACAGGAACTATGTGAAGGAAAGGTAAACTTTTATTAGTCAAGGAGAGTTTAAGTTATGCACATAATATTTGTAAACACTGAGACATTTAACAGCTAACAAGACATGGACACGGAACTTAATTACGTACAAATCACTAGACTTTATGTGCTTTTCTTTTCCTAGTTAATTAGAAGCTTACTTTAGTAAATGTGTTGGAATTTTAACACCTTTGCACTATGCGGACAATTTATAATTTTAAAAGGGACCTGGGTTCGAGCCCTGGGTAAGGCTTGGATGTATGTGTCGTTTTTCTGCTGAGGTCCTGCCATCCTCTCAGACCTTCTACTTTGGCATATAAACTGACAGGCTCCTGTCAGACGTCTGTGGCAAGCAGCTGCTTGAAGGGGTATTTATTTATATATCATATCCGGCGCTCCATATAGAATATTATTGTGGACTTAACTCATTTTATTGAAAAGATGAATTGGAGAGTTTTCTGACAAAACGACTCAAGTTAAGTAAGAGCAATGTATTCCGTAGAGGATCAGAAGAGAGCAAATCTATCCACTACTGAGCTAACTCGACCTCCATACGATCTTTGATTGTTTTTGTCTGATGTTCCATTATAATTTCCATATTTACTAACGATCAAAAGCAACGTTTTATGCTATATATAATTAAGTTACTGCTAGTCACAAATTAGATGATAACATTTGCGTCTTCACAAATACAGCAAGAATCAAAGGAATCGCTTCTCTACATTTTCTTTTGCATGCTGCAAGAATCCTTGCTTAAGGCTTTTACGGAAGAATGGAATTAAGTTCCACTTTCCTTCAGTGAACAGACAACTGTATGATGCAATTATTAATCCAATCAGAGGTACTGTTCTGACTCCGATTCTTCTTACAGCCAAACCAATAACTCTATGGAAGAGGAAACAATTCCAGCATCCAGGGAGCGAGACAACCTGCTTTCTCACTTCACACAGCTTATATTGCTCTTATGTCTGACTTCTTAAAATTGATTTCTGATATCAATTCCCAGAGATTTTTTTTGAATGGCATTTTTAAAGATAGTTATGTAATAATAATTCATAAAATGGGCTTTCTTAATTTGATTTTTTATGGCAATTTTTAAAACTGATTTTCTTGTAACAATTCACAAACACACAAAACGAAAGAATCCTGCACCTCCGGTAATTTATCAGTTGTCGCTCATCTCAACAGGACAATTTATTTTAACTTCCTTGCAACAAACAAGATGGCAATATTATATGAAAAAATAAAAAAAAAAATATTTTCTACTTTTAAATTCTCTTTAAGGAATGGATATTGTGTTGTTTTTCTACTGAGGTCCGTCATCCTCTAAGACTTTCTACTATGGCGTATAAACTGACAAGCTCCTGTCATATCTCTGTGACAAGCAGCTGCTTGAGAGGGTATTTTTTTTCTCAATCTATAATCGTAGGAAAACAAACTTTCTTGAAGACGGTTCTTAAAGTTTGAGCAATACTTTTGACGTAATAAATCATTTAACGTAAAATTAGAAATGTTCGAATCTTCAAGTTGATCACAAGTACCTTTACTTCCATTTCATAGACGTTACAAATTAACGAAACGTGTTTCCGTATTCTAAGCTGCAGATGCAAAGAGGTGAGACAATTTTGTTCATTTCATATAAAGAATCCGTAGTAAAGAAGGCACCTCTTCTAAGGCCATTCAACATAATCTTATATCAGTGGGTCTTGACACTTTTGTACCAACGAGAGTTAATAATAATTCATAAAAGATCTATAGTTAAGGTTGTTGGTTGGTTGTTTTAGGTTGTTTTACCTCTGAGCGGCACTTTTTTGCACACCATGGGCTAAATGGCCAGGTTACATGGACCCCGAAGGCTCAGAGAAGGTTGGGGGAGGGGACCCACTGGAACAGCTGTTGGGAGACAGATGGTAGCCTCCCGTCAAGGCCATCCTGCGTGTTCTTTAACGTGCACAGGGTATTGCTCTCCCGCACACGGGGCCACGGCTTAACGTCCCATCCAACGGACGGCGGCCTTTCCAAGCCCATCGGTTCCCCTACTGACCATGGGCAGGGCGGGGAATTTTGCGGAGATAAATCTCAACGCTGACCCAGCTGGGACTCGAACCTGGGAACTACAGATTACGAGCCTGGCGCGCTACCGACTGAGCCCCCCCCCCCTATAGTTAAGACTTCTAGAAGAATTAATTTCAAGGTGTTGAATTTTTGAAATAACAGTATGTTACTCACTAGTTTGAAAGATGAAAAATTTGTAGGATTCGAAATCGATTAAAGTTATGTTACGTATATAAATCCAATCCATCAAAATCTGGCTGCTTAACATAATTTCTTTACCATTTAAAGATTTATGGTTGCTGTAATTTTCAACATGGAAAGTTATTAATCGATAATTTTTGTGTATTAATATATTGAATTTCCAATAAATAATTGCAGCATAAAACCTGCCATAAAAGGTTTAATGTAAAGACTATTATTAACATTAGAGTTTCGACAAGGTGAAAAGTTTTAGCAGAATGTTTGAGGATTTTGCTAATTTCTAAATTTTGGTAGCTCTTTTCTAAGACTAAAGGCGCTGCTCTTAAATTTTTTAATTCATAAAATATTATTTAAAAAGCGATATTTAGAAGTTTAATTTGCCATCAGTCTATTTTTGTTTCATAAAGACATTATTTTAAATGCTATGGTCTTAACATTTTGCTATTCCTTTCACTCAGTGTGGGAGCGTAAGAATGCTTTTACTGAAATAAAGTACTGAATATGTTGGAGAGGAAAAAAAATATTTTTTTTACTTAATAGAACGTAAAAAAGCTTCCTCACAAGCAGGGAAAATTCATTTAAAATCAAAAGCTATTTTAGATCTGCCCGGGTCTTGAATATATCACCATTAGTGAAATCCTAGGAAAGTTCGCATTTTTGGCATTCTTGGTGCAAACCTTTCCTGGTTTTCTATTCTGGCACTTCGCAACTTTTTCAGCGAATATAAAAACTTTTATTTCAGATATTTACAAACTTACTTCTCTAAACATTATTGGCATAGTAAATGACGAAATTAATAATCTATATACAACGGAATGCATTAATTTGGAACCGAACTTTATCAGACTTGTCTTTCTTGTTCTTTGAAATGCATCCTTGATAATGGATGGAGCTCTTAAGACCGAAGTCAGGTTACAATACAATAAAGCAAAACATTCCTGTTGGAACAATAACCCTAGACATTACATCAGAGGACGTCAACAATTTTATATTTGAACGCCAAATTAAAATTACTGCGAGCGTGAAAGCAAATAACAAAATAACAAGAGCAGACATATGCCAACATTTATTAAAGAAAGGAGATATTAAATAATACATGTAAACCAAATCAATGAAATAACTAGAAGAACGCACATCGCCTTTGGCTCGTATAAAAATATCATTTTCAAAGAGAATGAAGTTTTCGTCTATCTACTTTTTCATTTCTTAAAAATTTTAATTCGAGCTAATGGATAGTAATATTTTATTAGAACTTATACAACATAAAAAGCATTTGTATATCATTCATTAAATTTGAAAAGTTGCATTTCTAATTCTAATTTCTACCACAAGATCATTTGCAACATTCGTTAAAAGTTTCGCGTTTTCTATATTTAGTGTTCTCTAATAATATAATTTAAAACTACCTAAGGATTTTAAAAATATGAATGACAATATTTCGTATAATCTCTTAAAATAAAAAAGTTGCGTTTTCCACCTACCTGTCGGTAAGTGGAAAATTATTGTTGCAAATGCGAACCTCATGACCTACACATTCCAGCATTAAAATTTCAGGTTTCCAGAATAATTACATCTCTTGCAACATTGGTTAAAAGTTTAAAATTTTGAATTTTTTTCCAACGTTGCAGCGCGTATTTTTAATTTTTGGGAGATTCGCAACCTGTGAATTGTAATATTCTGTCAATACATAGCCAACACAAATTATTTTTAATTTATCTCCAAAAACAAACAGTTATTTCTTAAAACAAAATCGTTGCATTTTCCCAACCACCCTGGAAGTAAGGGGTCAACTCATTCTTGCCAATGCAAACCTCGTGACCTTCGCATCTAAATACCTAAATTTCAAATTTCTAGCATAAATTCCTGGTTTGCAACAGTAGTAGTCTTAATTTCCATTCATATTATTTATGATAAAATACAACTATTTATAAGATATTTTTGGAAATACGCAACACCACAAGAGCTCAAATACTCGTATGTGGTTAGCAGGTTAAAAAACACATAAATGAACATTAAAAAACAACCTTTTTAATATATTTCAAATTTAATACTTTTTATCATGAACACATCAATAGCATAGAAAGCAAAAGATTTAATTAAAAAATTGTAATTGCAACAAATATTTTATTTAAAAATTTAGCTTCTTAAAAAGAGATCAAAAGAAAGAAGAAAAATATTAAAAAATTAGAAATTAGGAGCAGTCCCCCTAATTTTAAAGAATTTTTTCTATATCCTCAAAATTATAAATTAGTTATTTAGTTTTCATGAAAATTTAATTCATCTTTTATGATTTCTGGTAAACCGCTGAATATTTTTGGCGGCAAATATACACAATATTTTGGTGTAATGCTTTTCTTCAGAAGTGCTAAAATAAAATTAATATGTTCTTTTTTCTGATATTTTGTATTGCTATTTTAATGTCACTTTCTATGTAAGGCGTTTTTTAAATATAAGATTATATAATGAACATAAATTTTCCGTAATGATAAAATTTTTAGATCATTATAAAAACATTTACGCTATCATATTTTCTTTTTCTTAATATACATCTAATTACTCTGTTTTGGATAGTAACCAATGATTTAATGTTACGGTAAGACATTCCTCCCCAATATATTATTCCATAATTTAAGTATGACTTAATCCAAGCATTATATATAAGTTGATAAGTTTTAAGAATGCAATATTCACAAAATTTCTAATAAAAATTAATTTTGGAATTATTGCATTAATCTTTTCTGCCACATATTTGATAAGTTCAGCCCAATTTAACCGACTGTCTATATAAATTCCCAAATATTTATAATATTCTACACTTTCAATTGCTTTACATGTATGCTGATGTCCTATGCAGTTTACAGGATGATAAAAAAATTTATGTTTAATTTATCGACCTTATTACGTTTTAAACTGAAATATAAATACTTTCTTTTATCAATATTTAATAATAATTAATTTTCTAAGAAACATTTTCTAATATTTCCCAAATCCTCATTTATTTCTTCAATTAAAATATTCTCAATGTTAGCCGCACATATCAAAGATGTATCATTAGAGAAAGTTATTATTTTTCCTTTTAGTTCAAGATTACAAAGATCGCTTATTTGTAACAATATTGGCGCATTAAATAATATTGGTCCCAATATAGAACCCTGTGGAAATCCATATTTTATTTCAATTCCTTTACTACACGAGTTTACTATTTTTACCTTTTTTTAAAAACGGAAGAAGGTACTTCCCTACACAAAGTACGAAGATAACCTAGAAGCTATATTAAGCTTTTCCTGGTTTCTCCTATAACACGCAAACACTTACATAAAGACATGCCCTTCTGGTTTTAGGAGTCAGGTACGCTAACCACTAGACCAGATAGGGTTTTTGAATTCTATTTTTCAAATGTTTCCAACCATTTAAAATATATTCCTCAAATTCCAGCATTTCAAAATTTTTTATGAACAAATCATGCAAAACCGAATCAAACGCTTTTTTGACGTCCAAAAATATCACAACAGTTTTCAGATTATCATATACAGTTATCTATACTGTGGAAGTCAATTGTAATATAGCATCCTCAGCACCTATGTTTTTTCCAAAACCACACTGATGTACAGAAAAATAATTATTTCTATTCAAAAAATTAAAAATTCTAGTTTCAATTACTTTTTCGAAAATGTTTAAAAAATTGATAGATAAAGAAACGGCCTGTAATTTGCAATATCTAATATTCACTTCCTTCGTATAATTGCAACAACGGTTGAAGTTTTCAAAATTGAAATGAATCATCCTTGTGATAACGCCAAGTTAAAGTGGTAACATAAAATTTCGGTAATTTCATTTTCTATTTTCTTTAATGTCTGCACAGATATCTGATCAGCTCCAGCTGCTTATTCTAATTTTAATGATGCTATGCATCCAAAAAAATCTCCTTTTCTGGTATGTAATCAATAAAAATAGAATTTAAGGACGAAATCGACTTATGACTTTCATTATCAACGTAATCAGGAATTTCCTTTAGGAGATCATCAATAATTTCTGTGTAGTAGCTATTATACCTATTAGTAAAAACACTGGATTTTGACTAAAAGAGTAAATAATTTTATTTATTCTTTTTTTCTAATGGGGACATTGTATTCTTTTGCTGCTTACCAGACAAATCATTTATAATTTTACAATACTGTTTAATATTACCATCATTTTCTAAAAATTATTTAGTGCAATACTTTGATTTTGCTTCTTTAATTGGTTTCAATAATAAATTTCTGTATTTTCTAAAATAATTATTAAGGTTTGTATTAAAGGATTAATTTTGAATTAACTTATATAACTTATTTTTAATATAATTTGCAAGAGCATTTGTTATCAATGACTTCAGCCCATTTTTTATTCTTTAACTGTATGATTTCTTTTGATGATTCTATCATGTCTGCAATTGTAATAAAAATAATTGGAATGATGCATTTATATTAGTTCCTATTTTTACTTCATTCCAGTCTTTAGTCTTCAAAGATCCTTTTAATTTGTCCATATTTATGCTATATAATGTGGTTAAATTTTCATGATTTCTATTTAGTTTTGACAGAAAGTCTATTCCTATAAAATAATGATCTGAAATATTAAGTTTAATAATATAAGTAGTTAAATTATTTTGAATCATACCTTTTATAAATGCATGGTTCAAATTTTTGTTTCCTCTCTAGTGATCTCCCCATGTAATACATTAAAACTATTTGACTGAATCTAATGTAAATGTTCTTGTTTAATTATATCATTCCCCTTTAGGTTAATATTTATGTCACATATTATTAAGACATTATTGTTATTTACAGTTTCTAGATTACTTTCTAGTTCACTACAAAATTTTGCTTTGTTTGGGAATGTAACCTGTAAAATCAGTAAAAGAAAGTTTATATTGTTTAATTTAAAAGAAATTTCTACCATATCAGCAGTTGTAAGAACGTTATTACATCCATACACTGTTACGCATTGCTTAACAAACACAATTACTCCACCTGATCTACTTTCATTTTGCCACTTATTATTAGCTTCGTAATTAGGTATTTATACAATTGTGTTTCATCATCACCAAATCATATCTCTGTTAAAACAATTGTACCAGGTTCAAATTCAAATTGTTTCAAATTGTTTAAAACTTTGGAATTTTCGAATCTTAATATTTCCTAAAAAAATAACACAATATTAATTTTAAACTTGTCGCTAAAAGCAAAAAAGCTAGATGTCCATAGGCAGACAACAAAGTAAAAACATTATCTCTTTTTTTTTTAAAACGGGATAAAAATGAGTCAAATTATAATCAATGTGGCACTGTACATCTTCAACCCAGCTAATTATAATTTTGCACATAACTTTAATTTCCTGTTCCTAAGCAGTTGTCTAAATTGGAATCGATGAATCTGGATCGGTATTTAGGTTTCGAAAATTTCATGTTTCAAAAAAGGGACTCACAAAAATATGTTCAAGCGTATTAAAAATGTATTTCTCAAGAATATCATTTTAAACTGCAGTTGCTGGTAAATGCTCGAAGGCGCCAAAGCACCCGAGAGCACGCGATGCCGACGCTATATCTTACACAAAAAATATTTCTTTTATTAATGAACTGAAGGATTTCTAAAAAGAATTGCAATTTATTTTCGGTAATTTTTTATGGTACATCCATTCTGTGCAAGAAACCACTTTCGCAGAATTCCGTGCTTACATCTCATTTATGTATAACTGATACTTAAATAGGACATAGGGCTAAAAAATGGAAACATTTTCCGATCAAACCATTTGGATTAAGAAATGGAATCAAATATGAATTAAGAGCATTCCTATGTGCGTTTAAGCTTACTTGATTTAAAATTAAAAATTTATTCTCCCAATCGCATTTACAATCATCACAGCACATAATAGCTGTAATTCTTGGGCCGACAGAAGGGCGGACACGTGTGGCGTCATCAGTGGCAGATATTGTAGGTTTCCTTTTGGCTCCGCAGCTACTTGGGCGATCATCCCCAATTTTTGAAGGGTGGCCCTATTTATTCTGTCACTTTTGGGGTAACAGATCGGATTCCTAACTGCCGTGGGTCGTCAGTGATCCCCTCAAAACTTGCTCGAAATTTCCGGGGCGCTACCGTCGCGTATCTTATAAATGGAGTAGTACAATCGCTCAAAAAAGCTCAAAAACTTTTTTGAGCGACTGTACGTTAAAGGTGGAAAGCTGTGAATGAACATCAATTGCAGTTAGCAAGGGACATATGTTTAGGCAAAACTAACGGACTGGGTTTAACTGGTATTGAAAATTTATTGCTTATTAATTTAACACTAAGAATTTGTCTGTTTATTCAAAATTAACGAGTTTAATTAATCAAATGGTGAAAACATTCTTTTCTTGGAAAATACACATTCGTTTAATAATTTGTGTTCTGAAAAATTGCAAAGTAAAAAGTCACTGAACGATATATTTACGAAAAAGTTAATCTAACAATAATTTCTGATTCATTTTTCATCAAATACACTCAACAAGAAAATAAATATGTTTTTATAACAGTATGTAGGAACACAAACAGAACAAAAATCATTTTCGAGAATAATGTCACTTCGTTTTCAATATAAACAAAAGCAATTCTTTATCTCAGAAATCTTCGGGCTTAATGGTCCAAAAGGAGATTATCTCAATGGGTAGCCACCATCACTCAATGCCACTACACCAGTTGATGGATTATTGGAGCTTGGCAAACCAGAGCATATAGAAGAAGAATTTTGCGCTTACTCCAATAAATAACTTCTGAGAAACAAAGAACTAGTAGATTCACATCACATCTGATTCATTATGGTTGATTCTTTTAACAAGTGTGGCCATCATTATTTGATGTTAAATTTTTACGATTTTAATAAAAGTTTCTCTTTTTCATTACATCGGTATAAGTGTATGAATTTAGAGAGCAATATGAAAGAGAACATTATGAAAAGTGCCTTCTCTCCTCATGTGGTAAACAGCACCCTCCTATCACCGCCATCGCATGCATTCCCCCAATTTCTGAACTGTGGAGGAATTTTTATAAATTCGACACTGTGAAAATATCTTAGTTTTCTTTTTAAAACTGTAATGATAGTTTTTTTCCATACTTTTAAAACTGAAAATAAAATTGAAAGGATTTTTGCCTTCCCGTGTCCGAGTGGTTAGCGCAAGTGGCTACTGATCTAAGGGACCTGGGTTCGAGCCCCAGATAAGGCATAGACGTTTGTGTTGTTTTTCTGCTGAGGTCCTGCCATCCTCACAGACCTTTTACTATGGCATATAAACTGACAGGCTTCTGTCAGACCTCTCTGGCAAAGCAGCTACTTCAGATTTTTTTTGAGTTGGATAGGCATTGATGATATATTACGATTCTCACTTTTCCAGTCTCCCAAAAGCTATAATTGCGCTCTCTAACTGTGGAAAATATCGAAAATTCCAACGGCGATAAGTTTTCGATATTTTTTTTTAATTTATTTAAATGATGACATTTCGGTAATTTATTATGATGCGATTTCGTAGCAATGTTTTTTTATTACTACTGTAGTAAAGGTTAGGTATCTCTAATATACCTAAAGTAATAAAATTCCGTTTGAAATATAGATTTTGTTTTCGAACACTGAATAAATTTTTATATTTGCTGAAATGACGTGAAGAAGCATCATTGATGGATTGTTGCAATTTGGAATGCTACAAAGGGTTATGGATATTGCGCCTTAAACTCGAAACTATAAAATGCCGAAATGTACGATGGGATAAAATCGATTTATGGATGGTTGAATATTGTGGTGAAATGAATTGCAATTTTAAAAGACATGCATCTCATAAAAGTTCTCTACTCTTTTCCATCATCCAATCCAATCTTCATCTGATCCCAAGGTGTGGATGGTGAGATTCTTTTCTTGCTTTTTTATACCTCTTTCGTCTAAAAAGAAAATACTTGAGACTGTTTCAAATGCTGAGCAGAGTAGAAACTTTTCTCAGTCATGCAAAAAGAAGTAAAGAGCATTGGCAGACATCCAATTCAGTTGAACTTTCTCTGCAAGATTAAAACCAAAGCAATAAAATTTTAGAAATAAAATTTCCTCGGAGACGATTAACTTTGAACAGCTGCTGGAGAACTGACTTTGATGGTCAATTTGTGGTGGCTATAAGGAGTGCAATTCTGCTCTAGCTATTTTGTTGTGCACAGCAAAATGGATTTTTTCCGCCGGACTTTTCTTTTACAAATTGTTCACGACGCATTTCTTATATGCTCCGAAAATTTGTTTTTGTTAATGATCTCATTATTTTACGTTCGTAATGTTGGATATTTCGTATAAGTTGCGCATAAAGCAAAAACTATCACACGAAATGGGTATCTGAACTGAAACGTGTAAAATATAATCTTAATTAACTTACAGCATGTATAGTTAAATTTGTAGTATTATTAAAATATTTAACAACGTAATTATAATCTGAATATAAACAGTCTTTTTTTAATTATTGTCAAACTGTTTAATGTCGGATATATTGATCCTTGTTCTTGGGACCTGATCTTTAAAAAATATCTGAAGGATGAATTAAAGATCGACCATACTAAAAAACAATCAATCCTATCCTAAAAAACAATCAACATATTCCCTATAGAGATATCTGATTTGTGTGGAACTTCGCTACTCTTACTTTAGTTTACGAAGCACGGAGAAAGTACAGTGAGCTCGAAAAAAATAATGACCTCGAAATTTTCTACGAGGCGTTTGTATCCTGAACTCGGGAGAAGCGTTTTCGTGCCGACGTCAGGCTCTGTGAATTTCTAGCATCAGAACGATGGAATTAACAACTTTACGATGTTAATTTAAAACTATGAGATTCAAATTTTATATTTAGTTACATTTTCATCCAGAGCAGTGACCCGCAAATTATAGATTCGTGATTCCCTAATTTCGTGTATTTGTCGTAGAGAGATTTTAAAAAATCATCAGTCTCTAACAAGGGTTCATCAAAATTTTCATCGGAATAGAAAGTACTATCCGTAACATTACAATAGAACTTACGGTTACATAAGAACTTCACACGTCTACTCATATAGCGTTTACTTCTTTGTAATGTTGTACTTTGAGATGCATATTGCGCTCAGCCCTTATTGATAGTCTTAGTCTGAAGTACAGTCGCTCAAAAAAGTATCCGAACACTACGGTTGATTACAGAATTCAAAAAAATATCTGGCAACTTTTTTTAGAAAATAGTGATCTGGCAACCTTCGTGTCACGTGACACGAAGGTTGCCAGATTGCTATTTTCTAAAAAAAGTTGCCAGATATTTTTTTTGAATTCTGTAATCAACCGTAGTGTTCGGATACTTTTTTGACCGACTGTATTATTGAATATTTTTAACCACCAATGATCGCTTTGATTATCAGAAATTCAGAAATTGATTGATTTGATGATTCAGCTTTGATTTATCAGAATTCTCAGATTATCAGAAAGTTTATGTAATTATTCTTCACATAGAGTTTATTTTAAAACTCACTAATACATCTGTTGTAAAAGTAGATATCCAGTGAAAAGCAGAGTATGTATTAGATACAAAATATCTAATTTCGTATTACATGATGCTGGAGTTTAGTTACTTAAACCCCAGATATTTTCAAATGCTAAATGAAATCTAACGTTAGAATTAAGAGGCCAGTATTTCAAAGCACTAAAGATGATAAAATCATAATGCAAAGTCATTTTGTTTTCTTCGCTCGAAAATTGAAAATTGGAATTTTGTATAAAGAATGAAAGCTTGAATTAATAATCAAAAGCAAGCTTAAGACGCGTACAATATAGTAAGAAGAAGATATATTGAAAGTTCAGTACTTTTTCAACAAATAATTAAAATGTTCAATTCTATGTTGACAAATATTAAAAATGTTCATAACCTTTACCTTCATATGTCTTGAATGCTCGTTGTTGAACTTCCAATTTAAAAAAAAATCTAAAGCTGCCATGGAGCGTTCCATACAGACTGTACGAAACCGTTCGGATTCTATAAAAATTCTGCCTATTGCCCTTCACGCGAACTTTTGTGATTGACAAATAATCTGATTTTGTAGATTTCTAAAAAATAGTTCCACCCAGGTCCGGATCTAAAAAAATTAGGGTTCAAGAAACGCAATCGAGCCAAAAAAAAGCAAAGAATACCTAATTTTTCAATGCAGTATATCCTTTCCCTCTCCGTTTTACAGGATTTATAAAAAATTCTTAAAAATATTCTTGAAATATAAATAAATTTAATAATTTGTACCCCTTTTTCCTTTTTTGCATTCTGAAAGGGAGGGCCACGGCCTCCTTACCACCCATCTATCATGTACTCTATGGTCAGTCGTAATTATAACCATCCACCTATCATGTACTCAACAATCAGTCGTAATCATACTCATCCACCTATCTCAGGCTAAATGGTCAGTCGTAATCATACCCATCCGCCTATCTAAGGCTCAAAGGTCAGTCGTAATCATATCCATCCATCCATCAAACACTCAAACGTCAGTCGTAATCATACCCATCTGCTTATCATACGCTCAACAGTCAGTTGTAATCATACCCAGCCGTCTATCATATACTCAACATCAGTCGTAATCATACACATCTGCCTATCATATGCTTAACGGTCAGTCGTAATCATGCCCATCCGCCTATCACAGACTCAATGGTCAGTCACAATTATATCCATCCACCTATCACAGGCTCAATATTCAGTCGTAATCATACCTGTCCGCCTATCACACGCTCAACGGTCAGTCGTAATCATAACCATCCGCCTATCACACGCTCAATGGTCAGTAATAATCATACTCGTCCACATATCATACACTCACCGGCCAGTGTAACCATACCCATCTGACTATCACAGTCTCAACGGTCAGCTGTAATCAAACCCATTCACCAATCACAGGCTCAAAGGTCAGTCATAATAATACCCATCTGCCTATCACAGGCTCAATGGTCAGTCGTAATCATAACCATTCATCTGTCATATGCTCAACATCAGTTGTAATCATATCTGTCTGCCTATCACAGGCTCAACAGTCAGTCATAATCATACCCATCCACCTATCATACACTCACCGGCCAGTGTACTTATATCCATCTGACTATCACAGGCTCAACGGTCAGTTGTAATCATACCCATCTGCCTATCACAGGCTCAAAGTGTAGTCAAAATAATACCCATCTGCCTATCACAGACTCAATGGTCAGTCGAAATCATAACCATCCACATATTACACACTCAACGGTCAGTCATAATCATACCTATCCACCTATCACACACTCAATGGTCAGTCGTGATCATACCTATCCACCTATCACACACTCAATGGTCAGTCGTGATCATACCTATCCACCTATCACATGCTCAACGTCAATCATAATCATTTCCGTCTGCCTATCACAGGCTCAAAAGTCGTAATCATACCCATCCACTTATCATGCACTCAATGGTCAGTCGTAATCATACCCGTCCACCTATCACATGCTCAACGTCAGTCGTAATCATACCCGTCCACCTATCACATGCTCAACGTCAGTCGTAATCATACCCGTCCACCTATCACAGGTTCAACGCTCAGTCGTAATCATACCCATCCATCTATTACAGGCTGAACTCTCAGTTGTAATCATACCCATCTGCCTATCACAAGCTCAACAGTCAGTCGTAATCATACCTGTCTGCCTATCATAGGCTCAACGTCAGTCGTATTAACAACCATCTGCCTATCACACACTCACTGGTCAGTCGTAAGCATAACCATCCAGCTATCACACGCTCAACAGTTAGCCATAATCATACTCATCCGCCTCTCACTGTCTCAACGGTCGGTCGCAATCATACACCTCCCCCTATCACCCCCTCAATGGTTAGTCTTAATCATACCCGTCCACCTATCACACACTCAATGGTCAGTCGTAATTATACCCATCCGTCTATCACACACTCAATATGTTAGTCATAATCATACCCGTCCGCCTATCACTGTCTCAACGGTCGGTGGTAATCATACCTGCCCACATATCACACACTCAACGGTCGGTCTTAGTCATACCCACCCACCTATCACACACTCAACGGTCGGTCTTAGTCATACCCACCCACCTATCACACACTCAATGGTCAGTTGTAATTATACCCGTCCGCCTATCACATGCTCACCAATTAATCATAATCATACCCGTCCGCCTATCACTGTCTCAACGCTCAGTCGTAATCATACCCGTCCACCTATCACACACTCAACGGTCGGTCTTAGTCATACCCACCCACATATCACACACTCAATGGTCAGTCGTAATTATACCCGTCCGCCTATCACACGCTCAACATGTTAGTCATAATCATACCCGTCCGCCTATCACTGTCTCAACGGTCGGTGGTAATCATACCTGCCCACCTATCACACACTCAACGGTCGGTCTTAGTCATAACCACCCACCTATCACACACTCAATGGTCAGTTGTAATTATACCGTCCGCCTATTACACGCTCAACAATTAGTCATAATCATACCCGTCCGCCTATCACTGTCTCAACGGTCGGTCGTAATCATACCCGTCCACCTATCACACACTCAACGGTCGGTCTTAGTCATACCCACCCACCTATCACACACTCAATGGTCAGTCATAATTATACCCGTCCGCCTATCACATGCTCAACAGTTAGTCATAATCATACCTGTCCGCCTATCACTGTCTCAACGGTCGGTCGTAATCATACCCATCCACCTATCACATACTCAACTATCGGTCTTAGTCATAACTGCCCCCCTATCACACACTCAATGGTCAGTCGTAATTATACCCGTCTGCCTATCACCCCCTCAATGGTTAGTCTTAATCATACCCGTCCACCTATCACACATTCAATGGTCAGTAGTAATTATACCCATCCGCCTATAACTGTCTCAACGGTCGGTCGTAATCATACCAGTCCACCTATCATACACTCAACGGTCGGTCTTAGTCATACCCGCCCACCTATCACACACTCAATGATCAGTCGTAATTATACCCGTCCGCCTATCACACGCTCAACAGTTAGTCATAATCATACCCATCCGCCTATCACTGTCTCAACGGTCGGTCGTAATCATACCCGTCCACCTATCACACACTCAACGGTCGGTCTTAGTCATACCTGCCCACCTATCACACACTCAATGGTCAATCGTAATTATACCCGTCTGCCTATCACACGCTCAACAGTTAATCATAATCATACCCGTCCGCCTATCTCAACGGTCGGTCGTAATCATACCCGTCCATCTATCGCACACTCAACGGTCGGTCATAATTATACCTGTCCGTCTATCACACACTCAATGGTCAGTCGTAATTATACTCGTCCGCCTATTACACGCTCAAAAGTTAGTCATAATCATACTGTCTGCCTCTCACTGTCTCAACGGTCGGTCGTAATCATACCCCTCCTCCTATCACACACTCAACGGTCGGTCGTAATCATACCCGTCCACCTATCGCACACTCAACGGTCGGTCATAATTATATCTGTCCGCCTATCACACACTCAATGGTCAGTCATAATTATACCCATCCGCCTATCACACGCTCAACAGTTAATCATAATCATATCCGTCCGCCTATCTCAACGGTCGATCGTAATCATACCCGTCCATCTATCGCACACTCAACGTTCGGTCATAATTATACCTGTCCGTCTATCACACACTCAATGGTCAGTCGTAATTATACCCGTCCGCCTATTACACGCTCAAAAGTTAGTCATAATCATACTGTCTGCCTCTCACTGTCTCAACGGTCGGTCGTAATCATACCCCTCCTCCTATCACACACTCAACGGTCGGTCGTAATCATACCCGTCCACCTATCGCACACTCAACGGTCGGTCATAATTATATCTGTCCGCCTATCACACACTCAATGGTCAGTCATAATTATACCCATCCGCCTATCACACGCTCAACAGTTAATCATAATCATATCCGTCCGCCTATCTCAACGGTCGATCGTAATCATACCCGTCCATCTATCGCACACTCAACGGTCGGTCATAATTATACCTGTCCGTCTATCACACACTCAATGGTCAGTCGTAATTATACCCGTCCGCCTATTACACGCTCAAAAGTTAGTCATAATCATACTGTCTGCCTCTCACTGTCTCAACGGTCGGTCGTAATCATACCCCTCCTCCTATCACACACTCAACGGTCGGTCGTAATCATACCCGTCCACCTATCGCACACTCAACGGTCGGTCATAATTATATCTGTCCGCCTATCACACACTCAATGGTCAGTCATAATTATACCCATCCGCCTATCACACGCTCAACAGTTAATCATAATCATATCCGTCCGCCTATCTCAACGGTCGATCGTAATCATACCCGTCCATCTATCGCACACTCAACGGTCGGTCATAATTATACCTGTCCGTCTATCACACACTCAATGGTCAGTCGTAATTATACCCGTCCGCCTATTACACGCTCAAAAGTTAGTCATAATCATACTGTCTGCCTCTCACTGTCTCAACGGTCGGTCGTAATCATACCCCTCCTCCTATCACACACTCAACGGTCGGTCGTAATCATACCCATCCACCTATCGCACACTCAACGGTCGGTCATAATTATACCTGTCCGTCTATCACACACTCAATGGTCAGTCGTAATTATACCCGTCCGCCTATTACACGCTCAAAAGTTAGTCATAATCATACTGTCTGCCTCTCACTGTCTCAACGGTCGGTCGTAATCATACCCCTCCTCCTATCACACACTCAACGGTCGGTCGTAATCATACCCATCCACCTATCACACACTCAATGGTCAGTCATAATTATACCCGTCCGCCTATCACACGCTCAACAGTTAGTCATAATCATACCCGTCCACCTATCACACATTCAATGGTCAGTAGTAATTATACCCGTCGCCTATAAGTGTTTCAACGGTCGGTCGTAATCATACCCGTCCACCTATCATACACTCAACGGTCGGTCTTAGTCATACCCGCCCACCTATCACACACTCAATGGTCAGTCGTAATTATACCCGTCCGCCTATCACACGCTCAACAGTTAGTCATAATCATACCCGTCCGCCTATCACTGTCTCAACGGTCGGTCGTAATCATACCCGTCCACCTATCACACACTGAATGGTCGGTCTTAGTCATACCCGCCCACCTATCACACACTCAATGGTCGGTCTTATTCATACCCGCCCACCTATCACACACTCAATGGTCGGTCTTAGTCATACCCGCCCACCTATCACACACTCAATGGTCGGTCTTATTCATACCCGCCCACCTATCACACACTCAATGGTCGGTCTTAGTCATACCCGCCCACCTATCACACACTCAATGGTCAGTCGTAATTATACCCGTCCGTCTATCACACGCTCAACAGTTAATCATAATCATACCCGTCCGCCTATCTCAACGGTCGGTCGTAATCATACCCGTCCACCTATCGCACACTCAACGGTCGGTCATAATTATACCTGTCCGCCTATCACACACTCAATGGTCAGTCATAATTATACCCGTCCGCCTATCACATGCTCAAAAGTTAGTCATAATCATACCGTCTGCCTCTCACTGTCTCAACGGTCGGTCGTAATCATACCCCTCCTCCTATCACACACTCAATGGTCAGTCTTAATCATACCCATCCACCTATCATATACTCAACGGTCAGTCTTAATCATACCCAACCACCTATCATATATTAAACGGTCAGTCATAATCATACCCATCCACCTATAATACACTCAACGGTCAATCGTAACGAGCTCTATATAAAATCAAAGTAACTTAGTGGACCACGGATGAACATGAGTGTTTTGTTAATATTGTAAAAAAAAATAATGTAAACATTATGAATATGTCAACATGATTAAAATTTTAGGAGTCTCTGGGGATACTACTATTGTCTTGCTGGTCTATTGATAGTACTGATTACGGTTCCCTCCCCAGCCACCCCTTCTAAGGTAGAGGTTAAATTTTTTTAGCATTTTTATCTCGTTTTCGAAACAAAACCGAAATAATAGTTTCATTTTGTCGTCTGCCTATCTGTCGGGCTGTAGACATCGTACTTTTTTATTTATAGAGATTGATTAAGAATTTTTATGCTGGGTATGTATTGATGAAATGTTACCATATGCACTTTCCGAATCTTCGAAAAGCTATAACTGCGAGCTCTAACGGTGGAATGAATTGAAAATTTCAAAAAATTCAAACAAATATTTTAAACGTTTTAATTAAGCTAGAAATTTGAAATTTTCGGATGGAATGTGAAGGGCATTAAGTTTCTATTCGCAATAGTAATTTGACTCCTTACCCTTTGGGGAGAAGCAACTATTTTGTTTTAAATGAAAATAGTTCGTTTTTATAAATAAATTAAAATGGTTTTTGAGTTGGATAGGCATTAATGACATATTACGATTCACCCTTTTGCAGTCTCTCAAAATTATAATTGCGTTCTGTAACTGTAGAAAAATATTAAAAATTCCAAAATTTAAATGAATATTGTAAACGATATATTTATGCTGGAATTTTAAAATTTTGTTAGTGGAATGTCACTGTTTTGACGCTTCAATTGGCTACAATGAGTTGATCACTTGCTCCCAGGTTGAGCGGCAAACGCAATTTTTAAGAGATATTTGGAATACTCTTTTTTATTTGGATTGAGGACTAACATTATAATTCTCGTTTTTCAGATATTTAGGAAGTTTTAATTTATATCGTTAGAGATCACTAAATATGGGAATGGGAAACTTTTAACGAATATTGCAAGCGATCTTTTTATGGTAAAAATTTGATATTTCGATGGTAGAGTGTGGAGAGATATTCCAGTGGCAGCAAACATCTGCCTTTTTTTATCAAAGGATAATGAAAAAAGTAAATTTTTAAAGTTAGAAATGAAAGAAAAATACTTTTATGTTGTGCAATTACTAATAAAACACTACTATTTGCATTTCCTGCCTTATCCATTAGCCAATGACATTTTTAGGACTGAAAAAGAAGGTAAACGATAAACTTCATTCTCTTTAAAAACGTGATTCCCATATGCGCCAGAGGCGATGTGCGTTCTTCTACTGTAGTTATGCTTTCGAAACATTTAGCAACTCCTATACATTGATGCAAAACATATCGCCAATTTTTATTTATTGATTAATTGCCTTTTTTAATATTTTCTTATCCATTATCTATTTTGCAATCTTTTGAAAAAAAAAATCGTCACACAAAAAATACTTTAGAAATACGCCTTCGATGGCTAAATAATACCATGAAAATATCCAAACGCATGTTTAGTTGGAACACAGAATATTTTTCCTATGGAGTTGAATTATATCTAATAAGTTGGTCAAAACTCTCAAAAACGGAAGAAAGATCAGAAACGAACTGCAGTGAAATATTTCATCTGCCAATCATATATCGGAAAGCACAAGTATTCAACACCCAGACACTCGGAAAATTTTCACCCCATCATATATATCAGTGTAATCGAAAAATCTCGTTGAAGAATGGAATAAATGAATTGTATTACACAGTCAGTACAACACCCTCCAAATATTTATCATCGTGCAATTTTAAACACAAAATCAGGTTCTGTTATGGCTGGGGACACGAACTTTTAACACAACACAGAGCAGCATGGGAAAACCGGTAGGAGAAATTTGGGACCGGAGGACAAATATTTGGTTATTTAAAGAAAGTCTTCACCTGTTAAATTAAATACATAAAAGCAAAACACAGAAGGTAAAAATGCCTTCTGAAACATTACCTGTGGTTTTATTAAAGGTAAGACCATGGCCGAGTGGTTAGCGCGCTTGGCTACTGATCTAAGGGACCTGGGTTCGAGCCCCGGGTAAGGCATGGCTGTTTGTGTCGTTTTTCTGCTGAGGTCCTGCCATTCTCTCAGATCCTACTATGGCATATAAACTGACAGGCTCCTGTCAGACCTCTGTGGCAAGCAGCTGCTTGAGGGGGTATTTATTATAATTATTTTTTATTTAAGAAAACTTTATTTTCGAACGTAATGCCGAGCTGTCCAAATGCAAAATATTTGGAACCTATAAGACAATTTTTCTAAGTTATGGAATTCCGAAACATGTTAAAAGTCTGCTCTGTCAGAACTTCAATTCTTTCATTATCAAACAAACGGCGCAGTCATCCAGTAAAGAGTGACGGTATCGCTTGTTATATTTTATATTCATAAATGATTACATGATCAATCCCCTTCAAAATACCTATATCCCATGTACACACACTTCTGCCATCGCTCGCGCCACTTGTCGAAACATTTCGGAAACTCCTCTTTTGAAATCGATTTCAGATGGCGTTTCGTGTTGGATCTGATCGCTCGATGGTGCCAAATCGTTTTCCTCTCATAAGTTGATTTCTATTTCGAGAACAGCCAAAAGTCACGTGATGACAAGTCGGGAGAACAGGACGATTGCAGTATGACAGGAATGTTTTCATTTGTCAAAAACTGGCGGATGGAAAGTGACTGTCTTATTTTTGTTACAACATCAGCTCTGTAGCATTTCGTGTGTTTCTGTAGCTGACTTTGCCAAGCTTTAAAAAAACTCATGTTTGCACCTGCTTAAAATGTGACATTTTCAAAGAAAGCTGAACACACTAATACAACTGAGCTCACTGAGCACTAGCGTGCAATAACTGGTCTTGACCCCTAATGACAATCCTCCATCACACTGTAATTCTTAGTTTCTAAAATTTTTATCATACTTGTAAATATGTTCAGTTAATAGGCAAAAAATGTGAATCATCCAAGTTTCAAATGGAGGACATATGAAGGTCTTAGAATATATATTTAGCTAGATCCTCTTGTTCAATTTTAGCTAGATCTTATTGCCTATCTAATTTGCCAATATTCTTCGCGTTCAGTTTGTAAATAAAATCAGCGTTACTCGTCGATTTTTGTGAACAAAGTGGGCCAAATTAAACCTGTAATATATTGAAATGCACCACGCTATTATTACATGTGCATGGCGTTGTTTTTCTAGCTCTTGAGGCCTTTATCATTGAAAAAGATTTATGTTTGTGGGGAGGGGGATGTTAGGATTTCCAAGTAACTGAGTTGAATCTAAATGGACGAGTATATTTTTCGGTATTTTTTTGCATAATTTATTTCCACAAAATACTGAAACCTGTTTTCCCTTCAGTTTTAGTGGTGATTTAAATATATTCATGAAAATGTGTATAATATATATACCCAATTTATTTAATTTTTTCCACCTCTGTTCCAACATATAAAAAACTTTTTCAAGAATATTTTCAAGGAGTTCAAACCGCATATTTCGGCACACTTCCTACATAAAACTTGTTTACAACTTCTAATGCACTTAAGGCCAACCATGATGCGTTCCGTTGAATTAAGCACTCTTGCAATTTCAAGATACATAATAATATATATAAAATCCTCCAGGTGGGAGGAATATATCCCTCCCCACCTCCGTAACCCTTGATCATGTCCTGTAAGTCTTCATAATTAAAAGCAATAATACAAGATTAAACAAAAATTGATTGCATTTTTCTTTCAGTCATTTCATTTATTTTGAACACAAATTTTGTCGATTTAAAATAAATTATTAGTGTCAAAATAATATAAAAAATAATGAATTAAAAACGGAAATATAGGCATAGAACATCTCTTTCATACAAAGTTAATGCAAACAAAACATAGATACAAAAAGCATTATATATTTACATATCTACATTTGTTTACTCGTGACTTGTCCAGTGATATTAGATCTGTGCGTTAATCTTGAAATTGCAAGAGTGCTTATTCAACTGAACGCATCATGGTTGGTTGGGGGCGGGGGTGGCTCAGTCGGTAGCGCGCCAGGCTCGTAATCTGTACTTCCCAGGTTCGAGTCCCAGCTGGGTCAGCGTTGAGATTTATCTCCGCAAAATTCCCCGCCCTGCCCACGGTCAGTAGGGGACACCGATGGGCTTGGAAAGGCCGCCGTCCGTCGGATGGGACGTTAAGCAGTGGCCCCGTGTGCGGGAGAGCCATACCTGTGCACTTTAAAGAACACGCTGGATGGCCTGGACGGGAGGCTACCATCTGTCTCCCAACAGCTGTTCCAGTGGGTCCCCTCCCCCAACCTTCTCTGAGCCTTCGGGGTCCATGTGACCTGGACATTTAGCCCCAGTGGTGTGCAAAAAAGTGCCGCTCAGAGGTAAAACAACCCAACCCAACGCATCATGGTTGGCATTTAGTGCATTAGAAGTTGTAAACAAGTTTTAGGTAGGATGTGTGCAGAAATATAGGGTTTGAACTTCTTGAAAATGTTTTTGGCAAGGTCATTTTTCACCTAACAAAAGGAATCCTCCTCAGGCACAAAAGTTACCTCACTGGTCGAATCCGATCCGTGGGCATACGTTGAGGTAGCCAAGTCTAGATAATAATGTAATTCATGTTTTGACTACAGGAATATTTTACTACGGCTTGTATTATATGATAATGCTCCATGTTATCATTGTGGCACAGTGAAGAGATGCTTCAATGAAAACGCAATTCAGCATTTAGAGTGGCTTGCACAGTCTCCTGATATTTATTTAATTGCCCGGTGTCTCTCAAGTCGTTGCTGAAGTCGGCGCGCGCTCTCATATCCCACGGTTTCGTCTCTATGCAAATTATCGAAAGTGTTATTTTCTGTTTCGACAGATTTTGGTCCCCTGTAATTCCCGAGATACTTGATCGAAATAAAAATTATATTCCTGATATAAAGCTGATTGAAAAATTGCGGAGGATGATACTGAAAATGAAAGAGTTTCGTGAATGCTGATCAATGACAAAGGCTGCGTTAACTGAAATGAGGCAAAGATTAGTTCATGGCATCATATCAATTTTGATTATAAACTGAGAAACTTGTTGACAAGAGATGTGTAATGGTGATTAAAAATAATTGCCACTCATTATATATTAATTGCTTGTTTCAACATCCACCCACTTCCAACTTCAGTTCACTGCATGAATTACATAATGAAAACGATTTTTAACAGTTATTGTTTACAGACCAATGTTACGATTTGAAAATATGATTTGCAAAATCGTCATAAATAATTGTGAAATGCTATTTTTATTTATTTAAAATGAAGCAAACTCTTGTGAACTTTACATGTCTAAAATAAGTTCTGGATAAAGAATGGAGCGGAAAATCTGAAGTTCAAAGGAAGCAATCAACCAATGAAAAGAGGCGACATCCCCATGACTTCTTGCAAGAACAATTCGCAGAAATGATTCTACCACAGTAAATAATTCCACATCTTATGCGAGAAATAAGTACTTTTTCTAATGTGTATTACTAATATGTAGACCATTTGGAAGTAAGCAATTAAAAATGCTGTTTTTAATTTCGGAATATTGCAAAATACAAATGAAGCATAATTTTTTTACACTTGTATATTAGAGACTAGAAGAACTGCTCACTGTTACTCAGGTCGTTGCTAACATCAGCTCTCATAATAATGTTACAGAACGTTTTACAGAACGATAATGTTACAGAACGCTCTCATAATAATGTTACAGAACGTTTTACAGAACGATAATGTTACAGAACGCTCTCATAATAATGTTACAGACTGATTTACAGAACGATAACGTTACAGAACGCTCTCATAATAATGTTACAGAACGATTTACAGAACGATAATGTTACAGAACGCTCTCATAATAATGTTACAGAACGATTTACAGAACGATAATGTTACAGAACGCTCTCATAATAATGTTACAGAACAGTTGTCCCACAAAACTACATAGCTTGTCTGCAGGAAATATAACAGTTACAATATTTATATAGATAAAATAATTTGAGGGGGAAAAAAGAAGATAATAAAAAAGAAACGTAAAAATAAAAAAAAGGTTAGTAGAATCATCTGGTACATAACTCACAAAGCCAGAAAGTAAATAAATGTATATGATATTAAATATTTGTGACACGTATCTATATACAGAAATGAAATAATTGACAATTGACAAAATACAATATTTAAAATTAATTCGAAAGTGACTTAAAAACAGCACTGTTAAGTAATGTCTTCCATAAAGAAACATAAATTTCTTTCCAATGTCAAAAAATTGCAGATGCTTAGTATATCTCTAGGTAACGAATTGTAGACAAAAAGTATTTTATAGTCACCTGCAGATTTTCCATAATTATTTTTTGATATTTGGTAATTTAAAAAAAAATTACTTTTTTTAATCTGGTTTCTGTGTCATGGTTTATTTTAGACTTAAAAGAATAGTCAAAGAAAGTTTTCAATATAATATTATATGTATTTATATAAATTTCAATAAAATAAGATATTTAAACATTTAAATCTCTTCAGTTTTGTAAATAAATGAGCATTTTCATTGTCACCAATTTTAATTTATGCTATTGCTGATTGCATTTTTTTCAATTTTATTTACAATTCTTTTATTTAGAGTTCCCTGTTCCATAGTTTAATAGAGATTCACAAATTGTTTCGTAAAATAATAAGCAAGTTCTGTCGATTGCATATCTTAGATTATGTAATTTTATTGCAGCAAATCTTAACTTATCAAAAATGTATTGTGTATGGCTATTCCATGTAAAAATATCATCAAAAAATAAACTCAAATAGGGTCGTGGGTTCGTATCCTATCCGGATCAAGGCAATTTTTTTCTCTAAAATTGATCGACGTTAACTTCAGAGTGATATCTTACTTAATATTCATTAAATACGTTGAAAAATATCTCTTCAATTAAAACAGCTGTACACTCAGAATGTACTTACCATCTTCATGACATACTTGTCATTGTTTCTTGAGGCTGAGATCAGCTGGAACAAATACCTTCATGAGACAGGGAGAATTGTGCACTGCCGGTACAAAGTTCATAGTATTAATTAGAGGAGATCTTGATCGGCGGCCGGAAGCTCAGTGGTCCAGAGCGACTGACATGTTATTAGGAGGACATGGGTTCATATCCCACACGGCTCATGGCAATTTTTTCTCTAAAAATTGATCGACGTTAACTTCAGAGTGATATCTTCCTTAAAACTCAAATATTTTATCCAGTATACCTTTTCAATTTTATAACAATTCCAAACATCCTCAATAATTGTGTTTCCTTTATATAAACAGTCCAATTTGTGCAATTTAACAAAAATATTTTCTCCATCTCTATAACCTGGGGAATGAAATATCATCCATTTGCTCTTGTTTTCATTTAAATATATTTTATTATGGTTAAGCCAGTGTAAAATGTGATTAAAATCCTCCTGTATTTCATTGCATATCACTTCAGTCTTTCTGTTGTCATTAATTATTACTCTGTCATTTGCATATAAGGAAACTGAACTATTGAAATTAATGTTACATAAATCGTTATTATATACAAGAAATAAGAGTGGGCCTAGTATAGATCCTTGTGGCACCTCGTAATTGTTTACACCTTTGGAACTGTACACAGTGTTCATTTTTGTAATGATATATCTGTTACTTAAAAAAATTTAAACCATCTTAACGCAATACCCCTTTCCCATAATTTACAAGTTTTTGTAATAAGAGGTTGTGATCTGCAGTATCAAACGCTTTCCATAAGTTTTAAAACATAGCAATTACTTTATGACATCTATTTAATGAAGAGTTTAAGTTATCTGTAAGTTTTGTTAGTAGTTTTATAGTATCTTTGCCTTTTTGAAATCCCAATTGATTATCATTTAAAATTTTATGTCTTTTTTAAGAATGAATATAATATATCATGTATATATTTTTTCATAATTTTAGCAATGATGGGTAATATAGCAATCTGTTTATAATTTGCATATTCGTTTTTTTTCCTCCCTTAAATAGAGGCTTTAATATAGCTGTTTTAGATCAGAACGAATCACCCCAATTTCTAACTTCTGTTTTATAATTTTTGTAATTATATCAGACATAATTTGAATATTGCTTTTTATAAGTTGGACATGAACATTGTCATAACCCGTTGTTTTATTAATATTTAGTGTATTAATCTCTTGTTTGATGTGTATAAATCGGAGGGATAAAAATTTAATGGGTATTTCTGTATATGTTAAAATCAATGTATTCATTGCTAAGCTGCTAAATGTTTTACTCAGTTTGACTGATTTATTGTCTTGGAATTATAAATATAATTTGTTAGTTCTTCCAGAGGCATATTTATAGGAATATTTCCAATAATATTTTCATCGACAGATTAAACTTTTTATTTTCTATTTCACAATTTAAATTCCAAATTTCCCTCATATCACTATTTTTTTTTATCAAAAGTTGTCTGTTATAATATATTTGCTTTTGAGTTTTAATTCGTGATGTAACAAAATTGCGTACTGTTCTATAATTCTTTTTATAACGTATCCAAGTTTTGTCCCTTTTTCAATTAAATCAAAAATTTCTGTTCTCATCCAGATTTTTTTCTGTGTCTTTTCCTTAGCTTTTTTCATTGTTTATAGCAATTTTATTTCTCTCTGAGTTTATTATAAATTACTTTAAATTATTTTAAAGGTTTTGTAATTTTTTTTCCCATTAGCAGATTCAGATATGAAAACTACTTAATCAGTTGTTCTCTATTTCTCTATTTCATTTTTTTATGGTCGTATCGACCATAATTCGTTTAACAAACTATTTTCAGTATTTCTAGCATTAAATTTCCCAGTTTGAAAATCCCCAATATTATCTGCAATTAAGTAGTGATCTGCAATTTTACTTCGTAATATTAATGAATGTGACCTGAAATTTTTTATCTAAGTTGACATAATAAATATTTTTTTGTTAATTGTTCACTTAGAAATTCTTCTCTTGTAATCTGTGTTATTAACTTTTCAAATCCCCATTTCGATAATAAAGTTAAATATTGTTACGACAGATGAGTGTGCAACAATAAAAACCAGAACTGATGTGTCATTTGACCCTCGTATTTTCTTCAGGGTGAGAATTACGTCACTAATTTATGGGAACAGAAAGATTTAAAATAATAACGAAGAAAAGAACATTAAAAAGTTTTCTGTAGCGAAGAGTATTGACTTGTTCTCTTTCAGTTGGGTTGTTTTACCTCTGAGCGGCACTTTTTTCCACACAATGGGCAGGTCACATGGACCCCGAAGGCTCAGAGAAGGTTGTGGGAGGGGACCCACTGGAACAGCTGTTGGGAGACAGATGGTAGCCTCCCTTCAAGGCCATCCAGCGTGTTCTTTAACGTGCACAGGGTATTGCTCTCCCGCACACGGGGCCACGGCTTAACGTCCCATCCAACGGACGGCGGCCTTTCCAATGTATCTGTGTTATGTTAAAGCAGCCTATAAGAATTTGGTCATACAATTTTCTGTGTTCTCAAGCCAATTTCGAAAGTTTTCAATAATGTTATTTATATCAGAACTAGATGACCTATATAAAGCCAAAATATTATATATTTTTTTGATTTTAGTAATTTCAATATTTATTGTTTCTGCTGGTAAAATTCCATCATTTAGCTTTTCTACTTCGATAGTATTTCTATAATATACAAACAATACCTTTCGATTTCTTTTTTAAAGCCTTTGATAAATTACTTCAAATTCTTCTAAATAAAATAAACCTCTTTCAATAACAGAATATTAATCAGTAATAAATTATCACAGGAAAAGTTCTGTAGACAAGGAACACTTGAAAAAATGAGTTGAAAAATATTGGCTGTCCTGACTGGGATTCGAACCCAGATCTCCCAGTAGCATCCCAGTCAGGACAGACGATTTTTTTCAACCCATTTCTTTTAAGAAATATTAATTTCTGTCAGAAGAATTATATCTAAAAGTTACAAGTATTTATCAATAATAATTTTTAAAATCTTCAATATTTCTTTTGACTTCTGATATTAAGATGTGCAATCCCTAACGTGTTATTTTTATTTATCATTTGATTTTCAGAAAAAAATTTCTTCTCTAAATTATTATCCACATATGTTTTCCTCCATAAAAATACTACTTTTAAACATAGAATCTATCATTTAAAGGTAAAAATGTAATAAAATGTTTAAAGTTTATTGAAATCAGTAAACATATCCACATTTACTACATTTCCTCTGTCCGCTTTTCTTAACATAATTTCGCCATCTACTACCACACATACTTATTTGTTTCAGTTGAGCTGTGGTACGAACCTTCGAAAACACTTGTCGATTTATTTTGTTAAGGTTTTTATTGGTGTAAATTGGCGTTGAAATATCACTTAATGCTACACTGACAGTTGTAAGTGTTTTGTTCTTTTACTGTATCCAATGTTTTCTTTCTGTTCTGGATTTTAAATTGAGCTATTATTATTAGAACCTTGTTTTTTATTTCTGGGTTGAATTCTGTGCACAATTTCAATTTGGATGTTTTCAAAGTTCTTGATTCCAAATGTTGTAGCCAATTTTTTCAAAACAACTTTAAATCATTCTTATTTTCTATATTTTTTATCGGTATACTATATATTTCGATGTTTGTGTTCATCCCATAGTGTTCCAAGTTTTTTATATGTGTCTACATGTAATGCATATTTTTTAATAATTAGGCATTTTTTGCCCAATTATTACACTTTGCACATTTCAAGTTTTTTTCTCAACTCAATTTGTTTCTTTTTTCACAGTTTTGTATTACATTTATTAATACATCATATTTTTCTGAAAGAAACACAATCGATTGTTTAAGGATGTAAAACACTTGCCATAGAAGCTCCCTAACGAGTTGAGAATCGATACATTTTCAGGCGTAGAATCTTGCCTTTCATTTCCTTCGCGGTGCTATTGCCGTTCGTCACGGCTCCGGAGACTCCGATAGAGGGAAACTTATTTTATTACCACCCTTGTATATGCTCATTGCTAACAAATACAGTGTGGTGAAGAATTATCAGTGTGCGGAGTTTATCACTGTAAATCTCTCTCCTTTTTTTAGCTCGTTTCAGAAAAAACGAGCTACGTTTTTTCATTTTGTCATCTCTTTCTGTCTGTTAGTCTATCTGTCCATCTGCAGACATCGAATTTTTTAATTTTTGCGATAAATAAAAAAAAATTCTTTTTTCGGTTTGATAAGTATTTACGATATATTATAATTTTCACTCTCGGAATATCCCAAAAATTAGAATTGCGTCCCCTAAAGGTGGAAAAAGTTAAAAGTTTCAAGCGATGTAATTACGTTTAGAAATTTTAAATTTTGATTGTGAAATGTGAATATCATGATGTTTGCAATGACAGCAATGATTTTTCAACTTTACCCACAGAAAGGGTGAAAAAAATGCATTTTTGTTTTTGCTTTAAAAGATAATTTTTTCTTTTTAGAGATAAATAGAAAATTGTTTCCGTGTTGGATTCATAAACTATTACGATTCTCACTTTTAGAATCTCTCAAAAGATTTAATTTCACCCCTGAATTTTACGATTTAGTGGAGGAGTGTGATGATCAAGGGGTTTTCATTGGCAGTAACAATTTGCCACTTCTCCCCCAGGAGGAGTGCGAAAAGGAAACGTGTTGTTTTGAGAGATTAATGAAAAATACTTTTTCAATTGCATAGGTACTAAAGAATTATGATGATTCAGAGTTTCCAAATCCTCCAAATAGCCTTAATTTAACATCGTTAAAGGAGGCTAAATGTTGAAAATACACAACTTGCACACGATATATTTATGTTAGAAATTAGAAATTCTGGTGATAAAATGTGTTGATGAAGAAAAGGAAATTTAACAGTTATGTGTTTTAATTAAATCAAAATTAGTTAAAATTCGTCGGTTGTTCTGTATTTTTGTAAATTTATTGTTTAAATTTAAAATTTTCGATAATATTTCAATATAGTGATAATAAATAAATGATACCCAATTCTGTTTTTACCCGGTAGATAGGTTCCCGAAAAAAACCGTGCAGAAAAAAATGTGTAAAAAAAAAATACAGTGCATATGGAAAGATGATAGATGATTGGTTCCAGATGTGAAAACCCAGTAATAAGTTGTTTTCAAACAAATCATATCAAAATCTTTAATTAAAATTTTATTTGATTTTTATTCATTCAAACACATTTTTTATTTTATAAACTTATAAAGATAATTATATGTACATATATAAAGTAAATTATCCTTCATAAAGAAAATAATATGTCACTAATTCAAGAATACAATTATTAACTATTATGCTTATTAACTAGATTTTATTCGTTGTCACTTTCTGACAACAGACGCATTCGTTTGTGTAAGACTGGAATTAAATCACTTTCATCGCTTGAAACATTTTGGCCGTCGTGTTCATACTCCAATGGTGTATTTGTAGTACATTTTCAAAGTTAAAACTACTTCGAAAAATGACCATTAAAGCCTATGTTTGTCATAAATGTAAATTCAAGGAATTTTTTCTTGAATAGGAATATTTTTTCAGAATTAAATTCAAATTGAGATTTTTCAAACGGTGCCGTTTGAACCGTGTTAGATCAAAATAAATCGTGTAAAAATAGAATTTGAATTTTTTTTCTAAAACGTGTTAAATCAAAAACGTATAAAAAAAATCCGTGCAAAAACAGAATTGGGTGTATTTTATACACACTGGATTATTCGTCCCTTAACCCTTGGGAATAACAAAATCTACTTTTTGATTTTAAGGGATAAATGATATATGCCTTTTACGTTTTTTAAGGCTAATAATATATACCGGTTGAAAAATGTAAATAATTTTTTCACCAGATTAGTGTTATAAAGCTACTGCTTTCTGTTACCTATGTACTGAAGTAGCATGAAGTCGACTTTGATAATTTCCCCACATTCTACATCTGGGAGGTGGGGGGGGGGGGCATCCACCATGAGAATGCTATTAATGGCGAAGGAAGCCAAAAGTTATTAAACTTGTGCATATTTCACGCATTTTTCGTTAATTTTTTTTAACCCTATAAAACGAAAGAGAAAATGTTAACTGCAATGGAAATCCAGACTCTTTTTACATATTTTCGGCTCGATTGCGTCGTTTGAGCCTCCCCCCCCCCTTTACCTTTTTCTAGATCCGAGCCTGCGATTCCTTTACCTAAAGTCTAGAAACGCATTTACACTGAATCATGACCGGAGTTGAGCAGTGGGTCCTGGGCGCGACCATGATGCAAAGGAAATAATCGATGAGTAAGGACAGGACCAACTTTCTACATAAGGCCTGGACAGTGCAGTAACAGAAGAACTAATTTTATAGTACGTATAGAGAAGTTTTAATAATATTTTTCTCTGAAAATTCTACTGGTAATGTTTATTTTTACAAATTTATTACCTAATTTTAAAATATTCTTAAATATTGTAATATGGTCATAATGAATAAATTATATCATTTTAAATAAAATAAATAAATACCCCCTCAAGCAGCTGCTTGCCACAGAGGTCTGACAGGAGCCTGTCAGTTTATATGCCAAAATAGAAGGTCTGAGAGGATGGCAGGACCTCAGCAGAAAAACAACACAAGCATCCAAGCCTTACCCGGGGCTCGAACCCAGGTCCCGTAGATCAGAAACCAAGCGCGCTAACCACTCGGCCACGGGATTTACGTGATTTAAAAATAAACAGCTTTTAGTTAAAGTTTGGGCACGTTAAATTACTGAAATTTTCATGAATAATTAATTTCCTTCATTTTTCAACTGCTGTCCGGGCCTGGTGAATCAAAGTGACCTTTGAAAGTGTCCGGAGCAATATCCGATTGCAAAGTCTGCACTACACCCAAAGAGGATCAAAATTTTGTGAATAATTGCCCCTCAAGTAGCTGCTTGCCATAGAGGTCTGACAGGAACCTATCAGTTTAATGCACCATACAGAAGAGTTGTGAGGAAGATGAGAGGGCAGAAAGACAACAACAAATTGAGAAGCATCAACCGTGGCCCTAGGATCGACAGGGTTACCTTCATACACCGGGCCCGGACAGTCGTTAACAAAAGAACGCAATTAAGGAGAGAAATTAAATATGGCCAAAAAGTTAAATGATTTATTTAAAATTTAACTACAATCATTTTATTTTAAATAGTTTAAAACAAAAACAATATTTAGGCTTTATTGAAATATATATCGATATTTTGAAATTAATTGCCAATTTTTAAAAAAATATATAACTATCAATAGTATTTTAAGAAATAGACTTTAATTAGAACTTCCTTTTACTTTGAAATTGATCATTCTGTTTAGTGCACTGTCCAGACCCGGTATGATATAGGTATCTCCGGAATCGGACGCAGGTCCCTTTCATCAGGAACCAAGCACGTAACCATGGAGCCATTCTGTGTCTGGTGAAGTACGAAAGAGATCATCGCTAAATGTTGCTTACAAGGAACCAAATAATTACCGATGATTTCTACGCAAAGCAACTGCACCAACTTCATATGCAGCCGAGACTGATCAATCGCAAGAATGACATTATTTTGCATGATAACGCTACGTCTCACATTTCTGGCTCATCAAACAAAACATTCAGGGAGATGCAATAGGAAGCTTTAGAACATCCCCCAGACTCTCCGGATGTTCTGTCATCGGATTACCATCTGTTTAGCTCGTTACAGATCTCTGATGGAAATATTTTATTTCAAACGACAAAGACCTCAAAAATAATATAGCTGCATGTTTTTCTTCGCAACCAGCAGATTTATACGCCAGATTAATCCAAAAACTACCAAAATAACGGCAGAAACTTATTGATTGAAATGGAAAAATATTGTTAATGAGTGTTTGTTATCTTGAAAAAAATTTCGCCTTTAAAGGAACCTAATAAAACTCCTTTTCAAATGAATCAACTTGATAATGAATTATCAAATTCTTTGTTCTGTGATAACTGTAACTTGACTTCAAATCTTAAAAATGCTCCTTGTGTGAACTTTTACTACAACTGCCGCCATCTCGGGGCCAGCTAAATCAACTTCAATGCCTATCTAATTTGCCAATTTTAGTCGCGTAGAACATGCGAATAAATTCACTCTTCAAATATAAAATCTGTTACATAAACAAATTATCATGATTATTATCTCTCTTATTTCATTTTATTACGAAACTTTCCTAGTTTTACCAAAAGAAAGGATGGGAAATTCTTTCTCCTATAATTTCTTCAAACCTAAGTGATGTCCATTGAAACTAGTCGTAAGTGAAATTAAAACTCCTAAATGTTAAGGGCAGGGATGGCTAGTCAGTAGCGCGCGAGGCTCGTAATCTGCAGTTCCCATGTTCGAGTCCCAGCTGGGTCAGCGTTGAGATTTATCTCCGCAAAATTCCCTGCCCACGGTCAGTAGGGGACACCGATGGGTTTGGAAAGACCGCCGTCCGTTGGATGGAACGTTAAGCCGTGGGTTTGATATAATTGTCTTGTAGTTATTATCATCAGTAAATGGTATTCAATGCTATAATTTTCCTTAACAAGCTACATGGGTTATATTTCTTGTTATTATGGAACTTTCTTCACTGTTGCATTGAAAGTTGGAATTTTTGCTATATTACTATGTATTCTTTTAGGAACTTCAGTAAGGCAATTAAGGTTCGCATTTCGTTTATCATTGGCATATTTTATGTGGATTTCAAATATTTATTGGTCTTGTAATTTACTATCATCAGTATACACAGTCGTATCAGAATAATATGACCACCTACCTAATAATGGAAATGGGGTGGGTGGTCATATTATTCTGATACGACTGTGTATGTTTCTAGTTATTATGGAACACTCTTCAATGTTGCACTGAAATCTGCAATTTTTTATTCATATGTCTCTTACAAACTATGCAAGGCAATAGCATACTGGTCACATGTTGTGCTTATTAATTTTTACTTGTCTACTGGTATGTTTCAATGATACACATTAGTTGTTGCAAAATGCATTTTGAAGCATACAAGACGATTGAGTTATCATTGGCATATTTGATATGGGTTTGGAATATTTTCTTTTTTTGTTAGATGTATGTGTAGTCAATATATTTAGCTATAAATGATTCAAAGTAATATTTGTATTAAATTTTTATGTCATCGTGTTTGTTAAACAAGTCTTTAGTTTTGGTGTTTGCATTGGGGTTTATTTCAATTAAGTGATACTAATGATTTAAATCTTAGTAAGAAAATACTTCTAGTCTGATTAATAAAATGGAAGAATTGCACTGATGATTTGGTCAGCTGTGAATGAATTCTGATCTCAATAGCTTTCTTCTTAGAACATAAACTATATGAAATTTAAAATTTTATATGAAATATAACCATCAACATTTTTAGTGACAGACTATATTGCGATATTTATCAATATTGTTAAACCGTATCTGAAGTTAGTATGTATATATTTTGCTAACCTGAGAATAGATATTTATCTCTTCCAATATGTTTGCAAATGTAACTCATACATTTCGTTTCAAAACATTTCTTTACAAAATTAAAAAAGCGATAAAATTATGCTTAAAAAATCAGGTGTATTCTGTTTTCTTATAATACTGTTTGCAATTAAATATAATTAATATAAAAATATGAGTAACTATGTCTAGATAATATGTTTATTGAATATTTTTGACATCGAGAAATGAAATTTTTTTATATCTGTGAAAATATTTCCTGAAAGATTGAAATTCTTCTCCGCATTCATGATAATTTGCTTTATATTGATATTTGATTAAATTTAGTATTGAAAATGAAATTATTTAAATAACGCGCACATCGAATTAGAGAACGAATCAGATCACTGACTTAAAGCTATAATGTGATGCACGGCCCCCGCTTCTGACGTCATTAACCATGCCAGTCACGTGACATCAGGATTTCTCTTCAGACGGCTTTGCTCAAACTCAGGTCCCTTTGATCCGTAGCCCAGAGCTTTGGATTGGATTGGATTGTTTTACCTCTGAGCGGCACTTTTTTGCACACCATGGGCTAAATGGCCAGGCCAAAAGGACCCCGAAGGCTCAGAGAAGGTTGGGGGAGGGGACCCACTGGAACAGCTGTTGGGAGACAGATGGTAGCCTCCCGTCAAGGCCATCCAGCATGTTCTTTAACGTGCACAGGGTATGGCTCTCCCGCACACGGGGCCACGGCTTAACGTCCCATCCGACGGACGGCGGCATTTTCAAGCCCATCGGTGTCCCCTACTGACCGTGGGCAGGGCGAGTAGCCAAGAGCAAGAACAAAAATATTCCCATTAGTAAAGTTACATTAAAATAATTTTCATTCTACAGATTTTAATTCTTCAACTCAGCAAAATTTTGCATACGAAATCAATGAATTTTCTAAATTCATTGTTTGTACGGGCTCACTGTAAATTCATTGTTTGTACGGGGGTACTGTTCAAAATTCATTGTTTGTACGGGCGGGCGGATTGAGCACTCCCTCGAAACGACTATTTTCAGGAAGCAGTCAAGGGCATTATTGTCTTATGGTAAGCATACCTCTCCATAAAATATTCTAATAAAGGTACATATATTCTAATAAAGGTACATATACGTACCATAGCCATCCCATGGCCGAGTGGTTAGCACGTTTGGCTACTGATCTATAAGGGAACTGGGTTCAAAGAAAAAAAGAAAAACAACACTCCAAGTAAGGCATCATCCATGCCTTACCTGGAGTGTTGTTTTTCTGCTAAGGTCCTGCCATCCTCTCAGACCTTCTACTATGGCATATAAACTGACAGGCTCCTGTCAGATCTCTATGGCAAGCAGCTATTTGAGGTGGTATTTATTTTTTATTATATTTTATGCGTTCCATTGTACAGCAGCACACATTACTTCATGTGTAACATCCCACACATGTTCTATAGGTTCCTGCTCCGGAGAATAAGTAAATGACCACTCCATCCGCTAAATATCCTCACTTTCATGGAATTCATCGACTGTCTAAATCCTATGATGACGTCTTATCGTCTGTCAAAATAAACTGTGTCGTCTCCAGATCGAAACACATCCAGAATTAGTCCTAGCACTCCTAAAAAGCCTAACGTTGAGCTTAAGAATATCAGAAAAGCCTAACATTGAGCTGAAGTATATCAGGAAAGCCTAAAATTTAGCTGAATGATATTAGAAAAGCCTTGCATTGAGCTGAAGGATATCAGATGTCTGCGGCAAAGAGGTGAACTGGTGTGCGCCTATTTGACATAATTGCGATCCAAAGCATCAAACTACTACCACCACAGTTGTGTCGTTGTCAGATGTTAGAGGGTTGGTAACGAGTTCCTTGCTCTCTCTCCAGATCGAAACACATCCAGAATTAGTCCGAAGACTGCATCGTGATTCGTCAGTGAAGAGCACATGCACCCATTAGTCTGAGCGTTCAGTCTCGATGCTGTCTGAACCTCCGACTCTCTTGTGGGAGATTTTGAGGGGAATGCAAGCCATCAATCGTTTGTCATAGAATCGTCTCTGGTGAAGTGTTCTGTAAACAGTTTGCTTCGAAACTGTCCTTCCAATGGCTGCAGAATATTCCAGAGAGAGAGTGGCCTGACTGATATTGCTCTATGACATAGGGCTGTTAGTGCAAAATAATGGTCATCCTATGCTGTTGTCACTCTTGGACTACTTTTAACTCCTCTGTGGCTAATATATCCCGTTTGCTGGAAGAACCGTCTCTAAAGTCATGGGGGCGGAGGTGGCTCAGTCGGTAGCGCGCCAGGCTCGTAATCTGTAGTTCCCAGGTTCGAGTCCCAGCTGGGTCAGCGTTGAGATTTATCTCCGCAAAATTCCCCGCCCTGCCCACGGTCAGTAGGGGACACCGATGGGCTTGGAAAGGCCGCCGTCCGTCGGATGGGACGTTAAGCCGTGGCCCCGTGTGTGGGAGAGCCATACCCTGTGCAAGTTAAAGAACACGCTGGATGGCCTTGACGGGAGGCTACCATCTGTCTCCCAACAGCTGTTCCAGTGGGTCCCCTCCCCCAACCTTCTCTGAGCCTTCGGGGTCCATGTGACCTGGCCATTTAGCCCATGGTGTACAAAAAAGTGCCGCTCAGAGGTAAAACAACCCAACCTAAAGTCGTGAAAGCACAGATTGGTGGACATTTACAGTCCTAACTACATCGATCAGTAAAGAGGTGAAGTGGTGTGCGTCTATTTGACATAATACCGCTCCAAACCATCAAGACAGTCTTTTAACGTATCGATTGCTCTACTAAGTGTAAAAGCTTCCGTAAGATGTTTCCGTGTCACAGTGTTGTTATAAAACACTGTACTAATATACACAACTCTTGTTCAACAGGAAATGAGGGGCATAGAATCATAGCCAGTTTTATAGCCCACCGAATTTGTTTTTCGAATCACGCATGAAAACAAATTATGTCTGGTTAGGTGATTTTTGGGAGCATAAGATCTTGCGTATATTCTATTTCATTGACACATACAATGTTCATAATTTCAATCGTTTATCAGATTTTTAAAAGTGTGTGAATTATGCTTAATTTTTGGACAACAGTATAGTAGTAGAGATATTGATATTCTACTACTATACTGTTGATTCTACTACTATACTACTACTATACTTCTGATATTGAGTAGAAGAAAACTCAATATCAGAAGTTGTTTCCTTTCAATACTCATCTGCTCAGAGCCTGAATCACATGATCAACTGTTCACGAACTTTCTCTTATCAATCGCACCACAGAGTAATCGACATTAATGTGACATACTATCGCATTGTTTTTTGCTTTAACTGTGTATCAAAATTTGCAACAATTTTCGGACCCATTAAACAAAGAAACTTGATCTAACAAATTGCTAAATAATTGTTTTAATAATACATATACTTACCAACTTGACCGGTTTTTCTATTATAGCTTCGACTATTAGGCCAACTAAACCATAACCTGGATCGCCCCAGATTTGTAATACTAATTGTACTAATATATGTACTATTTGCATCGCTCGTTTCTTGACCAGTACTAAATGACTAGTGGACCCACAGATCTCCACCAATTATTTTATCTTTTCTGATCGAAAGAAGATTTTAAATGCCACCTCGGTGGTCCAGTGGTATCTCGTCAGTTCACAATGACACTACAACTGGCGGGATCCGGGTTCGAGTCCTAGGACTACATGGTTGTTTGTCTGTGTGCTCTTAGATCTAACTGAGACAGTAGTCAGCAGTGACTTAGTAGGTCTTAGTAGGACATGTCCTTGTATGAGAAGACTTGTACAGCTGGAAGTAGTTTCTAGGACCTTTTTCCGTCCTATATTTTGAAAACAAAAAATTAATTTTGAAGTTTTCCGAGTTATTATTGTCTTACTAATCAGTCAATTGGCAATTCTCAGTAAAACTAATGATTGAACGAATCACAACGAAACAATACCTTGAACAAAGTTGCTTTTTAATAGATTTTGCTTATTCATTTTTTACTGGCTGTTTATGCAACTCTGCTGATAGCAATTGCCACTTTTTTGTAATAAAAATTAGAATTATTTGATCTTTGAATTTGTGAAGCACTGTTATATAAAGAATGTTTTTGTTAAAATTCAGAACGATTCATTTTAACACTTGAGAGTGATTGTGAAAGAAATGCAGAAGTGGGAAAAGGAAATGACAAAAGATTCCTAAGAATCATTTATATTCACTTCATTCAGAACTAAAGTCATTTAAATTTGCATAAATAAAAGAATATGTAGAATTGTTACGACATGAGTTCTCTGAGTTTCAATGTTGTGCTTAGCTCCGTTTTGCAGCCAAAACACGGATCCCACAAGTTGTTTTCCCAGCGCACGTCCTGGTTTGTTCTTTTTCAATACTTAAACCTCGCGGGCAAATACCGAGGCGCTCACGTACCCTA
Source organism: Ryuthela nishihirai (assembly GCA_038380435.1). Classification (NCBI taxonomy): domain Eukaryota; kingdom Metazoa; phylum Arthropoda; class Arachnida; order Araneae; family Heptathelidae; genus Ryuthela; species Ryuthela nishihirai. Next base: position 86,506,237 of record JAWZYU010000017.1, on the reverse strand, counting down.
ATTCGAGAACCATCAGACTAGATCAACAGAGCAGAGAAAGTTATCAAAAACCGTTAGATTTCTCCGTGCGATTAATTTTCTCTGGCCTTGCTGTTGATTATATTTCCATCTTTCTTCCACATTTAAAGCTCTTTTCTCCTTCTACTTCATTTTGCGTTAGTTTCCTGCAAAGGCTTCTCCTTTCTATCTTCTTTTTCCAGAAATTTCGGAAGCCTTTTCCCATTTGCTCTAAAAGTCCCTATAGCATCATTGAACAAAGGAATTCGTAAAGTGTTGTCTTGTATTACAATCAACCATCATCCTCTCTTTATTCATCACGGCAACATACAGGGAGAGTACTTCACCACTCAGTGCAATTTGCTTCCCGGTTTATGTGAGCACGAGCCACATGTAACTTGATTTCTCATACAACGAAAGAACTCCATTCTGAGATTGAATGTGTTTTTTATCTCTAGGGAAGTATATTTCTGATTTAAGTTTGCCCTTTAGCAATAGCAAACTTTGAACCTCGCTTAATTCTTGTTCTAGATTGCAGTTTGTTTGGAATTCCTGGAATATGCTGTTCTGCAGTGGCAATAATTTTATTTTTATTTTTTCTTTTCCTTTCAATGAAAAATTTTATTCTGTCAGCAAAATACAGGAATGAGAGAGATGGCTGGAAGCTTTTTCATTAGTCATCATTTTCGGAAATGCTTTGCTTTGCACAAGTGGAGGTCTTAAAAGTGGTCAGAAGTGGTTGTCATCAAGGAGGATGTTCCAATTTCGTAGATGGGTGTTTCGTTTGTTAAATAGGTGTGTTCCATCTGTAAGGTTTTATTCTTTAAGCAAACATGCATATAAAGAAAAGTAATTTTTATGGACAACTTCATCAGTCGGTAGCGCGCCAGGCTCGTAATCTGTAGTTCCCAGGTTCGAGTCCCAGCTGGGTCAGCGTTGAGATTTATCTCCGCAAAATTTCCCCGCCTTGCCCACGGTCAGTAGGGGACACCGATGGGCTTGAAAATGCCGCCGTCCGTCGGATGGGACATTAAGCCGTGGCCCCGTGTGCGGGAGAGACATACCCTGTGCACGTTAAAGAACACGCTGGATGGCCTTGACGGGAGGCTACCATCTGTCTCCCAACAGCTGTTCCAGTGGGTCCCCTCCCCCAACCTTCTCTGAGCCTTCGGAGTCCTTGTGGCCTGACCATTTAGCCCATGGTGTGCAAAAAAGTGCCGCTCAGAGGTAAAACAATCCATCACTCATAGCGCTGTATTCCGTATCTCAAGTATCGTTTTCCGATGATACTATAATCAAAAAAGATCCTCTTTATTTTGTAGATGTGTGTTCCAGTTGTCAGATGGGTTCCATTCACAAGGAGATCAAATATGGAGTGAATATAACAAAACTGATAACAATACATACCAAAGAAATAATTCGAAAGGTTACGTCCTATCTACATATATTAGAAAAAAAAAATGTAAGGAAATTCCTGATCTGAAGACTGCCAAATTCAATATCATTTTCTGTTTTCCGTCATTTTTTAGGTACCAGCAATGAATCTTAATATTTATTCAATATTGTCTTGTGATTTGGTTTTTGTGCGCTTGTACGCTCTCTGTCCTTTGCTATGTTTTAACAGAAGTACAATGTTCATTTGCAGTGGTAGCAGCTGACACACATTTTACGCTTTGGGTTGTTTTTGTTGTTTTACCTCTGAGCGGCACTTTTTTGCACACCATGGGCTAAATGGCCAGGTCACAAGGACCCCGAAGGCTCAGAGAAGGTTGGGGGAGGGGACCCACTGGAACAGCTGTTGGGAAACAGATGGTAGCCTCCCGTCAAGGCCATCCAGCGTGTTCTTTAACGTGCACAGGGTATGTTTTACGCTTTGAATGGTCGGTTACGGCCAAGGGATGATAAAATAATTCGTAATTTGTTACTACTCTACAACGATCAGAGGAAGTGTTAAGGACAAAATAACTCAATATTTTTGTATAAATTAAATGCCACATGATTAAAGACCTCCGGATAAGGTCGGAATTAAATTCCGTCGGATGACGCAGTAAGCCTTGTGGTGGGTGAGCCATACCCTTTGCGCGATAAAAAACACTTGGTTGGCCTTGACGGGACTATACACTCTGTCTCCCAACAGCTGTTCAGTGGGTCTCCTCCCCCAACCTTCTCTGAGCCTTCGGGGTCCTTGTGATCTGGTCATTTAGTCTATTGTGTTCAAAAAGTGCCGTTCAGAGCTAAAACAACCCAACCCTATAAATTAAATAAACTTTGCTCAATCGAATATACCGAGCACAGACATTTTACGCAACACGAAAGAACGTAACGGAAAACATTTTTTGTCATATTCAACAAGATGATTTGCGAAAATTTTCCACACATATTTCTTTTATTAAACATTTTAATCAGAAATTAACTGTCATCATTGAAACGACTTTTTGGATAAATTGACTTAAATATTAGCCTGTTATGCACCAAAGCTGAAGTTCCACCCATTTTAATGGCATCTATTGTTTTTCCAATATATAACCTTATGGTACAACTATAAATCTGCTCCTAAGACACCTTACCATCTATGGATGAAAAGATATCCTAGATTAATTCCCTTAAGCCATATGCTTGTAATAAATTGCGAGGCGCTCTCAGCCATTAGTGTGTACATATACCATATATGATCTTTGTAATTTTGTAAGAAATACTCAAGGTAGGTTTTTTGTAAAAAGTTTTCTAGTGTTATGAAAAAGCACGTTTACTCATTAGAATCCATAACATATTATAAATATGTTGGTACGAAAAAGTACAGACAATCTCCATTGGCTTTGCATTTAGATGATTTCGCTGGTCTGAATTTGTTGTTGGCCAACAGTTAATGGCATATGATGAAGAAATCCAGTCTTGACAATATTCATGAGATTCACTGTCGAAAGCATTTCTTTGCATTAATACAAAGAATGTTTCTATGAGTATCAATCACGAATAGACATTATAAACAGGAATTATAAATAATTGCTTTCTGATCAAGTTAATGTTTACAATTTTTTAAAGTCTTATTCTTGCAATAATTTATTTGTTTGACAATACCATAATTTTAGAAGGTAAAGAGTAGAAACTTGAGTAGACTATTTTTGTTTTTATTGTTTTTCAATTTATTGAATAGAATATTTATATTCTGAAATTTGTAAACCAATTTGTGAGACAAAATTACTGTTACGATAAAACTATAGCGACCCACAGCATTGTTAGTGTTTGCACAAATACCACCTTATATAATTGTTTTAGAATTAAAGTTTGGGAAATTTTTTCGATAATGTTATTTTTAATTACCCACAGCAGATGCTTCTGAAAAAAAATCATAATAATGACATAAAGTATTATTGAAAATTTGGTATATATAGTGTTATATTAGAAGACTGGATGAAATTTTTATTTTTTTAGACTATATTTCCTTGGCAAATATTTACCATATCTGAAAAATGGCTCTAATTAAAATAACATTTTCAAACTTTGTAAGTATTAAATGAATACAATACCCAAACACATTTCAATAAAAAATGAGACAAGCAGAGGATAGATGCTTGATATTAAGCAGTCTTCTAGGGAGAAAAAATAACTAACCTAGACATGAAATAAAAATCAATCAGCTTATTGTTCATAAAATGTTTAAAAAATGACACTCAACTAACATCAGGTGAAATTTCAAAACGTATATTTCCTTCAGTCACTATATACAGCAATCGACAATCAAACAATTCTGAAGTTGAGGTTTTAATCCGTTATTCAATACCTTTAAGTATCTTCTACCATTCCCTCGAAATCTAGCATTCACATCATCAGAATTAGATCAGTTCCTATTTCTCAAAGGCGAATCGTTTTTCTCAGTACTGGGAAAACCATCCACTGTGGGATGGGACATTACATCGTAGCATCATGTACAGCGTGAAGCCATAACCTGTGAACGTTAAGCAGTAACTCTATGAATCTCTAGAGATTCAATTTTTTTCTCTTAACAACTATCCATAAGATCTTCTTCGCTTACCCAGCTCTGAGCATTTCGGATCTTTGTGACCTAGCCATTTAGCAAATATTTAACAACCCAAACTCTGATTTCATTGAATCCCTGATATCTTTTTATAAAGCAAGCAGAAATATTTCCAGTTAAAAATTTTAGTAACTAAAAAAAAGATTCTCACCATCTTGTAATCACTTCGTTTTCGCCTGTTTCCGTTTTTTCCTCAATTTGCTTCTACCATTTTCATCTCCCTGTAATCCATTCTCGGTGTGTAATAACAGGTTTGCGAAATATTGCAGTGGAGAGAATAAATCATTTCCTTCGGAAATTTAACTCTCGATTCGCTTTTTTCTTGGGTACAGCACAAGTTCTTTGTGCTATTCATTTCACAAAATTATTCTTTGTACAATTCAAACAAATGATCTCTTTCTTTCTCACTAAAAAGCCTTCACTTCTTACTTCTTCAAGCATCTTCCATTTCGAACTCCACTCTGCACATTTTCACTCTCAGCTTCCATTCGCACTTTATTCTTTTGTGGTACAACTACTCTATCATTTACTTTGGCATCAAACCGCACACCTACCTATTCATAGATATATATTCGCCATTAAATATTATTTCTCTTCACTTTCTTTCATATCCATTCAATCTCTTGTATAATCTTTACATCAGTTGGCTTTCTTTCATGCATTAGAATAATTTCTGCATTCTACATTCAAATCTTCGTCAAAATTGCTTGATGTTTTCAAGAACAGAAAAATTTTCTATTGGAATGCGTGAAAAGTAAGAATATATGCAATAACATGTAACTGTTTCTCTAGAATTTAAAAACATCAAATAGCATCCATTTGCCACACTTCAATTAATCTAAAAAAATATCGTTATAAGACTAAACAACTAAACAATTCAATGAAATGTTTGCAAATATTTATGCATTGTGAAAACATAAATTATGTCTTACACACGAAAACTTCCCGCGATTACACACGAAAACTTTCCCCTATAAAAGACAACTCATCAACCTGAAGCAGATTCCTTCATCATACAATCCTAAATCAACGAAGTTTCACTATTGTCTTTCGTACAAATATTTTTGCTTTGTTTCAAGTAGAGAGTAAACTTTTATCACCACTTCAAATATTAACTTTGCCATTGGAGCACACAACTGTTCTCTGCATACATCTTCTGCATTGCTAGTTAATTTCATATTTATCTCTCTGCTTAATCTTTGTATTGGTTTTATTTCTTACCTTATAATGATTTCTACTTCCTGCTTTCTTAACTTCGTTTAAAATTGTTTTAAAGCTTTTAAAAGCAATCCAAATTTTATTTTGAAATGCGTGAACTGTAAAATTAGTATGTAAATTAAAATTGAAATATTGGCAGAAGAGTTTCAAAAATCATTTCATTTAGAGTTTTGGAAAAAGTTTAATGTGATTATCATGTTAATGTTAGAGGACTGAAAATACTACAGTTTGAACATTTAGAAATCTTTCTCCATCTTTAAAAATATAGAATGTACTGCCAAATATAAATTTTGCCCAGAGAGTGAAAGCGACGGTTTTTATATGAGATTCTCATTCACATAACTGTGGGCAAAATGAAGTTCATTGGGAAGCTTTCGAGACACGCTGATATTCTCATTTCCACTTATAAAGAAGATTCAAATGGAACAGAGACCTGTTCATAAACAGGAAGGGAGTTGTTAAAATGAATTTTTTTCACCATAATGGATCTAAGCAAAAAAAAAAACATCGATAATGAAATGGAACGAAAACTGAAAAAAATTAATTTATATCCAGTAAATATTTGTTTATTTCTTAAACTTCAGAACTAGATGTCACAAAGAAAACTTTCTAGATATACAGAAAGCGCAGTTTATGCTATGGTGCATTGAAAGCATGTCTTATGAGACAAGAACACACCAATTATTAATTCTTTGATGAACTGTCTCAAATCGCACATTGGTAATCATTCACTGAGAGAGAAGAACGAAACTTGAAGTCGTTGAAAAGAACTCGTCAAACCAGAAGATAACAGGAGGATAAACATTGTTCTTTAATTCCTCTATAACCACGTTGATATTAAAATAACAGTTAACAGTTCGCTTTTGTAATTTTTTTCTCTCAAAACCAAAGCATCATATTAACGTTTCCCCTGTCACAAAAAGCATAACATATCTACTGATTACTTTTGAATGGATCCGACTCACCTGAATCGCGCAGATCCTCAATCACATCACTGGCAAGATCCACAACCGCCACACGTGCACAGTAGTGTCACAGATCCGCGGCGCAACGTCGCAGCTGTGCTGCCACTGTCGGAGCTGTGCTTTACCTTACTGAGAGAAGTCGACTGCTGGCAGGTAGCCCAACGCATGGCGCTGAGGCCAGCCAATGCCAAGCCACGCTGACGCTCTTCTGCACTCGAGCTTCCGCCTCTGCCGCCACCGACACTGCTCTTTTCGCTACCTGCTTTCTTCCTCCGCGCAGTGACATCTCTGTAGGGCGACGCTAATCCGTCATGTGGATGGAGGTCCCTTATCTGCGCGAGGCAGAAAGGCAACTTGGCCCGACAATGTCCAAACATGTGATAAATGCAGTCGATCGGTAAACGTCTTTGATGGCTTTTGTAGTCATGACCATCGAGCGAAACTTCCGATCTTTGGGGGCAGGGACCGAGAAGAGTAATGCGATAAAATGCGTCCTGCTCGCTTTCGACAGTAAGGATTCCTAAACTTGGGACATGAAATCCCGTTTCACCTTTGTAAATACACCGACCGTATGGCTACTAAAATTTTGTACTCCAAAGAAAATGATGTTCCTTTGGTAAAAGCATGTCTTTGAATATTTTTTTTTTCTCAGAGAACTTTTACTTAAACTGCAAACCACACAATCGAAGGAAGATGTAGGGCAAAGGTCTTTTTAAGAATAATAGTAACTCTCTACTGGAATATAAGAAATCGTTAATAAAGTGCATATTTTTTTGAAACAAATTTTGTTTTATTTCTTCTAGGAGTTGTAGAATTTCTTTCACCGAAATAAATACATTATAATGGGATAAACCTGTCCCATTTATGCATTATTTTGTCAATATTTCCTGATTGTTTTGAAACAGAAAATCTAAGCAAATATTCTAAGTGCAGATCAATAAGCCAGGAAGTGTGTTTAATTTCCGTTAATCTTATCTTGATGAAAGTTGCAGGGAACAAATAAGTAGATTAAAGAACTAATATACACCCAATTCTGTTTTCACATGGATTTTTTTACACGATTTAGAAACGATTTGGAAAAAAATTCCAAATCTCTTTTTACATGATTTAGTTTGATCTAACACGGTTCAAACGGCGCCTTTTTAAAAATCTCCATTTGAATTTAATTCTGAAAATATATTCATGTTCAAGGAAAAATTTCTAGAATTTACATTTATGAAAAAGATGCTGCTTTTACATTCATATATTTCGAAGTAGTTTTAACTTTGAAAATGCACCATTGATACACATTTTGTTCACTAAAATCCCCAAAATGAAAACTACACTAACATAAACTACACAACAAGTTTTCTCTATTTTATTCTCTATTTTATGGAAAAATTATACAAAACCTACTTCATTCGGAATAAAGTGGCAGCATTGAGTTCCGGTAATTCCCCTCAATTTTATCTTCAATACATACGTTAGTCTTGATCTCTCATTTCGTGTTTAAAGTTAGAAGTGTTTATATGTTTAATAGAAGATATCGAAAAAAAATTTTTTTGTTTTTCGAAGTTTTGCATGCATAAATTACCTATCAGCATAATTAAATTTTGCTGATAGGTAATTTACAATTTTTCATCATCTGATTTATTAACTACAATTCAAATATTTTCGGTAAGCCTTACCACGATGACGGATAATTCAACTATTCAAAAACAGAAAAAAAAACTATCTCTTTGGATACTAAGATCCAAATTTTAGATCGTCTTGCAACTGGAGAAGGTTCAACATTCATGGGTAAATATGGTATGGTACTGGGTTTTCACGTCTGGACCCAATCTTCTGTTTTTTGATATGTACTGTATTTTTTACACGGTTTTTTTTGCACGGTTTTTTCCGGAACTTGATGATGCGGAGTTTTTTCCGGAATCAGTTTTCCGGAACTTATATACTATGTAAAAACAGAATTGGGTGTATATACGTATAGCACAGGCTAATAGAGAAAGATGTTGTTTTTCAAAAATAGGAAATTCTGAAACTGAAATTAACAGGAATTGTTTAAAACAATACTTTAGAGACGTGTTATAATTTCAACACCGTTAATGAGTTTTCAACAAAAAAAACAATGATCTAATTAAAACTCTTGTTCTATTTTTCGCAATTGAAAATCGATATTTAATAAATTCTTAGTCTAACCTCCCATCACAGAGGAAGACCATGTCAGAGACTTTTGAGACGCCCTTTTTCCCCTTAAGGGTTACTCAATGACAATCAGTGATGTAGACCTCGTGGAGCAGCGCCATTTTATGCTCTGTTCATTGAAATAATTGAATGGTTATTTGAAATAGTTGAATGGTTGTTGAATAGGTCGTATAAAGTTCCTTCTTACTAATAAAATTTGCATAGTTTGCGAAACTTTAAAAAAAGCAACTTCATTTAAGAATAAATATATATATTATTCAATATATGGGTATTTCTGGCTTTTAAACACATATTTTTCCTGATTAGTTAAAATATATTATGCAACAAAGAAAATTACTTGTTAAGTAGTTCTTTTAATTGCCTTCTGCGAATATTTAACCACGTACTACGTCCAATACACCCTCGCACATGTTAGCAGCAAATGCTTCACCTAGAGCTTTGCCATTCCGTCCTTGTGGGTACATTGATTTGCGGTTATAAAACAACAGTGGCCCACTTTTTTTAGAATAGTTTTCGTTCATTTTCTCATTCGGAAAATTCAGCTTGGATCTGCATTACTTTTTCTGCAATTTTTCCTTTTTATTTTATTTGTTACACTTTAAGTTAATAAACTGAAAGTTACCAGCTAAGATTCTTAAAATATGCAGTTTGTAGATATCTGTGTTAAACAGTAAAATAAACCAAGAACACCTTTCAAGATACGTTTCAAATAGTTGATTAAAAGAAGGCATGCTAAATGAACTTGTACCCCAGTAGAAATCGTAGAAATTGAATAATTTTCAGCTTATTTTTTCACTCTGAAAAAAATAAGAATAAAAATATATATTTAAAATATAAGACATAATATACAAGATATAATATAAATATAAGAATAAAAATATATATTTAATGTATATTATATATATATATATAATATATTATAAAAAATAAGAATAAAATAATATTCTAATAAAATTAATAATAATATTTTACTCTGCTCCTCTGAAGGGAGCTTTTGGCGATTTAATGATATCAAATTTTTAGATTTAATATCTTAGGTTAGTCAAATGAGTGAAAGTTAAGTCTCCTGTATTGCTCCTAACCTTTAGACCTTAACTCCAATTAGGAAAGAAAAGGAGTCAGTAATGGAAATCGATATTGAACAACAACTCTTGTAACTCTCATTAAGAGAGAATTGAATCTCACAATCGATACTTCATTCAGATCGAAAATCAGATTAAAAAAATAATGGGACCATAGAATGCACAGAGAAAGTCTCAGCACAGAGAAATTATGGACAAGTCAGTTTTTTTTTTACTTTTTTTTCTCTGGAGAGAGTGGAGGGGAACACGATGTATCCCCCTCCCCCTACTACCTCCAGCGCCTTACCTAGATACAGTTGTAATCCTTGTTATTTTGGTATGGTGATTCCTCCCATCATTGTTTATATTTTAGGCTTCAGTACCTGGACGATTTCATAGTCTAAGAAATAATAGAAATCAGGGCTATTCAGATGACTGTAGCGAGCAAAGAATGAAAATATCTGTGGTCGCAGAAAATGTCTAAAAAATGCAAAATATGGAAAATGCATTTGTTTTTCCAAAATAAATTTGGAAAGGAAAAAAAAGTGAAGAAGAAAGAATATTGGGACAAATATAAAAATGCAGTTTTGTGTTTTTTACCCTCTTTCAACTCTGGCACACGAAGATTAATAAAACTGGAAAATATTTTAAAATCTTGCCCACTTTAAAAAATTGAGTAGTCCTGATATCGATTGATAAGTGTTTCCATATTTACTAATACCTATGAAACGCACTATATTATGTATAAAAAAGTCAAGTATAAAAAATAAATACCCCCTCAAGCAGCTGCTTGCCACAGAGGTGGCAGGACTTCAGCAGAAAAACGACACAAACAGCCATGCCTTACCGGGGCTCGAACCCAAGTCCCTTAGATCAGTAGCCAAGCGCGCTAATCACTCGGCCACGGGACGGCCAAGTATAAAGCATTTAAAAAATAAATAAAAAATTTCCCAGTTTCTTTCCTTGTTATTCTCAATATTGCCTTTATGAAATTCTTGTTTGTTTCACTGAATATTTATCTGCTGAGTTTTCTTTCTGTTCGTTTCAAGAATTTCCCTTTTTGAGATGAGAATTAGAAACATCAAGCTCTTAACGTGATAAACAATTTCTTTTGAAACAACTAAAATTTCGCTCATTCTATTCTTTTGCGTTTAAGCAGCTTAACTTATTAACTATTAATTTAATAACTAGACTTCGAAATATTAAATAGTTTCTTTATTATGTGCTACTCATAATTAGTTCCTTAATTTTATTTTTCGTTTCAGAGTAAATAAATATCAAGCATTTAAGCTGACATTCCAATAACATTCGAAAAATCACGCCGCACAGCAACTTCCTATTTATATAGTCGTAATTTGAAATTCGGAAAGAAAAAGATTAGTTAATCGTCTTTGAGCAGGAATTTGAATAGAGGGAGATCGAATTTCTTTTCGCAAGTGATTTTCGCGTTTAGCTTTTTATTAATTTCGTCAATGCTTCAAAAACCTTTCATTTACATCAAATTCAGTCAGCTTTTTTCAAAACATGCTTTCAGTCGGCGGCCACTTGATTGGGAAGCAGACTCATGTTGCGCCAATAAAAAGAGAGATTCGGAGTTCAATTACTTCGTAAATAGCTTTTTGTGGAAAACATGAGACTGAAGATAAAATTCTCACTCAAATGGAACAAAATATCGACCTTTACACATAATCATCATCATCATCCTCAAGCAGCCATGGGCTACGGAGGTGCAACCAAACCGTGCAATTTAGTTCTCCAAGCAAGTCTATCCTGAGCTACATCTACTACATCTGGCCATTGCACACCAATTCTAACAAAGTCCTGTTTGACATTGTCTGCCCACCGCATCCTAGGTCTCCCCTTCTTTCTGAGGCCTTTAGGCACACTGTTCATAACCCTATTCGCCAATCTATAATTATTCATACGGGCAACATGGCCAAACCAACGGAGTCTCTCTCTGCACAATATGCTGCTTAAAGGAGGTTGCAAACTCCTTTGCCTAACCTCATCATTAGTTGCAAAGTTGAACCACCTAATGCCCAAGATATTGTGTAAGCATCTGGAATCAAAAGCATCTAGTTTCCTATTATCTTGTTTACAAAGTGTCCAAGTTTCACTACCATAACTAACCCTAGAAAGAACCAAACTATTATACAGTCTAATTTTAGTCTTTAGGTGTATACGCCTATTTCTCCACACTCTCCATAGATTCTTAAAAGTCCCGGCAGCAATCAGTATTCGTCTGTTAATCTCATGCCGCACATCACCATTATCTGTTACATAGCTCCCAAGATAATTAAACTGTGACACCTGCTCAAAACTGCAACCATTCAGATTTTCTGAATCACAACCTGCCTGACCAATTTTCATCACTTTAGTTTTCTCTCTGTTTATAACCAAACCTACTCTACTACCAGTCTCATCAACAGCTCGAATGAAAGAGTTCACTCATCAACATCATTTGCCAAAAGGGCTAAATCATCAGCATAATCTAAATCAAAAATTTTCGTATCTCCAGTCCATTTAAGGCCAAAATCTTTCCCTTGAAGTGAATTTCGCATAACATAATCAATAACCAAGCTAAAGAGAAAAGGAGAGAAAATGCACCCTTGTCGAACACCAGAAGTAATGCTAAACCAATTGCTGCAAGCCCTACCAACTCTCACACACGACTGTGTTATTATAGAGAGCTTTCATTATGTTAACTAACTTGTCAGGTATACCATATGATCTCACAATCAACCACAAATTATGACGATCAACAGAGTCGAAAGCCTTTTTGAAATCAACAAAGCTAGCAACCAAAGGTTTCTGAAACTCTAAACATTTCTCAAGAATCTGCCTAAGTGAAAATATCTGATCCACACATTCCCTACCACTTCTGAATCCACATTGCTCATCACGCAATTGACTGTCAACCAGATTGTTAATTCTATTGAGCACAATCATGGAAAGAACTTTACCTGGAACAGAGAGTAGGCTGATACCCCTATAGTTATCACAAGAACTGCGATCACTATTTTTGAAAATAGGGATAACAATAGCTCTGGTAAAATCGTTAGGAACCATGCCTTTATCAGAATTTTAGTCATCCAAGTGGTAACCGAAACATTCCCAGCTCTAAGCATTTGCGTAGTAATTTCATCTACCCCTGGGGATTTATGTAGTTTAAATTTAGAAACAGCCAAAATAACTTCAGATTGTGTTATAGGGCCAACATTAAAGCCACCAATGCATCTATCATCATTGCAAACAATGGGAGTAGAACTTACTACATTGTTTAGAACATCACTGAAATGCTCAGTCCACCTAGACATGACAGAATCCTTCCCTTCTATAACCTTACCTTGTTTATACTTCAATCCTTGTATACCTGTCCGTTTTCTACCACACAAAACATTAACTATCTAGTACAGCTCTCTGCTGTTGTGCTGTCTAACTGCTCCTCGGCTTTGTCAGCCAAACCATCAAGCCAAAGATTCTTATAAGCAGCTAACTGATCTTTTACACGTTTATTAAGATCTCTCTAATGCTTTCTATTAGGACTAGTAGCGTATTGATTAAGGACATTTCTGCAGTTCTTTCTTTCCGAGATAAACTCAAGTGCCTTATCACTCAGATAATTCTGGCTCTTCTGCTCCTTTTTTCCTAAAAGAGTACTGTTAGTGTCCAAAAAAGCCTGTTTAAAATGATCCCATTCTTCCTCAATTTCAGTAGTAAGCAAACCATAACTGTCATAATGACTAAGTAACCTATCATGGTAAGCTTTGGCTATAACTGGATCTTTCAGAGCTTCAGTATTAAAAGTCAATTTTTTAACCCTGGCACAGCACTTTTTAAGCTTAAGTTGCAAGACACTTTTAACAAGGTAATGGTCAGATCCAATTTCTACTCCCCTATACGCCCTGGTATTTCTAACAGAACTAGCCCATTTGCTGTTAATTAATATGTAATCAATCATATTCTTATGCAGCCCATCAGGTGAAACCCATGTGTACTTACGTATGTCGCGGTGTTTGCAATAAGTGTTCGTTATTCTGAATCCATTGAGTTTACTTACCTTTAGGAGACGTTGCCCATTGCCATTGCAGCTACCAATACCAAAAGGGCCTATTACTCCTCCCCAAAGGTCAGAGTCGTCACCAAGAACAAGGGTAATATCTCCTTTCTTGACAGAATTCACAATATCCTGAAGTTGTTAATAAAACCTATCCTTATCATCCTCATCGGCATCCTCAGTGGGAGCATAACAGCAGATAACATTCAAGTCTTTAACGCTTGTCTGAAATTTTGCTGTAAGAAACCTTTCATTAATGCACTCATTCAATTCAATTTACTTTTTTCCGTTTTGCATTTCATACAATTTGAGGTTACAGATAACAATTCTTTTTTAATATATTTCAGTTGTAAAAATTTAAAAATAAAATTCTTATGTTTGTTTAACTGTACATTTGTCAAATAATTAAATATAAGATAATAAAATGTATAATATTCTCACATTTTTATTTGTTATTACAAGTAATATTTGAAATATTAGCCATCCACAAGATTATCAAATTCACCTGTGAAAATGTAATTTTGAAATATGATATCATAAAATTCATTTCACTTGTAAAAAATTAAAATTTTACATTTATAATGACTATTAGTTAATAAATAGCATCAATATTCATCATATGTATAACTAACAAGAAATAGAAAATATTTTAATCATTTTTCTTTATTACGGATAATTTAAATATCAATAAATTCATCAATGCATATTTTAATAATTTAAAAAATTTATATATTTTAATTTATTTTTTTACTATTCCTGAAAATTTATTAAATGTTTTCAGAAATATATATAATGTGGCTGTGTAATACTTCTCCTAGTGTGCAGAACAATTTGGCTAAGCCATCTTGTATTAAGACTAGAGGTTTTAACATTACTTTCACCCGCAACTTTTCCTCTTCAAGGAATGCGATATGAACTACAATTATATTCCGTGTTTATTCAAAATAATTATCCATACATAGTTATAACACATTTAGAACTACATATCTATATTTGTCGATCTGACTTCAAACAAAAATTTACTTTTTAACAGATACTTCTGAAAGAGTGGCTCAGAAGATTCGAGTTCGAACCTGTAACAACCCACAAGCTAATAATACACAGTCATGTACTCACTAACTGTAGCTTGATGAGTAGATGATTTAATAATAGACAAATGCAAATTTGGTTTAAACAATAACAAAAAAATTTAAATTTATTCAAATTTTCAAATCAACATAATTCCTCCACCAACTTATAAAGGTAGATAAATTCACATTACAATACGCTATCATACTTCCAATCCACTCAAATAAATTGAATTAAAAAGTGACAGTCAAAATATTAAAGAAAAGTGACAACAATCAGATTAATACGAATTAAAATGATTATACCCTGATTGAAGATTTATCCATAACGAAAACGGAGTTCCACTGGACTACAGTTGTACACTCGGAAACAAACAATTATTTCGAAGACAGGAGACCTAACACGGTTCCTATTAGCACCATCACCCCGCACAGAATCCCTTTGCCGGTTGAAGCGAGGAAATAACTCAGGCAACTCCGGGAATTCTCAGACACTAGGGACCAATTAGATACCATCCCCTGGCAAACACAACGTCCGCAGTTAGTACACGAGTGGGACGGAGTCTTGTTGCCAGAACCCAAAAGTAAAAAAAATGAAATTACAAATACCAATAGGTCCGCGACCTATCATCCCTCCCTTCTTTAAAATAAGCTAACGCCCCTGGGTGTTGTCACTTATTACATCCCGAAATGAAAATGGAGTGGTACAGATATTGAAACTTATCCAATATAAAATAAAAAAAAATCTACATAATTCTTCTGTTTTTCTTTCAAAAAGAAAAAGCACACGCAGTTTATCGGACCGAAAGTAATGTCCAAATACATAAGAATTCTTGGTCTTCTTAATGATGATCCAGGGGTTTCTCCAAAATTTCACCGGACACCGGAAATAAGTGTCAGTGGAGTAATTCCACACATATACACTCACAAAATAAATTTAACATTCATTTGGTTATAACAAAATATTTAATGTGAACGTTTAAAATATGATAACTAACAATATATAAATCAATATCAACTTACACGCAGAACAATAGCATATTGATTACAGATAGCAAGATAAATAATGATTATGGGGTATAACATACTTTATTATACACATCATAAATGTTCATAATATATACTATGTGGGCTAACTTAGATTTGTCAGATCTATATTCGTGATCTCAAAACAAATCTTTTATCAAGTAGTAAAATTCTGTTTCTAGTACAGTATTTCGCCATACTACTAGTTATTTGATACTTGGAAACTGAGCAATGCCAATATTGAGATGTATCAATACTTGTCATTTACATCAATCTTTGACATAAATCTTCAGCTATGAATGGCATGATGGGAGAAATAACTCTGATGAATATCTCTACGCAAGTGGGGAGGGGTGGCTCAGTCGGAGCGCGCCAGGCTCGTAATCTGTAGTTCCCAGGTTCGAGTCCCAGCTGGGTCAGCGTTGAGATTTATCTCCGCAAAATTCCCCGCCCTGCCCACGGTCAGTAGGGGACACCGATGGGCTTGGAAAGGTCGCCGTCCGTCGAATGGGACGTTAAGCCGTGGCCCCCGTGCGCGTTAAAGAACACGCTGGATGGTCTTGACGGGAGGCTACCATCTGTCTCCCAACAGCTGTTCCAGTGGGTCCCCTCCCCCAACCTTCTCTGTGGCCTGGCCATTTAGCCCATGGTGTGCAAAAAAGTGCGGTTCAGAGGTAAAACAACCCAACTCTACGCAAGTTTGCATTATTCCACCTACTAAGTATATTATCTTCATGTTCAAACTTTGGAACAAGTTTCCATACTCTCAAAATTATCATTAAAATTCAAACTAATACACTGTTAAAAGAAAATAAGTCGGACAATGTTAAACATCAAATTGTGAAACTCTCATTCACATACGGTAATCAAAACACATCTTTCCGATGAAGATACAAATATTCATCAAAGTCGAAATCTTATTTCCATTGGCACTGAGCCAAAACTGCTCTTAATTCACAGCTAATCGAGATGCAGGCAGAAAAGCAAAGTTCAACTTCTTCTCGTGCTGTTACGTCATCTCCGTAGGTTCTTACTCTCCCAGCCACGGAGTTATAAGGTACGACGATATACCACGAGTTCAGCGATTGATCTATTCTCTGAGAACGAAGTTGAATGCAAACAACATATACTTCACAGAATAATGGAAATAAATTCAAATTCTCCAGTATAAATCATATTCATACATTTAAACAATTTCTTAAGTTAAAAACACTTAGTTAGTTTTGAAGACATATAACATTTCTGACAACATTTTTCACTAACTCTAAACAAATGTCTAATTAATTTCCACTTAAATAAATTTTTATCCTTAGTTTCAAATAAATATATTCTTTAACTATTCTGGCACATCATCCATTTTTCGTCAGAGACCCTTTCTGTTTCCGTATGCAATTTCTGTTCGATCTACTTTCTTTCACATCCATAAAAAGGTTTAGTTGCAATTTTCCTTACAGTTGAAGAAACAGAAGTGAAATTCTGACTAATTTGAGCCAAACAAAAATTTGAGCGCTTGGCTCAAATGAACCAAGAGTCAGAATGGAAGGTTTCAGAAGTTGGGAAAAGGTTTTTTCTTTTTGAAGAAGTGAAACTAAAACAATTAGAGAGGTGGAAAGTTCACAGTGAAAAAGATATATTCCTTATTTAGGATTTCTCTGAAGTTCTCTAATGCTCGTTCAATCGATCTCATTCATGTCATAGCGGAACGATTCATCACGTGTGCATTCTAACAGGTACCGATCACCTAGTATATTTTCTTCTGAAGGTACCACTTCAATTTCTTCGGACAGTTTCTCTTCCGAAGTAAAGAGTATCAGGGGTTGTGCGCCAGAAGATTCTTTAAAGTCGGCTTCTTCGTCAACTTCTGAGTTCTCACTTTCTGACCAATTTTCGAAACATTGGAGGGATTGAACTCTTCCGAAGACATCCCTAGGTCGTAGATTATATCTGGACGTTTGTCGTGTCTCACTTTTTACAACTTTGGGTATAGTCTGTGAACTCTGTTAATTTGTAGTATACTCATCCCTTTGCAATAGCGTTAGTGGTATCTTAACAGATAAAGATTCGATTGATTGTTCCTCAGCCATCGCATGTTGTCTTTTCGGTTATCCTCCATACGTTGTGAAGTGAAATCCTTCATCTTCGGCTCCGTCTACTTCCTCCAAAATTTTATCGACGGGATTCTTAATTATGTCCCCTTTCTAGCAATATAAGCAATAATATGGATTCCTCATCAACTACGAATTCCTCAAATGGTCTGTGCAGATTTGCTTTAAACAAACGATTCACGTGTACAATCTTCACCTTTTTCGGGTCTCGAATTAAAGAAATTTCAAACGTGACAGGGGAGAGCTGTTTAGTGACTCTGTATGGTCCACTTGACAGTCTAGCTAACTTCTTGCTTCGCCCCGGTTTTACTGTGTATATAGGTAAACTGAGGAACCTAATTTTATCTGTTTATCTTTCGCTCTCTTACTTCTCTGCAAATGCTTTTTTTCAGACGCTTGTTCGAGATTTTCTTTCACCACTTCATATGCACGTTGCGTCCTTCCCACAAATTGTTCCGAATAGGTTTGAACATCTGCATACGACAATTGTTGTGGGGCTGTGAAAAGATCATGGGGTAGAGTGAGGTCTTTTCCGTACATTAAGAAATTTGGGGTTTCTCTTGTACTGGAATGAACTGTGGCACGATACGTCATCATGACAAATGCAAGATGTTCATCCCAATCTCTCTGATTTTCAGACACAAGATGGGACATTACTTTCTGTGTTTTTTTTTAAATTTAGAATTGAATGCTACAAATATGTAATTTTCTTAATTGAAGAATATGTAAAATATTTTATAAAATCTAATACTGTCATATTTTTTCTTTTTTAACATATTTCTAATTACTTTACTCTGTGTAAAAATAAGTGGTTTAATATGACTTAAATATGATCATCCCCACGATATTAATCCATATTTGAAATATCATTTAATCCAAACATTATATATTAATTTTCAATGTACAATGTTAAAAAATTTTGAATGAAATATAAATTAAATAAAATTGCGTTTAATATTTTTATGAAGTATTCAATACGTTTTTTCCAGGTTAAAAGGCTCTAATATACATTCCTAAACACTTCTAATTATCAACACCCTCAACTGCCTTGCATAAACATGCGGAACCCATACATTTAATATTATGATAGAATAATTTACATTCAAATATATTTGGAATGTTGAATTTCAATGTAAAGTATAAATATTTCGTTTATCTACAAATAATATTGTTTTTTTTATAAACCACTGTCTAAGTTTCTTTAAATCTTCATTAACGTCAGTTATTAAAATGACTTACTTTTTAGACATAAACACCAATACTGTTTCATCAGCAAATGTAATTATTTTGTCTTTTATATCCAAATCGCAGAGATCATTAAAAGACACATTGAACAAAACGGAACCTAATACTGAACCTTGTGGTACACCATATTTTATATTAATTTCTTTGCAGTAATAATCTCTTATTTTTACTATATGACCCCTATTCATTAAATAGGATTGTAACCAGTTTAACATATTGCTTCTAATTACATAATTTTCTATTTTAATTAGAAGTAACTCATGTGAAACCGAATAAAATATTTTTATATCTAAAAATATTGCAACAATAGTTAAATTATCATTGATAGCACTATAAACTAATGATGCTAGTCTTAGTATTGCATCATAATCGTTGTCGTCATCGTCAACATCCTCAAGTAGCCATGGGCTACAGAGGTCCAACCAGATCTTTCAATTTATTTCTCCAAGCGTATATGTCTCGATCTACATCTGCTGCATCTGGCCACTGCATATCAATTCCAAAAAGGTCCTGTTGACATTTTCTGCAAACTGCATCCTTAGTCTCCCCTCCTTCTGAGGACTTTAGGCACACTGTTCATAACCTTATTCGCTAATTCATAATTATCCGTAAGGACAACATGACCAAACCAACGGAGTCTCTCTCTGCACAATATAATGCTCACAGGAGGTTCCGACTCCTTTGCCTAATCTGATCATTGCTCACAAAGTTAAACCACCTAATGCCCAAGATACTGCGTAAGCATCTAGAATCAAAAGCGTCTAGTTTCCTGTTATCTTGTTTACAAAGCGTCCAAGTTTCACTACCATAACTAACCCTAGAAAGAACCAAACTATTACATAGTCTAATTTTATTCTTTAGGTGTATACGTCAATTTCTCCACACTCTTCAGAGATTCTTAAAAGTCCCGGCAGCAATCCCTATCCGTCTGTTAATCTCATGCTGCACATCACCAGTATCTGTTACATAGCTCCCAAGGTAATTAAACTGTGACACCTGCTCAAGACTGCAACCATTCAGATTAACTGAATCACAGCCTACCTGACCAATTTTCATCACTTTAGTTTTCTCTCTGTTTATAACCAAACCTACTCTACTACCAATCTCATCAACAGCTCGAATGAAGTAGTTAATCTCATAAACATTACTTGCTAAAAGGGCTAAATCATCAGCATAATCTAAAGCAGAAATTTTAAGATTTCCAGACCATTTAAGGCCAAAATCTTTCCCTTCAAGTGAATTTCGCATAACATAATCAATAACCAAACTAAAGAGAAAAGGAGACAAAATGCAGTCGAACACCACAAGCAATGTTAAATTAATTGCTACAAGCCTTACCAACTCTAACACATGACAGTATTATTATAGAGAGCTCTCATTATGCTAACTAACTTGTCTGGTATGCCATACGATCTGACAATCAACTCCAAATTATGACGATCAACAGAGTTAAAATCCTTTTTGAAATTAATAAAGCTAGCAATAAAAGGTTTCTGAAACTCTAAATATTTCTCAAGAATCTGCCTGAGTGAAAATATTTGATCTACATATCCCCTACCCCTTCTGAATCCACATTGCTCATCACGCAATTTCCCGTCAACTAGAATCGTAATTCTATTAAACACAATCAAGGCAAAGAACTTTATCTGGAACAGAAAGTAGGTTGATACCCCCTTTAGTTATCACAAGAACTGCAATCACCTTTTTTAAAAATAAATAAAACAAAAATAATTACCCCCTCAAGCAGCTGCTTGCCACAGAGTTAGGGATAATAATAGCTCTGGTAATAACTTTAAGAACCATGCTTTATAATAAAAGATATTTAAAAATTTCGATCATCCATGTGGTAACTGAAACATTCCCAGCTCTAAGCATTCCAGTAATAATTGTATCTACCCCTTGAGATTTGTGTAATTTGAGTTTAGAAATAGCCGAAATAACTACCATTACAGCCAGTAATGCACCTATCGTCATTACAAACAATGGGAATAGAACTAACCACATTGTTTCGCATATCACTGAAATGCTCAGCCCACCTAGCCATGAGAGAATCATCACCTTCTATAACCTTACCTTGGTTATCCTTCAATCCCTATATACCTGTCCGTTTTCAACCATAAAAAACTTTAATTGTTACAGCTCTCTGCTGTTGTGCTGGCTAACTGCATCCTCGGCTTTGTCAGCCAAGCCATCAAGCCAAAGATTCTTATACCTAGGTATCATTTGCAGACCACTCTTCAGTTCCTTCTAAAATCAAACATTCTTTTCTAAAACCAAACTAATGTTTAGAAAAAGTGATATTTTTGTTTGAAAAATTAAAAATTAAATTTTTTATTATTTTTTCAAAACATTTTGAAAATATTCATTTTAATATTACTGATCTAAAGCTGCCCATATTAGAATGTACACCTCCTTTATAAACAAGAATAACGGTTGATTTTTTAAAATATTACTAGGGAAACAACTTCTATATGATGACAAATTCTGAAGATGACATAGTAACCCTACAATTTCAAAATTTTCTCTTTTATATTTTTTTTTGGAAATGTAGTTATCTTCATTAGTCTTATTTAGTTGTAAAATTTTAATTGCATTATTAATTCCTCTTCTGTTGCATAGTCAATGAAAATGAATTCAATGATGTCTGTAACTGAACATCTATATCATTATTATACTTGAGAATATATCTTTTTAATCTAGAGTTATTTTTGTAACGAGTTTATTAAATATGTCAGCCAATAGGATAGGATTTTCGTCATAAGAATAAAGAGCATTGTCAATTTTTATTTCCATAGGAAAGGTCAAAATATTTTTGATTCCTACCAGTTAATTTATTTATAAGATTCCAGCATTATTTTATATTACCATTATTGTTTAAAACTTGTTTCCTAGAAAAATCTGTTTTTGTTCCCCCAATTAATTTTAATACTAAATTTCTATATTTATTAAAAGGAATTTTCAATTTAATATTAAAAGTTTGTTTTTTAATAAATTACACAATTTTTCGTTCTTTAATTGGATTTATAATTGTATTACCTATCCATGTTTTTAATCTTTTATTTTCATTGCATATTTTTATAGTATGTTTCGATATATCAGTTAGTTTTTTTAATTGTCCTGAGAATAATTTAAACAATATATTTATATCGCTTTCTATCTTAAAACCATTCTAATTTTTATTCCTGAATAATTCTTTTAGTATTTTATTATCCCTTTTATATTTATTTTATAATCGTTTTACGTTTTTATCTAAACCAGATTTAAAATTTACACATGGGAAATATGAGCAGTAATGTTTAGTTTCATTATATATGCAAAGTCGAGACAACCTTTTGATACATTTCTGGTAATTTCCTTATGACAGACATGAAATCCATTTCATTCAATTAAATGTAAATAATCATATTTATTTCCGTTATTTCCTTCCAAATCAATATTCATATTGCCTACTATCAATATATTAATTTTATATTTCAATTATATTATTATATTCCTACGATCAATATATTTATAAATATTTTCACATTATTATTAACTATCAATATATTTATCAATATTTTCACATTATTATTAACTATCAATAAATACCTATACATCATTATTAATGTTTAAAGAATCTAGTTAAAAAATTTTTGCTATGTAGGAATGCAGTCTGTAGATTGTGATTAAAACAAACAATATATTATTCAATTTAAAGTACTTTCAACCATATCTGCAGTAGTAAAGATATTAGTATAGCCATAAACTGTTATATATTGCTTAACAAAACAATTACTCCACTACATCGCTTATCATTTTGAAAATTATGATATGTTTTATAAGTTGGTATAAAATATAAATTCAATTCATTATTACCAATCCAGATTTCTGTTAAAATCATAATCTCAGGGAAAAAAATCCATTAAATATAAAAACAGGAAAGAGGGGACAACAATTAAATTAATCCGATTAACCATTGTATAATACCTTTTCTAGAACAATCTATTTAGAACAGACCCGCCTTATTATCCATTGTATAATATTTTATTAATGAATATAATGTTCTAGATAGAATAATTCTAAATAGATATAAATTCTAATAGATAGAATAATTCTAAATAGAATGTTCTAGATAAGATATTATACATTATTAACCATTGTATAATATCTTATCTAGAACATTCTATTTAGAACAGACCCGCCTTATTATCATAAATATTATTACATTCTATTGTTTTAACTGTATATTCTTCATGTTGAGTAACAATTTTGAAGTCACATTCTCCTTTAATATAACAATTACACATTTGAATCGCTTCATTCGTCATTTATTTTTACTCTGCTGATTTTCACAGAGCAGTTTGAAATCTTCGAAATTTATAATTCGTAATATTGTTACGAATTAAAATGGAAGTGCACTCAACGTGAATTCAAGTAAATATTTAACAATGTTAATTACAAAACAATGCAATTTATTACAAAAGTATGGATGAAATTATACAATATACAAACTAAGTCAACCGTCACGAAACTCTATAAGAATACAAAGATAAACTTTCAGAAGAATCCATCATCTCAATTCTATTCGCACCCAAAGCACAAAACAAGGCTAATATCATTCAATGAACAATAAACTCATGTTGGTAAATAAATATTCAATCTAACGAGAATATCCTTATCAATTCCTAAACAAACTAAATAACTATGCACTAAATGACTTCGTTCTAAGGTTTTAGTCATCAAGTACTCCAAAACTGCGGTTAAGTATACTGGTTTCTTAGAACCAATTCTTTTCAGACGTTGATCACCATGCACAAGTCGATAAATTCTTCTTTTCCTTTACTAGTTTACTAACACGATCCACATTAATAAACTAATCAACCTCCAGCTCCCAACTTCTTTTTTAAACACTTATCGCGTATATATTGAGACTATGTCCCCGTTCACATATCAAATAACTCCAACATAACAATTCTGTAGTCTTTTTCCAGACTCAAAAATTTTTCTAGCAAAACCTCAACTAGATACAAATTTATATCCTTTTTTTTGCTTTAGCTTTTTCAATTCATACAGTAATTTCAGGTCAAAAATGACCTACTGAAAGAGTTCGCAGGATATAAGAAAGCACCCTATATTGCTGAGATAAATTGAATGATTATTTAAAAATTGACTATATTAAATAAAGAAATGAGAAATATTCAACAGTGAAATAAATTATTTACGGATTTAACTTCAAAAACGCATATCGCCTCTGGCGCATATGACAACCTCGTTTCTAAAGAGAATGAAATTTTTCCTTTGCCTACTCTTTCATTCCTTAAAAGTTTAAATTTGAGCTAGTGGATGATGGGGAAAAATACAAATAGTATTTTATTAGCAATTATACAACATAAAAGTATTCGTCTTTTAATTCCACACTGCCGGAATTTGCAACAGCAATGCGATTACAATTCGAAAGCAATCACAATGTAATTGCCGCAATATGAGAGTTGCAAACCAATTGCTTACAGACCCCTCCCCCCCCCCCCGCACACAGAAGCAATTAAATGTTTTCTGCAATTCGATTTGTCTTCGGCGTCACTAGTACTGTCCCCATTAGGTAAATTATAAGCAAATATACTTCATTTTTTCAACGATGTCTGAAGTGAGTGATCCTGTGGTTGTAGCAGCGGAGACGAAATGATAGGACAAAAATAGGAAACAAGGTAGGCCCATTTCTGAAACAAAATTTATCTTCTGGAACGTACGCAGTTTCTCAAGAGGAATATACTTGTGGTTCAGAGGAGGGCCGGATATGGGGGGAAAGGAGAGGATGGGGGCGAGTGAGGGGGAATTTAGATCTTTTATTGTATTCTAACCAATTGTCCCTTATTTCTTTCGCTTTTAGTTTCACAATAATAAGGTTAATCTTGTCTTTGTTAATTGCAGGAATCTGATGAGCCACCTCAATATCATGATTACTCACCTTTACTTCAATTTTACCAGCAATATAATATAGCGTATATTTCTGCTCAGTTTATATAAGCTATTGCTACTACACAGCTAAATAATTTGAAGTTTGCAATATTGCGGCAAGCCATAGCATAGGAGTTTAATAATACCAATATGACTACTACACAAGCTCTCTAATACGGTATATATCATATACTCGTGCAACGTTAGTAGAACTCTTGTAATTATTAAACACTACTATGTTTAGTTGAAATGAACCGGGATTTTTATTCTTAATAAATTTCCTTCCATTGGCATATCAAAGGGGGAGGGCGAATAAGTTATACTCCTTAAGTTGAGGGTTTGAATAACGTATTTTCTGAGGAAGGCTCCTAAAATCAAATGCATGCACCTCAGTCCCCCCCCCCCCCTCCCAGCGTCTACTTGAAAATTTTGGATACAATAATCGTTTGGCAAATTACATTGAAATGTTAATATTTAACCTTCCCTTTCCAAAATTATGGCTACCTTGCTGCTTCTTAATAAATTGGACGAATATTCAGTGGTCATTTTATTTAGAACAGACCCGCCTTATTTTAATAGAAATTCTTCATTTCAATTGAAACACTGAGGCTCTTCGTAACTCAGGTTTCTTTAACGAAAAATCAGGCTGAAAGAAATGAAATGTCTCACTACCGTCTGTCTCGAATATCAACACTATCCATTCGCTATTTACAGATATGGAACTGGGCAAATTACAATCGTTTGGCAAATTACATTGAAATGTTAATATTTAACCTTCCCTTTCCAAAATTATGGCTACCTTGCTGCTTCTTAATAAATTGGACGAATATTCAGTGGTCATTTTATTTAGAACAGACCCGCCTTATTTTAATAGAAATTCTTCATTTCAATTGAAACACTGAGGCTCTTCGTAACTCAGGTTTCTTTAACGAAAAATCAGGCTGAAAGAAATGAAATGTCTCACTACCGTCTGTCTCGAATATCAACACTATCCATTCGCTATTTACAGATATGGAACTGGAATATTTACAATTGGAGATGTCAGTTGAATTTCTTTCGCTTTTAGTTTCACAATAATAGGCTTAATTTTGTCTTTGTTAATTGCAGGAACTCGACGAGCCACCTTAAGAAAGTTGATATAAAACATATTAAAGCATAAATAGTGTAAATTATATTAAACTGCAGTGTACCCTGAGTTTAAAGAGTTAAAATTATATTTAAATGGACATCTAAATCCTAGTACTAAGAATTCATTATATAATGCCAAGCAATTTAAAATAAAAAATGAATATAAATTCGTTTGGGTGAAAAATGGAAAACCTTTTATCCTTAAAAGTGAAAGATCCAAATAGGAAAATAGATTTAAAATTTTTAAGAACCAAATAAATTATAAAATTCGGGATGCAAAAAACAGTATTCTTAAAACACAATTTCAAAATTGTGATGGTAATATATCAAAGCACTGGAAATTGATAAATGAGATAATAATAAATCAGAAGAAGGTAGAAAATAAATATCCAGAATTAGAAAGTGGTTCTAATTAAAGTGAAAATGCTAAGTTATTGGCAAACGAATTTAATGAATACTTTGCAAATATAGCAGTAAATCTGTCAACGAATAATATTGTAAGAAATCGAAATAGCCGTATGAATAAAAAGCCAAAATTCATGATTTTAGCTCCAACTTGTAGAAAGGAACTGATTGACATTATAAAAAGTTTTAAAAATAAAACATCTGCTGGGTATAACAATATTTCCATTATTTCTCTTAAAAAATGTTCTCTTAACTTGATTCAACCACTGGTTCACATTTGTAATTTATCCTCCGAAATGAGAAGGTCAATAATGCTTAAGCGTTTTTTATTAAAAATACATTCATAGTTGGAGACAATTGGAAAGGTTGCCTCTCCTGAAGTACAGATGGCACAAGGTCCGCCACGTTTCAGTGAAAGATTCATTGGTTTTATTCTGTGAGATTTTAGCGTCTAATGCATGGTTTAATTGTTAGAGCTCTTAATTGTTAGAGTTGCGGTTCGATTTCTGCAGCCGTCACCGATAACGTTTTTTTTTTCAGATATTTTTAATTATCAAGAAGTCTATTTCTACAAGTAATCTGGGAGCGGGGGTGGCTCAGTCGGTAGCGCGCCAGGCTCGTAATCTGTAGTTCCCAGGTTCGAGTCCCAGCTGGGTCAGCGTTGAGATTTATCTCCGCAAAATTCCCCGCCCTGCCCACGGTTAGTAGGGGACACCGATGGGCTTGGAAAGGCCGCCGTCCGTCGGATGGGACGTTAAGCCGTGGCCCCGTGTGCGGGAGAACCATACCCTGTGCACGTTAAAGAACACGCTGGATGGCCTTGACGGGAGGCTACCATCTGTCTCCCAACAGCTGTTCCAGTGGGTCCCCTCCTCCAACCTTCTCTGAGCCTTCGGGGTCCATGTGACCTGGCCATTTAGCCCATGGTGTGCAAAAAAGTGCCGCTCAGAGGTAAAATAACCCAACAAGTAACCTGTGAATATACTATGGGTGGTGTTTTAATAATAAACGCTTAAGCGTGATTGACCTCCTCATTAACATCTAAATCATTAGTAACAATTGGAGAAGTTGCCTCTCCCGAAGTACAGATGGCGCAAGGTCCGCTACATCTCAGTGAAAGATTTATAAGTCTTATTATGGATCTTCTTCAGCGTGTGATTTGTGCTTTAACGGTTAGAATACTACGCATGTATCCGAAGAGTTATGGGTTTGATTCCTGTTATCGATAACCTTTTTTTTCAGATGTTTTTAACAATTTTTGAAGTCTATTTCTACAGGTAGTCTTGCGTCCTAAAAAAGGAAACATACAATCCAAATTCTATTAAATTAAAAAAAATTATCAATTAAAAAAATAATAATAAATCAGAAGAAGGTTTTCTACCTTCTAGAAATCTCTATAAGGTAGAAAATCTACCTCTATAAATATCCAGAATTCTCCTATTTTCTATAAATATCCCTTCTAGAATTTCTACCTCTATAAATATCCAGAATTCTCCTATCCTCTATAAATATCCCTTCTAGAATTTCTACCTCTATAAATATCCAGAATTCTCCTATCCTCTATAAATATCCCTTCTAGAATTTCTACCTCTATAAATATCCAGAATTCTCCTATCCTCTATAAATATCCCTTCTAGAATTTCTACCTCTATAAATATCCGAAATTAGAAAGTGGTTCTAATTAAAGTGAAAATGCTAAGTTATTGGCAAACGAATGTAATGAATACTCTGTAATGAAGTCTATTTCTACAAGAAATCTGTTTCCTAAAAATTTAGCATACTTTTTCATGCAATAATTATTCAGCTTGTTGCTGATAAGAAATTGAACAGTTTCAAAGTCTAGTATACCTAGGTGTTAATATTTATAGTTCCCTAAGTTGCAAAATGAACACTGGAAAACTAATAAATACTCTTAGATAGATGTTATATAAATTTTATTATTAAAAAAGTCCTCAGTAATAGAAAGCTAATAATGTTATACAAATCATGGGTCCAATCTGCTATACAGTATAGTATGACAAGTTCTGGAAGAACATAATTTCATCGTTAAGAAGCCGAATTTTAATGCAAAATAAATTTATATTTCAAATAAATATAAAGCTGTTATCATCTTTTGTAAATATACCATTTCAGGTGTATTTCTACTAAGACATTTATTTGTTTATAGAACATTCAATTACTTCTTTAAAAAACGCCAATGCAGTGCTGCATTATACAAATTATTCGATGCGAGATGATAGGAAAAAGGTTTCTGTTACCACTTGCAAATAAAAGTTATGTACAAACATTTTGATTATTTGGCCCCAAAAAGTTTTAATTCTTTACCGATTATAATTTGGAATGAAACAAATTTTATGCACTTCAGATTTCTCATTATCTCATGAGCATTACTAATGCTGACAGCCTGTTTTCAGTGTTAAAGTAAAAAGTTTTAATTCGCTTTTTTTTTTTAATTCTTTGCTGTTTTTTGTGCATCTTTTTCTTCTTTATGCAAAGTTGAGTGTCAAATGTTGCCAAAATGATGTACTTAAAAAATTTGTATGTTAACCTACATTAGCTTAGATGCTCTTCGGTTAATAAAAATATTACAAATATATGCTGTTTGTAGCCTTACTATTATAATAAACTGACTGACTGAGTGACTGAAAAGAAAAATGTTAGAAAATCTCCAAATTAATAATCCGATATATAATTTTAAAAAAATAATATAAATAAATACCCCCTCAAGCAGCTGCTTGCCACAGAGGTCTGACAGGAGCCTGTCACTTTATATGCCATAGTAGAAGGTCTGTGAGGATGGCAGGACCTCAGCAGAAAAACAACACACACATCCATGCCTTACCCGGGGCTCGAACCCAGGTCCTTTAGATCAGTAGCCAAGCGTGCTAACCACTCGGCCATGGGACGGCTCAATAATTTTTAAACATACAAAAATGTATAATGTCGAAAATAATTTCAAACGTCAAGAGTCAAGGTAAAGAATATATATATATATGCACAATCGTATCAGAATAATATGACCACCTACCTATTAATGGGAATAACCATCCTTTTCCAGGATTACAGTGGCAAGACTGCGTGACATGGATGCAATGAGGCCTGGAAGTTTGCCAAAGACACACGTGCCCATTCAGACTCCAGCAGAGTATGGAGGTTCCGGAGATGACATGGTTGTGGGTCCACACGCCGAAACTGTCAATTCAAATGGTCCCACAAGTAATCTATGAGATTGAGGTCGGGCGATTTTTCCAACCAAGGGAGAACGGAGACTTCGCTGTTGTGTTCCTGAAACCAGTCACGCACCACCTTAGCGACATGGAAGGGGGCATTGTCCTGTTGGTAGACATCACCACCAGGGTAAACGTACAACATGAAGGGATGCATGTGGTCAGCGAGGATGGACAGGTAGCCATTGGCGTTCAGGAACCCATCCAGTGGTATCAGCAGTTCCAGGTAACACAAGAAAAACATCCCCTAGACATGCACACTGCCACCGCCGGCCTGTACTTGACTGACAAGCGTGTCTGGGTGTTGTTTCTCGTGTGTCTGACGCACTATCTGCCACCACCCCCATCACTTCTGTGGAGTGGAAACCTCGATTCGTCGGAGGAGACAAACTTTTTCCACTCTTCCACTGTCCAATGATGGTAGTCCCGTGCGAACTGCAGACGTCGTTGTCGATGGACCTCAGTTAACATGAGCGTGTTTACGCAGCATTGACTCCGGAGACCCATGCATAACAGGGTTCGCTCCACTGTTATTGGGGACACGTACCTGGGCGCCCCAGAGTTCATTTGAGTGGTCAATTGCTGCACTGTTGCGCGTCGATTGCCCTTTACCAGTCGACGTTCTCCTCTGGGGTCGATGGCCTTTGGGGCTCCACAGTTATGACATCTAGAGGTACTCGGTGTGCCAGCGGTCCATTCTTGGTACACCCTTACTACAGCACCTCGTGAACAGCCCACAAAAAAGGACAAAATTCATGATTTTGCTGTTTCCAAAATGCGTTCACCCTTGGCGCGGTAGCCGATGATCATACCTTTTTGAACGTCCATCAAATCAATACCTCTGCCCATTGTGCTCACATTATGCATATGACTCATCTGTCCTGGCTGGCGGCTTATATCTCCGTGTGGTAAATCTTGTCATATGCACTCTTGTCATATGCACGTGCCTGGGTGGGTACACTGTGATTCCGTGGGTGGTCATATTATTCTGCTACGATTGTGAATATATAAATCTTTTGTTATCGAGCAGAAATGTTTTTTAAATCAAAAAATTTGATATTTAAGTAAATTTTAAAAAAAGTTAGTGTTAAATATACTGATACGCAGGAATATAAACATAAAATCATTGTGTGATAAACTGGAAACAAAATTTGAAAATATTTTCTGTAGAAATTAAATATTTAATGCTTCCGTTTATGACCAATGCTAATGGAATTATTTTTTTAGAATAGTCAAAATGGTGGGTTGAAGCAGCATACAAATGAGTCATGGATACGTTCTGAGGAGTTCCCCGGACACACAATTTCCGATGCACTCCAGTCAATCTTTGTAAACCTTCTGTTTTATCTAGCCGTTCCTATCATAAAAGCTTTTTATTCCAGAGAGCTCTATGGAAAATCTTACTAGATTAATTCTTCGAGTCAACTAATTAATATTTTTCATTTTTGTGCTTTAAGTGATTGATAAGAGAATTATATTTTACTTTAGTTTCATGGGTTTCTGCGTCAAAGGTGTCCGACCATGATAGTATTTCTAATTGTTGAAACTCCAGACGTCACTGCAAGAATGATATTTCTTACAGTCAGTGATGCGGCTTTGACACGCAAAATATAGAGGCCAGTGTAAATTAATAATCAGATGGTTTAACTGTCTGCTTAATAGATCTTCAGTCCGAAACTTTTTGCTGCTCAAGAAAAAGGAAGAAGTGTAAAATGGAAGTCGTTTCTGCAAATCTTAACGCTCATTTCCTGTCTTGTAGCTCTTATTAGGAAACCTCTTCTCTAGCGCTGAAGAGGAGGAAAATGGTGTGTGGCACTTCAGGGTATATCTCCGACCCAACTCATTTCCTGTCTGGTAGCTCTTATCAGGGAACTTTTCTAGCGCTGAAAGTAGGGAAGGGGGTAGAAAAGGGGGTATGGACTTCCTGGGGGGACGTAAAAGATCAGTCATTGTGACAATCTTAAAATTACGATTCAGTTCTGATGTTAGCGAGGACAGAAAGTTACAATCTTTGCAGAATGGCGATTCCTATTTTTCCTACACCTTTTCGAAATGTGATCATTTCCAAAAAGCGACTGAAGAAATATTGAAATTCCATATTCTGCTACCTGTGAACACATCACCCCGATAAAGATCCTGTGCTCCCCCTCACCCCGATAAGGATCCACCTTATCGGGGTGAGGGGGCTTCAGGGCTTTAATGAAGTTGAAGGCTTGCTGACTAGAGTTGCTCGTGTCAAACAGGACAAAATGCAAAGGCCGGACTAAGAGTTGCCGTCACGGGAGCCGAGGCAACTTGGATCTTTATATTCTTGTTTGTGGCGACCCGGGACTTAGATTAAACTCCAGGTTATGCCGTGGATTGGACTTTAAATCTACAGTACTGTTCACCCTAAATTTTCGTGGGTTGTGTTTTACCTAAATGGTACTGTATGTCCTCAACCAATAGATAGTGGTCAACATGACATTATCCCAATACAGGCGGAACTTGTGGGTCTTAACATTAAGTATATTTACCTGTCCACAGATTCTTACATACATTCCATTAACGGAGATACCATAGGGATAAAATCGATATCCTGTCCAGATACGTTCACTTTTGGGTCAACGAGATCGCGATTATGCAATTAGTTAATATGATAACCCGGATGGCGCAATTTCCTATTTCAGGTGCAGCAGTAACAATTTTGCAACGTTCAGATCACAAACAAAACAAATTCTTTTAATCTCTCATCCGACACTTCCAACGAGGAAATAGCAGGAAATCGGGAAAACCACTTACACTCTGATGAGAAGGACAGCATGGCGACATTTATTCCCAAGGCTGATGGAAAGACAATTTCCTGATCCCTTAATTTTCTATTTGAAAATACAGACATTCCCGATGGAGCATCAAAGTCCTCACCTTCTCCAAGAAGCTAACTGCTTACTTCTAATACATTCCTTTACTAAAAAAATTAATCATCGAATATGCCGTATGAGTACAACGGCTACAGTCCGCAAATTTAAAAATTACGTTCATCTTTCGTACAAGGTATAAAAAAAGAATAGACCAAGATGCTAACATTCTGTTTGGAGGAGGAAATGGTTAGGAACATCTTAATTTTTTATTTACTGAAAGGAGTGTTTTTAATTTTATATTATCAGTTTATCTTTTACGTATTTTATTAAATTTTAGCAATGTTTAAACATTTTAAATTTTCAAATTATTTTTTAATTTAATTTTTATTTTCTGTGGAAATAATTGACTCTCTGAGTGGAGGAATAAAGGATATAAAGAAAAAAATCAAACAAGGTAATTAAAGAGTGAAAAAATAGAATAAATTATTTATCTCTGTCCGTCAAAAACAACATTAAGACTTCCTATCTGATAGATCTTAGTACCAGTGGATCCTTACTCATTTCCTGTCTGAAAGCTCTTATGAGGAAACCTTTCTACCGTTGAAGGAAAGAAGGCGGAACACTAACAACAAACTCGAGGAAGTTTCCAGAATGTGACCTTCAAGGACAAAAAGAGAGTTCAAAGGTCAGCCATACCACCCCCCCCCCCCCTTAATACTCCCTGCTCGCCTTCCCTCACCTCCCCTCTAGATCCGGTTCTGCCTGTGTTTGTTAGGTCTTTAGATATTTATAAATGCGTTTTTGGAGATTTTTTTCTTCAAAACAAACAAATGTGGAATAACCGACGTTTATTTTAATATAATCACTATTTCATCATGATGCATACACTGCTAGCCATTAAAAGTGCAACACCAGGAAGAACTCATCATATTATCCCAAAATATGCAAGATGGGTAGCCCATGGGAGAACATGTAAATGATTCAAAGCGCAGCACATAAGTACATCTTGTGTGACAGTAAAGACCCCTGGAATTGGTATAAGAGGAGATTACAAAGAGCCGGTGTAATGCACTGGAATTGTGTTTGCTCGCAATACTTGCACACTAAAGGATCAAGTATGCCCCGTCGAAGAACATGGCATCCATATGACCAAGTTTCCGACTTTGATCGAGGGAGAATGTGGGATTACAAGAAGACGGATTATCGTACCGTGACATCGGTCTCATATTGGATGGAATGCTGCCACTGTGATGAGAATATGGCGTTAGAGGGTAGAAGAGGAACGAACTCACCGACGTGAGGGATCTCAATGGCCCTGTCACACAAACGAACGAGTGGACAGACATCTCGCGTGATGGCTTTGACTGATCGTACAGCCACATCAAACACCTTAGCTTAACAGTTAGGGTGTGTTGCACATCAACTAGTGTCCGCACGTACATTTCAGCATCATCTCAGCATCAGGGCATCGTTGCTAGGCGGCCATTGCTTCGGCTACCATTGACTCTACAACACAGGTGTATGCGACTGCAATAGTGCCAAGAACGTCGTGCATGGATGTGAGAATGGCATCGCATCGTCTTTTCAGACGAATCATGCTGCAGTATGCAGCACCATGATGGACGAATCTGTATCTGGCGGTACCACAGCGACAGGCTCAGTGAGACATGCATGATGCAGTGCCATACAGGTCTGGCCCCTGGTGTTATGGTATGGGGTACCATTGAACTTCACTCACACATGCACCATCATCACAGAGTTTATATGTCCTTGTAAAACAAAGTATCTTGTATACATTACTGGTACTCTGAGGTGTTGGAGTCTGTTGTCGTGTCTTATATTCAGGGACTCTCTGGTGTCATTTAACAACAGGTCAATGCCCGACCACAATTCTTGCGCACTAAAGGATCAAGTATGCCCCGTCGAAGAACACGGCATCCATACGATCAGGTTTTTGATCGAGGGAGAATTGTGGGATTACGGGAAGGCAGATTATCGTACCGAGACATCGATCTCGTACAAGAATTCCTGGATAGCCACCATGTGACACTTATGCATTGGCTTGCATGTTCACCAGATCTGTCTCCAATTGAACATGTCTGGTTCATGATTTCGCGACAACTAGCACACCAGACACCAGCAGTTGCTATAACAGATGAACTTTGGCTACGTACCGAAACTACATGGACTGACATTCCCCAAACACATATTCGACGTCTCATTCTCTCAATGCCGGACCGTATAGCAGTGGTTATTGCCGCTCATGGTGGCTACACAAAATACTGATTTCTTTGTATTCCACATGTCTAACCGAGTTATATTTATAATCATTTGATCCTTGTAACACCCCCCCCCCCACCAATAGGGGACCACCTCGACGTGGTGGGGGGGCTTCGGGCCCAGTAACCCGGTCGAAGGCTGTGCCGGCCGGATTGAGTCCCCGGTTGGACATAGCCAAGACCAATCGAGGTCGAGGATGCCGCTGACCGGTTTCTAGCGCCAGTTCGACGGTGACGGTGTTTGAGACCTCACCTATCAGGTGCTCTGGGTGAGCAGTTCGAGGGCTCGGCAGAACGGATTTGGTCCCCTAGTACGCCTGAGCCCTCACAAAAGTCTGGGCCTTACTAAGAGTCTCCACCACGGGTGCCGAACGAACTTGGATGTATATATCCTTGTTCATGGCTAGCCGGGGAACAGATTAAAGTTAGGTTTCTTCCGTGGTTAGCTTTTTTTTATAGGACTGCTGCCATGTGAGGTCGGGGTTGAGGTGCGTCTATATGGCGCATTCTTGCCCTCGGCTCTAGATAGTCATGGCTTTTCATAACCAGGTAGTGTCGTGAGACGGAACCAGGAATTGCCGTGGTTGCATAACATCGCAACAAAATAGAACGATCCTTGTAACATAAGCTATGTATTCACTAAATATGGTTTTGATCTCTCTTGTCTTTCTTGGTATTGCATTTTAATGGCCAGCAGTGTATTTAATTATAGGGAAGATTTTATTTTTTTGCCAGAAGACTAGCAGAAGTATCATGGCTGTGAAAAATATAGAGCTACAGATTTTCCGTTAGAAGCCATTGAGCTCAAAGAATTAATTTTTGACATGCCATCTAAATATGCGTTATAATTGCAGATGATTCCATTTAAAACCGTAACCGAGAGACCTATAAATTTTGTGATGCAATAAATAGCTAAAAAGGTACTTGATGTAGAGCTACTGTATAAATTTTGGTTTTAAAATTTAACAAAAAACAGTTGCTCTAAAAATTTTCATAAATTTTTTTATATATATTGATATGAATTCAAAGACATGAAAACAGCGTGAGTTCAAAAATAGTATATGTATATACTAAACTAAAGTATGAATGAAGTAATTTATTACAAAGGCACAAATGTTATACAAATTAATCATCTTATCTAAACACAAATATTTCTATTCCTCTTAGTATAAAGGCAAACCATAAAAAGGACGGTTTACTATGTTTAACTAATTCTCATTGCTTAAACCACAATGCTGTCAATATTCAGTTCCTGTGATAAAATAGAATCTATTACTTTGTAGCATCCAACACACAAACTAAATTATATTGAATTTCATTCGTTTTAGAGGACTACCTTAATAATGCTTTATACCTTATAGATGCGAAATATCTAACGTTGGTCTCTCCTGATAGACAACTCTAATTTGACTGTGCTTCTCTTTCACCACCGGAACCAGACTCATCTTGAATCAAATGTTAACAGTCTTCTTACGTAGTATCACACAACACTAACTTAATACAATGAAACCTTAATGGACACCGGAACCAGACTCATCTTGAATCAAATGTTAACAGTCTTCTTACGTAGTATCACACAACACTAACTTAATACAATCAATCCTTAATGGACACCGGAACCAGACTCATCTTGAATCAAATGTTAACAGTCTTCTTACGTAGTATCACACAACACTAACTTAATACAATCAATCCTTAATGGACACCGGAACCAGACTCATCTTGAATCAAATGTTAACAGTCTTCTTACGTAGTATCACACAATACTAACTTAATACAATGAATCCTTAATGGACACCGGAACCAGACTCATCTTGAATCAAATGTTAACAGTCTTCTTACGTAGTATCACACAACACTAACTTAATACAGTCAATCCTTAATGGACACCGGAACCAGACTCATCTTGAATCAAATGTTAACAGTCTTCTTACGTAGTATCACACAATACTAACTTAATACAATGAATCCTTAATGGACACCGGAAACAGACTCATCTTGAATCAAATGTTAACAGTCTTCTTACGTAGTATCACACAACACTAACTTAATACAATCAATCCTTAATGGACACCGGAACCAGACTCATCTTGAATCAAATGTTAACAGTCTTCTTACGTAGTATCACACAATACTAACTTAATACAATGAATCCTTAATGGACACCGGAACCAGACTCATCTTGAATCAAATGTTAACAGTCTTCTTACATAGTATCACATAACACTAACTTAATACAATCAATCCTTAATGGACACCGGAACCAGACTCATCTTGAATCAAATGTTAACAGTCTTCTTACGTAGTATCACACAATACTAACTTAATACAATCAATCCTTAATGGACACCGGAACCAGACTCATCTTGAATCAAATGTTAACAGTCTTCTTACGTAGTATCACAAAACACTAACTTAATACAATGAATCCTTATTTCTTCACTACTCCACTACACCTTTTTTGTTTTCCTTCCACAATTCTTACTATTCAAAGCATTATCGTTCTAAAGAGTTGATAACGTAATTGTCACGCTGAAGCACAGGCGAGCGTTCATGACATTCCATAAGCCCATTGTAGCACGTTCATCTGTCGTAACAACATATATTCGAGTAGTACAAACACTAAGTGTAGGTCAGGAATCATAAACCTTTCATTGACCATGAACTATATTTAAAATTGAATTTTCTGGCCATATGTCTGTTCGGTTAAACCTACTTTTCCCTCTTGGATTCCTAAGTTTAACATTACATAGATATTTAATGATTATTGGGAAGATAGAGGCGCAGCGTATATCGAAGTCAAGTTCTGATACACACTTTCTACAGTTCTCTCATCTGGAATCATTTAGTCACAAAAGAATAAATTAATTTCTGTTGATGTGTAGAGTTTGTTTTGGAACATATGATCAGTACTCGGAGTGACTCACGTGGTTATTGAATGTGGTTTGAAAAAGTCGGAAGTGACGTATAGATCACCTGGCCCGAAATGAACATTGGATTTTTATTATTGTATATTGCAATCTTAGGTGATTTATAAACCCAATACTTCAGTTAGACATGGTTACATTAAACTGCAATCATCCTCATTATCCTCATCCTCAAGCAGCCATGGGGTACGGAGGTCCAACCAGACCGTGCAGTTTAATTCTCCAAGCATATCTGTCCTGAGCTACATCAGCTGCATCCGGCCACTGCACACCAATTCTAACAAGGTCCTGTTTGACATTGTCTGTCCACCGCATCCTAGGTCTCCCCCTCCTTCTGAGGCCTCTAGGCACACTGTTCATAACCCTATTCACCAATCTATAATTATCCATACGGGCAACATGGCCAAACCAGCGGAGTCTCTCTCTGCACAATATGCTGCTTAAAGGAGGTTGCAGACTCCTTTGCCTAACCTCATCATTAGTTACAAAGTTAAACCACCTAATACCCAAGATACTGCGTAAGCATCTAGAATCAAAAGCATCTAGTTTCCTGTTATCTTGTTTACATAGCGTCCAAGTTTCACTACCATAACTAACCCTAGAAAGAACTAAACTATTATACAGTCTAATTTTAGTCTTTAGGTGTATACGCCTATTTCTCCACAATCT
Source organism: Ryuthela nishihirai (assembly GCA_038380435.1). Taxonomy (NCBI): domain Eukaryota; kingdom Metazoa; phylum Arthropoda; class Arachnida; order Araneae; family Heptathelidae; genus Ryuthela; species Ryuthela nishihirai. The sequence goes on along the minus strand of JAWZYU010000017.1, from coordinate 86,467,867 downwards.
CCATAGATTCTTAAAAGTCCCGGCAGCAATCAGTATTCGTCTGTTAATCTCATGCCGCACATCACCAGTATCAGTTACATAGCTCCCAAGGTAATTAAACTGTGACACCTGCTCTAGACTGCAACCATTCAGATTAACTGAATCACAACCTGCCTGACCAATTTTCATCACTTTAGTTTTCTCTCTGTTTATAACCAAACCTACTCTACTACCAGTCTCATCAACAGCTCGAATGAAAGAGTTCATCTCATCAACATCATTTGCCAAAAGGGCTAAATCATCAGCATAATCTAAATCAGAAATTTTCGTGTCTCCAGCCCAATTAAGGCCAAAATCTTTCCCTTGAAGTGAATTTCGCATAACATAATCAACAACCAAACTAAAGAGAAAAGGAGACAAGATGCACCCTTGTCGAACACCAGACGTAATGCTAAACCAATTGCTACAAGACTTACCAACTCTCACACATGACTCAGTGCTATTATAGACTAGAATTTACTTTGAGATTGAGAAATAAAATATGTGGGTTTCGTAGATGCTGTTCTAACTCAACTCCGTCAATTAGAAACGAAATATCAGCTGAAGAGCAACAGGAAGTACAATTTAACTTTGAAATGACTTTTCGCATATCCTTCAAGTGATGGTCTAAAGTCCCATCACAATTAAGAGACAATATTCTCCTTTGAACAATTATGCTTGACAGCAGTTTATGCTTTAAACTGCATTTTAATGGTTTTAAAACTGTATACTGTTTCCTAAGATGCAACAACGAATAATACATACAATCCCTTATACCTTGGTCATCAACATAGCTACTGAATTAGTGTACGTTTCGTTTAGAGTACTATCTAGCAAGATGAACAGTACAATGCGACGAACTAATACTAAAGTGTGTTATTTTTTGTCATTCTACAGCAGTGTTTTATACTTAATTTTAAAAATAAAATTAATAAATTTTCTTTTAACCGTAACTATTTAATTTAGATTAGTAATATTATAATATCTATTGTCCATACAATCAAACACTCCGTAATGCATTTATTATGTCCCGCCAAAACCAGCAGTTAATAGGTTTTATTGGTACATATCCTCGCAATTTACTACGTTTATTAAATCTTACTTGTTAGCGTCTTTTAGTAGGTGAAAGGTACAAAATAATAATTGCTCTCTCTTTTTGTTATAACATCGTTGCGACATCTTTGCTGTCCGCACTGGTACGGGTACAAGCTTCAGTGGTCGCGTTCCTATATGAGTTTGACACCACTGCTCTACAGAATCCTTAGTTGATAAGATCAATCTTTTTCGAACTTTTAGGCTCAATCTTCTTTCTTTTGTCGAAAGTGAAGCAAATTTTCGTTTATGCTATATCATTCTCCTAATTACAACCTTGTACCCTGAGTATGTCTCTTAACGATTTGTCGATTTTAAAGAAATATGGTGTAACAACCATTCTAACAAACCAACACGCACATTCACAATTGGGTAAATGATGTACGGAAAACCAGCGAAAATCACTAAAAAAGTTGGAGAAACAGCATATATAGATGAGTTTCTGGTACGTTTATATCATTAATCAACACAAAAGATAGACTTGTATTTCAAAATTTTCTAACCTTTGAAAGTAAGCAATTTGTTTTAGCTGAACGTTATTTGTGGTTTCAAATCTACAATAATTTTGTCGCCAGAAGAGATGACCTGTAATCGGAATAATTCGCGAGAATACTTCACATTGCTCGCGAACACAGTCGTATTCTCTACTACACTGCTCACAAAAATTAGAGGATATTTCAAAATGAATATGAAGTGATAAAAAAAAAAGAACATTTGATTTTTTTTTATTAACAAGAACACCAGAAAAGCAAACGACAAGTCAAAGAAAGTTGTTCGATTATGCACATGAGATGCAAAGCCAACTTTCATGTCATTGGTGAAAATGCACTATACAAAAGGCTGAAAGTACTGGAGTATCTGCACGTTCCCTGATCTTGAAAGTGCACATCCTGCAATTTCCCAGACCTTGCAATGCCCCTGCAACACGATCTGCCCGAATGCGAAGACTGGAGAGCCATAGGACGTCTTGAAGCTGGTCAAACACAGATGACAGTAGCAACAGCACTTGAAACATCCCAAAGCGTGATTAGCAGACTGCGGAATCGCTTTCAAGAGACTGGCACAGTACGAAGAAGACAAGGGCAGGGTCGCCCATCTGCCACAGTAGCAGGAGATGACCGCTACTTGATCTTATTGGCAAGAAGGAACAGGCGCAGCAATGCAACAAAGCTGCGGGACAGTTTCTTGCTGCCACTAGACGACGGATTACCCAGACCATACGAAATCGCTCCATCGTGTTGGACTGCATGCCCGGCGATCAATGGTATGCATTGCGTTATCTGCTGAACACCGTAGAACCCGTAGAAGGTGGGCTGATGAGCATCGTCATTGGACCCGTGATGAGTGGTCAACTGTCCTCTTCTCTGATGAGTCACGGTTCAGTCTGCAGCCTGACAATCATCGTGTCCTGATCTGGCGTGAACGAGTAACACGGGAGAATCCACGTTTCATGCGAGAAAGGGACTCCTTCGGTGGTGGTGGAATCATGGTGTGGGCTGGCATCAGCATTGGTGGTCGTACCGACCTCCACATCATCACAAACGGATCGCTAACTGCTGTCAGATATCGAGATGAGGTCCTGCAACCTATAGTGGTACCCTATGCTGGAGCAGTTGGAAACAACTTTCTTTTCATGGACGATAATGCAAGGCCCCACTGTGTGCATCTCGTCAACAACATGCTTCAGGAGGCAGGAATCGAACGCATGGACTGGCCTTCACGTTCTTCAGACCTGAATCCCATTGAACATGCTTGGGATGCACTGGGAAGACGTCTGGCAAACCGTCCAATGCCTCCCACATCACTTCTTGAGCTGGAAGTTGCCCTGGAGCAAGAGTGGCAGAGGATCCCACAAGAACTGATGGACATTCTGATCCTGTCCATGCCCCATCGCTGTCAGTGTGTTTTGGCAGTCTTGGGTGACCATACACCCTACTGAACAGTCAATGTGTGCCACTCTCGTCCAGTTTGACATGCTTCTGTTCACTCCCACCAATATGTCACTTGCTACTCAATCACGACAATTGAGTTTGCATCTCATTTACATAATCGAACAACTTTCTTTGACTTGTCGTTTGCTTTTCTGATGTTCTTGTTTAATAAAAAAAATTCAAATGCTCCTTTTTTTTATCGCTTCATATTCATTTTGAAATATTCCCTAATTTTCGTGAGCAGTGTAGTTGGACGTACCCGGCGTTGCCTGGGTGTCACTTTTAATCTGTATATTTTTATTTTCACTGCACAAAAGGTAAATTTTGTAAGAACCCCCCCCCCCCCCCCGGACACTTTAGCACAGATTTTCAACACGAAGAAATTTGCCCAGTGTTGACTTAGATCGTTGTTAGCGTCAGCGAGCTCTCTCAAAGCCCGTGGCTTAGTTTCTGTTTAAGCTATCGAGATTTTTATTTCCGTTAGAACAGATTTTGCCGCCTTATGGCTCCCGCAATATTCGTCCGCACTGTCCAAATTTCCTGCAGAGCGTCCCCCGTGTGTCCCAGTGATTGGTTTAAAAATCAGGTTCCCATTTGGTCCGTGGTTTCTTTTCTACACAAATTGTGACAGCTCGTGTCTCACTTTTAATCTGCATATTCTGTTGTTTCCTGCACTAATGATTAGTTTAGTCTCCCCAAATATAGGTAGATATGATTAGATAGACCCCCGACATTTTACACAGTTTGAATACGAAGAATTATCCGGTGTTGCAAAGGTCATTGCTGACTCGGTGCGCGTTATCAGGGCCCATGGCAAACGATCGAGATATTTATTTCGTCAGAATTTGGCATTCTGTTGTCCCCGACGTACTTCACCGAAAGGTCTCCGATTTCGTAGGAGGGTTCCCCCTGCCCGACCCATGTTTGGTTAGAAAATCAGGTCCCTAGCTGCAATGGAACGCTTCAATATGCCTTCATAATGCCTTTTGAAAATGTGGGGAATCTGGCAACGGCAGAAGATTTAAATGCCATTTTAACTCTTTACTTTGACAGTTAGGGAGCAAAAATGGCAACAATATATTTGACAGCGTCTATAGTTTCTCGTAGGACTAGCATGGTAAATATTTTTGCTTCTAGAAAGCCCCCTTTTTGGACTTTCGACCTGAGATTTCGCACTGTAATCCGGACTACAACGGGAAACATTTTCTGAAAATTGGAAGCGTGTACGTTGATTTTCCGATGAGTTAAAGCTGCCACAAACACACGCACACACAGACACACAGAGAGAAGCCTTCTTTTGTTATATAGATTTCAATTAGTAGATAAAATGTAGCATCCAATGGAGGGGGGATGATCTTCAGTTCCCAGGTTTGACTTGCTGCTGGGTGAGCATTGAGAATTATCTCTGCAAAACTCCACTCCCTTCCGTCAGTCAGTAGGGAACACTGATAGGCTTAGAAAAGCTGCCGTCCGTCAGATGGGATGTTAAGCCGTGGCTCCGTTTGCAGAAGAGCAATACCCTGCGCACATTAAAGAACATGCTGGATGGCCTTGTCGGGAGACTTCTATCTGTCTCATGGTCAATGAGTCCCCTTCTTCCAAACATTTCTGAGCTCTCGGGGTCCTTGTGACCTGGTCATTTAGCCCATTGCGTGAAAAAATGTGCCGCCCAAAGATAAAGCAACCCAATGCAACATCCAATGTTGCACCAAATTTGTGTGACAGTTTTTATTAATCTAAAATTTTACAATTGCATTAAATTCATATTTTAGAAATTGTAATAAATCGTTTAGTATTATATTGGACTTCTTTTGTTTTAAGAGATAATTGTTTGTTTTCAGAGAAAAATTATAAATTCATTTTGGGGTACATAAGTATTGAGAAAATCTGGTCACTTTTCGAGTCCCACAAAAGCTATAACTGCGTCCTCTAACGGTGGAAAAAAATCGAAATTCTAAAACTTTAAACGAATATTGCAAAGGATGTATTTACATCGAAGGGTCAAAACATTATGTCCAGTGCGTCTTTATTCAAATCGAAGCAACTGCAGGTAAACGAAGGCGCGTTGAAGGTCGCGAAACGGTATAAATAACACCTGATAGTGAGCTCTGTTAATCAGTATTATTCTTGTTCTTCAGATGGAAAAGGCAGCGGACTTAGATGAGTTTGACAAAAGTCAAATTGTAATGACCAGACGACTGGATCAGAGCAATTCCGAGACAGCAAGGCTTGTGAGGTGCGCATGGTCAGCTGTGGTTAGTACCTTCAAAAAGTGGTCCGAGGAGGGAAAAACCATGAACCGCCTTGTAGATGTGGGCTGACCACGGCTCATCAATGCTAGAGATGAGCGAAGGCTATCCTGTACGGTATTAGCCAATGAAAGGGATACTGTGGCGCAACTCGCCCATAATTTGAATGCTGGTAAACGGGAGTAATGTGTCAAAACACACAGTACATCGAACCCTGCTGAAAATGGGACTGCATAGCCGCAGGTCGCTCCGAATACCCATGCTAACCTCGGTTCACTATCGAAAGCACCTACAATGGGCACCTGAACATCAAAACTGGACCTTGAATGATTGGAAGAAGATCGTCTGGTCCAATGAATCTCGTTTCCTGTTGCACCATGTGGACGGGCTGGAGGTATGCGTTGTTTACCTAGATGAAATGTTGGTACTAGGATGTACCATGAGACGAAAAGAAGCCGGCAGAGGAAGTGTGATGCTTTCGGCAAAGTTCTGCTGGGAAATTCTGGGTTCAGTCATTCATGTGCAGGAAATTATGACGTCTACCACCTACCTAAACATCATTGCAGACCAGGTACACCCTTTCTGGCAAAGGTATTGCCCTCTAGCAGTGCCTTCTTTCAGCAGGGTAATGCGCCATGCCACACTTGCCGGATTATTCGAAAATGATTCGCGAACATGAGGAAGACTTCCAGGTATTGCCCTGGCCTCCAAATTCCCCAGACATAAATGCAATCGAACATCTGTGGTTTGCGTTGGAACAGCATATCCGTTCTGTGGCGGCTCAACCACTTAACTTGCCCTGGCCAGGTATTGCCCTGGCCTCCAAATTCCCCAGACATAAAGGCAATCGAGCATCTGTGGTTTGCGTTGGAACAGCATATCCGTTCTGTGGCAGCTAAACCACGTAACTTGCCCTGGCCTCCAAATTCCCCAGACATAAAGGCAATCGAGCATCTGTGGTTTGCGTTGGAACAACATATCCGTTCTGTGGCGGCTCAACCACGTAACTTGCCCTGGCCAGGTATTGCCCTGGCCTCCAAATTCCCCAGATATAAAGACAATCGAGCATCTGTGGTTTGCGTTGGAACAGCATATCCGTTCTGTGGCGGCTCAACCACGTAACTTACAAGAGTTAAAGGATCTGCTGGTAACGAGTTGGTTTCAGATACCACAAGACACCTTAGAAATCTTGTAGCGTCTATACCTCGCCGGGTAAGAGCTCTTTTGGCTGCGCGTGGAGGACCAGCATCATATTAGGCAGGTAGTCATAAAGTTTTTGCTCTTCGGTGTTTACTACCATTTAAACTTTTGGTGATGGAATGTGGCAGTCTTGACGTTTCAATTTGACAACAATGGGTTGACTGCTTAAGCCCCTGATGGGTGGCAAGCACAATTGTTTTTTTCCAAGAGATAATTGGAAAACTCTTTTTTGTTTGACTTTAATGCTAATATTGTAATTCGCATTTTTCAAACACTTAGTTTTAATTTATATCGTTAGAGATACTCAATGTGGAACTGGTGAAACGTTTAACGGATGTTGCAAGAGCTCTGTTTATGGTAGAAATATGATATTTCGGTGGTAACGTGTCAAGAGATCTTCCACTGAAACGAACTATCGACTCTCTTTTCTAACGGGTCGTGAGAAAAGCAAAGTTTTTAACTGAAAGAATGAAAGTCAACTATTTTTGTGTTGTATAAGAACTAATGAAATATTATTCTTTGCATTTTTCCCATCACCCATTAGTTTGAATTAAAATTTTAGGCAGCGATAACGTAGGTAAACCAAAAACTTCATTCTTTTCGAAAACGAGATTGCCATATGCACCACAGGCGATGTGCGTCCTTCTAGTTAACTTTCATTACTCGTGAAGCAGTGGTGTGCTACAGCTGATAGCCTAAGTGATCCCAAATGAGAAGCAGAAATTACAGCATTTCATTTCCTGTAAACCATTTTTGTTAAGGTGATAAATTATTAAATAGTTCTGTTTCGAAATTGTCAGCATTTGAGATCGGCTATTCACTTGATGCTTAATAGCATGGATAACATCCTAATGGTTTTAACGTTAAGTACGTCGAACGCTCTTAGAAAAAGGTACACAGATTCATTCTGCTCATCCATATCTTGCAGGTATCGTTACAACATGCTTCTTCGGGGTCCCCAAGTGGCTTCATTTGCGGAGAACGCTGAAGAGAATTGATATTTTCTGATTGTTCTTACTACTGATGTTTGCTATCAAAAAGAAATTATACATATTAAATTGAGTAACACTTGTAATATGGAATGTATGTAAAAATGACTTAACGGCAATTGTGTAATGAGGTGTTGGCAAAACTACAGGTATTACAAACGGACATAAAAGAACTACCAAAAAGGTTTAGACATTACAAAAAATTATTCTCAATAACACTGGGCAACACACAAAAAGGATTTAAAATGAAAATAGCCAATCGTTACTAATTTCGAGGTGCTGAACACGAAAATGACAATAAAATTTGTCGATTGGCTCTTGTTTAGGAGTGACAGAGATAGTCATGTATAAACGACTCAATCCGCATTGATAACCATTTTGCAATGCTGTATTTTAAACTCTAGATTGCAATATATTGCATTGTATTGCATCAGCCCGCCATTACACACAACCCCTGGAGGTATTGCATCATTGTCTGATGCAATGTAGTTGAGTCTGACATCGCGGCTTTACGACCGCGGACAAAAGATGATGCAATCGCTAGTTGTAAGTGACGTCTCGTAGGGTGGGCAAGGCTTTTGAGCGACTACCATTTACCCCCGAGTCATAAGTACAACACAAGTGATCCTTGCAGTTTTAATTCAGCAGTAGTGACACCTCGTAACTGTGTTAATAGTGCAGATACATTTTGTTACATTTGCGGGGAAATGAAGTTTGCAAGCCAGAAAAGGGCCATCACTCCAATAGAGAAAGCGGCATATGAGTTTTATTTTGAATGCAAGATCGGGGACCAGGATAATTACTCTCTTTTTTTCGGGGTGGGGGGTGGTTCCTTCGGGACGCGCCCCCCATGTGGAAAGTACGTATTCCGTCTCACGACATTACACGTGCGTGGCAAGAGAAGCCTGGAAGTAGAAGATGAAGTTTGTCTCAGAGGAGACCAGTAGGGACTTGGAGTATGGATGGTGTTAAAGGGGGTGCTGAGTGCAGCCCGGGTTGAAAAATGAAGATAAGGAGTAGAGTGAAAGCAGCTCCTGGTCTCAAAGAAGAGAGTCCTCGGAGCCGGCAGACAAGCCAGCCTATGTCCCTCAAGTGTGCCCTGACAAGGGCACTCTTGAGATGCAACAAGGCACTCACGAGTTGCTGACAAGGGCACTCATCGAGAGTGCCCTGACAAGGGCACTCTCGATGGACACTGTGACCACCTCACCTGCTACCTCATTGATCGCCTGGGAGCTCTTGAGTTCGTTAGCGTACCCTTCCATAATCAGGCACCTGAGGATATAGTGCCCAACATCTGCATCTGGACCCCCACATCCGCACTAACTGTGGGTAGCGATCTTAAACTGCTCCAGATATTTGGGGAAACTCCCATGTCCCGTCAGGACCTGCGTCAAATAATGGTCAAAGGAGATCAGGGATAAACTGACCCTTGGGGTGGAGTCTATTTGACAACAATCAAACTGTTACACTATGTGCAGAATCATATAATTAGATGCATGATTAAACTAAAAAAATTTGAAAGCGTTGCAAATGTATACAATGAATTAGGTATTTTACAAATAAGGAAATTATATGTATTTCAGGTACTGAAATACATAAGGATGAATTTTAATGTTCAAACTTTACGGACATTTGAAAAGAATACTCGACTGTCAAAAAACTTTTTCTTACTTGATTTAAAAGCGAACAAAACTATTGTTGAAAAACATTACGTTTATTTGGCGCCAAAGTTTTTTAACTGCTTACCATAGTACATCAAAGGAATAAGAAATGATAACTTTTTCTATAAGGAATTAAGAAAATGGATTTTGAATGTGGTAAATATTGAGACTATGTTTTAGAAATAAAAGAGATTTAAATGTAATAAAATTTCATTTGATGCTGAGTTGCCCTTAAGGTGCTCAACTGAACCACTTACTAACGCACAGTTCAATATAGATTTTTATATTTTTTTCTGTTTTTCTACCCAGTAAAGTGTTATAATTTTTTATTTTTTTTATTTCATTTATTCTTAATGATAATTTTTAAACTTATAAATTAGTTAAATATTTACTTAGATTTTTTGATCAAGCTAGCAAAGTGTGAGGAAATGTGAAACTGAAGCATGTTGCCTTTTCATTTTATTACAACATAACTGTTAAATTTCTTCCACAAGCGAGTTTTTACTCTCGTGGAAGACTCAACATTTTTTCTCAGACTTGTACTGAAAAATGTAGGTAAAATTACAAAACATTAATGAAATATAATATTAAAATTTTCCATATATATGGTATGAATAAATATATGATTTTTATTGGACAAACTATGTATAAAGAAGAATATATATTAGAAAACGTAATACTTTAAAATTATGTATCTGAGAAATACAACATTATATATGTTTCATTATAACTTCAGTTCTAAGGTAAAAAACATGTAAATATAAAGTACTGCATATTCTGAGAATAAATTATCTATCTATCTATCTATCTATCTATCTTTTCAAAAATGTCTTTGTTTGAAGACCATTCTCAGTTGTATCCCAGAGCCGTTGCCACTCAGTGATTTCTCTTCGACATAATATAGACTTCAGGATAGTTTTTGAAGTCTTTACCGCTAACACAGGTTGAGTATTATTACCTGCTGAGCGGGCCAGTTGGTCTGCCTGCTAGTTCCCCTCATGACCTATGTGTGCCTTGATCCAGGAGAAGTATACTCTGGGCATGTTCTGATTGCCCAGGACGCACTTGATTTCGTTAACTATTTGATGCCTGTTGGGTGCATCTTCAAGCGCTTGCAGAGCTGCCTGGCTGTCCGTGTACAGCCGGATGTCGCTGTTTTGACCGCCGTCATTGAGGACCCATTTAAGGGCCTCTCTGATGGCGAGCAGCTCTGCTTGGAAGGCTGAGCCATTATTTGCACCTTCCTATTATAGTCATACACCTTAGCTCCTTGATTGTAGACAGTGTAGACTAAGCCCACACCATTCTCGCTCTTGGAACCATCAGTGTATATCTCAGTTCCTAATCCTGATGGTAACTCCGTGGACCATGACACACTAAGTTTTCTGGTGGGATAGAGATCCCACTTAGTGGTATTCATCTCGTAATCCTCAGGGTCATACTGAACTCCAAGGAATTTTGCTTTCTCCTTAGCCTGCAGGACTCTAAAAATGGTCGCTTCTTTGCCGACCGTCACAAATAGCGGAGGGATCCCTGCTAACACCAGGAGGGCATCTGTAGATGTGGTCCTATAGGCCCTGGTGATTCGCAGTAAAGCCGGTCGTTGGGCTGCAATCAGCTTTCTACACATAATGGAGTGGTCTGTCAGGTGCCACCAGGCACCCTCTCCATAGGTTAGGATCCGCTCCGTGTCCCTGAGATAAATTTCTCACTTCTGAGTCCCCATGAGGCGCGAGCCATTCGCCCCAGTTTGCACATGACATTTGTGCATTTTACTTTGAGATCCTGCAAGTGTGGGATCCAGCTCATCCTCTCATCTAGAGTGATCCCCAAGTACTTTATAGTCGTGATATGGCGGATATTTTTACCATGTAATTTAAAAATTGGTAACCTCTTTTTGAGGACACCCTCTTTACCTACCGTCATGACTGTTGTCTTTGCAAAGCTGAACCCAAGCTTATTGCACAGACACCATCCTTCTAGTACAGATAATGGCTGCATTGCCAGCAATCTTCAGTCTCGCTCTGGAGGGTGCCATTATAACAAGCAGCATATCATCAGAATAAGCCTGGAGCCAAACGCCCTCTGGTAGGGTCAACTCCAGGGCAGTATCGGCGATCAAGTTCCAGAGGAACAGCCCACTGCACGAACCCTGTGGGCAGCCTCTTTCCAAGTTTCTTGAGACTGTCCCGGTAGCATGGGAGTAGTTGACCATCCTCTCACTGAGGTAATTGGCCACTAAAACGGAGATGTTCTTAGGATAAGAACAATTTTTTAGCCTACTAAGAATAGCAGGCCACCAGACGTTGAAGGCGCCTGTCACGTCCAAGGCTATGAAAGAGGTATGCATCTTGTGCATCTTGTTCACCTCAATAATGTCCACCACTTCTTTGATTGCTGCAATGGTGGACTGGTCTGAACCCAATTCCTGAACCCAAATTGTTTAGCGTTCAGGAATCCATTCTTAGAGCAATGGAAATACATTCTGTTCGTCAGGAGTCTGTCTAGTATTTTACCCAACACCGCAGCAGACATATTGGTCTGTATGATCTTACATCTGCCAGATCCCTGCCTGCCTTATTGAAAAGGACCAGGTCAGCCTGTTTCCAGGCTTATGGGAAAATTCCCAGTTAACTATTTGATGTTAACTGGGAATTTTCCCAGTTAACATCAAATAGTTAACTGGGAAATTGATGTTGAAGAGCTGGGTGAACAGATCTTTATGTTCATTAAACACCTGAGATACTATCTCTCCAGTCAGACCATCATACCCTGGTGCTTTGCCCCGAGCCATATCTTTGATCACCTCTCCCACTTCCTCTTTCGTGAACGAAACGTCCTCTTCCGTGTCCGGTGGTAACCTGCTGTATTCCTGTATGAGTTGATGTTGAATATTATCAGAGCTCCTGTCATCTGTCGGGAATAGATTATCTAATAAAACCTGGATTGTTTCGCCAAAGGAAGAGGTCTTGGACCCATCTTCTTTGCGAACATATTCAATTTCCAGGGGTTTAATGTCCTTCCCCGTAGTCAGCTTGTACTGCAGGGTAAATGGGTTCTTTGCAGAGATATCACTACAAAATGTCTGCCAGGAGGCCAGCTGTGCTTGGCGTATAGAGAGCTTATACTCTGCCTGTTCCTGTATATTTCCTCTCCGGAACTTCTGTCCCCATTGCAGCACCTTTGGTAGCTTTTTCTAAGAGCTCTGACCCGTTTTCTCTTAACACTGAACTCAGGTGTCCACTAGGGCACCGATCTACTGCCTATGCTGGATTGCCTCTTAAACCCAAAGGTTGTCTCATATCCAGAGCTTAAACAATCCGTCAGATCTCTGAGGATGCTATTGAGAGATTCACAATCACCAATATTATTGACGCGCTGGCTGATCTCCGCCAGTCCCGGTGCAACACAATGCACGAATTTGCACCAGTCAGGAGTCCAGCCCACCGCAAATCTTTTTACATAGTGCGGGGGAGGTGTTGTTCCACCCACAAGGAACACGATATAGTTATGGTCACTGTTAGTGACCTTGTTGCTAACGCACCAATCCTGGATCAGAGGAAACATCCGAGGCGTTACCAGGGTCAAGTTGATCCAGCTCTGACCACGAGGGCCATCAAAAGTAGCTGGTGTATCCCAATCATTTAATAAAAATAGATCAACAGAGTTGATAAAATCCAGAGTCATAACTCCTCTGATGTCTTGCCTATTTGAACCCCACAAGGGGTGCTTCGCATTGAAATCACCACCTATCACTAAGTTCTTATAGTTGACTCGAGCCAGGACGTTGTAACTCGGTCAATGAGTCCTCGATGTTGTTATTCGGAGGACATATGATATATATATCATAGTCCTCCGAATAGATATCATAGTCCTCCGATAGAGATGGCGTGTAATAATAGTCTCCCATAGCCAATCTCCACTACTACTATAGTATCAGAGTGATATGAAAGGATGGCATTCACTTTGGGGTTCAAAACGACAACTCCAGCTTTTGGCTTAGCTCCTTTGATGCAAAATAGTCTGCTGGTCAGAGGGAGCCCCCTAATAATGTTCTCTGTGCAATAAGGTTCTTGCACTAGAGCAACATCGACTCCTTCTTCTTTTATCTCCTGGCTGAGTTGGGCTATTGCGGCCTTTGCCCTGTTGAAATTTATTTGGAGAAATTTCAGACTTGCCCTTCGACCACCTGGAAGCCTACTGCCCATAGTCGGTACGCTTCCGCAACAACTTCAGTTCTCTACAGTACGACGGGCAATTGCTGTCCATCGCACTGTGGCCAATGTCATACTTGACCCCATGATCCTTATTTGCATTTTTGCAAACTGTGCATCTAGGCTTGGGCTTCTTGCACTCCTTGTATGAGTGTTTGCCTGCACACTGTGAACGCCATTGTGTCTTTTGAGTACAATCCTTTTGCACGTGCCCAAATGCATAACAATTATAACACCTGAGCACACGGATATACTCTTTGATATAACAACGCGACCAACCCACGTTAATCTTACCTACTTCAATCAACTTTCTGTGGGAGGCGCTACTGGCTTCCAAAACCCAGTTGACTGTGTTGTCAAATCATCCTTTTAATGAGCACAGCAGGGCTAGATCCGCGTGTTCATCATTTAGCCCATTCTGAGGCTGTATGACCTTCTGAAGGTCCTCACAGCGGATGTCTTTATCGACTCCATAAACTATGAGTTTTGGCCTTAGCCTCTTGGCTGATTTGGCCTCTAATACTTCTTTCAGCTCTTCATGGCTGTCTACTGCCTGCTTTAGACAGTCCATGTCACTCTGCGAGCTACATTCAACGATGACGCCGTTTACTCTCATTGGCTTGACTGTCATCACTCCGAGATTTAACTCGGAAGGGTTGATGTTGTTCTTTAGGCTGTCCCTAAACTCACTGGCTGTCTTCTCTCTGTCTTTAGAGTAGATCAACAAGGTATGCCTCTGTTTAGGGGGAGTAGACTTTTTAGCTGCCACTGAACCACCCTTTTCTAACCCTTGTCCACCAACAGCCTTTGCATAAGTTGGTGGCTTCCCCTTTTTCACTGGGGGACTTGCAGTTCTCTCAGTGATGCGCCCTCTCATAGTTGCTATCTGGAGCTATTGTTCGCAAACTATGGTGTGCAGCTTCTTAGTTGCACCCATTACTAAGTCTCTCAGATCGTTTTCCACTCTATACCGAAACATCGCCACCGCGAGTTCCTCCAGAAGGCTAGCAGCAGTGGTCAGCCTCCCCGAACCCATCTCGTTTCCGTCGGGTTCCACTTCTTTATCCAGGGCCGTCTTATTGTTTGGGCACCCTTCATCAACACCTTTACTTGGGTCCTCTGTACTTGTTGTAGGCCCATCTCTATCCCCATCATTGCTTGTGGTGGGAGGGGAGTCTCTGGGACTTCCTCCACTACCACTTGAAGATCAGCAGCCTCTGTGAGCTTGCTGTCTTTTTTAGCTGTCCGTCGCGTTCTAGTATTTCTTGATTCCGTCGTTAAATTCGTCGGCTTCATAGTTGTTTAAAGGGTATTCCACCCAGGTGGTCTCCGCCCACAACCGAGCCCTACAAGGAGAGGCCTCAGAGCTTGAGTTTAATGCTTGAGGTGCCTCAGAGCTGCGCCCAGGTTATACCCAGACTTCCGATCTCCTCTCAGACCAGAGCATGATCCAGGCCAAAACCCGGACTTATCCGGGTCCTGGTCCTGACCCAACCCCTATCGTCGGGAATTACATTCACCCGGTTGGCTCCGCAACCGCCTCTGACCCACCCGGACATAGAGGTAGGACAGGGGATGCCTCACGAACAGATTGATCTGAGTGAGCCAGCTCAGACCACCCGTTTTATTGAAGCAGGAGCCAAGGACAGTGCATTGGGCTGCCAGCTTTCCTGACCCTCTACCGCCAAGATCGCATTTTCCACGTTACAGGTCTCCACCCACAGTAAACAGGTGGGCCACTCATAGGCGTGGCAACCGTGATAAAAACTCCCTCATGCCCAAAAGGGCCCATCCTAACCTGCTCGACTGGCCTCCCATTTCCCTATTAGTTATATTGCTCAATTTTAGCAATCTAAGGCCATTATCCTCTCTTGAGTCCAGCTTTTTGGAGGTAAGACCTGCACACCTTGGACGTATAAGGGTGCAGTTTCCAGGTTAAGTCCGTGGAAGAAATCACCTGTAAGCGGGAAATTGGCGAAGTAAAAAGGGGGGAGGAGAGGAATCCATGTCCAAAGGATCAAGGACTCTCTTCCTCCCCCGTGTTATAGAGTTGCGACCTCAACCTAAACTCGCCGAATGAACAAGAGACCAGTGAACCTGAAAAAGAAAAGAAAGGTGGGAGAGGAGCCTATATCCTTGTACACAAGCCTCCTCCCCCAAATAGTAACAGACCAGTAATTTGGGCTCTCCCCTAAGCCTCTTGGCATCTGCACATCTCTAATCCTTTATAGTATATTCACATAGCAATCTATTTCCTGATCCTCAGTCCTTATACTGCAATTCCAAATACCTCCATCATACTGCTAGTATTGCTTTTCCATATCACGTTTTTCCATCCACTCAATATCTTATCATACTCCTCCATTCGAAATCAAAACTCACTTTCTCCAATCCTTTTCCTATTCTTTGACCATCTTGTGCGTTTTATTTGCACTTTTCTCATTCTCTCCTCCATCTTCCACTTCTCCATCCTTATCTCCTTCATCACCTATTCCAAGTTATTATCCTTTCTAACAGCCCACCTCCAGCTGCACTCAAGCCATAAGGCTGTTGACCTATTGTCAACCGACTTCCACACACCTTAGTGCTGCCCCTGTGGAGTCTTCTTTGATTGGGAACTCTTAGTCTGGCCTTTCCGTTTCGGCCTGTCTGACATGAGTGACTCTAGTCTAGTCGGCATAGCCCTCAACTTCACTAAGGCACGCAAGCCCCCTCACCACGACAAGGTGGTTCCCTTCGGGGGGTGGGCAGGACAAGGACTGGGCCCTTGCACATATGCTGAAGTATGTGTGCAGGAAATCTTCCAAAATGGCGATGCGGTTTTATGTTCCTATGGTTTGGAGAGAGCCAAGCAATTACGCAAATGACTGCGACTTCTGCATGATCCCACCTGTTTCTGGAGACATCACAAGGAAAAAGAAGTGGACAATAGCATTCCCGAATATAGAATCTGCTCTCCGACCAGTTCTGTACGGTTAAAGCCTTCCCATTCCCAAACGTCCAAAAGAATTTTCATCATCGATTCAGACAGTGAGGAGGGAGGCGAACTGGTGTCGGGTTCTCCGCAGCCTTCGGTGTCTAATGATGATGATCCATACATCTGCCATGATGCATCATCTGCACCACACATATCTCACCAAAGAAGAAATGAACGATCTTGTTCGCGATGTGGAGCTGTTCAAGGCCAAAGCAGAGTTACTTGAATAAAGACTTGAACAATGGAATCTTTTCAAGGAAAATGTCCAAGTGACTTCGTTTCGAACTCGTCATGAGCAATTTGCACCTTACTCCAGAAAGGAAGATGACCTTGTGTTCTGCTCTGATGTAGATGGCCTGATGAATGTCCTCAGAATCAAACATGACCCTCAAGAATGGCGATTATTCATAGACTATTCGAAATTGAGTCTCAAGGCGCTGTTGTTGCATAATGGAAATCGACTTCCATCCATTCCGGTCGGACACGCTGTCTACATGAAAGAAACCTATAAAAAACATAAAACGGCTGTTGAACTATCTTCAATACAACAAATATGGCTGACATCTCTGTTGTGACTTGAAGGTAGTGGCTCTGTTGATGTATCTGCAGCTGAGATACGAAGTACTGCTGTTTCTTATGTGAATGAGACAGCCGAGCAAAGACTTTGCATTATGTGAAAAGAGACTGGCCTGTGAAAAGAGAAAGGTCGGAGAGAAGAATGTGAAACACCCAGCACTGGCAGAAATGCGGAAAATCCTGCTACCGTCCCTTCACATCAAACTCGGTGTGATGAAAAACTTTGCAAAAGCCATGGACCGGACTGCATCAGCTTTCAAGTACTTGGCTGACAAATTCCCTCGACTCAGCGAAGCAAAAATTAAAGAGGGAATTTGTGTGAGTCCTCAGATCCGTGAGATGTTCAAAGACCAAATGTTCGACAACCTTCATCAGGGTGACGAGAAAAAGGCTTGGGACACGTTTCGTCTGATGTCAATTAAATTGCTCCGGAATATCAGGGCAGACAACTACAAGGAGATGGTTAAGGAAATGTTGTCTCTGTATCACAAACTTGGCTGCAATATGTCCTTAAAGATCCACTTTCTCCATTCCCACTTAGATTTCTTGCCCAACAACTGCAGCATGGTTAGTGATGAGCACGGTGAACGTTTTCACCAGGAAATTGCAACGATGTAGAAACTATACCATGGAAACTGGTCCACTTCAATGTTGGCTGACTACTGTTGGACACTCGCCAGAGATGATCCTGAGCAGCTGTACAAGAGACGGGCAAAGCGATGTCGGAAGTAGAAGAGGGGTTTTACCGATACATGTCATATGTATGTATTACTCTATTATATAAGAAACTATTGCGGATTTCTCACAACTCTTAGACAATTTTGCATTTTCGTTGTCATATTCGTGTTCAGCACCTTGATATCTTTAAGAAATGGCTACTTTTATCTCAGAGGATATCTTTTTATGAAAATTTGTTGCCCAGTGTAATTGCTTAGAAATCATCAGTGTTTAAGTTTCGTGTGCAAGATTATTCTTAAATAATTATATACCAATTGCTGCGATAAAACATATACTGCATATCTGTGACTAATTTACTGAAATAAATCGCTAAATGAAGCTATTTTAAGTGGTTTGTTTTTCAGAGTCAGCATTTTCCATTAAAAGAGCCAATAGCTTTAATTCAGGTACATACCAGCTACAAAAATCATAGATTTCACTTCCTCTGAGCTAAAGGATGAATCCTGTAGAAATGGAACAGCCTCATTATTATTTCATCTCAGAAGTTCTTGGTTTGAAAATTTAATGTTGGTCGATAACTCCAGTTCTGCTTTTCTTTAGTGTTATCAAGTATGTTTTACATGATGCATGCAAAAAAGAAATCTATTATCAATTAGAGCTATTTATTTTGTGCATCAACACTAAGTAGCAACTCGTGCAACGCAGCTTTTGTTAATTGATTTAAGGTGCTTTACGTTTTAGCATATAGTTTGGACGAAAAAAGAAAGAAATGTGTATTTAAATTCTCCTCAGTAAAAATATCTCAAGATTATTTAGTTTTTGTTACAAAACATATCAGCTATTGAAAAAAAAATTGGTCATTAACATCACAGTAATGGAAGCATCAGAATTAATTGGACAGGGAAGCATTACTTGACTCATATTTTTTTTCACCTTTCTTCAGACGCAGGTTATTCTTCCCTGCATTAAAACTAATTTTTAAAGGTTTAATTTCATTTACTGGCGACATGCTTTTGTCGTTCCGTTTTCCTTGTGTTCCTAGTGGGGCGAAAGTGACAGGACACTAATAATTTCAAGTTCCGGAAACCCCGTTAGTTTGCTGTTTTATCGCAGATACTTGGAGGGGTCGAAACCTCATTATCCATCACTGATGATTGGGAAGCCGTTCTCTCCGAGGGGATGATGGTGAGACATGTAGACGCTAATGAGTCCCAGTTGGTTACCAACAGAAGAGACTTTCTCGAAGTTTTTCTGCAATGACGTTTGACAGAGATAAATATTAGGCATGTAAATAGAACTAAATGCCGAAATCCGGTTAACGAGAAGTTGAGTTTTTACGAGGGTATTAACAAACATCTTTTTTAAATGAAGTTGTTGAAGCTGTGGTTAGCACGCTTGGCTGCTGATCTACGGGACCTGGGTTCGAGTCCCGGAAAAGGCATGGACGTGTGTGTTGTTTTTCTGCTGATGTCCTGCCATCCTCTCAGATCTTCTACTATGGCATATAAACTGACAGGCTCCTGTCAGACCTCTGTGGCAAGCAGCTGCTTGAGGGGGTATTTTTTTTTTATTATGCGGGCCGTATTGAGCGTCGATATCTTTCTTACACATAACTTGCTGCTAAAGCCAAATATGGAATAGCACAGAAAGTTTAGAAACGATACATAAAAGAGATAGATTAGAGCTTTGAACACTGTTTCCTGGTTTGAGAGAGAATCTGTTCACCTAGGGAATATAGACATCAGAAACAACCGAAATTCCATAAAATATTCTGAAAATGCGTTTCTCAAACCGTAGTATGAAAAAAAAAAAACCACATACGTTATCCTAGAAAATGCTTTGCATTGGCTGAAAACATTGTAAACAAAATCATTTGTTTGTCATTTTAGCTTTATATATTTCCATATTGTAACAACGAAACATTTACAGCACGTTTCTATACTACGTGATTTATAATGTTAAATATTTTCTGCATTTAAATGCTTAGAGATAGTCAACATAGTTGTCACATGTCTGACTGAAATATTAAATATATTTTATGATATAGATGTTGCACTAAGAATTCAGTAGAGTTCTTGTTTTTTGCTATTTTTAAAAAATGGTGATCGCAACTTTTGCGATAACACTGAACAATAAATTTTGGCTTTCGGTGTATTTCGAAAGTGCAAACAGCCGTTTCTTATGTGAATCGAGTGCTGAAAACGAAAATTACAACATAAATGTTTAATTGAAATATTTCATGTCATCAAACATTTATGTCATCAACATAAATGTTTGATGACATAAATGGTTGATTGCTTTTCTAGATACGGTCACTTACCTATATTAGGTCATTCCCTGAAGATTGCATATCGGTCTGCAGCAACCATCGCTTCTTCGCCTATCGTTTATATATCAAATCTAAGAAATTCCCGTCACCTTCCAGTAGTAATCTGCTAACATTGATGGACTCCATTTTCCACTATATCTCTTTGCCATTGTGCCAATTTCCTGATGAAAACGTTCCCCGTGAACATCATTCCCGGTGTCACAGTTTTCCGGAAAGAAATCCAAATGAGAACTTCAGACATGTACCTGCAAAGACACACTACATCCCAGTTTGAGATATGAGGACAGTACAGTACTGTGCGAATTAGTTGGGATAAGCGAAGCCTGGAGAACCTCTTCGATCCGGCCACATCCAAAAATCCCCCAAACACCCACCCAAAGTCATGTTTTGGGGATGTTTCCCAGCTTCCGGGCCATAGACGCTTCATCCCATAGAAAGAATGATGGACAGCAAAAAGTACATAGGAGTTCTGGAGGTGACAATGGTCCCAACACTGCAGAAGCTGTTTCCTAACGGCGATGGGATATTTCAACAGGATCTGGCTCCGTGTCACAATTCTAAACTTGCTAAGAGCTTCTTTACCCAGCAACATTTGAAGGTATTGGAGTGGCCAGGAAATTCACCCGATCTAAACCCCATTGAAAATTTGTGGGCCATTATTAAAGCGCGCATATCTAAGATGGATTGCACGACGAAAGCCAAAATGATAGAAAGTGTCATGAAAGTGTGGTACCACGACCCTGAATTGAAGGAGATGTGTGGAAAGCTAGTGGCATCAATGGTTGAGAGGGTGAAAGAAGTAATTAAAGCTAAGAGGGGTCTCAGTCACTATTAACTACACTATTAAACAAATAAATATTTTAGTTGTGTCTTTGTTACTGCATTTTCCTATTTTCCCAACTAATTTGCACAGTACTGTAGTTCTTCGACAAGGTCCTTGTCAGTTTCTGCTTTTTTATTCCCTAAGAAGCCCGTTACCATCTGTCGGAAGGCATACCATGCTCTACGTTCATCATCAGTGATGATACGATCAAATATCTTATCATGCAGCAATGAACTGTGATCTGTGCAGTTCTTGTGACAACTATAGAGGTATCAACCTGCTTTCTGTTCCAGGTCAAGTTCTTTGCATGATTGTGCTTAACTGAATTAAGAATCTGGTTGACAGGCAATTGCGTGATGAGCAATGTGGATTCAGAAGTAGTAAGGGATGTGTGGATTAGATATTTTCACTCAGACAGATTCTTCAGAAATATTTAGAGTTTCAGGTTCCTTTGGTTACTAGCTTTGTAGATTTCAAAAAGATTTTGACTTTGTTGATCGTAATAATTTGTGGTTGATCGTGAGATTCTATCGTATACCCGATACGTTAGTTAACATAATGAAGCTCCCTATAAAACTCCGAGTCATGTGTGAGAATTGGTAAAGCTTGTAGCAATTGGTTTAACATTGCTTCTGATGTTGGACAAGGATGCATTTTGTCTCCTTTTCTCTTTAGTTTGGCTATTGATTATGAAAATTTCTGATTTAGATTATGCTGATGATTTACCCCTTTTGACTAATGATAAATGATGAGATGAACTCTTTCATTCTAGCTGTTGATGAGACTGGTAGTAGAGTAGGTTTGTTGATAAACAGAGAGAAAACTAAAGTGATGAAAATTGGTCAGGTAGGCTGTGATTCAGTTAATCTGAATGGTTGCAGTCTTGAGCAGGTGTCTCAGTTTAATCATTTAGGAGTTTCGTAACAGATACTGGTGATGTGCGGCATGAGATTAACAGACAAATAGGGATTGCTTCAGAGAATTTTAAGAATCTATGAAGAGTGGAGAAATAAGCATATACATCTAAAGACTAAAATTAGACTGAATAATAGTTTGGTTCTTTCTAGTGTTAGTTATGGTAATGGACACTTTGTAGACAAGATGACAGGAAACTTGATGCATTTGATTCCAGATGCTTACGCAGTATTTTGGTCATTAAGTGGTTCAACATTGTAAGTAATGAGGTTAGGCAAAGGGAGTCGGCAACCTCCTTTGAGCAGCATATTGTGAAGAGAGAGACTCCGTTGGTTTGGACATGTTAGCAAATAGGGCTATGAACAGTGAGCCTAAAGACCTCAGAAAGAGGGGGAGACCTAGGATGCGGTGGGCAGACAATGTCAAACAGAAGCTTGTTAGAATTGGTGAGCAGTGGCCAGATGCAGCAGATGTAACTGAAGGCAGAAATACTTGAAGAACTAAAATGCACAGTTTGGTTGTACTCCTTAGCCCATGGCTGCTTAAGGATGGTGATGATGATGTTGATGATGTAGCAGTGAACTAATATCTGGATCGGAAAAAAATACCCACTTTTATCTTTGCATCACTAAGTGTTGGAAATTTCTGTTTAAGGTTACAGAAAGACAATTTGCTTCTGTTCCATATCCTTGACAAAATTCTTCATTAGGCCCAATTTAACGTGCGAAAGTGGCAACATACCAGCCAATGATGTTGTGTATTCTTCTTCCCTGGCTCCAGTGATTGCCGAGAATGCCAAATCCTCTTCACGTAATGAGATGCTTTGTCAATGCTAGTCCATTCGCAAAGGAAGAAACAGAACTTTGCATATCCGAGATGTAGTCCAAGCAAAGGGCAATGACTTTTTTAAGTACACAGAAATATGCACTTGTATTTTTCATAATTTATGTATTGAAGTCATTGTTTCATATTGTCATAAGTTTCCTTGCTATAATAGCATGGCCTACCGGAACAGAAGGCAACACAAGGCCATTGTGTAGAAACTCCTACACAAGGCCTCTAAACACGGCCATTGTGTAGAAGAACGGCTTTCATACTTAATTTCGAGGAATCTATAAGTAAACTCCATTCTTCTGCAGTATGTGTGATGTGGAGGAATGTAAATAAACCTTCAACATATTTGCAAGTATCCAGGTTACCTATCCTGGTAAAGAACAATATAAGATCTTTTGGCGGCTACGATATGCACTAATTTCACATTCCATCAAGTAGATTCCACTGACCATCTCTAATACGATCATACATCTTGATCTTGTGTGGTGAATCCGATATTGTGGGTGTGAAGTTGGGATCTACAGATGCTTTTTCCCATGTTCCTGTTTCTCCCTTCTCTTCCTCTTCCTCCTCTGAGTTCACATCGTAATGTTTCTAAAGATGCTATTTTCCATGTTCCTGTTTCTCCCTTCTCTTCCTCTTCCTCCTCTGAATCCACATCGTAATGTTTCTACAGATGCTTTTTCCCATGTTCCTGTTTCTCCCTTCTCTTCCTCCTCTGAGTCCACATCGCAATGTTTCTACAGATGTTTTTTCCCATGTTCCTGTTTCTCCCTTCTCTTCCTCTTCCTCCTCTGAGTCCACATCGTAATGTTCTGGTGGCTCTAGGATGGACAGGTTTTCCTCATGTTACACTGGGCAGATGGCAGACAGTATGTTCATTGAGGTAGTTCACTGTTTGCTTTTTATTTTAAATAATACCACTTCTCAGTGGAAGTGACATGCAAAAGTGTCAGCCACTCAGGTGGTTGGATGATTCCCGACATATCATAGGAATGACGAATGGCATTGACCGCCTCTTGCCCTTTAGCCAGCTGTGAAAACGTGTTGTACAACTGTTACGCACTTTATGAGGAGCCCAGCTCCTCTGTTAATCTCTAGTCTTTCACCCAAAGTAAAGGTGGTAGGCTTTTTCGATGACAGGAGTTATTTCACGCTTCTATGACATAAAAGAAACTTCGCCATAAATGTAATAAAAATTGTCTGCATTGTTCACACAAGAACGATGCATATCGCTCACATAAAATGTATGCATACAATCATGAACGGATGATAACTAAGGAAGGGTAACTCCCGAATGATGTAATTGCTTCCGAGCATTGCATTGCCTCAAATGATGCAATAGCTCGTTGGTACTGTGTCACCTCAGCGCTTCGTACAACGTGTGAAAGACTCAAATCAATATACACTTTATATGGACGCAGCGTCCTGCATTTACAAAACAAGAAGCAATCACTAATTTTTAATGTCATAATTGTCTTTAGCACCTCGAAATTAATAAAAAAAAAACTGCTGTTTCATTTCCGAAACATCTTCATTGTTGTACAGTGTAATTACGGAGGATCAGTCTATTCTGTATTCCAGTCAGGGGCGAACAATTTATTAACTACACACATAAGGCTCCTAAATTTTATTTCACTTATGGTCCCTGGACCTCTAAATTCGCTACTGATTCTAGGTAAATTTATTTGCATTATTTGTGCTTAACAGATTTATGAATTTTGTTGATGAACAACTTCGTGATTAACTGTGTGAGTTTAAAAGTTGCACGATACGTATAAGTTAAATATTTCGCTTAAGCAGAGTCACCAGAAATCCTCCGAGCTTCAAAAACCTGCGGCTACTAGCTTAGTGGATTTCAAAAAGGCTTTTTTGATACTGTTGATTGTAATAATTTATAGTTATCGTGACCGTAATGGCGTACCAGATAGATCGGGATTGCATACCAAGAAGTTAATTAGCATTGAATCTTGTGTGAGATTAGGTTAGGTTAGGTTTGAAATGATTGGTTTTAATATTTATAATTGAAGTTCTAGAATATTGCGTTATGGCAGGTTTTTTTTTTCTTCTTTTGTTTTGGGCATTACGTTACACTGAATTCACTGCAAGGTTTATGGGATTGGGGTCTTAAATAGTCTAGATCACACCCACTCCGACTTAGTTAAGAGTTACTAGGAAAATATGCATTCTTAAAGAGCATCAAGAAAAATTCTCTACTTAAAAAATAAAAATATGCATTTGAATAATGAATTGGGAAAAAAACTACATTTTTAAAGAATCAAGGAAACATCTTAATTTAGAAAAAAATAAATATACTTTTTAATGAGTACTAGGAATTGGAAAAATCGCTAAGTTATGCGCATAAAAAATTTGGTCAA
This sequence comes from Ryuthela nishihirai, assembly GCA_038380435.1. NCBI lineage: Eukaryota > Metazoa > Arthropoda > Arachnida > Araneae > Heptathelidae > Ryuthela > Ryuthela nishihirai. The sequence goes on along the minus strand of JAWZYU010000017.1, from coordinate 86,443,000 downwards.
AAAAATTGGTAGAATGAGCTCCTCAAAATCATTCATCAACACAATTAAAAGAATATCAAAATTAAACGTCTTCACCTTCTACTTTCTATTTTCCACTTCCTAACGTCTACTCACTACCTTCTGCTCACTACTCATACGTACTACTTACTGTGTACTCCTATGTACTACGTACCAGGCACACACAGGCTTAAAGTAAATGTAGCGTGTGCCGACTTCACACCTGAAGCCACGTTTTCCTAGATGATAGTGCGATAACGATGATGGTGATGAGGTGAGCGTTTCGTGACCTTGCTCGCGGCAGCTAGCGGCCATCAATCAAAACGGAATTGCATAATCAGAAACGCTTTGCGCGTAGAGAAATGATGGTTCAAAGGAAAGGAAGGCTCCAAAATAATAATCATAACGTAAATAAATTATAAATGGCTAAGGAAAGTAAAAGTGAATAGTGAACCATCACACTATGCTTAAGACAACGATTAATTCTTCTTGATCTGAGGTATTTTTTTGATAATTTCTTACCTTTTCAGAAAAGCTCCTGAAGGACAGGTCAATTAGCCCCTGTCCAAAATACCTAGCTAGCTCAGGATCAACTAAGCTATTTGACTGCCTTTTGCAAGATCACAAAAGAGCCCTAATGGGATAATCCTTTTTTCTCCCAGAGTCTTAATCCAGTTGGATCAACACTCTGGTGCAACGGAGTTTTATTGGATAAGTTATTATCAAAACTGATGGTCGAAAACTTACCATCATTTTTAGAAAATGGCCAGTCAGATTGACTCATCGCTTCCTCACAAAAAAACTAAAAACAGTGGAAAAATCACTGTAATATGTCAATTAATAAGCCTAACTAGGATATAATGGTAGAGTATCAGAGGAGATATTATGTACTGAAGGGGCTCATCAACAGATAGCTGGAAAAATTGAGTCTTGCTGTGAGTGGGATACCACTCAAGACAAATGTATTCAGCTAAGGTTTATTTAATCCAATGGAGAGTTGTCAAATTGTGGATAGTTGCAGGCTCAATCCTGACCTTTGATCTACAAGCAGTTTCCAGAATGACTAATAAAAATATAGCTATGCACTGACAGAGAATAAACTACTATTAGAACAATTTTGGTACTACAGCAAACTATTGCGAGTGAGACAATGAGACAGCATACCTATTAGTTATGAGGACTGTTGGATCACTTAGACTACTCCACGCTTGGTATTGCCTTTTTTACACAAGTCTGTGGAGGGAAAAACTCACCGATAAATCAGTAGTTCACCGGTAAATCAATATTCAATAATAAGTTCAATTCCTTGCACTGGATGCAATAACAGTGTTATGATGAAGAGATGCCGAATTCACTTATTTGGGCAAGATAAATGAAACATCTCTTTTCTCTTTCGGGTGATAATTGTGGTTTGTTGTTGGTGTGATGTAGTGTAAAAAAAAATGGTGAAAAAATATTATTATGCTTAAAAATTAAAAGTGACTAACCTTTTGCAAACTAAGCATATTTTCAATATTTGCTATATTCTACAACCACATTTTATTTGTTTCAAGAAACAAATATAATTAGCATCAATTTTAATAACATAGGATAAGGAAAAAACTTTGGTAAGAAGTAAATGTGAGAATTTTAGAAAGTTCGTTGAATTGGGAGAAATTCAGGAAAAAAGGAATCTTCTTAAATTATTTGCATATATTTCATAATAATTCAGAAATTCATTTGCACTAGACTTGTAGAAAATGCATAGAATATATTGTTTAATTGTTTTCTAAAGACTCTCTTCCAGAGAATCTTTATTTCACATTGAACAATATTTCTGATTTTTTTAAGTGAAGGACGTTTGCAAAGGATAGTTCAAAATGATGGTTCATAGTCAATAGTAAATCCGTACAACACTGCCAAAATGAGTTTTGATATTTCACTTCTAATTTTTCCGTAGACTATACGACTAATATTTGTAAACAGTAATTTCATGGAGATTTTCATACTAATGCATATTTTTTTTTTCATTTCAAATAAAGAAACCAAAAAATTAAATATATGTCTTACAAGGAATTGAACCTTTTCCGCGTTGGAGTAATGTTTCGTTATTTATTGTCTCTTTCAAGCATTCTAGGTCATAAAGCAGCACCTATGATGTTCAGTGTAACTTAATTTGCATTTTTATAGTGTATCAAGAAATGTGACCCATTTCATAGGCACGGAACTGTAGTTTTGTGTACAGGATATTTCATTCGTGAAGATTTGGAGACTCTTCTGGGCAGCTGTCATTTCTCGAACCAGAAGTATCTCTTCATGGGAAGAATGAGAAAAAAGGAAATCACAATGAAAAATTCTATGATCTTTACTCAACTGTATAAAAAATCGCTTTAACTTGGAATACCCAGCAAATGAGGTCTCTTGTCAAATAACAGCAAATTGTTAGACAAGTTGAAGCATAAGAAACAAAATTCTAGACACCTAAAGTGGTGAGACAATTTATGTTTCCAAAAAGAAATGTACATTCCGCATAAAAATTTTATATCTTTCCTACGTATGAAATGGTTTAATGCGTCTACTTGGAAAAATATATTTTTCGCGGTAAAAGCTAAATATCGTTAATAATAATTTTTTTGCAGTTTATTTGCAGTAAACGTTAACCGGAAATTGCAACCGAATATGAAGAAGAATAGTAATAAGTAAATTCATTTTAAAAAGCTTGAAATGAAGAAATTTCTTTTTTACTGCTGTGTCCCGGAACAAAAATAAGCCGAGACCATTTATCGTTCAACTGATCTCGAGACTGAATAGGAATAAATGAATTGAAGCATGGAAACGAAATAAGAACTTAGATGGGAAAGATTTGATAGTAGATGATGGAGAGGAACCACTTTATGTCAATTAACACTTGATTCCTGAATTGAAACATGCACTTTTTGAAACCAGGAAATTCCAACATGCACACGATTTTAAACATTTGTAGACCAAGGACTGTGCGATATTCCTGCAATTCACTGATGCGAGTCAGGTGTTGTGCATTAAGTATCTAATAGATTTAGAGAATATTAAAATTTAAAATTATTGATTAAATTGGAATTTTGGTATTTTTATTATGGCAACTGTAATATCAAAAGGTATATTTATACTTGTACAATTAAAGATATTTAGTGCAAGAGCTCATTTTAATGAATTTTTGATGTACTTAGAGATTTTTTACAGGAAGAACCCAAGGTAACTGTGTTAAGCCAAATTTAGATGTTTTCCAATTTTCTGTTAATCTTATGAAGCTCTACAATATAAGAAGATATAAATGTATTTAATTTTGTAGAAATGGCTATAGGTCGAAGATGGGGAGAATTTAATTTATGTTAACCGCGATGTTTACTGCTATTTGGAAAGATCTTGAAATCAGTTAGTTAGATCTGCGTTTCTAAAAAAGGGTTAGGCTCTTAAAACCCCTATTCCCGTTCAAAGTGAAACAAGAGATTTTTTGAATAAAGTAAATAAGGGTGAAATAAGTTTCAGGCAAGGAAAAGGATGGAAAATATTTGAGAGGAGAATTTTTTTGGGTTGGGTTGTTTTACCTCTGAGCGGCACTTTTTTGCACACCATGGGCTAAATGGCCAGGTCACAAGGACCCTGAAGGCTCAGAGAAGGTTGGGGGAGGGGACTCACTGGAACAGCTGTTGGGAGACAGATGTTAGCCTCCTGTCAAGGCCATTCAGCGTGTTCTTTAACGTGCACAGGGTATGGCTCTCCCGCACACGGGGCCACGGCTTAACGTCCCATCCGACGGACGGCGGTCTTTCCAAGCTCATAGGTGTCCCCTACTGACCGTGGGCAGGGAGGGGAATTTTTGCGGAGATAAATCTCAACGCTGACCCAGCTGGGACTCGAACCTGGGAACTACAGATTACGAGCCTGGCGCGCTACCGACTGAGCCACCCCCGCCCCTTTGAGAGGAGAAAAGAAGTGAATTGGAGAACGTAAGTTGTCTTGAGTGGCACAAGGTGACAATATAGCTTCCTTTTTAATTGATTATTGCTTCTAAATTTTCTTATCTTCGCTTCCGATCCGATTTCTTCTTTCTTCTATTTCTGGGTTTGGAGTCATTAGGGCAAAGAAAAATGTTTTTGCACGTAGTTTCCTAGTTTCATGTTTTGTATATATATTGAAAGGACAGATTATTATATACACCCCGATAACAATATGCAAAGCAAAAGTATTGCGTCCAGTCACATTAGGATGCTGACACTGACAATGGCTGTAAATAGATCAGGTCTTTATGCATTGGAAACCAGTTACGGAAAAGTTATCATGGGTAAAGACAGCAATATGACTTTGACCGTGCCAGATAGTAGGTGCGAGGAAGGCCGGTTGTTCATTCACCACAACTGCTGAACTATTTGGATTTCCAAGTCAGACCATCGCACATGTATACCAAGACTGCGTGAAAGACGACAAAACTTCCAAACAGCAGGAGAAATGTGGACGTAAACGTGCAATTGACTCTCGAGGTAAGCGTAGATTATCTCACATCATTACCAGGAATCACACAGCAACCATGGAGCAGATAATGTCGGAATTGAATGAGTTCACCTCTACAAGCTGATGCACAAAGACTATCCGTCGTGTTATGAAAAAAAATAGGCTATGGCAATCAACGTCCTCATCATGTCCCCTTGTTGACTGCAAGGCACCGAAAGATTTGGCTGCAGTTTGCAAAGGCCTATCACAACTGGAGTGAGAGGACTGGAAACACGTCATCTGGTCTGACGAATCACTGTTTCAACTCTATCACGCCGATGTTAGGGTTCGTGTGTGGCGTAAAACCACATGAAACGATGGACCCATCTTGCCAAGTTGTGGTCATACAGGCAGATGGAAGTGGTGTAAAAGTTTGGAGTGCGTTTACATGGGGTTCCTTGGGGCCCCTCGTACCCGACAAGACCTCCGTCACCGGCACAAAATATGTGAACAATCTAGTCGACCATCCGCATTCGTTCGTAACGATTCTCTTTCTGCACTGTGATGCTATCTTTCACCAAGACAAAGCCACACCTGCATGCTTCCCGAGTGGCGACCAATTGGTTCCAGGAGCATTCAAGTTATTACACCCGAATGGTCCCCTCGATCGTCGGACATCAACCCCATTGAGAATTTATGGGACGAATTGGAAAGATCAGTTCGAGCCCACCAACCCACACCAGCAACTATGGATGCTCTAAGACAGGCGATCCTCGCTTCATGGACGTCAATACCACCATCCACGTTTTCAACACCTCATTGAGTCCTTACCAGGATGTCTGGCTCCTGTTGTGAGGGCAAAGAGTGGAACAATAGGTTATTAGGTAGGTGTAGTGTCGCTCAAAAAAGTATCCGAACGCCACGGTTGATTACAGAATTCAGAAAAAATATCTGGCAACGTTTTTTTAGAAATTGGTGATCTGGCAACCCTTCGTGTCACGTGACATGAAGGGTTTTCTCTATAAAGAAAGTTTTTAGTACAGTTTCTGTTTCTGAAAGCAAGTTTGATCGATATTTTGCTAGAATCATCAAGAATTCACATTTTAAGGTCCCATTACCTAGGGTAGGACTAGTCTATGCTTGTTTGTGCGAATTTGGTTCTCTATGTTGTAGTCGATATAGATTGTAGCTTAATATTTCTGGTCATATTTTTTTTTCTTTCATAATTTATTTTGCTTTCATATGGTCTTTTTATCGCCGAAATGGGATTTTTTTATTCTAAACTTTTGGAAATGAAATTATTTCAACTTTTACTTTGAATTTGTTTTCTTGATGTTCAGTTTAACTTTCAGCCGTGTCTTAGCTGCATATCATTTCTGTTGGCTTTCTAACGGCAATGAGAATGGAGTCCTAAGACACATGGAATCCTAATGAGACACATGGAGTCCATATGAGAATGGAGTCAAAAAACACATGGAGTCCTAAGGAGAGTACTGACCAAGGTCAGTACTCTCCTTAGGACTCCATGTGTTTTTTTACCTGTGTCTAGTTGCATTGTGTCCTACCTTTATTCCCTTTATCAGCAGCAGCCCATGAGGTTTAAGCTGCTATGGACTTCTGCAGTGGGTGGGGACTGAGGAGACTGGCTCCTTGGATCAGGCTTGGGAAAACTATGGCTGCTATCTGCAAAATGATAAATGAGGTCTGGATAGGAATTATTTTCTGTATATATTTTTACATTGTTCTCACAGGATGTGCAAATGGTAGCTATGTGGTCACTGGAAGGAGAGCTATACACCAATCCTCTGTGATGATGCATAGAACCGGCCAGGCAAGCACCTAATGTCTGACCAAGCCTTCTCGTGGTGCAGGCCGTTTAGAACCTTTCAAAAGAGATACTCTTGTGGTAGTGAAAGGAAGGAGAGGGCTGACAGATTAGTGCAGACTACTGGTCTAGACAACTATGACTTTTTTTTCTGATCTTCTGAGGAGTGGTCACACACACAGGATCCTGATGCTGACCATATATACCGATCTGAACGGAATTAAGGCTCTGAGCCTAATTATGGATTCTGAATTTGCTACACTGGTGGCTTCTGTGGGGGGAAAATCTCCCACTGTGTTTTCTGTTTGACTGTGGGTTGACAGCCCCAAGTGAATAGATTCACAGGATATGTTTATCAGCTGGTGGATAATCCTGAGCAGAAGTCATCGCAAGCACCTAAACTCTTGCTTCTGCAGCCATTGTCAAATTCTACATTGGAGGACGTCTTCCAGTCTAGATAGCAGGCCTTTAGTAGTGCCATTAGTAGTGGGGAAATTGGTCTTTGCCCCATGCCTGCGATTATGGGGATGTTTGATATTGTCGGCATTCCCTCTCTCAATAAACATCGTTTCTTTAAACATCCCACTAACCATTTTCTCTACATAGGTAGTTGAAATGTGAGGACTCTGCACAGAGCTTTTTTTCTTGATGTCCTCACACAAGAATTCCACCGTTATAATTTAGATATTCTCGGCTTGCAAGAGACCAGATGGACAGATAAAGGTCAGATTCTTAAAAATAATCTTAAATTTCTCTTTTCAGGGAGGGATGACAATAAGCATCACCAAGGCGTGGGTCTGCTTCTCAGCAGACACAGCTAGTGATGCTCTTCTAGGATATGAGTGCATTAATGAAAGGTTTCTTACAGCAAAAATTCAGACAAGCGTTAAAGACTTGAATGTTATCTGCTGTTATGCCCCCACTGAGGATGCCGATGAGGATGAGAAGGATAGGTTTTATGAACAACTTCAGAATATTTTGAATTCTGTCAAGAAAGGAGATATTACCCTTGTTCTAGGTGAATTCAATGCCAAAGTTGGTACTGACTCTGACCTTTGGGGAGGGGTGATAGGCACCTTTGATATTGGTAGCTCCAATGGCAATGGGCAACGTCTCCTACATGTAAGTAAACTCGATGGTTTCAGAATAACTAACACTTATTACAAACACCGCGACATACTTAACTATACATGGGTTTCCCCTGGTGAGCTGCATAAAAGCAGGGGATGGCTAGTTCTGTTAGGAGTACCAGGTCATATAGGGGAGCTGAAATCGGATCTGACCGTAACTTGTTAAAAGTGTCTTGCCACTTAAACTTAAGAAGTGTTATATATATATATAATTAATATATAAGGTTAAAAAAGCTTTCCTTCTATTCTAAAGCTCTGAAAGGCCCAGTTATAGTGAAAGCTTACCATGATAGGTTATTTAGTCATTATAACAGTCATGGTTTGCTTGCTATTGAAGTTAAGGAAGAATGGGACCATTTTAAACAGGCTTTTCTTGCAACTAACAGTACTCTTTTTGGAAAAAAAAGGAACAGAGGCAAAATTATTTGAATGATGAGGCACGTGAGCTTATTTTAGAAAGAAAGAACTGTAGGAATGCCCTTAATTAATACTCTACTAGTCCTCATAGAAAGCGTTACAGAGAGTTTAATAAACGTGTAAAGGATCAGTTAGCTGCTGATAAGAATCTTTGGCTTAATGACTTGGCTGAAAAAGCCGAGGAAGTAATTAGATAGCACAACAGCAAAGATCTGTACCAGGTAGTTAATGTTTAGAGTGGTTGAAAAAGGACAGGTATACAGTGATTGAAGGATAAGCAAGGTAAGGTTATAGAAGGTGAGAATTCTGTCATGGCTAAGTGGGCTGAGCATTTCTGTGATGTTCTGAACAATGTGGTTAGTTCTACTTCCGTTGTTTGTAATGGTGATAGATGCATTTCTGGCTTTAATTTTGGTCCTATAACAGAGTCTGAAGTTATTTTGGCTATTTCTAAACTTAAACTACGTAAATCACCAGGGGTAGATGAAATTTCTACGAAAATGCTTAGAGCTGGAAATATTTCGGTTACCACATGGATGATTGAAATTTTAAATATCTTTTATGGTAAAGGCATTGTTTCCAAAGATTTTACCAGAGCTATTATTATCACTATTTTTAACTAGAAGGACGAATATCGCCTCTGGCGCATTAGAGAGTCTCGTTTTTAAAGTGAAAGAAGTTTTTCCTGTAATGATGGACATCTTTGGGTCTATTAATCATAATGCAAGAAATGTCAAGTGTATAATATAAAAAAAATTAAAAGATTGCTTAAACTGAAACCCATTTCAATTCTGAACAACAATTAAATGAGTCAGAGTTGTCCGAATCAGAGAATACTCGGACCGCAAAGAACATATTACAGTTTAGAAACCAAAGGAAGTTCTGTAAAAGTTTTACCACTTGGGTATGTGATTGTTCTATGATGACGACGACGACGACGATAACTTCATGGAGTAAAGCGAAAAATCGGTATTACCAGTATTATAAAAATAATAAAGTAATAAATCCAAATTTACTTTTTATCCTCTTTAGTTAATTATTCATGTGATACGAAAAATTATCATAAACTAAGGATTTAATCACTATTAAGCCGTTTAAGAAACACGATGAAGATGGATGTAGAGGAAAAAATGGATGGGATCTGAATTGATGGTTCTATGTCATTAGGAGATCGTGGGATCCAACTATGCTCAAGACAATTTTTCCTCTACACTCTTTTTCATTTTGTTACTTAAACATTTTAATAGTGATTAAATACTTAGTAAATCAATGATGAGCTGTGAATGCATTCGTCTAAACACGCCCTATCATAAACGTTCTTCTTACGTTAATAAGCTCCTTCACTATTAGTTTTCGAGTTTATTTGCAATAATTCATCTGACATCAATCAATATCTTAAAGTTCCTCATGCTAATGCTGAATTTTTAAGCTCTTTGGAATTTCTACAAAGTGAAAATAAATTCGATCTTGATTGATTTATTTTTAAATATTTCGAGGCACTTCAAACATTTATATATTTCATTCCATTGTTAATTTACATTCCTATTATTCATATTGCTTATCAGACTAAAATCATTACTGGAAAACTTTTATAATATGCAGGTTTTTTTATCTTCGAACCTTCAGTCGTATTAAATGTACTTTGAGAAAATTAATTAATTTCAGAAGCATTTATGTTTGAAACTTAATGTACTTTTGACATTTCCTCCAATTTTGCGATAATCTACTACATCAGAAATAATAATTATAAATCTAAATCCTTAATTGTACGTTTAATTTGAAAACAGAAATCACATTTTTATATTCCTTGACATACCACTTAGATTAGGTTTAATTGACGATGGTTATACCAGAAACCGAAGATCGGTGTAGGAAAAAGTATCCGATTTGCAGTCATTATACTAGTCATTAAATGCCAAATTCGTTAAATGTCAACTTTCCCGTGAAGCGATTAACTGATGCATGTTTACTCTTTTAGTAACGAAAGCGATTTGTAGTGTTTTGAAAGACTGAGAATTAATTGGATTTTATGAAAAATAGTTCCCTATGTTGATTTAGGTTTGGCTGAAAAATGGGTCTGAGGATCAAAATAGAGAAGATATATGACTGAAGGTGTTTCAGAAGGATTGTAAAGTGATTGCGGAGCAATACATTTAAAAGGAATTCTTAATTAAAATGCGAGTAAATTGTTGACTTCTATGGTAAAGAATTGAGAAAAGCTAAAGTTTTCAAATGTGTCTGCATTAATTATCTCCCTAACATTTGTGCACGGGGAAAAGCAGCACAAACTTTCAAAGCATTTTGGTCGTTTGACTTGACAAAACGGGAGAACAATTTTAGATCAATTAAAAAAAATAGTGCTAATGTTTCATTTTGTTGTCTTTCTGTCCGTCTATCTGTAAATATTCGCCTTTTTTGTTTTCAACAATAAACGAAACATTCATTTTAAATTGGATAGGTTTGGTTGAAATATTACGTTTTGCATTTTCTAAACTTCCTATTGACTGTTATAATGCCATCAAATGGATGAGAAACGTGTAAAATGCAACATTTTAAATGAATGTTGCAAACGATTTATTAATGCTAGAAATTAGGAATTTTGATGATAGTATGTCATGATGAAGAGATTTAAATTGACAGCAATAGTTTGCCCCCTTACTCAAGGAGTGGGATAACCCAACTCCATTAAGAGATAAATGAAAAATTCTTTTCGGGTTTTATAGATCTTAATAAATATACACTATTTGCATTTATCCAATCATCCATTAGTTTGAATATTCACTGTTAGAGGGTATTAAAAGAGGAAATACGAAACCTCGTTCTCTTTGAAAGCGAGAATCTCATATTCCCCAGAGGGCATCTAATGGTCTTCTTGTTAAACAAATAACAACACTGATAATGCGCAAAGCTGTTCCTATTCCCAGACATGGATTAGCAAGGGGTTCTGTAATCCCGGCTCTATGCCTGCCTTGCCGAATCCCTGTATTCTCACAGAAGCAAAAATATCTTTCATAATAAAAAAAATGCTTGTTTTACATATTATAGTTATTATCGCTTTGGATGTCACCTGTAACTCAAGTATAACATCATCATTGTTTGTGAAAGACCATAATGAGTCAAGAACCGCTGGAGTCACTGTTAATGATGTCGAAGACTTCCGTGAAGGAAATTATCGGCGATTGACGGAAGATCCACGGAATTTAGGAAAATTTATTATGTTAAGCTGTAAGTACGAACAATATACACAATAAATATTGAAATCTTGCAAAAAAATAAAAACGAATTTTTATCACAGCCACTATTACAGTTGCATCCCTGAAAAACAGTGCCAGTCCGCCCATGCCTAATCCTATTAGTTGTGAAAAAATCTTTTTACTTGTACGCTAATATATTTATGCTTTACGTCATTAAGATGCATTTAATAATTTAAATATTGATCTGATATAATATTTTAAATATAGAGTTTAAATATAGGTTTAATTTTCAGATTTGTAAGAGAAGCATTGCTTCCCTTACCTTTTTAATTTCACCTCTGGCTTCTATGAATCCTTCTCATGTGTCTTCTCTATGTTGACTTCTGGAGAAATAATATGTGCTCGAACAAATGAGACAATTTTTGATTTAGATAAGTTTAACTTTAAATTTCATTTTTGACGATGTTTTTTTTAATTCGATTTAGTTGATTTTGGAGTCTATATAGAATTGTTTTCCAATTTTCTATCGGACCATATGAGAATGTCATCTGCAAAGCCTAAAAATTTAATTTCTGGTTCACTAATAGTGGCAAAATCTGATATATATAAATTGAATAATAAAGGAGAAAGAACAGAACCTTGTGTAAGATCTTTGATAATTTTATAAATATCTGAGAGGCGATTTTACTATTTTACTTGAAATGTTTTATTGTTGAGTGTAAAATCGAAAAATTGCAATAAATTACCTGAAATACCATGAAGTAAGAGTTTATGTATTAGTTCTTTAATCCAAATAGAGTCAAAGGCTCGAGATAAACCTAAAACTATTGCAACTGTAATTTTCCTTTTTTCCCTAGCTGTAATGATGTCATGAATTAAAAGAGAGACTCATTCTTTGGAGGATCTATTTTTTCCTGAATCTAGAGGGAAAGGCATTGTTGTTTTCAAGAAACTAATAAATTATTTTAAAGACAAGTCGTTCAAATAATTTGAAAGAGTTAGATAAGAAATTTGTCGATATGAATTAATTTCGTTTGATAGTTTACCTGGTTCAAAATAAAAAAAATATAAATATGAAGCCAGGATAATGGATATGAATGTGAATTCCAAATACAATCAAAAACATCTAGTAATTTGTTTAACCAAAGATCTGGTAGATTTTTTAAAGATTTGTTTAAAATTTGGTCTAGTCCTGATGTTGCATTAAAGTTTAATCTGGAAATAGCAGATTTAATTCTTCTAACGTAATGGATAGTTCGTAACATTGATGTCTCTTTTATATTTTTCGATTTTATTATTTGCTTCTTTTTCTATAAGTTTTTCTTTTCTTTCTAAAATTTCGAGTTGATTAATTTTTTGCCAAAAGAGACTTCCAAGAGCCAAAGAGACAGTTTTAGACTTTTAGCCAAAAGTTTGTTTAATATTTAGTCCCTTTGAATTCTAATCTCTGACCAAGGAAATATTTGTGTGTTTGGATTAAACAAAGATTTACATATTTTCCATAAGTTATATGACTTTGATTTTAAATTACGTTCACTAACAAAAATACGCCAATTTTCTCTGTATAGTTCTTTAATTTTCCTGTTGACCATTCGCGTGATTATCTTAGCTTTATAGACATCTTGGAATATAGGAGTCCTTTTTCCTTTATTTTCAGCGCTTTTCCTCAAGTTAATGAATTTATTCATATACCAATAATTTTTGTGGATTTTTGAAATTTTATTAATGATAGAATTAAAATATATTTGGGTATTATCTTGAAGCATTTGAATAAAATAATTATAGTCATTTGAATTATATGGAGGATGTTTTTCTTTAAAAATTTTATTAAATAACTGCCATTCATTTAGTTTAATACTTTGTCTAAATTTAGATTTATTAATAGAAGAAATGAAACCTGGAAAATAGTCACTGCCTCTTTAATCTTGGAGCAGTGACCATTGTAAATCTTGAGCTAAGTCTGATGAAATAATAGTAAGATCAGTAGTAGACATATAATTAAGCTGATTAATGTGCGTTGAAATTTTTTCATTCAAAATTGTTAGGTCATTTTTATTTATAAAGTTATTTAGATGAATGCCTGCATAGTTAATTTTTGTGAGAATTCCACACTTTATGATGTGAGTTAAAATCGCCTAGTATTATTTATTATAGGAGGTGACACTTGATTTAGGATAAGTTGATATTTTTCTTCTTTAATTATTAAACACTGAATATAAAAATTTATTATAGTTAAGAGCGAATTAGAATTAAAAATTTGAATAGCTAATAATCCAAATTTGGATGTGAAAAATTTAAGTTCAATATTTTATGTTTTATACGTTTTTGAATTAATATTGCAACACCCTTGGATTTTTAGTTTGATTGATAAGTATATGTAAGATAAGTACGAATATTAACTTTTGATATATTATAAATTTCTTGTAATGCAAAAATGTTTATATTATGATATTTACCGAATAGAATAACATTTTCTTTCTTTGATAAGAACCCTCCTGCAGTTCTACTGAATAAGATTTAATTTATTAATTTGCGGTGTTCTCAGTTCTATTAAGATAACTTCGAAGTTGTTTAATTCCTCTTTTGAGGAGCAGATAAACTTGACAAGCTGAAGAATCAGATCAATGATAAGGTTTTTATTGATATTTCCTTTCCCAGTTCCAGTTTAATAGTTCTAGGAAAAGAGGAGCAAGTTGAGTTGTCTTAGTAGTCGGTCGTTTGATTGCCTGGGCATAAGAATTTTTTTTTTAATTTATAATATTTGAGTTCGAAAGACCTGCTCTTGACATTTAACTTGTTTTTTTTTTTTGGAGATATCACTGTTGGGAACCAAGTGAGTTGTGGACGGCCGGAGAAAACTGCATTGCGGAAGGACGAGGGAGCTGCTGTTAGTAAGAATCAGCATTGGAATCTTCCTGTACTGCTGATGTAGAAAGAAGGTTTTGAACTTGTTGATTGGTAGCAAAGGCTGGATTTAATCATTTTCTTGAAGGTTTTTCAGCTCCTTTTTGGCTTTAAAGATTGCAGTGGACCAAAAAATTGACGTTGATCTTGTATTCGTTTAGCACGGCATGCAATCTTCTTGACTGGGCACGCATAGTATGTATAGGGGTACGGACCATATACATACGTATATACGTACGGACCATATACATTAGGACGTTTTAAAAAGTTAGAATTGCATTTTTTTATAGTTGGGGGCCAGAGCATCTTTTGCACCTTGGGTGACATTTACAAGTCGAGTTAACAATTCCATCAGTTACAATTACCACAGAACGGTGGTGATGTGAAATATGACCTCACTATTAGTTTAGAAAGTTCAATGTTTACATAAGAAAGCAAAATTGAGTCAGATGTCGAGATGACAATACATTCGGTAGGGATTTTCAGAAAGCCATCATTTTGAGCATTGAGATGGTATCTATTGCATTCTTCTTATAGATTTGACATCATATTTCGACAGAGCACCATGGAGGTATTCAATGGAAATTTTACATTTACATTTGCAATAAAACCTTGTGTGAGATTTGTTTCTGGTAATCTATAGAAAACGTCTATATCCAAGAGTTTTCTTAATGTTTAAATTCTTTCGGAATCTTCCATTGTGGTTGGAATAAGATTAAGTGACCTTGTCTTGTAGTGTCCATTAATTTCTTATTAAGAAATTTAAAGAAAAAGTCGGTTATATCACCATCATCGAGATCAGATAGTTTTAATGTGTTATTTTGTAATACAATGGCTAATTTAGATTTTTCCTTATAGTTGAATTGATTACCTGGAACTGAACTGAATAATTATTTCTAAATTATCATCTTCTTATCTTCTTCCATGGAGTATGAATCTGAGAGTTTTGAATTATTATAGTCACAGTTTTTTGGCTATCTTTAGAATTTTTATCTTTAAGATCATCATTAAGAGTTGGTAACTTCTCAGTTCTATCAAAAATCTCGTTTGTCTCTAAGTAATTATGATCATTTACTGATAAAGATCTTTGTATATGCGACACTTTCATTTTAGTAATATGCTTGGCAAATTTACTGAATTGTGCTTTATCCGTAGATTTAATAGGAATTCCAGGTGTTTTTTTTTTATTTAGATTTTATACACATTGCTCCGAGAAGACGAAATCCTCAATCCACAAAAGTTCAGGAAAGGGAATGAATTCCCAGGAAAAATAGGAACAACGCAAAACAAAAATCTTGTCAACTGCAACCATAACTTGGTGTCAGCTTTGAAGCATGAAAAGCAGCGAAATTAGTGAAGAAGTAGGCTTAGCTTCATCAACAGTAAATTATAAAAAAAATAAATACCCCCTCAAGCAGCTGCTTGCCACAGAGGTCTGACAGGATACAAAATATTAATTAAAAGTTAAACATTCATGCAAGAACTTTTGTGTAGAGTAAAATGGAACAAACCTATGCAATTACAAGTTATTAAAAACAAATTATATGTGTAAGAAATCTTGAAATGTAAATTATTCAGGAACTCTTGAATTTTACTTCTGACAACGATTCCTGCTGCCAGATCTCGCTCCACGTTTGTAATTCTCACATTCAGTAGCAATGCTATAAGCCAATTGTTACAAGCATTAGTGATTCTCAGACATGACTCAGTGTTTCTATTATAAATAGCCATTATTACTCTAATTAAATTTGTTACTCATGGCATACGACCCTACAATCATCCACAAATTATGACGATCAACAGCCATTCTCCTCCAAGACTCGAACATGCTTTAAAATCAAAAAGTTATTGTTTAATTTCAATTATACACTTTTCGCATTTTCCCTCTGTTTTGTAATGTGCTTCATATTTTGAATACGCATAAGGCGTCAGTTTCTCATTTTCTATACAGTCTGAAAATTGTCTTCAGGACAATTGGGACGTCCCACAGCCACAACCACTATAGTTGCATTAAGTAGCATCTAAAAAGTGAAGAAAACTTTATTGTAATTTCTTCTGTAACCTTTTTTGGCGTTCTGAATGCTGAATACATTTTTGTTGCCAAAAATATTAAGTTCATTTTTCACTTGTTCAAACAAAAAGAAAATAAAAATAATGAGTAAAGAGCTGGAATATTTGCATCGGGTTTGTCTCTGCTCTGGAGGAAGTCGGATACATGAATTCTACTTCGGTCCTTAAGAGGATTTCATAAAAAACCTTTTTGACAGTTGAAATCAGAGAATTGATATCAGAAAACAACAGAATTTTCAGTTTCTCCATTACTACCAGATATTATACTTGAGAACAGATTTAAGAGCTGACAATTCTTTTGTGCGTTGATAGAAGTATCTGTCAGAATCTATTTTCGTTGCTTTAAGCATGTTCCAACAAAAAATAAGAATGCCCCAGCAACGCAGATTGGCGCATTCTTTTAAAGGTACTGTTTCATGTCTGTATATGTGATGTAATGAGATTATCCGTACTTAGTATTCCTATTATGTTCGTTGCAAATATTCCACATCCATCTGTTATTTAATACATCGCAACCCAAATGGACAGGTTTCCAATTTCATCAAATATATTTGTTTCTGTTAGAGGCGGCTCTTCAGATGAAACAGTCTTGAGTTTGGATTTCTTCTTCGGGGAAGTAAAATAACATCAGCAAGGGACATGAATTTGCTACTAACTTATTGGTATAGATAATACCCGATCGATAAACAGCGATAACGTAATAAAAACAGCCCCGGAGAACACTAAATAATTTCCAATAACAGAATTGATCTGTCTTCCCATTTTTCCCTGAAACATGACCGAATTCACAACATCGAGATTAAGCCTCATTAAACATTTATAAATTGATTTAAAATAATAAGAGCCAAATATTTATCAGTTATTTTTGATAATATTTAAATTTAATTTGACAAATATTAAAATAAGTTTGGCAAATTTCCACAACAGCCAGAACATCTCTGTGATTTTCGCCTATAGAATAATAGAAAATTCTAAAGTATTAATTTTGATGGAGGAAGCAAGTTTATAAACTAAAAGCTTGTGTTTTTATTGATTAATATATCTAAAACATTTTTCTAATTCCAGACAGTGAAGTTTTTTTTTCTCTTTTGGGTTATAACAACCTGATTTCAAAATGATATAATCTATTATTAAAATTTCATTTTTACACATCATTTATCTCTGAATAGCAGCCGCAGTCTGAATTGTTTATGATGCCAATAAACAGTAAATATATTCCATCGAAGTTTTAAATGTCAACAAATACAAAACCGGAATTGATCTCAACAGAAATAACCATGATAAGAGTATTTGCATCATGACTGGATGACTGAAAATACTAGGTACTAGGTTCTCTTGGGTTAATTCTTCAGGAGATTCTTCTCTACTGGTTTCATCACGCGTATCTTTACTTTACTAGGTTATTATTTCTAATCTCACAAAAGAAGTTCAACACCTTAATTTTTTACTACAACTCTGTTCTATTTTGTTACTTTTCATTGTAGTTTCCATATTTCAAACAACTATTAGTGGGGCGGGGGTGGCTCAGTCGGTAGCGCGCCAGGCTCGTAATCTGTAGTTCCCAGGTTCGAGTCCCAGCTGGGTCAGCGTTGAGATTTATCTCCGCAAAGTTCCCCGCCCTGCCCACGGTCAGTAGGGGACACCGATGGGCTTGGAAAGGCCGTCGGATGGGACGTTAAGCTGTGGCCCCGTGTGCGGGAGACACATACCCTGTGCACGTTAAAGAACACGCTGGATGGCCTTGACGGAAGGCTACCATCTGTCTCCCAACAGCTGTTCCAGTGGGTCCCCTCCCCCAACCTTCTCTGAGCCTTAGGGGTCCATGTGACCTGGCCATTTAGCCCATGGTGTGCAAAAAAGTGCCGCTCAGAGGTAAAACAACCCAACCCATGCATTACATGAAAGAAGTAACTCTCTTGGTCCGATTATAAATAAGATGTTAAGCATTAAGACTTGACTGTAGCAGGATGATGACACACCCCTCTCTGATCTCACTACTTTGGATGTTAATTTTGTTCAGGAAAGTTCATATAAAATTTAAATGGTCTATTTTTTCTGCTTACACTTATTAAAGTAGTCATTTCAATTGTATTTTTGGATTAAATGCATTTCAAAGGAATGTATCTTTGTAAAGGGTTGGATTATTTTATTCTGATCGGCACACAATTAGTCACAAGAATTTTTGGAAATTTTGGCGAACACAAATATATTTTATTACAGACGTAAAACACTTGCCTTCAGAAGCTCCCTAACGAGTTGAGGATTGATATATTTTTAGGGGTAGAATCTTGCTTTTCAGTGGTTTTTATGACACGAGTAATAAGCCACGACTGGGCAAAAAACTCTTTGTGGGAGACTTTTCCAGTCATTCTTTGTGTAAAAGAGGGTTTAGTTGCTGTAATTCATGTTTTAACTCTCCATATTTTCCGACTTTTTCTCCTTCTGTTCTATGCAAATTATCGCCAAGGGGTGCTGAAATATCTATTATAATATCTGGGTTTTTTTTTTCGGTAGGTTAATATGAATTATATCTGATGGATTATTAGTAACAACTGTATCAGTAATAATTGTTCTCTCCCGGTAGATTTTATTAAATTTATTTTCAAGGATTGTTTTAGGTTTACATTTGTGATTTGGAGTTTTTTATCTGTTAGGTGAGAATTTTATGCCAGTTCTTGAGTAATTTTTGCATAATTATTATGCCTTTCTAAGTATTCTGTATTGACCAACAATGGGCATGGAGACGATATACTGTATGTTATTTAGTTTCAATACGTAATTTGCATAATCTACAGATATCCTCAATGTTGCTTCCAATGCTATTTCCCATAATTTCTTGCCTTGATAACTTGATTTTGAATTGCTTGGATGAATCCTTCCGTCTCACGGAAAATATTACTCTATTTTAGCCATGCTAACGATGTCTCTGCAGCAATATCATTAGAATAAAGCATATCTTCCATCTAATGTATGTAATACTAGGGTTAGTTATGGTAGTGAAACTTGGATGTTTTGTAAACAAGATAACAGGAAACTAGATGTTTTTGATTCTAGATGCTTACGCAGTATCTTGGGCATTAGGTGGTTCAACTTTGTAACTAATGATGTGGTTAGGCAAAGGAGTCAGCAACCTCCTTCAAGCAGCATATTGTGCAGAGAGAGACTCCGTTGGTTTGGCCATGTTGCCCATGTATGGAGGCCATGTATGAATATGTATGGATAATTATAGATTAACGAATAGGGTTATGAACAGTGTGTCTAAAGGCCTCAGAAAGAGGGGGAGACCTAGGATGCAGTGGGCAGACAATGTCAAACGGGACCTTTTTGAATTGGTGTGCAGTGGTCGGATGCAGCAGATGTAGCTCAGGACAGACATGCTTGGAGAACTAAATTGCACTGTCTGGTTGGACCTCCGTAGCCCATGGTTGCTTGAGGATGATGATGATGATGAATATGGTTCTTGGATTTAGTGGGAAAGTAGTGAGGTAAATTCCGGCTTTCTTTGTTACAGAGATAGTTCCAATCCAAAAGGCCTCTACCACCAGAACTGCGTGGTAGATAAAGCCTAATAACTGAGGTATGTGGGTAATGCAGTCTATATTTTGTGAGGAATTTACATGTTTTGTTATTTAAATCATCGAAGTCAGTTTTTATCCAATTTATTATTCCAGAAGAATATGAGATGGGAGATATAGCCCACATATTTATTGATTTTTTTTTAGCATAAAGTTATCTTCCTAAAATCTTCTCCAGATGCCTCATATAATCATTACAAAAAATCTTTCACTTCTTTATAGTTTATATTTAATAATTGACTTATACCAAGATATTTACATATAATTTATTTTAATTGGAGTTCTGTAATTCATATTCTATCTCTAAGTATCATGCTATCGATTTTTTTTAAATTTTTCCTGATTTAAAATCGAACATTTTGTCCAATCCAAATTCTAAGCAAATTTCTTTACTAAATGAATTTAAAATTACTAATAAGTTTTGTAGCTGAATATAATTAGAGCTGTATAATTTTAGATCTTCCATGTAGAACAAGTGTTTTTTTTTCCTGTAATATAAGCCTTAATTTTATATCCATAAGTTGAATTATTCAACATTTTACTTAATAGATTAAGAGCAAGGCAAAACATAAAGGGTTGGGTTGGGTTGTTTTACCTCTGAGCGGCACTTTTTTGCACACATAGGCTAAATGGCCAGGTCACATGGACCCCGAAGGCTCAGAGAAGGTTGGGGGAGGGGACCCACTGGAACAGTTGTTGGGAGACAGATGGTACCCTCCCGTCAAGGCCATCCAGCGTGTTCCTTAACGTGCACAGGGTATGGCTCTCCCACACACGGGGCCACGGCTTAACGTCCCATCCGACGGACAGCGGCCTTTCCAAGCCCATCGGAACCATTAAGGACTTTATAACAATCTCCTTGAAAAATACTTCTGGTTAACACAGTTCGATCAGATTTGTAAGAAGTATTGCTTGAATTAAGCAATAGGTTTGGTTTACAGTTTGACATACAACATTTGCGAAAATCTATTAGAGTGCAATCGATTTCGTATAATTCAAGCAAATTTAATAGCCAATAGTGAGAAATAACATCAAAAGCCTTTTAATTGTCAATCCAAGCAAGAGACATATTTCTTTCTTTTATATTTTACTTGGGTGCAGATAACATTATCAATCCATAATTTCTCCTTGGGCCCTCTGGAATATTTTCTGCCACCGTTTCGTCCAAATATAAGTACATTATTTTCTTGTCAATGAGTCTCTATTTTTCTTGCTATTACATATTAATAACTTATAAAATATTGAAAGACATGTGATAGGTGTCAAGTTCTTCAGGTTATCCAAACGAAATATAGATTTATATTTCAAAAATGTTTGACCTGTCTTGAAGAAATTTGGTAATAAATCAGGATATTCTAAGGCTTGCAGAAATAGTTAAATATAGTGCAATTAGTAAATTATGGATCGATGTGAACTGTTTAATCTAGAAATTCTGTGATTTACCATTACCAGTGCATTTCTAATTATGTGCCTTTTTTTAGTTCATCCTTGAAATTATTTATTGTCATCTGTATTGGAAGCATTTTACTAATATATTCGTTAGATTCAATTTCACCACGAAGCCGATATGCATTTTTATCATGATACGTAGGTATTGACCAAATATTATACAAGATCAGATATTATCTAGATCTTGTTTATCTGGAATATGATTTAATTAGATACATCAATAGCATCAGTTGATAGATTAGTATAAAATTTCTTTTGATTATATAAAAATAATTTGTTCTGGAATATTTATAATTGCAATATATTATATTATATACGAAAGAAAAATATAATATATTTTTTTCCCAGAGAAGAGATGGTCTCCTTTAACGTATCAATATATATACCACAGGAAATAAAAAAATGCAACATTTGCAAGAAGTTATGCAAATGTCACGAAATTTAAGGAGGCGATACTATACGGAAATGCATGGAAATGGTTAGGTTTGTAGGACGATCGAAACGATTGGGCAGCGCGAGCTGAGGTCACAGGTGCGGAGCAGTCAAACGCAGACATAGTCAAACAAAGCTCCCTGGTTGACAAAATGTTGCGGAAATTGTTCTAAAACGCTAAAGATGCCCTTACGCAGACGTCGATAGCCGTTCCAAAGTTAACTGACTTTGAGCGTGGTAGAATCACCGGCCTAGAGAATGTGGTTTGTCGTAAAGATATGTGGCCAACCTTATTGGCCGCAATCCCAGCACCATCATACACATATGGCGCCAGTGGGTTCAAGAAGAATCTAGCACACGCTGACAAGGATCAGGAAGATGACATATGACCACGGAGTGACAGGACCGCCATTTGCATGGCACTGCGTGACAGATTCGCGACTACAACGCAGCTGCAAAGGGACTGGCAACAATCGAATACCTACCAGGCGGATGGTAAACAACAGGCTTTACAGTTTTCATTGCGAGCCTGTCGTCCAGCACTGCATTTGCCCCTCACTTCTACCCACATGTAAGCACGTCTTCAGTGGTATCGCCTCATACAGAACTGAAACGAACAAGAGTGGAGTACCGTGGTGTTTAGTGACGAATTTCTTTTTGTCTTGGTCAGCACGACGGTAGACAACGTATTCGCCGTCATCCAGGGAAATCAACGCCAGCCAGTGCGTGCGACATCGTCACACAGCTCCAGGACCTTATGTCTTGGTGTGGGGTGCCATTAGTCGGACATCTGGGTCAGAACTAGTCATCATAAGGTGATCTCTCATCATAAGATGGCTTTAATGTTGGCCCGGAAATTTACTCGCCGGAATTTTGTTCGACGGAAATTTGTTTGAAACAGAATCAAAGTTATTTTGGGAAAAATGACGGATTTATTTCATTTTCCAGTGCGAAAGATTTCAATGTATTTTTCAATGGAGGACTGGGTGGCGGTGGGGTAGTTTTTACTCTTTATATTCTCGATATGATCACTTGGCCCTCTCCCAAAGCCAAAAATATTTAGTCATGTATTCACAAGATCTAGGTTATTTTTAGAGAAAACATGCGCTAAATAATCATTGAAGTCAGTGAAATTGTTCAAAATTAGCGTCCCATTGACCTAACATGATCACTCCATGTTACGTCAATGGGGCGTTAACGTCGAAGCTCTGTAACTTCTAAAATCAGCGTTTTGCGAGAAAATGTGGCGGAGGATAATTTAAAGGTCTGAATCAAATCTATCTCAATCTCGATTGTTTAATAATATTCTCAGCCTTTAAGCAGGTACTGAAGTTTAAACCTTTCAGAGCAGCAATCTGCTATAAGAAATTTATTTGAAAAATTTTAAGAAATTATTTGCACACACTTTTAAAATATGTATTTATATATAAACTGGTTTTAAATAATATTCCTATTTCAGTTTCAATTAACTTCCAATGCCTAGCACTGTTATTGTTATATGTTCAAACTTCCATAATTCTTGAAGTACTGAAAGAATATTGCTGATAATGGATATTTAGATTGAAATGATTTAGAACTTTAATTTAGCTTATAACATTTTCCCATAAAAGGTATATTTTAAAAGTTATAGGACTTCGAAATTAGTGTACTATTGCCAAAACATGGGGTGGTCATATTTCAATGATAATCAACATATAGTTGTAGTAGAAAAAATATTAAATAAAAACAATCAAAAATTCAAAATAGAAGAAAAAAATTAATGTTATTTACTTTTCAACAGCCAAAATTGGTTCAAAGAAAGTTAAAAATGCAAGGATTCTAAACTCCATTCAGCCTAAAGCCCCCATAGGAGACCTTATCGAAGAGTACGCCATCTAGCTGCCTCTCAATATTTCAAAATTCTCAAACTTTTAATAAAATATTAATCGAAAAAAATTCCGTTTCCAACATATTTCGGTTTCGAACAAATCGAAATGTTAATCGAACAAATTTCCGTTTCGAATAAATTTCCGTCGAACAAAATTCCTGCGAACAAATTACACCAAACCGTAATACAGAGGTTTCATGATAAAGAAAGGAAAAAGTAAAGTGATCATTTGCTTTGAATGGCTGCACTCTTGAGCAAGTCTCTTAGTTTGATCATACTAGTGATGTGCGTCATGAGATGAATAGAAGAATAGGAATTGCTGCTGGAATCTATTTAAGAGTGTGGAAAAATAGGCGTATACCCCTAAAGACTAAAATTAGGCTGTAAACAGTTTGGTTCTTTCTAAGGTTAGTTATGGTAGCGAAACATGGACCCTTTGTGAGCAGGATAATAAGAAACTTGATACCTTTGATTCCAGATGCTCGAGCAGTATTTTGGGCATTAAGTAATTTGACTTTGTAAGTAATGATGAGGTTAGATGAAGGAGTCATCAACCTCTTTTGAGCAACATTTTGTGCAGAGAAAAAGACTGCATTGATTTTGCCATGTTGTCCGTATGCATAGCTGAAGATTGGCAAACAGGATTATGAACAGTGTGCCTAAAGGCTTTAGGAAAAAAAGGGAGACTTGGGATGCGATGGGCAGACAATGTCAAACAGGACTTTGCTAGAATTGGCCTACAGTGGCCAAATTCAGCAACTGTAGTTCAGGACAGACAAGTCTGGAGAGTAAAATTGCACAATCTAGTAGCACTTTCGAGCCCATGGATGCATGATGAATTGTATGTGCATAAGTATGTATCTTTTACTAACAAATGCAAACGGTATAGAGACATTCTAATCAACCAGTTTTAAGCGTCAAAACATCTTAATTGAAGCTTAGCATTTCATGAAATATTAATTAATAGATTTCACATGTCAATTATTTAAAATAGCTAATTTACATTATTTCCAAGCATAAAAGGTACCTTTGTCTCTTTATAACACAACTTTATGAGGTACCTATATCGTCAGTGTTTCCCAACCTACTATTACTTGTAAAGAGTGATTTACCTGACACTATTAATACTTTTTGTTAAAGCAGTCTGTTTACTGGAACGATATCCTCTTCAGCATACGAAAGAAGACACTAAAATGCAAACACTATACTAAAAAAGGTATTTGTATTATCCTTCTACATGAGGAAACACACGTCTACTATTCGTGCACACACCCACATCAACTAAATGCACTCAACTCACTCTATCTCTACCACTTCAGTTATAAAGATATGAAGTATTCTCCATAGCATGTAGAGCACGTCATGATACAAAACACGCGTTTTCATGATCATTTGTTGAAAGTTATGACGTGATTTCAATTATTTAGCAATAAGAAGCAAATATTAAAATATAATCAATAAAACTTGCAAACTAGATGAGATATGGAGGGATAGCATTTTTTGGAAAAATGAAACGAATACATTTTAAGAAATAGAAATAAGTTCTCGTCCATTTATGAAAGTTTATTCATTTTTGCCTTTTCTTCTTTTTTTTTCCAATAACTTTCTAATTTTTCTTTTAATGTTGTTTTTAAATTACAATGGTATGAAACACATTTAGAGGAAGGTCTTTTTTTAATAGTCAGAGAAGGAATACAATAACAGTTCTCTTTATATGTATATTTCTATTTCATTATTAATGATTGTTGTTTGTATTATTTTCGTTGATATTTTTCTGTTTTTTTTTCCTTTTGCTATTAATAACGACTCAACTGAACTGGTAAGAATTGCCGAATAACACCACAACATGCATAACTTGACGCGTTGGAAAAATTATAAATATTTCATTGGGTGTTTCAATATAATCCATACATCTGGAACTTTCATATTACAGATATCCTTATTCAGGCTTTTTCTACACAATATAGTGCTGTTCACTTTTGTGTCCAGGAAATCGACTCTATGAAGTTTCAAGTAGCTCCTTATTTATTAACATGGTTATAAAACCCATTTTCATGTATTCAGCGTCAGTATGAGGTCACTGTAATAAGACATCCAATCGAAAACTTAAGGTATTTCAAAATAAGATGTGAGTGGTTGTGGCTGGCCGCAGGTTTGCAGAAACACAGCAATTCATCGTGACCTCAGTGTCACGACTAGAGAAGACAGTATTAAAATGCAAGCCATTAAATTCTTTCATAATATAACTTATCATCAAAATTCGCTTATCTCTGTTGTATTGTAAAGATCGTATCGCAAGATACGTTAAGATTTTATAATAAATTTGGTATCTGAGTAATGCGATGTGTGTGTATTGATGCCTCATCATATTGGGCGGAATTATTGATTGGATCAACACTTTACGTACTGGCATCGGATTGAATAATCCAAGAACCTCGAAATAAATATTAAGTTTTTAACATCCCTATCTCTATCCCTCCAAACAAGAGGACGCGACAATTTCAAGCACTGCCAAATATTCCGCCACAAGTCAACAAATATTTAAAGGGCCAAGATACATTCTTAACTGATTGACTGGGATCTCTTTCTTTCTTGCATTCTTGCACCAGTCTTTTCTGATTTATTTTATTTATTACCGTCATTGCTTCTAACACAAATTCGCTGAAGCGGGTGTAGCCTAACCGTACTTCGGTACTGTATTAAGTCATCTCACGATCAATGATCTATTGCGTGTTTCAAGATATAATGTTTAATGCTACATAATTTCCTTTCGCATTTACAACGTTTAGTACTAATTCGCGGAAAACCACACAATAGAGATTATAAATCATTGACCTGAACTGGAAGGGGCGGGGGTGGCTCAGTCGGTAGCGCGCCAGGCTCGTAATCTGTAGTTCCCAGGTTCGAGTCCCAGCTGGGTCAGCGTTGAGATTTCTCTCCGCAAAATTCCCCCGCCCTGCCCACGGTCAGTAGGGGACACCGATGGGCTTGGAAAGGCCGTCGTCCGTCGGATGGGACGTTAAGCCGTGACCCCGTCTGCGGGAGAGCCATAACCTGTGTACGTTAAAGAACACGCTGGATGGCCTTGACGGGAGGCTATCATCTGCTCACAACAGCTGTTCCAGTGGATCCCCTCCCCCAACCTTCTCTCAGCCTTCGGGGTCCATGTGACCTGGCCATTTAGCCCACGGTGTGCAAAAAAGTGCCGCTCAGAGGTAAAACAACCCAACACAACCTGAACTGGAAAGGACTCAGAATCATTATTATTTACCCGAAAAGCAAAAATATGAGCTTAATAAGAAATACAGCCCTTAATCACTTGGCACATGGCTACCTATGCCCCTTACAGTCTCGTCACTTGTTATACTTTGAAAGTACACAAAACATCCACAGAAACAAGCGTAAACTGATTCTTTAACTTTTTCATGCTTAGACTTAGATTAATGTTCATGATACTGTGTTCTTCCGGGAAAAGTTAACTTATAGTATAAGTAAAATTAACTTAATATATACAAATTATAAGTAAACTTTTAATCAATTATTGAGATAGGTTAACATGCCAATCAGAGCTTTGTAATATGAAAAGTTTCTCGCGAAATAATTTGCGCCATAGTTTGTAGGAAGCGATTTTTCCGAGTTTAAAGAACAGAACTACTTGAAAGAAGTAATTTCAGAATATTTTAATTTTGCCATCGCTTCAGCGAGATAAGAGACGAAGATACCGCGTCACACGATGCACTTCTGCAATTTCTTAATTCACCTCGCAAGTGAGGATAAAGTAGAAGTCTGGAAGACTTGATTTTATCTAATAAAGAATCTTCTGTAATTTATAAAATATCCAGATGGTTCTATGAAGATTAAGATCTAAAAATTTTAGAAAAAAAGAAGGTTCATTTTTAAGCAAATAAATGATGCCGATGTTAGATAATTGTCAACTCTAATTTGGATTATGGACACTTGGAATAACATTCTTTATTCAGGTGAATTTAGTCTGCGAAATTCTGCTGTAAATATTTTTAATTTAAATTTTTGCTTCATTTCTAAAATTAAAATCGTCTTTGCGTTATTGAACGATAACATTATTCCTTGACGTAAACAACAAGGTTTGATGATTTCCAAGATATCTGAGTCAAACAAATTTTTCACAGAAAAATTAATTTTTCTATAAAAGAAATCTTCATAATTTTGGGGAATAATTCGTATTGGATATATCAGAGCATCTTGGAAGTATAACTTCAGTACTTGACAAATTTGTGCTTGAGGTAAAAGAAGATGATCCTCTACTTGACATTTCGCTTACACAATAACTCAGTAACTAAATGATAAAAATTCATACTTTGAAAATGCGAACAATTCCATGTAAGGCGCTGCAGAAATATTTTGAAAATAGAATTAGTGACGTATTTAAGGAAATTTTCGTCTAGCACTAAGAATTTTTCGAGAACAAAATAGTAATTCCTTCATTTTTACGAAAACTTTGGCTTCCATTTATTTCTTCATGACATGATAAACAATTAATTAGCGATAATGAGAAGTATACAGATTCATGAAGTTAAAATGACACGTATGGAAGAAAACGCATTTTTAGAGAGTATTGCAAGTCTGTTGTAGGATAGCATGTGCAAAAGGGCACCAAATGAAAAGGAAGCATTGAATGTTGCATGTTGAAAAGAGAAGCTACATTAACCACTCCAGAATATATTCAGAATTATATTAAAAATAAAGCACCAATAAAAAGAGGAACGTTTGAAAACAATAGAAGACATGGAAACGTAACTTCGAAATTGAAGTTTAGAGAAAAAGCTTCCAGATCTTTATAAAATGATGTCCTAATCAAAATCCGACTCGTGGAAATGTGATTCATCACTAATTAAAGCTTCATTAATTAAGGACAGCGTTTTAAAGAAAAAAAAAAGCAATGACAAAATTGTTAATTTCAGCGGTAAAGGGAATCCGGCTTTATTGTTCCCTTTCTTAAACAAGTAATTTTCTCGGGTGACAGCTATTGCAGAATGTTCAGTTGTCGTTAGAGTAAGAGGCAATTTTCTCATTCTTCGGAAGAAGTTTCTCTTAATCAAAAGGCATTAAACATTCAAAAATAAGATTTAAGATTGAAAATTACGTCAGGTAATTTCTTTTCTTTTGAAATAGGAAACAAAATTACACGCGCTTTATTCTCGAGCAAAATGGAAAATAAAAAGTAATTAGTTGTACAGGAAAGTGTATTTTTCGATAGAAGACTTTCTCCAGAGGAGAAAATTGAACAATTTGAGAAGAGACAAAAAGGAAAAAGTTGGAAACACCTATGCTTTGTAAATTGGCTATTACTTTTTGATGAAGATTTGGAGAGACAATTACTACAGAATTTTGGCCATTCTTTCTTTATTCCTTTACTTAAATGCAAGTTATTGTAAATATTTAACCAGCCAAAAATGGTTCAATGTTGTCTTACTCTTTTAGTGATCCAAGGTCTTGAAATGGAAAGTATTTCTGAACATGATAACGGCCGAGTTTCGAATTCGATCCTTATTAAAATTGTTTTTCCACCACCTCACATCTCTTTATGTCTGAGCCATTACATCGTCAAAGGAATCAGGCAGTATTGAGAGCTATGATACAGTGAAATAATTCAAATAAAAACACATACTACTGATCTAAGGGACCTGGGTTCGAGCCCCGGGTTAAGGCATGGTTGTATGTGTTGTTTTTCTGCTGAGGTCCTGCCATCCTTTCAGACCTTCTACATATAAACTGACAGGCTCCTGTCAGACCTCTGTGGCAAGCAGCTGCTTGAGGGGGTATTTATATTTTATTTATTTAATGTAATTACAGATCTTAGAGAGGTGTTGAATATCACAAAGGAAGAATATGTATTTTTAATTCAAATCGTTAATTTGTCAATATTACTTTTTCGTTATTGAGACTTGATTTGAATTTCGCTGTGACAAAAATCCCTCTGAAAATCATGGACTCCAGACTGTAAATGTGGAGTCCATGACGAATATTTGCAGTGTGAAGTCCATTGAAGCCACTTGCAGTGTGAAATACACATTTGCAGTGTGGTATCCATATATTTACAATGGGGGAAGGTAGACATGTTTGAATCTAATGGGAGAAAGGTATGAAGGGCCATCATATTCTTTGGGACGCCATGCCACAGCAAACCTATTTATGCACATGCCCTGGGACAGTGCAACTATATTTCGGCGGAAGTCCAGTGTTCCTTGAGCTGTATCTAGGTGCATCGAATAATGGCGGTCTTTACTCAATCTTCAGACAAAATAATTGGTTAAGGGATAGAATCTCCAAATATTATTTTTTTTCTCCCAATAATTATCATAAATACTTTTTAATCTTGTAACCTGATAGAGCCTGTCTTCGGCTAGTGCTCACTAGCAGACGACAAAACAAGTGAACATCTATACTCCATTTCAGTGGTGTACTCGGAAATTTCATTTATGGGAAGTGTATTAAAAATATCTTTAGGCTCTAATATTCTGGGACTTCACTAGAAAATATACGTCACTCAAGCCCTCAAGTGTGAGGAGGATAATCCCCAAAAGTGTCCCTTGAGTACGCCACGTCTCCATATTATAGAAAGAATGGAGAGGCAAGCTATTATTCTCTTAACCAGAAAACGAAAAAACAGCAAGTTAACTAAAAATGTATCCTTTCGCAACTCTTTTATGAACTTCTACAACACCTCACTTGCAATGCGATGTACCGATAATAAATAAATCATGATTCGTAGCCTACTTTGCAAATTCCAGATTTGACAAGTCTAAAAACCGGTAAATTAAAGTGTATTAACTCACTATATCAGAAATAAAAACGAAGAAAAGATAGAATAGTTATAACAACCGTTATATTGCCAAATATTATTACCCATATTGTTTGATTTGTAAAATTGTACCGACAGGGGGGGGGGATTCCTATAAGGGAACATCATCATCATCCTCAAGCAGCCATGGGCTACGGAAGTCCAACCAGACAGTGCAATTTAGTTCTCCAAGCAAGTCTGTCCTGAGCTACATCTGCTGCATCTGGCCACTGCACACCAATTCTAACAAGGTCCTGTTTGACATTGTCTGCCCACCGCATCCTTGGTCTCCCCCAAGTATTCAAATGTTTCATTTTGTTCAAGTATCAAAAAAAACTGTCTTTTTCAATATTTAGAAGGAATGAAAACCAAATATTCATGATCCAATAGCGGCTAAAAGAACTCTCTCGAACGTGAACTTTAAAGATATTGAAAAGGCCTATTCACGTGCAACAATTAAAAGCTCGATTATTCTATCACGAGATATACATGTGATGCGGAAATGCGTCATGCTCTGAATTAAACAGACAATTGTGTTTGAAAAAAGTGATAAAAATGAAAAACAAAATTAACTTAGCTTTGCTTTTGCGGTGTGTTAGAGAAGTAAGAGATATTTTTTTTAAGAATCGTTTCATAATTTGTAAAACAGAATGCATTGTAATGGAAAGTTCGAACGTTATATTCTGCTAGAATTTGGCACTAAAAGACTAATCAGTAGTAATAAGCCATTAGTTTATAAAGTTAATACTCCAAGTTTAATTTTAATCCTATTTCTCAGAAATGTGAGCTGTTCATTGAAATGATGAAGAGGACGTCCAGAAGAAACATACCCAGAGGATGTAGGAATTTTTATATCCCCGGACAAACAAACGAACTGAAGGATATGACAGAGAGATACCATCAACTATACAGCACAAATCCTTTCAGCCAGGACACGATTGAGCTGGGAGACAATCTCATGAGAGCCCTAAGTGAAACCAGACAGAAAAAATGGGTAGAAACTCTGGAGAGAATGGACATGACCCACAGCAGCAAGATGGCCTGGAATCTTATAAAAAACCGTGCTTCACACGAGTACACAGAACGTTTTAAGCAAACCTTCGATGAGAGACACGTTATGTTTGGAGTGCCAGACCCTCCACCTAGTAGACTGATCTCTAGGTGCTCCTTTCTATCTCGCACAAGCGTCGATCCACCAGACTGGTATCCAATATCTGAGGAAGAACCTTCTGGCGTAGGGATGGACTGGGTGACCTGGAGAACCCTAAACCGTATAAGAACGGGGGTGGCCCCTGTAAAGGCTAACATGCATAAATGGGGTTTGACAACGGACAACCGATGTGAGTGTGGAGAACAACAGACTGTGGACCACATCTATGCTTGCACGCAATTCCAATTTTTAACTACTCTAGACGACCTATGGATGGGGAGAGACATGGACGACTTTGTCCATTTCTGGACAAAACGATTATGATGCCCGGACACGAGAAAGAAAGAAACAAAGAACACTTCTTTCTTTTAAAATAATTGTCTTATCTATTAAATAAATTCATTTATTATATCTTTTGGTATTTTGAATCCACTTCAGAATACGGTAAAATAATTATTGCAGAAATTACCGTAGCAATATATATTGTGAGGATGCACTTTTTATTATTAAACGTATTGGTTACTTCCATGTTTATGTGAAATGGAAATCATTTTTAAAGTTCCATAACTTTTAAAAAAAGCTTTTTACAAAGAGAGGCCACAGGTGATGAATTATAAATCTCAATCAAACTTATCTAAATCTCAATTTCCAAAGATATCACTTTAATATTTAATTTAATTAACACTTGCAATGCAATTACAAAAACCGAAAAATTGCTGTTTGCTGAAATATCTGACAGCCGACGCTGCTTTTACTATTTCTAAACAATTTCACAATTGATGGAAATTTCCATTTTAAGTTACCGTTCAGAAACGAAATATTGTGATTTTTTAAAATATTTTTCAGTTTACTTTCTGTAACGTTTGGCTAGAAAAGCGTTACTTCAAATTTATGGAGCTTCCAATGCAGCTTTCTACTCATGCAATATGGAAGTTATAAATGTTTTGATAGTATACTGTTCATTCCCAGAGCAAAAAAAAAAAGCGAAAGACCATACTTGGTGTTAGTGTAACCTAAGACTCTAAACCATCTGTCATGTTCATGTGTATATGTTTGAATGTTTTATGAGAAACCACGACAAGCCCAACAGAGCTTCTAGATTATTTCCATCCTTCGTGTTGGGAAGTAAATTTGAAGAAAAAAAAAGTTAAAATTATTTTATTTTTAAATGTTACTGCAGATTGAATGGTATACATTTTATGCTATGTGTAATATTGATTTATTACTTCCATTTTTACAGTCATCATCCTCCTCCTCCTCAAGCAGCCATGGGCTACGGGGTCAAACCAGACAGTGAAATTTAGTTCCCCAAGCATATCTGCCCTTAGCTGTATCTGGCCATTGAACACCAATTCTAACAAGGCCCTGTTTTACATTCTCTGCCCACTGCATCCTAGGTCTCCCCCTCTTTCTGCTGCCTTTAGGCACACTGTTCATAACCCTATTCACTAATCTATAATTATCCATACGGGCAAAATGGCCAAACCAACGGAGTCTCTCTCTGCACAATATGCTGCTTAAAGGAGGTTGCAGACTCCTCTGCCTAACCTCATCATTAGTTACAAATTTGAACCAGCTAATACCCAAGATACTGAGTAAGTATCTAGAATCAAAAGCACTAGTTTCCTGTTATCTTGTTTACAAAGTGCCCAAATTTCACTACCATAACTAATACTAGAAAGAACCAAACAATTATACAGTCTAATTTTCATCTTTAAGTGAATATGCCTATTTCTCCACACTCTCCATAGATTTTTAAAAGTCCCGGCAGCAATCCCTATTCGTCTGTTAATCTCATGCCGCATATCACCATTATCTGTTACATAGCTCCCAAGATAATTAAACTGTGACACCTGCTCAAGACTGCAACCATTCAGATTAACTGAATTACAGCCTACCTGACCAATTTTCATCACTTTAGTTTTCTCTCTGTTTATAACCAAACCTACTCTACTACCAGTCTCATCAACAGCTCAAATGAAAGAGTTCATCTCATCAACATCATTTGCCAAAAGGGCTAAATCATCATCATAATCTAAATCAGAAATTTTCATATCTCCAGTCCATTTAAGGCCAAAATCATTCCCTTGAAGTGAATTTCGCATAACATAATCAATAACCAAGCTAAAGACAAAAGGAGACAAAATGCACCCTTGTCGAACACCAGAAGTAATGCTAAACCAATTGCTACAAGCCTTACCAACTCTCACACACGACTCAGTGTTATTACAGAGAGCTTTCATTATGTTATGATAGGTCGCAGACCTATTGATTTTATTGATTTTAATTTTTTTATATACTGTATTTCATTTCTATACTGATGCAACCACTTTGTGTCTGAAGGAGATGT
This sequence comes from Ryuthela nishihirai, assembly GCA_038380435.1. Classification (NCBI taxonomy): domain Eukaryota; kingdom Metazoa; phylum Arthropoda; class Arachnida; order Araneae; family Heptathelidae; genus Ryuthela; species Ryuthela nishihirai. The sequence goes on along the minus strand of JAWZYU010000017.1, from coordinate 86,409,374 downwards.
CTTCGGGGGTTAATGGGTGCAACATCTCCGTTGCGAATTTCATTCAGGGTTCCGTTTCATCTGTTTACATTGGTTGCCGAGAGGGAACTTGACTAATGTACGGAGACGAGAGGTGTCTTGTGAAACAATTTCAGCTCGCCCAAAAGCAGACATTGACCTTCGAAAGGAATTAGAGTGCTGGCTGGCAGCAGAGCTCCATCTCACTTGTGAAATATGGAAGTGGAGTCGGGTTTTGCCCAGGGCTCGATTCTGATTGGCCCTTTTTGGTCGAGAGTTCCCAGGGTTGCCAGAAAGATATTGTCACGCTCGACCCGGGAGCAACAGTTCGGTGTGGGTTGATCATACTAACAGACCAGGGTTTGGTCTTTTTCTATCTTTCTTTTGCTATCTTTGCTAAGTCCAACTTTAGTGAAATTCACTGGACTGACTTTTAGGCCATGATTTAGGGAGGGAAAGTGTTAAATTAGACATCTCTTAAATTAGTGAGATGATAAACTTTTACCTAAGTATGTTAGGCGAAATTTAAAGAAATTTGCTTTGCTTGGGAAAAAACCACGATCAGAGAAATCTAGAGTGGGTGTTTCATGAAAATTTACGCCGTGTGCACATCACAATAACTTAACAGAATACAGTTCTCGTTCCGGAGAAACTTCAACATGGTAAAGTTATTTTAATTTAACTTACTCTGCTTGTTGTCACTTTCACTTTAAGTTTTATTTTCATTATTTTGTTTGAATGTTGTCCGAACTTAAGCTTACCTGAATGGAGTGAGTACTTATTCAATTAATTGTAATGTAAAATCATTCACCTTTATAAGCTAGTGGTGGAACTTTGTTAAGTGTTGAATTTAAATAAATTCAAAATTTTTGTTATTGTTCAAACAAAAATTGGGTCTTGGTCAATCATGTGAAATCTCTTACTCGTCGCAACTACAGTTAGAGAATACGGAACTGCGTATTGCTAGCTTGTAGATTGTTCCTGGTTCGAATCTAAAATCTTCTTTCGGCCACTCTTTCAAAAATATTTGTTTGAAGGCATTAAATTTCGAAGTCAGATCATCAAGCTATTGACATGCAGTTCTAGATAAAATAATTATTTTAGTAAACGCGGAACATTTTAAGTTCATACCGTATGCCTCGAAGAGGAAAAAGTTGCGGGTGACAGAACTAACTTACGTAGTATGCCATACGACCTCACGATCAACCAAAAATTATGACGATTAACGGAGTCGAAAGCCTTTTTGAAATCAACAAAGCTAGTAACCAAAGGTTTCTGAAACTCTAAACATTTCTCAAGAATCTGCCTGAGTGAAAATATCAGATCTGCACATTCTCTACCACTTCTGAATGCACAGTGCTCATCACGCAATTCCCCCTAAATCAGATTCTTAATTCTGTTAAGCACAATCATGCAAAGAACTTTACCTGGGACAGAAAGTAAATTGATTACTCCAATAGTAATCACAAAGAACTGCGATCACCGTTTTAAAAAATAGAGATAATAAAAGCTCCGTAAAATCCTTAGGGACCATGCCTTTATCATAAAAGATTTCAAAGCTCTAACCATTTCAATAATATTTTCATCTACATCTGTGTATTTATTTGGTTATTAATATTAAGGTTTCTAAAATAACATCAGATTGAATTATAGAGCCAACGTTAAAGCCAGTACTGCATCTATCCTAACAATGGGAATAGAACTAACCACATTGTTTAGAACATCACTGAAATGCTCAGCTCACCTAGCCATGACAGAATCATCACCTTCTGTAACTTTACCTAGTTTATACTTGAATCCCTGAATACTTGTCCGTTTCCTACCACACAAAACATTAACTATCTGGTATAGCTATCTGCTGTTGTGCTGTCCAACTGCTTCCACGGATTTGTCAGCCAAGCCATAAGTCAAAAATTCTTACCAGCAGCTAACTGATCTTTTACATGTTTATTAAGATCTCTGTAATTCTCTGCTCTTTCTATAGGACTAAGAGTGTATTGATTAAGGACATTCCTATAGTTCTTTCTTTCTGAAATAAGCTCAAATGCCTTATCGCTAAAAAATTCTGCCTCCTCTGCTCCTTTTTTCGCAAAATAGTAGTTAGTTCCCGAAAAAGCCTGTTAAAACGGTCGCATTCTTCCTCAATTTCAGTAGTAAGCAAACCATGACTGTCATAATGAATAAGTAATTTATCATGGTAAGCTTAGATATTACTGAGTCTTTCAGAGCTTCTTAATTAAAGCTACAATATTTAACCTTATCACAACACTCTTTAAGTTTAAGTTGCAAAATCTTTTTAACAAGGTAATGGTCAGATTCAATTTCATCCTCTCCTATATGGCCTGCTATTCCTAACAGAACTAGCCCATTTGCTGTTAATTAATATGTAATCCATCATATTCTCGAATGTGATGGATTACATATTAATCATCATATTCACCAGATAAATTTTTTCAGATCAATCGTTTCACCAGATCAATCATATTCTTAGGAATATGATTGATTTGTGAAACCATCTATCCCTTCTGGTGAAACATATGTGTACTTATGTACATTGCGGTGTTTGTAATAATTATTAGTTATTCTGAAACCATTATGTTTTCTTACGTGTAGGAGACATTGCCCTTTGCCGTTGCAGCTATCAATACCAAAAGGGCCTATCACCGCTCCCCAAAGGTCAGAGTCAGTACCAACTTTGGCATTGAAGTCACCTAGAACAAGGGTAATATCTCCTTTCTTGGCAGAATCCAAAATATCTTGAAGTTGTCCGTAAAACCTATCCTTCTCATCTTCTTCGGCATCCTCAGTGGGGGCATAACAGCAGATAACATTCAAATCTTTAACTCTTGTCTGAAATTTCGCTGTAAGAAACCTTTCGTTAATGCACTCATATCCTAGAAGAGCATCACTAGCGTGTCTGCTGAGGACCAGACCCACGCCTTGGTGATGTTTATTGCCTTCCTTCCCTGAAAACGGAAATTTAAGATTATTTTTAAGAATCTGACCTTTCTCTGTCCATCTGGTCTCTTGCAAGCCGAGAATATCTAAATTATAACGATGGAATTCTTGTGTGAGGAGTTGTACAGTTCCCGGCGGGCCGCGTGTTTGACATGCCTGGTATATATGGTCAGCACCAGGACCCTGTGTGGTTGACCACTTCTCAGCAGGGTAGAAAAAAAAAAGAAAAGTAGCCAGAGTTGTCCAGATCAGTAGACCACACTGATCTGGCAGCCCTCCCCTTCCGTTCACTTCCACAAGAGAGTATCTCTTTTGAAAGGTACTAACGGCCTACACCACGAGAAGGAGGAGTCGGACATTAGGCGCTTCGCCTGGCCGGTTCTATGCATCATCACAGGGGATTGGTGCATAGCGCTCCTTCCAGTGACTATCTCGCTATCACTTACAGATTTTTTTTTACATTATTCGATAGAGAAAAACGATATTGCATATCATGAACAGAATTTGAAAGTAGTATTTTCCATTTAGTTTTTTTGTTGTGAGAAAGGGTATAAAATAAAATTACTCCTTTTTTTCTACCATTTCACATGATGATGGATGTCCCTTGTTGGTGTGAGTGTTTCAGTGTCCAGTACTGCTACTTATATCCATTGAATTACGGATGAATTTCGTCTACTCGCAATATGTAGGGATTAAAGGTGGATCGTCCTCCAAAGCGTTCATCAAAAGGAGTTCCAATCAAACTGTCGTGCCTCATCACCATATCATCCCATCCTTCCTATTGAAAGAAGTGATATGGATAGCGTTTAAGGGTGGGATGCTCAGAATTTTATGTCGAGTAAAGTCACAGCGTTTACCTACTTCATGTTAAATCCAGTGGGAGTGAACTACATCATAGATAAAAACCATACCTGCGTCTTCATGGTGTGTACTGTCCACAAAGTTAGAAGAACGCAGAGGATCTATGAAACGTTCATTTTTGCCAGTTAACAGCGCTACTATCGTCAGACTATGGAATTATTTTCATCAATCGTGCGTCTGAGCCTTGGTTCTGAGCAAAGTCCTGGTTCTAAATCACCCGTAATACTTTCAAAGGGGATATTTTTTCATCGATATGTTGCATTTCAACTATAGCGCAACAACTGCTTTGTTATTTATTCTATTTGCTTAATTGCAAGTGTAAATTAGTTTCATTAAAATTTGTAGGGAGCAATCTGGGTCTTTCGATTTGCGCTTCAGCTTCTCCAATGAAACAAAGGTTTTACAGTAGCACTCCTCAGGCGTGTTGCTATGGTAACAGCTCGAGAGTTAGTTCCTAATCCGCCACTGAAGCGCTGCTCTGTAAGAGTTTAACATTGTGGAATGTTGCATGTAGCAGTATGCGTAATGGACTTTTCATTACCCCTACTCTGCAGTTCTACTTCTGCTTGGGTCATATGCTGTGCCTCTTGTTCCTACAGATAAGCTCGAGCATCCAATACGGTGTTGCGTCAGGTAGTGAGTTTGAGGGAAACTTTCTGAGAATACCCTTGCTGCACTAGTATTACGGTTACATTTCCTATGCTACATTCACAAAGTCCATCGTTTAAGTACACCCGTATGATTTATATAGCAAGCTTTCGACTGTTCGTCTTTTCAATATTTTCAAGGATTGCTAGCGTCCAATTCTCCTAACGTACAGGAATTCAGGGTCGATATGCGTGCGACAAACTCTCGGAGCAAAAGTGTCACATACAAATCAGAAGTATTTACTTCTTCATGCAGAGATCCGTGACTGATTTTCCTTTCGTTTCAGAATGTATTCTTGTTTCTTACTAAATTGATGGCACTCTACAAGTTTCAAATCAACTATTTCTCGATTTTTTTGTCGTTAAAAAGTTTTGAGTTTTGAAGTTAAGGTTGGAAACTTTGAAAATATTTCCCCAGAGGCTCTGCAAAGGGGCTACATTCACCCCTCATTAAATATTCGCTTCTCGAACCTTTGATTACTACTCCCTTAGTTCAAAAATATATCCTATTGTAACAATTTTTTTTACCATCCTCCATCCCAGGAGTTTCCAATGGGTATGTGAAAGCATTGGGGCATGGTAGATGACATGAGTCTGATTTTCGGGACGTCTTTAGGAAATATATATAATTAAAATCTTCAACCTCTCCTCCTTTGGTAGTCCACTACCAACCGATATGGACCGTATCAGGAAAGCATCTTTGATTGGACATTTTTGAAGGTGCCTCGGTACATCACCTGACATCACTTATATTTGATGATTCGTAACTAAGGAATTCTTCCAAGCCTAGAAGATCAACAACGACGTTACTTTATAGAAGCATCATAAATAAAAGCATTAAACCAGGCTTTTTCAATAAATAAATAAATAAATAAATAGAAACTTGGGGTCGATGGGCCTGTGTATGGGCAAATAGAAAGCCAGGAGTCGATAGGGGATCGAAAATGGTCTACACGTGGAACAGAAGTTTGCAAAGTTTAGTGTGAAAAAAGTTTGCTTTTATTTTATACTAGCTAAAGTATCCAACGTTACTCCGGAAAAAGGCTTTGGGTTGGGTTGCTTTACCTCTTAGCGGCACGTTTTTGCACACCATGGGCTAAATGTTCAGTTCACAAGGATCCCGAACCCACTGGAGAGCTAATGGGAGACAAGGGTTGCTTCCCGTCACGGTCATCCAGCAAGGACCCCGAGGGCTCAAAGAAGGTTGGGCTAGGGGACTAGCTGAAGCAGCTGTTGGGAGACAGATGGTAGCCTCCTGTCAAGGCCAACCAGAGTGTTCTTTAACTTGCACAGGGTATTGCTGTCCCGCACACAGCGCCACGGCTTAACGTCCCATCCGACGGACTGGGGCCTTTCCAAGCCCATTGATGTCCCCTACTGACCGTGGGCAGGACGGAGAGTTTTGCGGAGATAAATCTCAACGCTGACCCAGCTGGGGCTCGAACTTGGAATCTGCAGATTACGAGCCTGGCGCACTACCGACTGAGCCATCTCCCCCCCGGAAAAAGGCATTTTTATAAAATCCTTGAACGTTTGATTTAATTAAACTAACATTCATATAAACACACGTTTCATTATAGATCATCCTGTAGATCAATATTTATGTGACATTGCACGCTTGATTTATTTAGTATATATCTGTTTGTTTAAGAGACATCTCATCTCTGACAGAATCAAAACGAACGTGACCCGCGGGCGTCATAGCCTATTATTTTAAATACATTTTCAGTTCACAATTCGTTTTTATACAGAAACGTTCTTTCAGGGAACGATTCTGATATCCTAAATATTGTCCAGCATACGACATTCTCTGCACCTTTATTTTAAAAATATTTTCCCGTGCAACGCCACGTATTTTGATATCAGTGTTGAAACGTGTCTTTTTGAATAGGGGAACTACGAAAAGCATTGTTGAAATCAAATCAGAATGCCGTTCAGTAATTACATTTAAAAAATGTTCATTATTCTTATGTTGATTACATTACATGACGATGTTTTCAGAGGCCCATGGAAAATCACCTACTTTTACACCACAATCAATCGTGGTCGAACTGACGTAACAGAACCTGATGACGTAACGAACCAAAAGGTATCAATCAATGACCAATATGACGTACCTTCCACTGTAATCGGCTTCTGCGAGAAGCACTCTCGTATCTAATCGGTCCAATTCCTCTTTAAAAGCTTTCTGTAATCCATCAAAAGTCCGCGGTCGACGTTTGCCCAGAGCCCGTTTCAACAGTTTAAATGCGCAAACATTCATGGGTCTAATCCGGGGACTAATAATGTTCTCGATTGGTGTATTGTGGATCGGATGGTCCTCTGCCATTCGTTGAAGATATGTCGCGTAGACGCTGGACTATGGCTCGAGCCTTTGTGCTGAGTTTCTTAATAACATATGCAACCGCTTCCAGACGACCATGTCCTACGCTCTGCTTCCTTTCGAAAAATGCTAAATCTTGTCTTTGCACCTCTTTGGAATTTGTGACTCCAAATACTTGGCATTGGTTGTTGGGTTGTTTTACCTCTGAGCGGCACTTTTTAGCACACCATGGGCTAAATGGCCAGGTCACAAGGACCCCGAACGCTCAGAGAAGGTTGGGGGAGGGGACCCACTGGAACAGCTGTTGGGTGACAGATGGTAGCCTCCCGTCAAGGCCATCTAGCGTGTTTTTTAACGTGCACAGGGTATGGCTCTCCCTCACACGGGGCCACAGCTTAACGTCCCATCCGACGGACGGCGGCCTTTCCAAGCCCATCGGTGTCCCCTACTGACCGTGGGCAGGGTGGGGAATTTTGCGGAGATAAATCTCAACGCTGACCCAGCTGGGACTCGAACCTGGGAACTACAGATTACGAGCCTGGCGCGCTACCGACTGAGCCACCCCCGCCCACTTGGCATTGCAAAGGGCAACAATGTACCCTTCTCAAAAGCTGTCGATCCTCTGTGGAATATCTCACGGTTCATGCTCACAAAACGGTACATATCTAATTTTTGAGACACATACACCGTCGCCGTAATTAATTCGTCTAGATTTCACTTCAGCGATGGGGGAGGGGTGGCTCAGTCGGTAGCGCGCCAGGCTCGTAATCTGTAGTTCCCAGGTTCGAGTCCCAGCTGGGTCAGCGTTTAGATTTATCTCCACAAAATTCCCCGCCCTGCCCACGGTCAGTAGGGGACACCGATGGGCTTGGAAAGGCCGCCGTCCGTCGGATGGGACGTTAAGCCGTGGCCCCCTGTGCGGGAGAGCCATACCCTGTACACGTTAAAGAACACGCTGGATGACCTTGACGGGGGGCTACCATCTGTCTCCCAACAGCTGTTCCAGTGGGTCCCCTCCCCCAACCTTCTCTGAGCCTTCGGGGTCCATGTGACGTGGCCATTTAGCCCATGGTGTGCAAAAAAGTGCCGCTCAGAGGTAAAAAAACCAACCCAAATCACTTCAGCGAGGTACATTTGGATAGGAACTTCTAATCTAAAGCACAAAGTAATGTAATTAATCTTAATATGATGATCTTCGCTGACTATTTCATTTACATTCCTAAGAATGTAAATGTGATGGGTGTCGATGACATTTAGTTCAATAAGGGGTTGAGGGACTCAGAAGTTTGGCCTGCATAAACCTTGACGTCCATATTTAGTATATATATATTGTTGCGGATCACAAAAAATGGATAGCCACTGAGCGTGAGTATTAAAAGCTATATTTCAAAACCAAATTCAATACAAGGTAAATTGTTACAAAGGAAATATGGATGAAGTATCTTATTAACAAATCAACTATTAACATGCACAAGTCATCAATCTTCCTGCATGAGCACACATCAGCTCTGTGTATTTTACTAAATACTACCTTTTACTTGATTTACCAGGTCACCCGAAGATCTTCACTCGTAAACCAATTCTCGTCCTGTGCTAATAACTTTTCACACACTAGCCGAACAAAAAGACAGTCCGTGTAGACATTCGAAGTTAGCCATAAAAGTTCCCACTTTTATACTTCCGCGTATACACAACACATCAAGTTACTTCTTGATACTTAACGATAAAAGATCCCACTTTTATCCTTCCGCGTATACACAACACATCAAGTTACTTCTTGATACTTAACGCGCACTGTCTCAGAACAGCCCACCGGCCATTTTCGAACTCTCCGACCGTTACAACACAACGACCGTTACAATACAAAACGACCGTTAACGCTCCACTCTTCTTCTCCAAATTCTCCCAACGTTCTTATTCCGTTGGCTGAAACTTTCTTTTCGGTTGCCAGATTCTTCTGTCGTAACACTGCCCCTTTCCTAGGTCTTGTTCGTCCCGAACAATTCTGGATTCCAAAGCTTCTTCAGTTCTTCGATGAAACGGGGCCAAATGATCCACGTGAACCACCTTGCACTTTGTAGCTGGACATCGACGAATGCGATATACCACGTCTGTGTCAAAATGAAAGCGAATCTCATTATGACGTAGATTTCTTTTCTGACTGAAGCCTCGTCCACAAACATAATACGTGTAAGGCCTATAGCCCTTGTGAACACGTTTATGTCTCTGCAGGGAGAAGAATCGACTAAGAGTTTTCGTGCAAAACCTGTAAAAAGTTTTCTTCTTTGTCGAAAGTTTTCTCCTTTGGATTTTTACTTCTATCAACAGTAACAAGGAATGAAAGTCATTAGTGACATAAAATCTAGGGAGGAGTTTCATCCTCCAGTCTGACCCTTTTGTCAGTTGACTTCCACTTAATTCAGAACTGTCGTGATGAACCTTCAGCCATATTTCACCTGATTCGATTTGATCCCCAAGGTGCTTCACAAATATATCAGCTCCATAATTCTTTTTAGCGCTTCGGTCCATCTCCTCCTTCCATACTCTTGCTAGAACTGCAGCTTCTAATCCGACAACCTTACTTGTTTCTCCTGTATAAGTGAAATCAGTGATGTGTCGGGCTGCTAGCAATATTTTTTCTGTTTTACCTTCACATAGCCAGCTTGCAACATCTTCAGATACTCCTTGTTCTATTAACATGTTACGAAACTTGTTCAAAGCATTGCCGTTATGCAGAACCTTACGGACACGTGATGCTTCATCTACCCTATTATCCACAATGTTCACAAAACGCAGAAGTTCTCCTCCTAACTCTTCGACGAGCTCTTGCAGTTCCAAGGATCCGTTACCAAGGAAACACTGAACAGCTTCCATCACTTCCAGAGAGTTGTCAACAGAGTTTTCAAGAGGTGAATCCATGTTGCTGATAACAGCTGAACAACTCAAACTCTTCATTCCACGAGCTTGTGATGCTGCAACCACTTTCTTAACTAAATCAACAGCGTCTTCTGTACTGATGAGATCAATAGCTCCTTTTCCGAATTCAACATCATAAACCAAAGCACACACTCCTTCAGCCAGCTTTTTGGACACAATTGAGCATATCATTAGAGGAACGCTATCTATGGTAGCCATCAGATCCTTGTAGCGGTAAATCTCCTTATCTGTTGGCACCAGCTCCTCTGTCTGTCCTACGATGCAGCATCCGACGTCTTCCATCATCTGCTCGATTTTATCTTTAGTGCAGTCGACTGTGAAGCCAGGGATGGATTCCAATTTGTCCAGAGTATCTCCCGTCAATTGGAGAGCACGACCGGAGATCATAGGGACCTTGAGACCTAAAGCAGCAAGTGCAGGAGCCAAGACGAGACTCACTTTGTTGCCGACACCTCCTGTGCTGTTTTTATCTACCATCCGATGGCGCCACTCGGGTCTCCAGCAAAACACATGACCCGAGGAGGTCATATTTGCTGTTTCTTCCGAATTCACTTTCTTGGAGCTCTCATTGTAATTAGCCAGGGAAATATCAGTCATGATTGCCAAATTGTTCATTCTGGAGATCAGCGACGAGTTCTGTAACATGATATTGTCCACTTTAGAGCTCTTGTAGTCGTGATAAAACTTTTCTATATCCTTATAATCTAAATGGTTATAATGTCCAAATCTGCACATTGACTGTTCAGAAAAGAAATTCAGCGTGGCTACGTTGAAATTATCTGAGGGATTCACTTCTCTCTGATCGTAACTCTGAGGCTTAGTTTCATCCAGAAAGTTAGTCTTTGAAGTACTGTCTCTGCCTGAAGCTCCTTTACTAGCATCACCTGTTACGCTTCTAAGCCATTCTTCGGAATTCCTCTTCCTTAAATCCCCACTTTCTATAAACGATTCAAGTGTGGCTATATGCTTCGGAAAAATCTCTCCGACTTCCCGGGTAACGTCGAATGGCACTTTGTTTCTATGATGAATGGACACCTCTTCTTTACTCGGACCACTCTGCGAAACGTAAACTCTGTTTCGTTCCCCCTCATTACCACTCGTTACTCTGCCTTTGCGATAATTGTCCATGACGCATTTTGCTGACGGCGAGGAATAGAATACCTTTCGTGTGGATCTCTCTTCAGATCGTGCCAGACTTGTATACCTAGGTATTTTGAAGTGCAAAGCGTACTGTATAGTCTCACAGCTCTCTAATCTGTGTGATTGTTCTTCACAGTTCCTAGACATGTCACCAGCGACATAGACACTCTGCCATGCATCACCAGTAGTTGCGTGGTCAAAGGCATTATCTGCGCTATATCTACGATTCTTGATTTCCAGTAGCAGATCCACATTTTTATATGCGTTGCCTTTCTCTTTTCCATGTTTACAATCTAACTTAACACTATCAAGATCACCTTTTTCACTGACAAATTCAACATTTAAACTATTGCATTGTCTATTGAGTTCGGTTTTACTATCCTTGAACTGATCAATAATCTTACCAACTCGAGAAGCCACTTCAGTTCTCATCTCAGTATTTTGTGCGGCTATTTCGGCTTTCAAATCATCTTTTTGAGAAACTATCTCCGTTCTCAACTCATTATTTTGTGCGGCCATTTCGGCTTTCAAATCACCTATTTTATCGCTTTGGGCAGCTAGATCACTTTTAATATCAGTCATCTGCGTAGCCATATCGGCTTTCATATCAGTCACCAGCGTAGCAATAACGGCTTTCCTATCAGTCATCAGCGTAGCAATAACGGCTTTCCTATCAGTCATCAGCGTAGCCATAATGGCTTTCCTATCAGTCATCAGCGCAGCCATATCGGCTTTCATATCAGTCATCAGCGTAGTCATAATGGTTTTCCTATCAGTCATCAGCGCAGTCATATCGGCTTTGAAGCTATTTATCAACTTTACTAATTCATCCATACTTCTAGTTAACGGCATTCAATTAATTAATCCCACTTCTGACACCAAATGTTGCGGATCACAAAAAATGGATAGCCACTGAGCGTGAGTATTAAAAGCTATATTTCAAAACCAAATTCAATACAAGGTAAATTGTTACAAAGGAAATATGGATGAAGTATCTTATTAACAAATCAACTATTAACATGCACAAGTCATCAATCTTCCTGCATGAGCACACATCAGCTCTGTGTATTTTACTAAATACTACCTTTTACTTGATTTACCAGGTCACCCGAAGATCTTCACTCGTAAACCAATTCTCGTCCTGTGCTAATAACTTTTCACACACTAGCCGAACAAAAAGACAGTCCGTGTAGACATTCGAAGTTAGCCATAAAAGTTCCCACTTTTATACTTCCGCGTATACACAACACATCAAGTTACTTCTTGATACTTAACGATAAAAGATCCCACTTTTATCCTTCCGCGTATACACAACACATCAAGTTACTTCTTGATACTTAACGCGCACTGTCTCAGAACAGCCCACCGGCCATTTTCGAACTCTCCGACCGTTACAACACAACGACCGTTACAATACAAAACGACCGTTAACGCTCCACTCTTCTTCTCCAAATTCTCCCAACGTTCTTATTCCGTTGGCTGAAACTTTCTTTTCGGTTGCCAGATTCTTCTGTCGTAACAATATTGTTACGACAGATGAACGAGCTACAGTGACTTCATAACAAAACGTAACTTGAACGCTCGTGTGTGCTGCTGCGTGAGATTCATTTTAGCCAACGAATTAGAACTTAGAACGATTCGAAAAGATGAAAAATATAGAAATGCAGTCTGTTAAAGTTGTGGAGATCTGAAAGGACGTTCAGATAGTTTGAGTCAGTGCGCGTTAAGTAATAACAAGAAATATCTTTATTGGTGTGTGCGCGGGTGCTTGTTTTGTGTTGCTGGTAACAGAAATTTAGTGATCTAACAAGAAGAAGGATTCCTTATACCTGGTACATAAGGTATTCAAGAGATAAGACAGACTAAATGAAGAGGTAATATTTTAGTAGAACAGACAGAGCTGGTGTTGTATGCTCTGTGGAAAAGGTTAATGACATATGTTTGATAATAGTCATTTTGTTTATAATTTACTTCATCCATATTTTTGTAATAATTTGCATTGTATTGTAATTTGTTTGAAAATATACTATTGATACTCACGCTCAGTGCCTATCCATTTTAAAATTCAACAACAATATATATGCTCAGGGACCACTCAATTTTGAACAACCAAGCTAAAGAATGAACTGCACGAGGGAATAAAAGACGAGTGAAGGAGTTTATGAGAAGTGTGAATTAAAAAGCGACATAAATCGGAAGTAACGAGAAAATGGATGAATTTATCAGAATTTGAACAATGAAGTACTCTTGGTTACAGGTGTGTGTGTATACCTGTATCTCAGAAATAGCGGATCTCATCCAGAGCAGCTGTTGGAAAGGCTTGGGTTGATTCGATTGTTTTACCTTTGAGCGGCACGTTTTTGCACACCATGGGCTAAATGGTCAGGTCACATGGACCCCGAAGGCTCAGAGAAGGTTGGGGAAGGGGATCCACTGGAACAGCTGTTGGGAGACAGATGGTAGCCTCCCGTCAAGGGCATCCAGTGTGTTCTTTAACGTTGGATTGTTTTACCTCTGAGCGGCACTTTTTTGCACATCATGGGTTAAATGGCCAGGTTACAAGGACCCCGAAGGCTCAGAGAAGGTTGGGGGAGGGGACCCACTGGAACTGCTATTGGGAGACAGATGGTAGCCTCCCGTCAAGGCCATGTAACGTGTTCTTTAACGTTGGATTGTTTTACCTCTGAGCGGTACTTTTTTGCACACCATGGGCTAAATGGCCAGGTCACATGGACCCCGAAGGCTCAGAGAAGGTTGGGGGAGGGGACCCACTGGAACAGCTGTTGGGTGACAGATGGTAGCCTCCCGTCAAGGCCATCCAGCGTGTTTTTTAACGTGCACAGGGTATGGCTCTCCCTCACACGGAGCCACAGCTTAACGTCCCATCCGACGGACGGCGGCCTTTCCACGCCCATCGGTGTCCCCTACTGACCGTGGGTAGGGCGGGGAATTTTGCGTAGATAAATCTCAACGCTGACCCAGCTGGGACTCGAACCTGGGAACTACAGATTACGAGCCTGGCGCGCTACCGACTGAGCCACCCCCGCCCCTGTTGGAAAGGCATATGCGGACTACAAAAATGAGGATACAGAAATGAATTTAATGCTTGAGAGTCCCAACATGTTTCCAGTAGTACAATGTGTCGGAACTCCCCATCGTTTGGGATCTAAAAGCAGGTGCCCATAACGAGACTCGCTCCTAACTCCGCAACATCAAAAACCGAAACTTGCACTTTGCTCTCAAATATGGTCTTTGGATGATTTGATGCTTCCTCGGCCATATTATCTTATATGTTGACTTGCTTCCTTTTGAACTACAGAGATCGACAGCTATGCATATGACAAAAACTGTATTGCACAGACAAGGCACGCACAGACGGTGATATCATGCTACCGAGGATCCTCCCTTGCGATGTATATAATCCTCTAATACAGCTGATACAACCTATGAAGGATGTGGATTATTTGAACATTGTTGCATATCAAGTACACCTTTCAGTGTTGATTTTGTGGATTGTTCTGTCGCAGTCTATTCTAAATCTGGCTACAGTGTACATGGTGTAGACTGTTCCGTCACGTATTAATCTACGAATTCATATCTTGGTCTGTTAGCCAGTATCCTTTACTTAGTAGAATATTTGTAGCGTTTTTAAGACTGAATTTTATCACTCCATTTAGTTTCTCTTGACCCTACCTGTCATCTACCATTGACGTCAAAAGTTAATAGTCTGACATACCTCAAGCCCTCGGTTCCACAGAAACGTTCGCCAGCTGACATAATCGTTATCGCTATAAAACCACCACTCTGAATTACGGAAATCGATTTCAACTGAATATTAAGTTTTACTAATGTAGGTTTATAATTATGACTACTCTATATTGTAATTCTCTCATCCAGTATGAGTGTGAAACGCGCAAATCCCCATATGAGTACAGGATAGTGATATAAGCATACAGGGCCGGATCTAGGGCCGGTGAAGGGGGGCCATGCCCGCCTTGAGAATGCTAGTAAGGGTAAATGAAGCCAAAAAAATATTAAATATATACATTCTTGAAAAACCTTTTTAAAGCTATATACAACGGAGGTGGAAAGGTTATTCTGCAATGGGAATCCAGTCTCTTGCTCCCCCTTAGTTTTTTTCTGTTCCGACTGATTTCTCCCCTTTCCCCCTTTAAATCTGTTTTGTAAATCTGGGCCTACGCAAATGATTACGTTTCCATAACAAACACATGGTATCTCTGATATTTCAGGATGAATGCTGAATGGCTAAGGTAAATGTTTCAGGCGTAGTTGTCTGTAGTGTTGTATGCAACAAGCTTCGAAAGAGTATTGATAGCAGATATTAAAGAAAAATTGTAGAAGATTACACGATGACCCTTTTACCAAACTTATCAGCAGCTGGACACGTTTGAGAGTAGTCGTATTTTGTGACTATATGAAACCGGATGGTCTACCTGTCTTATCGTCGCAGGTGAGGGCTGCGCCAAAAAAGAATTTCCAATTATATAGAAATACCAAAAACGAATTCGCATTGTTGACCCTAATGATCCCAAAAAGGACGCAGACTTGTTGCACAGGATCAGGAAATATAGGAAGCACAACAGCAAGGTCAGCAGATGTAGCACACTCCAATGCAACCGTAATTACCATTCGACGAACTGTAACTGTAGCCATAGAAGTTTTCATTATGACCAGAACTGATGGCAGAAGACTGGCAATTTGGTTCCATTACATAGATTGCCCTGGACCATGACCCACAGTCTGACTCGGCTGGACTGATATGAGGGTTAAGGTAACCAGGGTTGGGTTGTTTGGGTTGTTTTACCTCTGAGCGGCACTTTTTTGCACACCATGGACTAAATGGCCAGGTCACATGGATCCTGAAGGCTCAGAGAAGGTTGGGGGAGGGGACCCACTGGAACAGCAGTTGGGAGACAGATGGTAGTCTCCCGTCAAGGCCATCCAGCGTGTTCTTTAACGTGCACAGGGTATGGCCCTCCCGCACACGGAGTTACGGCTTAACGTCCTATCCGACGGACGGCAGCCTTTCCAAGCCCATCGGTGTCCCCTACTGACCGTGGCAGGGCGGGGAATTTTGTGGGGATAAATCTCAACGCTGACCCAGCTGGGACTCGAACCTGGGAACTACAGATTACGAGCCTGGCGCGCTACTGACTGAGCCACCCCCGCCCCAAGGTAACCAGGCAATGCGTTGTTCAGAGACGAGTCTCGGTTATTCCTGGGTGCTGATGATCGTTGCATCCACATCTGGAGATGACCTGAGCAGAGAGCAGATCTAGTTGTAGTTCACAAACACCATACCACTTGTTCCCTAGGTATCCTTTTTTGAGGAGCCACCAGTTACGATAATAAATAATTTTTGATAAGTGTAATCGGTAATGCTATTACTGGCTAATATTGAATAATACTATTGCTATCGCATATTACCTAATAATATTATTGCTTACTATTATTAAATAATATTATTGCTTATTATTATTAAATAATATTGCTTACTATTATTGAATAATACTCTTGCTAAGTGTTATTGAATAGTAATATTGCTTGTAAATGTTCAGGAACCATATTATAATTTACTTATGAACGTTCAAGACCCCCAGCTAGTATTTTCTTGTATGTGAATCAGCTCCACCAAGTCATACATTATCCAGTGGAAATGTATATTCGTTATCAAATAAAATTGTAATCACTTTAAAGTTAAAAACTTACCAAAGACCATGCTTCATAGAACTTCACAATAACACTGTGCACATTCTCATAATAGCTGTCGTTAATGCCAAGGACAGAAATTAATTCGAATGAGAAATGATACTTTGTTAAACCACAGGGAATAAAGAAAAAAGGTCTAATTATAATGTATTGTTAACAAGAGAAAAAAATCATGAACTAAATCCAATTTAATCACTGAAACAAAAGGTCAACTCACAGCGAACTCATTCAGTTTTCAATGCACATGAAACAACACACATAAACGACTTGGATCAGTATGGAAGAAATCGAAACTTCGAATTACATGGCATTCCTGTACAAAACCAAGAAGACGAAAACGCATTAATGGAATTGAGAACAAAAATATCGCGAACCTTAAAAATGGAAGAGTCATCATAGGAAACGAGGAACATTGAATAAGGCTTAAAACTACAAATATGTGTGGTGTACAAACGGTAAAATCATGCTGAGGAAAGATGAAAGGGAGAAAGCAATTCATGTAAATATGTTAACTGATTTTGATAAGCTACCATTTCTTTTTACTAGTTATGATTAGTGAACTAAATTGCTTAGATTTAGACACTAAAGGAAATGTATAAGTAAACAATATATGCGCATAATAATCATTTTTGCATAAAACCCCAAACAAACAGCCGTAAAAAATGTCCCAGAATCAGAAAAATGGTTTTCATTACGAATAAAAAAAAATAAAAAACAGCAACCAACTGGGTTTAATACATGTTAACATATGAAACTTAGGAAAACACTGGGATTTCTTTAATGCTAATGTAACAGATTTCATACAGGACTTAATAATTTTAATCGAAACTAACATTACTAATGATAAAAAAATTTCTATAAATTAAACAGCTTTGAAAAACATTTTCTGATCATGCTCTTAAGAAAGGAAAGGGGGAATATTCGCTTACTATAGAAACACAATATTTTAACCGAAACTAACATTATCAGTTGAGAAAATAAGTGTTGATATTCTGACTGCAGAAATGCTATATCTAAGAGGCATAAAAGGCGAAACAATTTATAATATATTAGCTTTATACAGGACGCATGCACAAATATAAACTATTTCCTAATTAATTTCCATTTACAGTTAGAACATACTGTTAAAGCGCATAATCAAATAATAGTAGGATATTTTAATTTTGATGTATTGAAGGTTAAAAAAGTGTCGAAATGTATGCAAATCTTTTAGTTGAGGTGGGATATGATCTCTTAATTACTGATGTAGCTAGAAAAGAAGTAGTAAATAATCATTTATGTCGCGATCATACAATATACAAATGTCGACCATAGAAATGTAAAATTAAGAGTTAAAGTTATGTCTAAAGCTATTTTTTCACTGAGTAAAATCGCTGATCATTATCACATTGCCGCTATATTTGGATCAAAAGACGAGAAAATATATGGAAAAGTATCAACCGGTATCAAAACAACGGAAGTTAATTGGTATTATGAGCATAACAATAGCGAAAGGGAAAATTTCTTAACGGATTGGTCTAAATATAACAAAAACTTATCTAACGCAAACAAAAATACCGATTGTTATGAATTTAAAAAAAAATGAATGCAGTGAACTTTTAGAAAAAAATGAAAAACCGCATTAAAAAACCTACCACGTCTAAATAACCGTAATGTTACCCAACAGTAGATCATAAAGAATATTATCAATTTAATGGGGCGTACAGATAATACTTGGATTAAGCATAAAAATATTTTTAAATTTTACATAAAAATTGACAAATATGAAAATGAGTATGAAAAATTAAGCAACTTAGTTACAGCGAAAATCAGAATTTCAAAAAGAAGTAATACGAGAAAATATGAGAATTAATCCATCAAGCCCTAGAGGATAAAAAAAATAATATCCATTGACGAAACTATCATTAGAATATGTCTAAGAGCTAACACCTTTACAAATTGCAAATAAATTTAATAATTATTATTATTACTCGAAAATTTTTCGTATAAGAGAAATCAACCAAAATCCTGGTGAATTTTAAACCAACAACATAACATTACAAATAAAAACTCGATTTATATACCTCCTGCAAATATGAGAGATATTTTGAATATAATCAAAACTTTAAATGATAACAAATTCCCTGGATATGACAATGTACATATCAAACAAATTAAAAACAGTATGGAGATATTAACTGATATCATAAAAGATATAGTCAATGAGAGTATTTTAGCAAATACAATACCAACTGAGCTTATAACTGCAATTCTACGACCAATATTCAAAGGAGGAACAAAGTCAATTATAACAAATTACAGGACCATTGCTATTTTATATTCTGTACATAAAATATTGAAAAATTGCATTTACAATATCTTATAGAAATTTCTTAGTGAACATAACATTATCAGTGAAAATCAATATGGGTTCCGAAAGGGGAAAGGTACCGTGAATTTACAACGAAATTTACTGATTTAGCCTACCTGGCACTAAATAGAAGTGACAGGGCAGTTGCAGTGTTTCTAGACTTACATAAAACCTTTGACACTTTGAATCATGACATTCTTTCAGAGAAAAGAGAAAATATGGAATTAGAGGCTTTGCATTACGCTGGTTTCAAAGCTATTTATCAACTAGATTTACAGTAACTGAAATTAACAACACTTACATTGGAAAGAGAACATGGTGTTACTCAAGGATCTATTTTAGGCCGGATTTATTTTTGATTTACATAAACTATTTAACAAAATTGAAACTAAATAGTACCATGTAAAATATGCTGATGACTTAGACTGAATAATTAACTTGAGTATCAACCAATTGGAAAAAGGTGCGGCTAAACGGATACAAAAACACTATAATATATACACTATAATATATTATACGACGGCTGAACTATACTAAACTTTGTTGAAATAAGTATAAAACCAAACGGATGACTTTTAATTCATCCGGTTTCAAAATTTACAATAAATTAATAAATAAAACACAAATTAAACTGCATAAAAAAGTAAGCCATTTCTGAGCTAGAAAACTGCAGCTTCATCAAAATTGACAGAGTACATAAAATAAAATATCTCCGATTACATCTCGACAGTACCCTCCAATGGAACATTCCTACGGAGAAAATCTGCGCATATTAAAAATTTGTTCTTTGAAGTTAAATCAACTACTATGTGTTATTGACACCAACACATGTATTACGTTTTAAAAAGTAATCTATGAATCGGTCTTAAATTATGCCTTAACGTTACATGGTGAAACCAACTTAATATAAGAAAAATAGAGCTTATTCAATCCTCAAGAGCTAAAAATATTATACCAATTAAAGACCGTATACATCTTACTGCAGCCCAAGATATTTTTATTTACTTGGATATTTGGGGCGGGGGTGGCTCAGTCGGTAGCGCGCCAGGCTCGTAACCTGTAGTTCCCAGGTTCGAGTCCCAGCTGGGTCAGCGTTGAGATTTATCTCCGCAAAATTCCCCGCCCTGCCCACGGTCAGTAGGGGACACCGATGGGCTTGACAAGGCCGCCGTCCGTCGGATGGGACGTTAAGCCGTGGCCGCGTGTGCGTGAGAGACATACCCTGTGCACGTTAAAGAACACGCTGGATGGCCTTGACAAGAGACTACCATCTGTCTCCCAACAGCTATTCCAGTGGGTCCCCTCCCCCAACCTTCGCTGAGCCTTCGGGGTCCATGTGACCTGGCCATTTAGCCCATGGTGTGCAAAAAAGTGCCGCTCAGAGGTAAAACAACCCAACCCAACTTGGATATTTTACCTTACCAGAGCCTAAATACATAGTGATGCGTAGTGTTTTTTTACAACACACATTAAAATAAAAGTTCAACATAATAAAAACAATAAAGAATAAATTATTTTTACTAACGAATTTTATAAATAACTATGAAAAGCTCACAAGCGGCTACAAAATTCCATACATTTTCAATCTCTTACAAAGGGAACCGCAGCAGTAAGTTCTTTTAGAGAATTAAAAAGAAAAATTAAATGGATTTTTAAAAATGAATCAGAAAATTAAAATTGGCACCTACTAACAAATTATGCAGTGCTGAAGGTGAATATAAAAATAACAATATGATTATAAAATATTTGTAATGAAAAAAAAAAGATTAAAAAGTTTAGTAAAGAGAGCAAATTATTTAGTGTTAAAGTTTTGAAGTAAAATAGTAAAACAGAATATTAAATGCAACAATATGCAACTGTATTAAGATTAGCGGATGAAGGCAGAAAGAAGGTGTAATATAGTATATCAATGAATTATTCTCTCCTGCAGATAAACTGTTAAATTTGGGGGACATCAATTTCTAATTCTGTAAACAGAAATGCTTTATTTTGTAATTGTTTGAATGAATCAATTATTTTCAAAAAATAGTGATACGATACATTGCACATGCCAAATGGACAAATTGTGTGAAGGAGACTGTGGTGCTCTGAAGGTCAAATTACGATATACGAACTTAAACTATCCTGTACACTTGATTCTAGCACAGTAGAGTGAAAACAGCTGTGTTTTGATTTCTCATTCAAAATATACATGGGTTCTGGCAGAAGTGGGGCGGGGGTGGCTAAGTCGGTAGCGCGCCAGGCTCGTAATCTGTAGTTCTCAGGTTCGAGTCCCAGCTGGGTCAGCGTTGAGATTTATCTCCGCAAAATTCCCCCGCCCTGCCCACGGTCAGTAGGGGACACTGATGGGCTTGGAAAGGCCGCCGTCCGTCGGATGGGACGTTAAGCCGTGGCCCCGTGTGCGGGAGAGCCATACCCTGTGCACGTTAAAGAACACGCTGGATGGCCTTGACGGGAGGCTACCATCTGTCTCCCAACAGCTGTTCCAGTGGGTCCTCTCCCCCAACCTTCTCTGAGCCTTCGGGGTCCATGTGACCTGGTCATTTAGCCCATGGTGGGCAAAAAAGTGCCGCTCAGAGGTAAAACAATCCAAAACAATCCAATCTGGCAGAAGTTGTTTCAGTGCCGGAAAACATTGAAATGTGTATATAGGTCTGTCTTGTAATTAATGCTAACCGATGTTTGGTATATTTTACAAATTGACTCCAGATAATTATATATTTGGGGATCCTAGTGAACCCCCCCCCAAAAAAAAAAATTCTGTTTCTTTCAAGTAAACCTAACATGAATATGCCATTTGGGAAATTCTTCATAAAATGTAGGAACGAGAAAATATCCATCCTTACCCCTTTACGCCACTTACTTTGAAAGTGTAGAGAAAGTATTGCAATGAAGGGAAAGAAAATCGAGCTTGAGGGTTTTGATCATGAGTTGTCGTTTCAGGGGCGTCGGTACTCGAAAAACTGAAAACACTGAAATTCACGCTATTCGTCGATTCCACGAGACGTTAAAACTTTGTTTACCAATATTTTGAAATGCAATTGCGCTGTTTTGATTATAATCATGCCAAATAAAACATGTAAATTTAAAATTTGAACACTTCATCTTCATGCCCTAAAAAACGAGAAGTAAAAGTGTCAATGATAAAATCACTTACTCGAGTCATAAAAAGTAAAAATTTCAACAGAAGATAGCTCACTAGCAATTTATTTTTACGAGTTAAAAAATTCAGTATTTACACTTTATCTTCCGTTGAAACTCTCCGTTTCAACCACATACGACCACGATTATTTTCCAAAGGGACCCGCGGGTAAAACTAATTACGAATCCCTGTTGTATGCTGCTATTATTTTCTCCTCAACACGAATGCTTTGTGATAGAGCAATTATCCGTGGACAGAAAAGACACTCTTATCTTTAAAAAAACATTTCTTTTTCATCGTCATGCAGGTTGTAATGAAAAGAATCCATCCATCTGCAATGCATAAACGAAATGGACGATTGACTTCACTTTCACTCCAATCGATAAATTTTCCTAAAAAGAACGTTTTGCGAAGAAATGTTGAAATCTGAAGTGGAAAGTTCCATCTGCTGTGGAATCGCTCTTTTAATGATGCACGTGCACAATGAGAGGAATAATGGAAAAATGATTTTCCTAGGAGATGGCGAAGAGTAGAACATGAGAGAGAGAGGCTCCAGCAAACACGAAACCGAAGATTTATTTATTTTTCCTCCTGCGTCGCGGTCGTTAAAGAATGACGAAAACGACTTCGGTAATAAAGTGCAGAGCTGAAGTTTCCTATTTCCTGCTGAGATATTTTTCTCGACTCCGTTGCAGACGCTTTAATAATCCATTTGCTTTCGAGTTGTTCTTGTTTCATGAAGAGATGTGTAATTCAAGAAAGGCGCCATCATTCTGAATTCATGGGGGGGATGAACAAGAGGTATGTGGAAAGCAAAACTATCCGCCTCAGACGTTTCCTTATAAACTATTTATTTGTATACATAAAAAAAATATTTAAATATTTTCAATTACTGCATTTTTTATGTGAATATTTATTCTGTTTTTTCAGCTATATACAACTTTTTAAAATTGAATACTTCAAGAACATTTTAATCCTATCCAAATCTTTTCGCTAAAAATTAGTACCTCCCTTTATAAGTGTTCAAACTTTCATTTTTTGTCATTAAAAATAAGTTAAAAATGTGCATGCTTCGCATTGCCAAACGCATTGCCAAAATGTGAAAATGAGAAATCAGACGCTTCATTAGAAAGTTTTGCTAGAGCTGACTGATATCCTGGGTTTTCGTACGACGATTTTGCTTCATCAATTACTGAATGTGACATATTGGTACTCTTTTTCTTACCTGCATAATGTATTTCAATATCTCCCAACTTCAATTTGTCAAAATGTTTGCGAAAACCCTTAATAAAAATTCTTATATATAAAATTAAAATAACTGGACCACAAATAAGTAGGATAAAAATAAATATTAAACGACAATATCACATTAACATATTATTTAATTGTACATATTTAGAAATAAAAATCACATTTCACGTACACGTAAAATGAAAAAAAATATATATTATATTTTTTTAATATTAATAGATTTTTTTGCGGAACCCTTATTTTTACTTTATGGAACTCCGGCGCTCCGGCGAACAATCTTTGGGAAACACTTTCTACTTTGCAAATCAAGTGTCATCTGTAATTACCTTCCAAAACTAAGAAAAGACCAATCAGAACAGATTTATTGTTCTTGAGAACGTCAACTTGCACAGTCTTCCTAATATCACGGCAAACCATGCTTCAGTGCTCTTGTAGAGCAGCTGATAATGATCCAAATTTTACGATACTTAATTTGTTAACGTGCAGGAGAAAGTTTCTGAATGCGGTATTCAAAACTGGCAATATATCAATTCATTCTGATGCTCGTGAATGTTGCCAAGCAACACAGTCATACTTGTACAGTCACTCTATTTCTTCAAAACATTCTTCAAAGCAATAGTGTACGCCTGAGTCAAATATGATGAGGACTATTACTAAAATAGTTCTTATTAAAATACCGCTAAAAACGCTAAGAGGAACAATTTTCCAGGCATCCCTTATACTGAAGTATGCACCTGAAGTTCTCGGAAACATGAGAGAGGCAAATTAGCGGCACGTGTGAGGTCCTGTAAACGCGCGGTTATGTAAGTTTATTATTGTTTTGTATGTAGTTCCCCGTTGTTAAATTTCAAATTTCGATAATTTCTGCTTTAAGTGAACTTTATTTTGTGTGCTGTCTTATAATTTAGCAAGAACATTAAAGTTTTATAATTCATCATCATCATCATCAAGCGGCCATGTGCTACGGAAGTCCAACCAGACCGTGCAGTTTAATTCTCCAAGCATATCTGTACTGAGCTACATCTGCTGAATCCAGCCACTGCAAAATCAATTATAACAAGGTCCTGTTTGACATCGTCTGCCCACCGCATCCTAGGTCTCCCCTTCCTTCGGAGGCCTCTAGGCACACTGTTCATAACCCTATTCACCAATCTATAATTATCCATATGGGCAACATGGCCAAACCAGCGGAGTCTCTCTCTGCACAATACGCTGCTTAAAGGAGGTTGCAGACTCCTTTGCCAAACCTCATCATTAGTTACAAAGTTAAACCACCTAATACCCAAGATACTATGTAAGCATTTAGAATCAAAAGCATCTAGTTTCCTGTTATCTTGTTTAAAAAGTGTCCACGTTTCACTACCATAACTAACCCTAGAAAGAACCAAACTATTATACAGTCTAATTTTAGTCTTTAGGTATATACGCCTATTTCTCCACAATCTCCATAGATTCTTAAAAGTCCCGGCAGCAATCCCTATTCGTCTGTTAATCTCATGCCGCACATCACCAGTATCTGTTACATAGCTCCCAAGGTAATTAAACTGTGACAACTGCTCAAGACTGCAACCATTCAGATTAACTGAATCACAACCTGCCTGACCAATTTTCACTACTTTAGGTTTCTTTCTGTTTATAACCAAACCTACTTTACTACCAGTCTCATCAACAGCTCGAATGAAAGAATTCATCTCAGCAACATCATTTGCCAAAAGGGCTAAATCATCAGCATAATCTAAATCAGACATTTTCGTATCTCCAGACCATTTAAGGCCAAAATCTTTCCCTTGAAGTGAATTTCGCATAACATAATCAATAACCAAACTGAAGAGAAAAGGAGACAAAATGCACCCTTGTCGAACACCAGAAGTAATGCTAAACCAATTGCTACAAGACTTACCAACTCTCACACATGACTCAGTGTTATTATAGAGAGCTTTCATTATGTTAACTAACTTGTCTGATATACCATATGATCTCACAATCAACCACAAATTATGACGATCAACAGAGTCGAAAGCCTTTTTGAAATCAACAAAGCTAGCAACCAAAGGTTTCTGAAACTCTAAACATTTCTCAAGAATCTGCCTAAGTGAAAATATCTGATCCACACATCCCCTACCACTTCTGAATCCACATTGCTCATCACGCAATTGACTGTCAAACAGATTATTAATTCTATTAAGCACAATCATGGAAAGAACTTTACCTGGAACAGAGAGTAGGCTGATACCCCTATAGTTATCACAAGAACTGCGATCACTTTTTTAAAAAAAAATAGGGTTAATAATAGCTCTGGTAAAATCCTTAGGAACCATGCCTTTATCATAAAAGATATTCAGAATTTCAGTCATCCAAGTGGTAACCGAAACATTCCCAGCTCTAAGCATTTCCGTAGTAATTTCATCTACCCCTGGGGATTTATGTATTTTAAGTTTAGAAATAGCCAAAATAACTTCAGATTGTGTTATAGGGCCAACATTAAAGCCACGAATGCATCTATCATCATTGCAAACAATGGGAATAGAACTAACCACATCGTTTAGAATATCACTGAAATGCTCAGCCCACCTAGCCATGACAGATTCCTCACCTTCTATAACCTTACATTGTTTATCCTTCAATCCCTGTATACCTTTCAGTTTTCTACCACATAAAATATTAACTATCTGGTACATCTCTCTGCTGTTTTGCTGCCTAACTGCTTCCTCAGCTTTGTCAGCCAAGCCATCAAGCCAAAGATTCTTATCAGTAGGTAACTGATCATTTACCCCTTTATTACGCTCTCTGTAATCCTTTGTATTAGGACTAGTAGGCTACTGATTAAGGACATTACTGCAGTTCCTTCTTTCTGAAATAAGCTCAAGTGTCTTATCACTTAAATAATTCTGCCCGCTCTGCTCCTTTTTTCCTAAAAGAGTACTGTTAGTTTCCAAAAAAGCCTGTTTAACATGGCCCCATTCTTTCTCAACTTCAGTAATAAGCAAACCATGACTGTCATAATTACTAAGTAACCTATCATGGTAAGCTTTATCTATAACAGGGTCTTTCAGAGCTTCGGTACTAAAGTTAATTTTTTTAACTTTAGCACAACAGTTTTTAAGTTTAAGTTGCAAGACACTTTTAACAAGGTAATGGTCAGATCCAATTTCAGCTCCCCTATATGTCCTGGTATTCCTAACAGAATTATTGCTGTTAATTAATATGTAATCAATCATATTCCTATGCAGCCCATCAGGTGAAACCCATGTGTATTAATGTATGTCGTGATGTTTGTAATATGTGTTAGTTATTCTGAAACCACTGAGTTTACTTACCTGTAGGAGACGTTGTCCATTGTCATTGCAGCTACCAATACCAAAAGGGCCTATCACCCCTCCCCAAAGGTTAGAGTCAGGAACAACATTTTACATTGAAGTCACCTAGAACAAGGGTAACATCTCTTTTCTTGACAGAATTCAAAATATCCTGAAGTTGTCTGTAAAACCTATCCTTCTCATCCTCATCAGCATCCTCAGTGGGGGGCATAACAGCAGATAACATTCAAGACTTTAATGCTTCTCTGAAATTTTGCTGTAATAAACCTTTCATTAATGCACTCATATCCTAGAAGAGCATCACTAGCATGTCTGCTGAGCAGCAGACCCACGCCTTGGTGATGCTTTCCATCCTCCCTCCCTGTAAAGAGAAATTTAAAGTTATTTTTAAGTATCTCACCTTTACCTGTCCATCTCTCTTGCAAGCCTAGAATATCTAGGTTATAGCGCTGGAATTCCTGCGTGAGGACATCAAGAGAATAATCTCTATGTAATGTCCTCACATTCCACGTTCCTGCAGAGAGAAAATGATTAGTAGGATTTTTAAAGAAATTAGGTTTATTGAGATTGGTAGGGCCAACAATATCAAACAGCCCCCTGATCGCAGGCATGGGGCAAAGACCTGTTCCTCCTCCGCTAAAGGCTGAAGTCACCGATGTTGGTAGGAACTTCAGTCACCACCTTTCCATGTGGACTTTTTCAAGAGCCATATGGCCTGCCTGAGACACATTACTCCAGTTTAGGCTTGTCGATGACCAACTAGCTAAGTGAGGTTCAGATTGCGATGGCCTCTGATTACGATTACCCACCAGTTGATATAAGGTATCCCATGCCTCTGTTCACTTAGGGCTGGCAACCCAGAAACAAACAGAAAACACAACAGCAGATTCTCCCTCAACAGCGGCCCACCAGTGCAGCAAGTCCAGGATCCATAATCAAGCTCAAATCCATAAACAAGTCCAGTCTAGTAGGTATAAATGGTCAGCACCAGGATCCTGTGAAGTTGATCACTCCTCAGCAGGGGTAAAAAACGGAAAAAAGTGGCAATAGATGACCAGATCAGTAGGCCATACTGAACTGGCAGCCCTTCCCTTCCAAAAGTAAATATCTCTTTTGAAAGGTACTAACAGCCTGCACCACGAGAAGGCGGGGTCGGACATTAGGTGCTAGACCTGGCCAGTTCTGTGCATTATCACTAGGGATTGGTACACAGCTCTCCTTCCAGTTTATGCCTAGCTACCATTTACAGGCCTTTATAATTTGTTTATTAAATTTAGTCGATTTGACCTGATTATTTTACGTCGCCTTTCTGCTGTATACTGTGGAAGCAGAAGGCAGTGTGAAACATCAGAAGATAATGGCGGCAGCATCTAGAGTTACATCTGTACTTTCAGGGTTTGGACAGGCATTTCTAAAAGATGAAGTTATTTCTATTTCACATGTGAAAGGCATAAATCATTTCGCTGAAATGTTCAAAGGATTATCATCACCATTCCAACCTCCAGGCAGCAAACAATGAAAAGCGCAATTCTGCCTGTCTTATTTCGCCAGCGGATATTCAGTCCATGCGAGTCACTCGTGCTAAATCTCTTATCATACATACGTCAACAGCACTGTGTGCTAAAGAACTCTTAACAGTGAATACTTTGTTAGCTGTGGCAGTTAAAGTTACATTACTTACTGAACTTTCGACTACTAACTTCTTACTACGAAATGTAGAGACCTCCATTTCACTCGAGGAATTACAGCAAGAACTGACACTGGATTGTAACGTTTCATATGGTGGTCTGGTAACAATTAACCTCAACTAGTGTTCTAACTACTATCATCGGACTTCACTGTCCCTTAGAAGTTAATTGTGGTGGCAAATTCAACCAACATCCGTCCCAATTCATCGATCGACCCAAACCATGCAGTAGCTGTCAGCGTTTCCGCCATTCTTCAAAGCAATGCCGTAGTAAAATTCTGTGTGCAATTTGCAGTGATGAGCATGAAACATCTTCTTGCACAGCAACCATTCTCAAATGTTGCCTTTGTTCTACAGCACACAGGAGATAAACCTGCACTCAATGGATTCAGGAATAGAAAATTCTCCTATGCAAAGCTGCTAATCATATTTCTTATCAGGAAGCTCGTTCTAAATCTCAGACATGCGCATCAGCAATTCGTTCACAGTCTTATAAACCAAGCTCAACAGCTGAACTCTGCACTTCAGAATTTATGACACCTTTTCAAAAGATTTTCACTGATAGCTTTATAAAAGCTATTGCCCAAATGGAAGAATGTCCTATGTCGACCATTTCCTAGACATTTCAAGATGAAAAATCAACGTCCTCTGCAAGGGACATATTGACTTCCATCTACCAACAATACAATTTTTCCTGCAGCTCATCTAGATTCTTACAAGAATATGAAACGAACAATAAGCGACCACATTTTGTCACCAGCCAAGCGAACAGTCAATCCTTCATCATGTGATACAATCTCAAAGGTGATTTAACAAAAAAAAATCACCAAACCATCTAAATGAAGATTTTCTTATGGACCCTTCAATCTCAGCTAAACTAAATCTTTTATTTTACCTAAACAAGGAGATCGCCAATTTTCTAAATGCCAAACCGACTGATTTGCTTTAGTTTCAGTTTTAACTCTTTCATATATATTTATGACTTTCAAGGTATTACAATGGAATATACATAGTATTACTGCTCAGAAAAGCTGTTTCATTTTCTTATTAGAGAACATAATCCAGATATCATTCTATTGCAAGAGATAAGGCTTAAGCCAAACATATATTTTTCAATTCCTGGATATGTTATTCATAGAGCAGACAGAGCTACTAGCAGAGGCGGAGGGCTTCTGGCAGCATTTAAAGCAGAATACACGGTAACTGTACATAATATGCAAAGAGCGATTGAAGACGGTACTTGAGAATATTTGGTGACGGAAGTAATACTTCCTTCTAGGAATATATTGATTGCCAACATCTATTCCCCGAAAGAATCATATTCACCTTAACTTTTAACTTACCTTTTTGATTTTTGCCGGTGACTTGAACGCACACCATATTCTTTGCGGTTCTTCACCAGCATCGCCTGCAGGAAATAAAATTGTAACCTGAATGCAAGATCGTGAATGGGCTATTTTAAATGATGGCTCACAGGCACATTTCTCACCAACATCTACTCTACAATAGATCTCACCTTTTGTAATCTCCATCTACACGTCGGCAAGTTCTCTCCTCAGACTGGGGCAGTGATCATGCACCTATGCTTATAGAAATCAATTCACTTCTTCAATGTACAAGAAACTCCAATTCTACTTACATAAAAAAGTTTACCGATTGGAATCTGAACATCTTCAACCATTTAAACAAACTCTGAAGACTCAACTTCATATATGACATTTCTCTCTGCTACGACTACAAAGGGGCGGGGGTGGCTCAGTCGGTAGCGCGCCAGGCTCGTAATCTGTAGTTCCCAGGTTCGAGTCCCAGCTGGGTCAGCGTTGAGATTTATCTCCGCAAAATTCCCCGCCCTGCCCACGGTCAGTAGGGGACACCGATGGGCTTGGAAAGGCCGCCGTCCGTCGGATGGGACGTTAAGCCGTGGCCCCGTGTGCGGGAGAGCCATACCCTGTGCACGTTAAAGAACACGCTGGATGGCCTTGACGGGAGGCTACCATCTGTCTTCCAACAGCTGTTCCAGTGAGTCCCCTCCCCCAACCTTCTCTGAGCCTTCGGGGTCCATGTGACCTGGCCATTTAGCCCATGGTGTGCAAAAAAGTGCCGCTCAGAGGTAAAACAACCCAACCCTACGACTACAACATACAAGTTGCCTACCCGTACTTACAAAGCATAAAGTTGCAAATAACCACCTTGTTGTAATACGTCTTGCCAAAGATCTTTGCAATTAAAAAAACGTACTTTTAATAATTGCTCGTTGATCACCTCCATGATCTGACTGGATAGCTTCGAAGGCGGAAATAGCTGGTCTATACTGTACTATACAAGAAGTAAAGGCAAACTATTTGTTGAAAGGCAATGCTTCTTTATCACATCCTAATGAGATATTTCGTCACTACAATAGATTTCTTCGAAATACATCATCTACTAATGTATCTCCTTCTATTACAATGCAAACTGAATAAAATGCTTCCTACACAACTCAGGAACAAGCAGAACATTTCGGAAAGCTAAACGCAATTCTAAAGGCTCTTCCAATCATGGATCCCTTTTTAAAGAGGTACTTGATTTTTCTGAATTCTTAGATTCAACGATCTCGATTCAGGAGCTTCGACAAACAATTTCACATCAAAAATCAATATTGGAAACTGATAACTACTCAGTTTCTTTAATTAAAAATTTATCACCCAATGATCTCTTGCTATTTTTACTATCTTCCTATTGCTTTTGACTTTATCGGTTTGTCGGTTTGTGAATTTTACAAACGTTGCTCCACCATATCTTTCGAACGCGATGCAGAAACTTAATGACTTATATGTCAAATGAAAGCTTGTGACGCGGGGAGTGTCATAGGCTATAAAAAAAATTGAACTCCGCTTGCTTTCTTCTTCCCTAAAAAAGGGGAAATGCGAAAGTATTCTTCCGCTGTATATCATAACGCGAATGCCGAAAGTAACCATCCATCCATACGTCAAATAAAAGCTTGTGACATGGGGAGTGTCATGGGCGATAATAAATTGATCCCTCATGCTTTCTTCTCCCCTAAAAAACGGGAAATGAGAAAGTCGTTCTATGTCATCGGAACGCGAGGGCCTACAGTTAGGAGTTAGGTGTCAAATGAAAGCTCACATAATGAATGAGCGTCGTAAACAATTTTTAATTTCCCCCCACTATTCCCTCCTGGTAAAAGGGGGGTCCCATGGCCGAGTGGTTAGCGTGCTTGGCTACTGATAAGGGACCTGGGTTCGAGCCCCGGGTAAGGCATGGATGTATGTGTCGTTTTTCTGCTGAGGTCCTGCCATCCTTTCAGACCTTCTACTCTGGCATATAAACTGACAGTTTATATGCCAGAACTGATTGTTTTGCCACAGAGGTCTGACAGGCTCCTGTCAGACCTCTGTGGCAAACAGCTGCTTGAGGGGGTATTTATTTTTTATTTTTTTTAAAAGGAGGGAATACACAAACTTGCTGAAGTGTGCCTGAGATTTCTGTGCTAAGCGTCGTGAAGAAAGAAACAAACTAAAGCACAAGAATATTTGACGGATGACACAGTTTACTTACATTCACACGTACATTTACATAATGTGCTCGATTCTGTGGGTCTTAGCTGCGCTCAGGAACAGATTGAGTTGAATTTTCATATGTTCTGGTAGATTTACTCTACTCAGCTTTATTTATTTTGAATGCTGCTCTGCTACTGCGAGCACTCATTTAATGAGATGGGAATCTGTACTTTACAGAAATCTCTTTACCGACCTCAAAACTCCTCGGCGAAAGGATATTTCATCCTTGCCTAAACCACCTGGTTCACACGAAACCGCCTCCTGCTTCACACAGAACCGTACTTTGGTTCACACAGAGCCGAACTCTGGTCCTTTAGGGTTCTTGAAAAAAAGCTACGTTCCTTTTGACGCACTTCAAGCGACCTTTCTGTTTGCCCGCAACGCTCAGTCTGCCGATTATTGCCTACACACTCGTCTCCGTCACCCGCACTAGAGCCTCTGGCTAGTGATAGCAGAGTAATAAAAACGGTTTTGCTTCGTGAGCACATGGAACATAGCTAGCTTTAACCGAATGACAACTAATGAGACATATTCCCACTTCGGAGACTTCAGAAAATACACTTGACGTAGATATATACAATAACAATAAAAATACAATAACAAATAAATCAGAGGGACATGACATATTTTTAAAAAATTCTCAATAAGATATGGATTACAGGACATTAACATCCTTCATGGAAAATTGCTCTGGTGGTTCCGATTTTAAAACGATTTTAAAACCGATTTCTAAAACCGTAGTCTTGGAAATCTACTTAGATTTCCAAGACTACGATTACATGTCTTCTGCTGTAGAGACTCAGAAGTTTTCATTATACGACTTACACTCAATGTTCATCCATTGAATTCATTTTTGTTTCCTTGTCGCATTACTGACAATGAGAACAGTTCACTTTCTGGATATTGTGAAACAACAGAACACTACTTATATGTCCTAATATAGATCATACAAAACCTGTTTTCTTTTCAAAATTACGCCGAAAGGGTTGGGTTGTTTTACCTCTGAGCGGCACTTTTTTGCACACCATGGGCTAAATGGCCAGGTCACATGGACCTCGAAGGCTCAGAGAAGGTTGGGGGAGGGGACCCACTGGAACAGCTGTTGGGAGACAGATGGTAGCCTCCCGTCAAGGCCATCCAGCGTGTTCTTTAACGTGCACAGGGTATGGCTCTCCCGCACTCGGAGCCACGGCTTAACGTCCCATCCGACGGAAGGCGGCCTTTCCAAGCCCATAGGTGTCCCCTACCGACCGTGGGCAGGACGGGGAGTTTTGCGGAGATAAATCTCAATGCTGACCTAGCTGGGACTCGAACCTTGGAACTACAGATTACGAGCCTGGCGCGCTACCGACTGAGCCACCCCCGCCCCGACACCGAAAGGGACTTCAACAGTTTGCTCCAAATTCCAGCCTTGACATCTTCTCACTGCCATTACTAATTCTGATACCTGCTCTGGAATTTACATTCAAAACTCTCACAGATTTGGACTGTAGAGGTTTCCTTAATTTTAGCATTAATTGTGAACAATTTATCAGTGTAAAATCATTTTGCAAAGGCTCTCATCAGGATTTATAGCACTCTTTGTCTAAAAATCCCATCATCACTTTGAAAGAAAAGATGAAGTATGCACTTCGCAGCTACCGCGAAGAGTTCATTTTTTTACTTTTTTTTTTCTTTTCTCGTTTCAAACATTTAGCTTTTGTTTCCACTTTGACGTCCGTCCGTTTTCGACATTCAACGTTTCCGTTTTTAGAGATAAGCGAAAAATTCTGACAATAATGAATATTAGAATTTGCATTTTCCAGCAGTTCTTACATCGCCCTCTAGTCTTAAAAGTTGGAAAATAGCAAAACTTTTAATGAGCACTGTACACGATATATTCGCACTAGAGATCTGAAGATTTTTCGTTGGTAGATCACGGTAGACTAGGAGTTTACAATGATGACATCTATTTGACTCCTTACTCTTAGAAAGGGGGATGGATGTGATTAAACGGAACTTTTTCATTTAAACAGATAAATGAAAGCTTTATGATTTGTACAGGTACTGAAGAAATATTATTATTAACATTTCCGAAGCCATCTCTTAGCTGGTTCATTTTTTTTTCGTTAGAGGTTCCTAAGAGGATAAAAGGTAAACTTCATTTTCTTTGAAAAGAGTATTCCGCATTCGTCAGATGCGGTATGTATTTCTTTAGTTTATAAACTGCTCTTCAAAAGTTAAGCACTGTTCACCAAAATGTAATAAAAGAAAAATAGTTTAAGATAAATAAGAGATGTTTAACGTACCTAGTTAATATTCAAATTCAAATTTATTATAACATGAATAAATACAGGAGTACAATAAATACAAAATATTTAAGACTTTTTGAAATGCATTATCAATGCAACACTTTATAAAGACCATCAAAACGGTAATATACACTGCTGGCCATTAAAAGTGTAACATCAGGAAAGAGATATCAAAGCCATATTTAGTTAATACATAACTTATGTTACAAGAATCAACTGATTACAACTCCGTTAGACTTGTGGAATACAAAGAAATCAGTATCTTGTGTAGCCACCATGAGCGGCAATAACCACTGCTACACGGTCCGGAATTGAGAGGATGAGACGTCGGATGTGAGTTTGGGGAACGTCAGTCCATGCAGTTTCAATACATAGCCAAAATTCGTCTGTTGTATCAGTTGCTGGTGTCTGGTGTGCTAGTCGTCATAAGATCATGGACCAGACATATTCAATTGGGGACAGATCCGGTGAACGCGCAGGCCAAGACAGAAATGTCACATGGTGGCTCTCCAGCAAATGTTAACGATGTGGTCGGGTATTGTCTTGTTGGTAAATGGCACCAGAGAACCCCTGAAGATATGGTATGACCACTGGCTCTAACACCTCAGTAATGTAACTCTGGCAGTTCAAAGTACCGGTAATGGATACGAGGTGCGTGCGTGAGTGGAGTCCAATGGCACCCCATACCATAACACCAGGGGCCGGACCTGTATGGCGCTGCATAATGCATGTCTCACTGAGCCTGTCGCCGTGGTACCGCCAGATACGGATTCGTCCATCATGGTGCTGCATACCGAAGTGGGATTCGTCTGAAAAGACGATGCGATGACATTCGCACATCCATGAGCAGCGTTCTTGGCACCATTGCAGTTGCATACACCTGTGTTGTAGAGTCAATGGTAGCCGAAACAATGGCTGCCTAGCAAAGATGCCTCGATGCTGCAAACGATGCCAAACTGTACGTTCGTACACTGGTTGATGTGCAACACACCCTAACTGTTGAGCGAATGTGTTTGATGTGGCTGTACGATCATTCAAAGCCACGCACACGAGATATTTGTACTCTCGTTCGTTTGTGTGACAGAGACGTTTAGATCCCTCACGTCGGTGAGTTCGTTCCTCCTCTACCCACTGAAACCATATTCTCATCACAGTGGCAGCATTCCGTGCAACATGAGCACCGATGTCTCGGTGCGATAATCCGCCTCCCCGTAATCCCACAATTCTCCCTCGATCAAAGTCAGTCGTATGGATGCTGTGTGCTTCGATAGAGCATACTTGATCCTTTAGTGTGGAAGAACTGCGAGCAAACACAATTTCAGTGCTTTACATCGGTTCTTTGTAATCTGATGATGTGCGTATGTGCTGCGGTCAGAACAATGTTTTCCCATAGGGACATATCTCATATCTGGGAAAATCTGATGAGTTCTTCCTGGTGTTGCACTTTTAATGGCCAACAGTGTATTTGTAGTTTGGAAAAAAAACAGCTTGTAAATTTCGTATTATGTAAGCAATATGTAAAACCGATACCCTATAAAAAGGAATATTTTCATAAACCCTAGATAAGTTTGAAATTGCAACTCGGCATTTTCAGTCTGATATGCTGATTATTTCTTGATGTCTCAAAAAAATTGACTGTACATTCCTCTATTAATTGTTTACTGGGGTATATGGAAACAATTTTGGTCTATATTTCCATGATTTATCCCAACATCCTCTTTGCATTGCCTTGGGAAATTTGATTAATTTGACGAAATATATTTCGAGAATTTACACATTTCATTGATCTGTGTTTAACTTCGGACGGAAGAAAGTTATTACACCTGAAAGGATGAATGCCATTTTGTTGAAACACAGGCATCTATTAGCATACACTGAGATGTGCGATTGTTTACATTACCAAAAGCAAATATGAAAAATTACTACTTTACCAACCCGGTAAAGTGGTATAATTTGATGATGTTGAAACGCCTCGCGCAGCATGCATTCATGAACACGGCGGGGAAGGCTATCGTACAGCTCTATAACATCGTCCTGAAGGATAGAACGCCAAATAGCGCGAAGTCGCTGTTCCATTTCAGCGATAGTGGTTGGCGCACCTCTTGGGTGTTGTTGGAGCTGTCGGCTTATCATCTCCCAGACGTTTTCAATAGGTGAAAGTCCGGCGAGCGTGGTAGTACCTGAACGATTTGCTCGTATAGATACCGCAAAGTAATACGGCATGTGGGGATGGGCGTTATCGTGATGGTAAAAGGTTCTGTGCTGCTGAACAAATGGGACAACCACTGGCTGCAAAATGTTGGTAACATATCGTTGGGCAGTTAGAGATCCCGTTATGATGACCAGTTCTGATCGAGATGTTCGACTAATGGCACCCCACACCAAGACATCAGGTGCTGGAGCTGTGTGACAATGTCGCACGCACTGTACGGCGTTCCTTTACCCTGGATGACGACGAACGCGTTTTCTACCGTCGTGCTGATCATGACAAAAACGAGATTCGTCACTAAACACCACGGCACTCCACTCTTGTTCGTTCCAGTTCTGTATGAGGCGACACCACAGAAGACGTGTTTGCATGTGGGCAGCTGTGAGGGGCAAACACAGTGCTGAACGATAGACTCGCAATGAAACTATAAAAGCCTGTTGTTTACCGTCCTCTTGGTAGGTATTCGATGTGTTACCTTTTGCCAGTCCCTTTGCAGTTGCGTCGTAGTCGCAAATCTGTTACGCAATGCCATGCAAATGGCGGTCCTGTCACTTCGTGGTCATATGTCGTCTTCCTGATCCTCGTCGGCGTGTTCTAGATCCTTCTTCAACCCACTGACGACATATGTGTATGATGGTGCTGGGATTGCGGCCAATAAGGTTGGCCACATCTCTTTACGACAAACCACCTCCTCTAGGCCGGTGATTCTACCACGCTCAAAGTCTGTTAACTGTTGGAACGGCTATCGACGTTATTATCTGCGTAATAGTTTATAATCTGCGTAAAGGCATCTTTAGCGTTTTAGAACAATTTCCACAACGTTTTGTCAACCAGGGAGCTTTGGTTGCCTTTGTCTGTGTTTGACTGGTCCGCACTTTTGACGTCAGCTCGCGTCTGTCCAATCGTTTCGATCGTCCTGCAAACCTATTAATTTCCATTCATGTCCATGTACTACAGTCTCCCTAAATTTCGTCACATTTGCATAACTTCTTGCAAATGTTGCATTTTCTATTTCCTGTAGTGTATTTATGTCTATTCTCAGTGAAAGAAAATATTGTAACATTTTATACTTCATAATGAACAATAAGTCAAAACAACCCATTATAACTTTTGTTTGTTAGAAAATAGCAAATGAAAATTACAAAACACAATTAAACTTACAAAAGATAGTGGAAATGGGCACTGCCTTCATTAAATATGCATTAACACTTCTCAGTATTGTAAAGACTTGTTTCAATGTTTTATTTAAATTAATTAATCGTTTGATTTTCGTTGGTTAAGGCAGTTTGGTTCTAGCAAGATTACTCACGTTTCATTTTGAATTCGCAAATTCTTTAAAAAATAATTTATTTCTTGTGTTTAATTTGAAAGCGTTTTACTTGGATTGGGTTGTTTTACCTCTGAGCAGCACTTTTTTACACCCAACGTGCTAAATGGCCAGCTCACAAGGATCCCAATGGCTCAGAGAAAGATGCAGGAATGGATCACTGAACATCTGTTATGAGACAGATGGTAGCTTCCCCCAAGGCCATCCAGCATGTTGTTTAACGTGCACAGGGTATGCCTCTCCCGCACACGGGTCATGACTTAACGTTTCATCCGACAGACTGCGGCCTTTACAAGCCTATCGGTCTGGATTAGTTAAATTGTTAAATTGCAGAGTGATTTGATTCAAAAATTATTGTATATGTAACCTTTATTAAGCTGCAGGTTGAAAATGTTAAAGCTGCCGTTGTTAAATATAGGAGTGCATTTCAATTCAACGTAATATATTCTATTAACGCAGGTGGAATACACTAAACATCTTGTATATTCCATAAACAGTTCTGTAGAAACTTGATTAGACTTCTGTTGTCAACGAAACTTTATTAATTATCAAAGCACGTTCATGTTTGTAGCATCAAGAGTTGACTAGAACTAAGCCATTGACTGAAATTTTAATTAGCCATTTTGATTAATTGCAATAAACGTGAGAATGGCAGAGAAATGCATATCGATGAGAAGAAGTTGTTATATAACCATTAATCTCTTCTGAAGTGAATTCAAAGCCAATTTCCACTCAGACTTCTCGATGTTCCCAAAAGCAACTTTTGCACGATGAACGGTAAACGGAAACAAGAATGGATTTGCCCAGAGAGCAAAGCAAAAATCAGGAGTAGAACATTTAAGTAAATAATTATTTCTACAAATCAAATACTGAACTTTCCAAACACTTTCATAGAAGAAAACTATTTAGAATAAATCTAGGAGGAACAAAGGTTCACTGAAACAGCGTCTAGCAACATTTTGTTGACGGAAGTGAGAGAGATAAAAAAAAAATAGAAATGCAAGATTTAGGAAAAGCAGTAGAATATTTTTCTCGCAAATGTGACAAATTCTGCAAAATTATGACCAAAAACGAAAGCAAACTGAATTATCAGGTAATATTACTTCATATGAAAATACAAATGAAGAACAAACAAAACAGATTAAGCAATCGAAGACAAAAATAGATGAGATTGAGCAATGTGGAAAAAGCAGAAACATAGAAATAGATGGGGTATCTATAAAATATTAAGAAAATAATGAGAACTTAAAGAAACAATGAAAACATTTGCAGAAACATTAGTTATTATTAACTTTAAAAAATAACTTACATGTTGTATTTAGAAAGCTTTATGGAGCACAACTGGACTACTATGAAAAGTTTCTATTTTTTTCTTCCTACTCTGCTGAGGAGTGCTTTGACTTCTCAGGATCATGGTCTGACTACTTACACTGACTGGAATTTGTAATGGCTTTGATCATGATTATGAATCCTGAATCTGCCGTCTGCTCAAAACCATATTCGTTCTCAAATTCTTTGGGTAACTTCTTCTAACACGCTCATGAACAA
The DNA here is from genome assembly GCA_038380435.1 of Ryuthela nishihirai. Lineage (NCBI taxonomy): Eukaryota > Metazoa > Arthropoda > Arachnida > Araneae > Heptathelidae > Ryuthela > Ryuthela nishihirai. Next base: position 86,370,099 of record JAWZYU010000017.1, on the reverse strand, counting down.
ATCAACTGCGATAGATTATTGAAGGAATTTGTTTTTCGGGAAAGTACTGAAATCTTAATGCAGCGAATTTCCCATCATTTGCTAATCACGCTGTTTTCAAATTAACGAGATCAGACAAATATACACGAGTTAATGACGAGTACTCGTTCGTTGATGCTCACATGTTAGGGTCGATAGGTAATGGGGGTGTGGCTCGAGATTGCACATCCTCGCTCCCATTATGCGTGGGCGCGTTCGCCATCCATTATTTAGCAGTGATGATCTTCCATTATGGTTAAAAGTGCTCTTCTTCGATAACTGTGCAGTCAGTTCTCGCCTCTCAGAGCGAAGCTCTTTTGGAAGAAAGTTTTCGGATATTTCTAATTCAGTTTGGAATGTGAATTGCTTCGTGCAGTTTGCTTGAAACCGTGGAATCAATTAAGGCAACGAAGGTATTTCTATTTTCTCGCTATAAAAACGAATGTTTTCCCTTTTTATTATTTCTGGAAAACTTCCTAATAGAATTGAAATTACTTTCAGTTTTTATTTCTTTATTTTGATCTGTTTTCACTTAGTCGGTATTTTGATCAAATGTTTCATTTAAACGGCAAATAATATTTTTTTTTGGAATCATGAAAAATCTCTGTTATGATTCTGATTATGAAATATTTGCAATGATTATTTCACCATTGAATTTTCGAAATTACAGAGTCATCCAGAATCACTTATTGTTTGATCATTTCAAATTTTATGGAGCACAAGCAATGAGGATTTAGTATGTACTATTATATTTGTTTTTTAAACTTGAAAGTTCCTTTGGAGATGCATTATTAGGTCCCGCCGAGTACCGATATGAAAAGTTAATTAATTTGGAGTTGGAGCAAGCATTGTAAAATAAAATTTGGTCGAGCAGAATTTCGTTTTAAAAAAAGGCCAAACACATCTTACATTTTAAGATTTTTTTTCCCAGTTTACTTTTTTTAGGGGAACGCTATTTAGTTCTCCAGCTAGTTTCTCGGTAGACAAAATCGATTTGAATAACTTTAGTCTGGGGAAATCCATCATCCTCATATTAGGCAAAGAGTGGGGTAGAGTGTTCTTGCTTGAAGTTCGATTTTTGCTTTGGGAAAAATTAGAATACTACACTTTTTTGCAAGCAACTACCGTCAGAGATTGGAAAAGTATTAATCGACATTTCGAAAATCAGGAGCCAACCAACAGAAGCGTTAGCATCGAAATCGAGGGATTCTAAGATGAAGCGACATCCCCGAAATCTAAGAAAGGATCTTCAGTGACCATTGAAAGCAACTGATGGACATCGCAGTTGGTACTGATTGGCATGATAAGGCCTACGATCTTTCAGCTGTGGTGAATTATCCACAATATTGAGTTATGCGAGTGAAATTGGATTTTTAGATCAGTTTCGAAAAAAAATCAAATATTTCAATTTTTTTGTCTTCTGTCTGTTTGTAGATATTCAATATCAACAAACAGACAGAAGAGATTTTCACAGAAAAGATTCTTTGCACACGAGAGAGAGTGTTGGGATTTATCTCCGCAACGTGCCCTCGGTCAAAAAGGGGATACTGATGATTTGAAAAGTTCGTCGGATGGGAAATGATGCCGTGGCTCTCTATGCAGGAGAGTCGTAGCCTGTGCACGTTAAAAATACGTTGGATAATCTTGACGCGGGAATTCCACCTGTCTCCTAACAGCTGACCAGGGAGTCCCCTTCCCCAGCCTTCTCTGAGAACTTAGGGTCCTTGTGACTTGGTCATTTAGCCCATTTTATGCGAAAAAAAGTGCTGACCAGAGGTAAAAACTTCAAGAGAGCAGAGTAGATTGTTCCATTATATACTGCTTAACACAATTAGGAAACTATGAATGTTGGGTATTTTCAGTGGAAAGTCACATTTTGAGATCTTTATGTACAAAGACGTTTTTAAATGAAAAATATAGTTTCAAAGTGGCAGAAGTAGGAATATGACTTTTTGTGAGTTACAGAGTTTTGAAAGTAGGAATGTGATCCAAAATCTTGATTTTTCTCATAACGCTTTTCTGGTATTTAAAGAGTTGTGCAAACTGGAACATTTAAAAGTGAACTCATGCGTTCTCAAAATTATCAGTAAAATTGATGATATCTGGAGAATTACTATACAGACTCCAAAGTATAATCATTGAATGTGATGTTTGATGTGACAGTTATGAATTTTATCATAATATTCGTTGCAATTCTTACAAATTGCAACGCTCCTAATAAATGGTACGGTCCCGGTGGCCGCATACATACCGCGTTTGGCTACTGAACAAAGAACCTCGGGTAAGGAATGAATGTTTCTCTTCTGTGTTGTCTTCAGCTGAGGTCCCACCATCCTCACAGATCTGCTCTATGTCGTATGAAAACTGATAAGTACCTGTCATATCTTTGTGGCAAGCAGGTGCTTCAGGGGAAATTTTTTTTTAATGAATGGTTCCTATTTCGTAACCATTTAAATGCTGAAAAAATATTTGTGGAAATCTGAATTCAGAGAGATGTTATTTGGATCATTAACTTATCTCTAGTTATGTGTTTTAACTTCTAAATAAAGGGGAAGGGGCCATGCCCCTCCCCCTTTCGGAACGCTAGACCTTTGCTAGAATTTTGTAGTAGTAGATGGAAAAAGTTCAAACTTATTTATATTTCATGCATTTTTCAAGAAAGTTTTAAAAGACCGATGAAGTGGAGGGGGAAATGTTATACTGCATTGCAAATTCAGTCTCTTGCACTACATTTTGCATTTTTTCCCCGCTCGATTGTGTTTCTCACCCCCCTCCCCTCTTCCATCGATGGTTTTCTAGATCCGGGCCTATTTCAACGAAATACGTTCAAAGTTATGGTGCTTCAAAAGGTTTTCTACATATACAGTGCATCTGAAAAGTAATTCGACAAAAATATCAAAAAGGAAATGTTCAGAAAACAATTTATTAAAAAAGACATTCAACATTGTCATCCTGGACTTTATACCTTTGTTACATTTCTCTGTTATTCTTTGAAAACATTCTTGGAATTCATACAAACTTATCTCCTTGAGATGGTCTGTCACATTCTTTTGGATACTTTAATAGTTCGAAGGTTTCGTTCCTAAAGAAGGTTACAGAGATCAAACTCCATTCCCTTATTGGGCAGATTTCGCTCGGATGATTTTCTTTCTTTTTTCGGAAGTTAAAAATGAAGATAAAAGGGAAACGATTTCATTTCATTCCAAGAGAATGTGACCGACCAATTTATCTCCAACGGATCCAAAGTTATCTCAAGGATAACTTTGGAGGAATTTCATGAATGCATTCAACGATTGAAAGAGAGGTGTAGCTGGTGTACAACATCATGGTGATTATTTTCAATGATTTTTCATAATAAATTCTTTTTTCTGAACATTTGCTTTTGCCTCTACTTTTCAAACGCACTGTATATATATCAAGGGCACGAGTTGAGCTCAGTAGGTACGTTACACGCTACACTCACAGCCTGTTATTCCCATGCTTGAGTCCTCAGTGTATGTGCTTTTAGATTTTACCCTCTGACCACCACCCCCACTACTCTGAGCGAGAAAGAGAACACCAATGGACTTCAAAAGGCTGGCAACCGTCGGACTTGACGTGAAACCGTAGCTCTATGTTCAAGGGATGCATTCAGTTCTTGCTATTCAGCGAGTCCCTTTTCCCTACTGAGCTCTGTGGTTAATTTTTAAATCTATTCATTTAGACCTCTTGTAAAACAAGGTGACGCTCAGAAGAGCAAAAACTCAGCTTATATATCAAGTATTTTCTGTGTTTACTGCTGTACATTTATCAAAATTCATAATAGATTTTATTAAACTATAAGGACTTGAAGTTATCATAACTTCAAGTGAGTGGAGGAACAACAGACCACATGTGCGATATTTTCATCTAAAATTATTGTATTCATTTACCATTGAATACAATAATATTGAAGGACCCCTTTTGCTTCTTTATGAATAAGTAATCTCATACCATTAAGTAAAGTGATGGATGAACAGTATAATAATACCTTGAAAATAATAATAATACCTCCTGTTGAATCTGTACTAAAGAGTCGACGACTGGCAGAACTCACTAAACTAACCTTTAGTGCAATAAACAGATTAAAAGTGAAACCCAGAAGCCCGGGTGTCATTCAACTAGTATAAAATAAAAAAGTAACAAGATGTTCGCCGTCGAAAATTATATTTTTTCAATAAACTGCTCAGCAAAAAATCATCTGTCTAAATCTCATTCTGCTCCACATCAGAGAAATTACTGCAGCAACTGCATGGCCGTTATTTGGATAGATCTCTATTTGTACACCACATGGGGTTGCAATGTAGGCGATCCTATTACGACGAAGACTCACTGTTTGAGACGCTTTGCTTTTGAGCATTTATACTGAGTGAGATTGTAATATCACCCAGTATAAATGTTCGCATGACAAAGGAGGTTCGGCGCGCAGAACCTTCTTTGTCATGCGGCTGGCAGAAGAATAAGATCGATTTATTTTTTCTTGCACGTGACCTGAAAGCGAAGAGAATAGTGAACTTTCAATAATCGAAATTGGGACTTTTGAAATGCATGCATTTCAAAGGAATCTCTTGTGTACTGAAATTTTAGTTTTTTCTCGGTTCCATAAAAAAACAGTCGCTGGATTTAAAAAAAGGAAAAGAGATTAATTAGTGATACGCGTTTGAAAAGAAAAAGTATTTTTCTTTCTAAACCTGAATAATTGCTTTACTCTTCTTTCAGGTCGTTTTTCGAATAAAATCAATATTTTCCAATGGTCTGGTAATTTTTCTGCCCACTCATGTATTAAGGAAATGAAAAAAAAATACTGCTTTTAAAATTGGAAGCTTTTTATCTTGATTCGCTAATTATAAGTCGGTTAGTTTCAGGAGCTTTGAAATATACCCAAGTAAGAGAAATTGGCAAGATATTTTTTTCTACAGAGCGATTTCAAAGGAACTTAACAAATACTCTCTAAATTCGTTAGAACCTCACCAAACTCAGTTACACTCATTATTACATAATTAGCTATCGGGCAAACAAAAACGCCAACTATTACCACGAGGGCGAGCAGTGAACAAAAGCACGTCGCGGAGACGAGGCGAATTTTTCCATGCTGGTCATGTTTTCCCTTCTGAGTTTTTCTTCGACGCAAGTGAAGTGCTGCATAGTTTATTTCCCATGATAGAAAGAGAGCAGCAGCAGGGCCTTCCAATGCGTCGCAATTAATCGACGTGCCAGCCACGCTGCTGCAAAATTAATCACTCTTTCTTCGTTCAGAATGCTGATCTTCTTCGATGTCTCGTCGACGGACGCAACGTTTAAACTCTAAAGGAAAGAAACAGCTATTAAATAATGAGGTAATTAAGAATAGCCTCGAAATATGTTTTATTTTGTTTCTTCGTTTAAGCAGAGGAAAAAGGAAAATTTCTAATATTTTAATCTCCAGAAAAACGTATTCATTACATTCAGTTTATATTTACATGAGTTTTTCTCTTGAGGAAAGTACTTTAATAAAAAAAAAACGCGACATTTCAAGAGGAAATATTCTGTCATTTTTAGCTCGTTTTCAAAAACGAGGTAATTAAAATGTTTACTTTTAGCTCGTTTATCTTTTAAGAAACGAGTTAAAAAGTTTTATTTTTAAAATTCGATTTTAAGAAATTCCCCTTTAAGCAGCCACTTGCCACAGAGATCTGACACAAGCATGTCAGATATTATGTCACAAAGAATGTCCTGTAAGGCGAGACCCATGAAGAAAGACATCGCAAGAAAAGTAGCATCATACCTTACCAGTGCTCGATCCGGATTATTTTTATCAGGTCCGATCCAACAACGCAAGCATTCCAAGTGGCCGCTTGGGGCGACAAAATTTTAGGGGTGGTATATTAGTAATTGGATGGGATTGCTGAATTTCAACTCAAAATGCACAATAGCGCCATGTATGTAAAGTGTTAAGTTACATAATTTTCTTACAAGAGTAATTTTGAAATCATGTTATTAATTATTTAGCTGGCATTTTATCTCAAATGTGGAAGCCGAAAATTATACTAAGCTAGTGCTACAAAATATATAAGATCGTTTGAAATGACAAAAATGGTATGATCGATGGAGGATAAAAAAAAAATCAGTTGCAATGGTAAAAAAATTTATTTGAGGTATCAAACAAATTTCTTGAGAGGTTTGAATTACTTGCAACCTTGTCTTAATGTAACGGCAAACCCGACATCCGACGCGGCCTCGTTAGCATCTCATGCAACATCAATATTTACAAACACCAATATTTTATTTTTTTTCCTACCGTTTTCTTGTGTTATCAAAATTCTTAAATTCTATTCCACTTTGTCACACTTTCATCTTTAGCTCTTTCATTATTTTCACTGCGCAGACAGGTTCGAGTCCCAGTTGGGTCAGCGTTGAGATTTATCTCCGCAAAATTCCCCGCCCTGCCCACGGTCAGTAGGGGACACCGGTGGGCTTCGAAAGGTTGCCGTCCGTCTGATGGGACGTTAAGCCGTGGCCCCGTGTGCGGGAGAGACATACCCTGTGCACGTTAAAGAACACGTTGGATGGCCTTGAAGGGAGGATACCATCTGTCTTCCAACAGCTGTTCCAGTGGGTCACCTCACCCAACCTTCTCTGAGCCTTCGGGGTCCATGTGACCTGGCCATTTAGCCCATGGTGTGCAAAAATGTGCCGCTCAGTGGTAAAACAACCCAACGTTAAAGGACACGCTGGATGGCATTGACGAGAGGCTGTCTCCCAACAGCTGTTCCAGTGGGTCCCCTCCCCAACCTTCTCTGAGTCTTCGGGGTCCATGTGACCTGGCCATTTAGCCCATTGTGTGCAAGAAAGTGCTACTCAGAGGTAAAACAACCCAACCCAACAACTCACTGCGCAGAGATTTCAGAGGTCAATGTCGTTTGGATAAGCTGCGACGAATATCACATAAATTCGGTTGTTGCTGGTGAATGTAATCAACAGTCACGAACAGTTGACGTCAACTGCAGAATGTGTAAGATCTTCATCTCTCCCATTCTTCAAATAGCAAGGCTAAGTAATTTGATATCTCGTTTTACGAGTTGCTCCCGAGCAGCTCGTACCCGTGACGTGACGTTAAGTCACTCAGCTCACGTTTGTACCATAGTTGTCAGCAGTGGTCATGATTGTCCGTAGTGTAAGCTAAAATCTTTTTTTAAACGTCGAATTAGAATGAGTAATAAAAACCGTAATTCCCATGAACATTTCTCCTGTGAACATTTTGTCCATTTCATTTACATTTGGTACGTGTTCAGTGAAGCGATGTGCTCCAAACTTCCTTGCGTTGCCTTCAGGAATCCTTCTCAATGGGCCTCCTGAGAATGTGCCTTGAATTCTCTCATTTGCCAGGTTGATGCAGAGTCGAGGTCAAGAAATATATTTTGTTAAAAAATGTGAGGTTTGCCTTAAGTGGGACAATATTATTCGGCTATTAATACTGTTTTTCTATTACCATAGTTGGCTGATTGGAGCATGATTTGGACAAAGCTTAAAAAGCTTATCAGTCAGGGACCTATATCTGTCTTTTATTAGCAGATTACAGTAATCACTACTTTCTCTGAGTAAACATACGCGAAAAATAGAGTGCAATTTTCTTTTTAAATAAAGCTATTAATAAAACGGTGATTTAAAACTATTAAAAAGGTTATTGCTTTTTATTTATTGTCTGTGTTCAGAAACATTAAAAAAAATTAAATTAATTAAACATAGATATATATTTTTGTATGTATCAATACAAAAATTTATGAAATATACCCAGCTAAAGCAACTGAATACTTGAGCGCTGGTGTATAATTATGACAAAAATATAAATACAAAAAATTAACAAGGCAACAATTGATAATTGAAACAATCAATGATGTAGAAGTCAAAAAATTGGTTTTACATACAGTTATCATTCATTGTTTAGTATCCATTCAGAAAGAGATTTATTAAATAAATATTTAGAAGTAATTTTCTTCATTGTATCTGGAATACTGTTGTATAATTTAGGCCCAATATAGTTTATATTACGGGTAGTAGCTTGCTTTGATATGCGTGGTATTTGCAATTTAAATGATGAGTCTCTAAGTGGTATATATGTCTGTCGAACCTGAAATAGATGTAAATTGAAATGGACATATTCAATAACTTTTAAAATGTAAATTTGAGACAGAGTCAGTAACCCCAATTTCTTAAATATAGGACGAGATTCAGAGAAGCGACCTTTATGGTCAATGATTCGAACTATAAATTTTTGCAGAATCAACAGCCTGTTTAAATTTGTTTTTGCAGCTTCTCCCCAGGCTTTTATTGCATATTGTAGCTGACTATATACACAAGCAGAATATAACATTTTTAAACTTGTTTTATCGAGTAAGAATCTTAGTGTTTAAAATTTTGCTATGAATGGTTTTATTCTGTCCACAGTATAATCAGTGTGATACTTCCATGAAAGTCTTTTCAAAATCAATAATCACTAATATAAGAAACTATATGAGTTTTTTAATTCATTCGTAATGAAGAGCATTATAAATTTCAAGAACGAATACAAAACTAAGGCAGCTTAATCTAACAATATTTTCCTGTAATGGGTTGGGTTGTTTTACCACTGAGCGGCACTTTTTTGCACACCATGGGCTAAATGGCCAGGTCACATGGACCCCGAAGGCTCAGAGAAGGTTGGGGGAGGGGACCCACTGGAACAGCTGTTGGGAGACAGATGGTAGCCTCCCGTCAAGGCCATCCAGCGTGTTCTTTAAAGTGCACAAGGTATGGCTCTCCCACACACGGGGCCACGGCTTAACGTCCCATACGACGGACGGCGGCCTTTCCAAGCCAATCGGTGTCTCCTACTGACCGTGGGCAGGGCGGGGAATTTTGCGGAGAAAAATCTCAACGCTGATCCAGCTGGGACTCGAACCTGGGGACTACAGATTACGAGCCTGGCACGCTACCGACTGAGCCACCCCCGCCCCTTTCCTGTAATGAATTCTCGAAGTTAATGGATATAGGATAACCCAAAAATTTGTGCTACTAATATAATATTTGTATTACAAGGAAACTACTGCGATTGTATTTAGGATTTTTATTAAATGCAATTTAATTGAGTAATAGTAATTATATGAATGCATCACCATTCTCAAGTATACTTAGTTCTTGTAGTTACACGATAGGTGGTTCCTGTAAATGACTAAATAAATAGAAAATCGCAAACAAGAGAAATGTTCAATCGCTCAAAAAAGTATCCGAACACCATGGTTGATTACAGAATTCAGAAAAAATATCTGGCAACGATTTTTTTAGAAATTAGTGATCTGGTAACCTTCGTGTCACGTGTACATTACATGATGTACACGTGATCTGGTAACCTTCGTGTCAAGCTTCCGCTTTCTGTCTTACGACTGGTCACGAGCTGGCAGCAATTCACTTGAGCAGCGTGAAGTAGTATCTACAGACCAGATAGATGGGTGACCAGGAGGGCCATTTTGTCCAAGCCCCTGACTATGGGCCCCCAAAGATGCATATCAAATTATATATCAAATAAATGTAACTAATGTTTAAATTGTAAAAACCTGTAAATCGTTTTAATACTTTTAATTAAATCTTATGGTATCTATTAAATATGTTCATGAATTTATTTTTTAATATCTATTAGAAATGTAAAAAAATCTGTTAAGCATATTCAAATATATATGGTTTTCGGAGAAGGGGGCAGGCTCCACATTTTTCTTCTTTGGTCCCATCTCCCTTCTCTCAGGCTCTGAGTATCTGCACTATACTGTATACACCTCTCTTGCGTTGCGATCTTAAGCAACCATGGCAATTCCCGATTCCGCCTATACGAAACTTCCAGTTATGAAAAGCCGTGCTATCTAGAGCCGGGGGCAAGTAATACGCCCTATAGGCGCACCTCAACCCCAGCCTCACATGGCAGCAGTCCTGTAGAAGGAAAGCTGACCACCGGAAGAAACCTAACTTTAATCTATTCCCCGATTAGCCATGAACAAGGATATATAGATCCAAGTTCGCTCGGAGTCCGGAGTGGAGACTCTTAGTAAAGCCCAGACTTTGAGGACTCGACCTAAGGGGGCACAAATCTTTTCAGAAGAGTCCTCGAACAGCTCACCCAGAGCTCCTGATAGGTGAGGTCTCAGATGCTGTCACCAACCAACCGGCCAGGGAACCGGTCGGCAGCATCGTCGACCTCGGTTGGCTTTGGCAATGCTCCAGCCGGGGACCCAATCCGGCCGGCAAAGCCTTCAGCCGGTTTGCTGGGCCCTAGGCCCCCCACCACGCCAAGGTGGTCCCCTATTGGGGGGGCTGCACTATATACAGGGGTTTATCAAAATAAGGGAAACACTGACGGCGACTGGAGTACACGCAATGCACCGTATGCATATTACAGGGACAACGTCACCCGCAACGTGAGGTATATGAAGGGGGGGAAGAACGATGTCGGCTATCACGTAGCAGTGCCACAGGCGCAGGTAAAACAGCTGTTGTGGTGTCATATCTCAGTGACCTCCAAAATGGCATAATCATTGGTACGCGTCTTGCAGAAACTTCAGTAATCAGAACGGCGGAAATAGTAGGTGTAACACGTGGAACTATATCGAATATTATGATTGCTTATTAAAAAGGACAGGACTTACCCTCCAAAAGCGCAAATTGTGGACGCCATGAGATGTTGTCAGATAGGGATAGGCAAACGTTGGCACGGATTGTACAAAGGAAGGACAAGACCACGGCACCGCAAATAGCAGCAGAGTTGAACACCAGTCAGAATGATCCCGTTTCCGTCATAACAGTTCGTCGAGAACTTCATTGTGACGGTATTTATGGCCGTGCTGCAATCCATAAACCTCTGATTACCAAAATCATGCAACAAAACGTGTAAGATGGTGCAAAGCGTATAAAGGCTGGGATATTGAAGACTGGCAACGTGTCATCTGGTCTGATGAATCGTGCTTCGTATTGTTTCCCACCACTAGTAGAGTGTACGTCTGGCGAAACCTGCAGAAGTGTACCACCCCGACTGCTTGGTTCCAACAGCGAAGCATGGAGGTGAATCCGTGATGCTGTGAGGTGCTATATCATGACATTCCTTAGGACCATTAGTTATTCTTCAGGGTCATGTCACATTCGCAACGTACGAATCCACTCTCGGGATCACCTGCACCCAATGTTGCGGGCATACGTGCCAAGTTGTGATTTGCAGAGCGTGAGGATGAGGTACAGTCGCTCAAAAAAGTATCCGAACACTATGGTCGTTTACAGCATTCAGGAAAAATATCTGGCAACGATTTTTTTTAGAAGTTAGTGATCTGGCAACCTTCGTGTCACGTGTCACGTGACACGAAGGTTGCCAGATCACTAACTTCTAAACAAAATCGTTGCCAGATATTTTTCCTGAATGCTGTAAACGACCATAGTGTTAGATACTTTTTTGAGCGACTGTACAGCAGCTACCCTGGCCACCTCATTCTCCAGACCTCAATATTATACACCTTCGTGTCACGTGACACGTGACACGAAGGTTGCCAGATCACTAACTTCTAAAAAAAATCGTTGCCAGATATTTTTCCTGAATGCTGTAAACGACCATAGTGTTAGATACTTTTTTGAGCGACTGTACAGCAGCTACCCTGGCCACCTCATTCTCCAGACCTCAATATTATTGAACATTTGTGAGAATATCGGGATCGCAAGGTCAGATGACACTTTCCACCTCCAACATCACTGGCACAGTTAGGTCATGTTTTATAGGAGGAATGGTCCCACATTCCATTACCGTATGTGCATGACTTGTATAAGTCTACTCCACGTCGAATTGCGTGGAGTAGACTTATACACTGGGCCTACAGCTTATTAATAATATGTTCTCCACAAACAGTACCCGTTTCCATTATTTTGATAACCCACTGTATTTATGTGAAAATCGAAACCGTTTGAGCAGCAAACATTGTGAAAATGTCCTACTATGTCTTATTATGAAAATAACAACTGTTATTTCATAATGGGTGCAGTTGAGACGATGCGACATGTGGTTCGTAAGTTCCACATTGCTCATCACTGAAATTGCCACGACCTAGAAAAGTGAATGGATTTACCTGACAATTTCATGCAGAAGTGAGACGTACACAGAGGGGTGGGGGTGGCTCACTCGGTAGCGGGCCAGGCTCGTAATCTGTAGTTCCCAGGTTCGAGTCCCAGCTGGGTCAGCGTTGAGATTTATCTCCGCAAAACTCCCCGCCCTTCCCATGGTCAGTAGGGGACACCGATTGGCTTGGAAAGGCCGCCGTCCGTCGGATGGGACGTTAAGCCGTGGCCCCGTGTGCGGGAGAGACATACCCTGTGCACGTTAAAGAACACGCTGGATGGCCTTGACGGGAGGCTACCATCTGTCTCCCAACAGCTGTTCCAGTGAGTCCCCTCTCCCAACCTTCACTGAGCCTTCGGGGTCCATGTGACCTGGCCATTTAGCCCATGGTGTGCAAAAAAGTGCCGCTCAGAGGTAAAACAACCCAACCCAGAGACGTATATAGAGCTGAACGATTTGCATGCCAAGCAGTTAGACGCAGTAGAACGTCCAATAACACGTTCAGTATTACAGTGAGGTAGAAATCTCAAGGCTCCATAGAGGAGAGACAGATAGAAACGTCAGTGGGAATTAAAATGGAGAGCCAACGTTTTTCAAAGAGTGACGCGTATAGGGCAATGTTATGTACAGCTGATGGGTTTTGAACATAGTCGGATCATTGGGTTGTTGGGTTGTTTTGCCTCTGAGCGGCACTTTTTTTCACACAATGGTCTAAACGGCCAGGTCACAAGGATCCCAAGGAATCAGAAGGTTAGGGGAAGGAGATCCACTGACCAGTTGTTGGGAGACAGATGGTAGTGAAGGCCATTCAGCGTGTTCTTTAACGTGCATAGGGTATTGATCTCCCGCATACGGAGCGACTGTTTAACATACCATCTGACTGACGGTGGCCTTTCCAAGCCCATTGATACCCCCTATTGACTGTGGGCAAGGCGGGGAGTTTTGCGGAGATAAACCTCAACACTGACCCAGCTGGGACTCAAACCTGGGAACTGCAGATTAGGAGCCTGTCGTGAGCACCACTTCCCCACTCATTGGTCAGAAGCTGGATGGACAGCACTCTAAATCGCGGTTCGTGTGAGGGTCTTGATGCCCGGATGGTTGGATGCTGTTGGCAATAATGCGTACAGGAAAGTACCCAGAAACGTCGCCACGGCTCTAGTGGCATCAGAAAAATGTCTGAAAGGGAGATAGATGGATCCGCCAACTAACCACAGGAGACAGATGTATCATACGCTGCTAGATTTCCAATCGAACGCCATCCCAGTCTGTACCTGTGTCGGGGAGCTTGATTAGAAGACGACTGTGAGAATCGGGGTTGCATTCGTACCATCCACCTACATGTTTTACCTCTGACGCCATTCGATTATCATCATCTGTATGTGCAGTGGTGCAGGAAGAGAGTTTCTGAGGGCCAAGACTGGCATTGTGTCGCCATTATTTTTGCTTGGGAATCCAGTAACAGCCCTATGCACATCTGGAGACACGCTCCATCAGGGAATATCATACTGGCCCAACACCCGGAATTTTGGTAGGGGGAGCTATCAGTTTACAATAACTATTCGTAGGCATGGATGTATGTGTCGTTTTTCTGCTGAGGTCGTGCCATCCTCTCAGATCTTCTACTGTGGCATATAAACTGACAGGCTCTTGTCAGACCTCTGTGGCAAGCAGCTGCTTGAGGGGGTATTTATTTTATTTTTTTATTTATCTGGTTGTTATTGGTGATACTTTGACGGCAAAACATTTCGTTGAAACTATTCTGCTTCTGCTTTTCTACGCTCCCCCCAAACATTTTTTTTCAACAACAGGACAATGCCCACCTGAATACGACTCTCAAATCCCGATAGTGCAGATGTAATGTAACGTTCTTGATCTATATGTTCTCCAGTTTCCTCGCCTATTGCGCACATTTTAGATATGATGGGATGTTCATTGATCACTGCCTCTCAGCCCCCTATAACTGTTATCCATTTGACGTCATTGGTGCATGAACCATGGCTAATGTTCACCATGATGATATTCGCTACCTTTTCTACTCAGTAATCCGACGTATGGCATCTTGCATCCCTGTTCCTGTAGTAAATCTTCATGTCTCATAAGTAAATACTGCTGGTTTCATGCACAAATTTAATCATTTGTTATCTGCATCCGAACACTCGGAGCACTTCTTGTACATGGAGCAATTTCAATGATGGGCAGTGTATAACGAACTTTTATAAACGAAACAGATACCACAATAGAAAATTTCTTTCTGAGCACTATAGTTTTGGAAACGTTTCCTTTTCCTATAGGAAAGGCGCCAAGGCAAGCAAGCGTAAGGAGAAGACAATGTTCTTTGAACTCTATTTTAAGAAGATAAGTTTCTCTTTCGTTATTTAGTTCCGTTATACTGTATATTACCGAATGTAGAATTTTATTTTTCACTACCTCATCCTGCGAAGTGCAGGTTGCTGTCACTTTTAGACAAGAGTGTCTAAGGACTTATTATTTTTTGAGATTCTTCTAATTTTTTGTTCAACGACTTTAAGTTAAAATATTCTTCAGTTCTTGATAGCTTTCAAGAACAGCAAATGGCTGAACAAAATGATAATAAAAGAAAACCTAGCATGGAAGAACATGACCCATTACCATTAAAGCTACCTCCATCAGGGACCAAATTTTTAAAAATAATGAAATAGTGGAATTAGCTAACAACATTGGCCTTCAGAAATCCAGTATAATGATTAAGGGAAAAACCTATCCTATCCCAACTGCAAAACCACAAGCACTTAAACGAGCTTTATCAGTATACATTTCCAATCCTAATGAAGTTAAAGATGTACATATTACCAAGACCAAAAATATCGTAATGAACAATTCTTCTATAACATGTGCTCAAGATATTTTAGGCATCTTAGAATTACTTTCTGTTGCTGTTACAACTACTTTATTAATAGACCACGCCGCTGCACCAGCTGCCAACGCTATGGGCATTCAGCTAAAACTTGTCGCAGTAAACAACGTTGTAGTCGGTGCGGAGACGAACATGCCTCCAACCTATGCCATGGACCCCCTCCTGATTGCTGTCTACGTAAAGTACCACATACAACCACTGACCAACACTGCCCTCTAGGGGCGGGGGTGGCTCAGTCGGTAGCGCGCCAGGCTCGTAATCTGTAGTTCCCAGGTTCGAGTCCCAGCTGTTGAGATTTATCTCCGAAAAAATTCCCCGCCCTGCCCACGGTCAGTAGGGAACACCGATGGGCTTGGAAAGGCCGCCGTCCGTCGGATGAAACGTTAAGCCGTGGCCCCGTGTGCGGGAGAGACATACCCTGTGCACGTTAAAGAACACGCTGGATGGCTTTGACGGGAGGCTACCATCTGTCTCCCAACAACTGTTCCAGTGGGTCTCCTCCCCCAACTTTCTCTGAGCCTTCGGGGTCCATGTGACCTGGCCATTTAGCCCATGGTGTGCAAAAAAGTGCCGCTCAGAGGTAAAACAACCCAACCCAACCCACTGCCCTCTACGGATACAAGAAATGGAGATACTAAAGTACAAAACAACAAATCATGTTTCTTATCAAGAGGCAAGGAATAAGATTATAAAAAGCAAAACATCATATGCATCTGTCGTGAAAAAACAGATTACACAAGACAATTCCAACAACATTGTTAACGCATCATGGATTGAAACACTTCAGAAAACTATTACAGAGAGCATTACAAAGGCGATCTCGAATGCAGAAAAACATTTCACATAACTGTTTAGTGCAGTTATTACATCTGGAGTAATACCTCGACCATCAGAAGAGAAAACCCAAACAGATATTCCTTCTTCGAAACAATTGTTGATAACAGAAATATCACCTAAAATTGGAAATTCTGATGTGTTATCAATAAATAAATCTTCTTCCTGTGTTCATTCAGCAACTCTTCGAATAAATTCGTCAGGAAATAAAAACAACTTCACCCAACAAAAGAAAAGCATCTCAACACCTCTAGAAACGGAAGTTAGCCCTATGGAATATGACAACAATTTTCCATCTACCTCAAACAATAAAATACATAACAAAATTTCTTCCGAAGGTGTAAAATCTCAAAATGCTCGAAAATCAAAGCTTCAGCCACAAAAATGTTTACCACTTCTAATTAATTTTCCCCTTCGATTTCTTACAATGGAACTCTCGTGGTATATCTGCAAACTCTCATTTTCTCCAAATTCTTGTGGTTACTGAAACTCCTTCAATCATTTGCATCCAAGAAACTTGGCTAAAGCCTTCTCTCCGATTCCGCCTTTCGGGATATACAATATTCCGCTCCGATCGACAAGACGGCCACGGGGGTGGTTTACTTACTGCTGTACACAAAGACTTTCCATGTGAACTGTTAACTCCTAATGCTATCCCTAATTTAAATACAGGACACTTCAAGTAGTTTCTATATCCCTACCTACAGGGAATTTAATTGTGGCAAATTGCTACGCACCTAAAGGAGAGGATGCTATCAAAATTGTTATCTATCTACTGCTTATCACAACTTGGACATTATTTTGGGAGACTTTAATGCCCATCATCCAATGTGGGGATCTATAATTTCTTCCCGCTCAGGAGAGATGGTAACAGATTGGATACTTCCAAATAACTGGTGTTTGCTCAATGATGGATCCCTTACCAGTTTTAGTACCGCAACAGGATCTGCTATCGATTTAACTTTATGCACACTAAACTGGCATAGTCGGTGCTCATGGTAAACCACTGCTCCCATCTAGGGAAGCGACCATTCCCCTATTCTAATCAAATTAAAGCCTACCACAAATAAATTCTTACCACCTGCAGAATCTACTTACCAACGTAGTTTTAGGAACTGGAAGCATTTTTCCAACATCCTTCTACAACAAGACAGCAATCTCACCGAAAATTCATAAGAGGATCTAATTTCAACATTACAGTCAGCTTTGCAACTTTCTACTCAAGTGCAACAATTACGAACAACTCGATCTCCATAGTGGTGGACGGCCAGTTTGCCTCAAAGCTTTACAGAAAAAAAAGCGAGCCATTAACAGCGCAAGACGCTCTCTCAGTAGAGATGACTGGATTGCTTACAGAGAAGCAGGCGCAGTTCACCGCCGCACCAATCGCACTAAAAAATCTCATTACTGGGCAAGAATGAGTGAAAAAAATTCTTTTCCGTCTGATTTATATCGTATTTAGCGAAATTTTCGGACAGCGATTAGCCAAGAGCATAATGTTCAGTCTTTTAAAATAATGGTCTGTTTTATCCAATGCACTGACGCCGAGAACAGGCAGAAATGTTTTTTAATCACTTCACAAGAAGACTTCCTCAACAAACAGCAGGTTTAATCAAAGGCTAATTATTCGACTGATATTGACCCACCATTTACCTTTGCAGAGTTAAAAATAGCACTCAGCCGCCAAAGAAACACTGCACGTGGAACAGACCACGTTTCAGTAGAAATGTTAAAACATCTTCCTGAATATTACCAGATCCAATTTCTTAAGTTGCTTCTCATCTCTCAATGGTCTACAGACGTAGGCCTAACATTATCAGCCACAAAGAGTTCAGGCCTTTTACTCAGCCGTCGTCGACATTTAAAACTTACGACGTTACAGATTGGAACATAACAGGTTCCTTGGACTAGCAACATAAAAATACTTGGTATAAATTTCCAGAGCAATGGCTCACTGCAAACTGACTTTCAACATAAGACAACAACAGCTTTCAACAAGACAGCTTCGGAATACAGCCTTCGACTATTAAACATAATTCGCAGTTTAGCTTCACCATGTACAGGTCTTCATCGCCGCCCTTTACTGCAGCTTGTCAATGCAACAATCAAAACAGCTTTTACCTATGGTAACCCTTTTAATATCTACCCTTTAAATATATTCTCCAACCAGTTATTGGAATTCCATCTCTCCTATATACCATGCGGCGCTTCGAGCAGCTACAGGTTTACCTAAAGCTACACCTCTTCCTTTACTTTATGCTGAAACTGGAACAGTTAGACTTCAAACGTTTGCTAGACATCTGGTCATCAAAACTTCAATAAAAGAAATGGCATCACCTATCTCTTCAATGTACAGAAACATTTGTAGAGAACCTGAATTTCTAAAATTCTATAAATGGCCAAAACAAACAACTCTTTTTCCGTCATTGACTAATCATTGCATGGCAGAAAACAATATTTCCCAACAAATAGCCATTAAACTACTCTTTGATATCACACCCTGACTACCAAGACCTTATGAAATCATTACTGAATTTTTCGACTTTCAGCGGGAACTTGGACTTATTCTTTCTGACAAGAATCTATTATCAACATTTAATTCTGAAATTCTACCTACGTGGGCGGATGCCATCTAGATTGGTACAGACGCTTCTCGAGCAGGATCCCACACGGGAATTGGAATCGGCTGCCAAAAATACAACTCTCAACTTTCCGAACGTTTTCACAACCATACATCTTTTTTTTCAGCTGAGGTATTTGCCATCCATAAGGCTGCTGCAAATATAATCAAAGGTCCTGATAAATATTTAATTCTCTGTGACAGCAAATCAGCATTAATAGCTTTACAAAATGCCAAAATCAAATCACCTACAGCAATACTGAATTTACATCAAACATTAATCTCTTCTGCTGCTCAGAGTTCGTCAATCACAATTCTTTGAGTCCCAGGTCACCGAGGCAATCCACTAAATGAAAAAGTAGATTCACTTGCAAAACAGGCTCTTGACATTCCTTATGTTCATCCGGATTCACCATCTTATCTTGAAGATATATTAAGTATATGCAAACAATCTTACATTGACAGCCATAGAGAAGAATGGTACTCCTCAGCCCTAAGTGATATTTATCCACACATCTCTCGATTTCCAAAGGGCATGAATATTTCCTCCAGGGCTATGGAGACTCTTATCCCTAGATTAAGACTGAATGTAGCACCGCTACAAGATTTCCTGTTTCGATGTCGGCTTAGTAATTCCAATAAGTGTCCAGCATGTGGAGAGCGTGAAACAGTTTCACATTTCCTTCTACAGTGCTAACGAAATGACAAAAGTCGTTCCTCAATGATCAATTACTTCAGATCACATGGATTACATACGAATGCACCTTATGTGATTTATATTTTTTCTTTATCTTCAAAGATTTTTTATCCTGGACTTGAACTTTCCATCAGACAATCCCACAGATTTTAAAAATTGCATCCTTTTTCCTGAAAAGTTTTGCTTTCTCAGTGATAACGGACATTATCTGATCGTCTAGAACTTATTGCATGACTCTTGTTAAAAATTCGGATCAAAAGCCAAAGGTGCTAAATATCCAAAAACCATTTTCAACAATAACAACAACAACAACTTTTCCTATCGCCGTATATGTTTACATGATGACCATTAATAAAATGATAGTGTAGAGTTGAGTTCCAGCTCAATTTTTCGAGCCCGAGCCAGAAGTTGTTGAGAACGAACTCGATTTTAGCAAAAAAATTTCTCTGACGAAGCAAAGATATATATATATACAGAAATGCGTCTCGAAATTTATTCATTTTATTCTTAGAGCAGTAATTTTAATCATTTAATGTCAAAAATAAAATGTTATGTGATCTGGAAAGAAAAGTATTATAAACACCAGTAGAAACTGAAATTTCATGGGTAACATCATTATAAATTCAGAGAGCCTTTCATTTATAACAGGGACTACGTAAAAAAAAATCAAAAGCCGTATTGAGCTTGTTTTTAATTATTAAAATTTGATCAGAAGGTTGAAATTATAATCAAAAGTATTTTATATTTCTATTTACTTACACAATTACAAGAAATATTTGTGATATAAAGTATTCCGAGTCCGAGCCCGAACTCATCTCTAGTGCGAAGCATCACACACATATATATATATAATGGAGTAAAAAAGAGAAAGTTTATAGTTCTACGAAGATTTTGAAACGTTAAAAATATTCTTTTCGGTTGAATAAACTGAAAAACATAGCAAGGCTAGATTTGTGGTGAAAGCAAATTAAGATGAATTTGGAGAGTGAAGAAGAAAGCAGAAGTCTGCTTTTCAGGAGAAAGAGGGATTGTTTCATAATCATTCAGGTGCATGGGGTGGCATCAAATGCTGGGAAATGAAATATGGGAAGGATTAGGATTGGAAACGGAAAGAGAAAAGCGGGAGTACAAAAGAAACAATATTTTTCTCGGGAAGCAGAATCTTTTATTTGAAACTGTTTCTTTCGAATATGAAAGAATGTTTTTGATATAAAAACATTTAGTGATAATATTTATGAAAAATAGGTGTCGTGAATACTAACATGATCAAGTAAGATATTGGTGCGTTGGTATTTTAATGACATAGTCTTAAAAATTAGTGGAATGTGATAAAGGATGTATTCATATAGATCAGTGTAATGTGGTAACGGTAAAAAAGAGTATACCTATGGGAAATTATAGACATCCTCTGAACTACGCAGAGCAAAACTTATGAACTGTTATATCAACTAAAAGTATAAGATTCAATAAAATGTTTTTAAAAATAATTCATTCAAAGAAAGAAAAATGGATTTAGTGCAGAGTATAGTTTGTATTAAATTTATGCATCAGAGCTTCAGAACAAAATCTTTAGTTGCTTTAGACAGACTGTTTAGATATGAATATTTATTTATAGATAACAGATAAATTTGTTGAATAATAGGCAATCACAGAAATCCATCTATAGGAATATATATTAATTAATTTTATAGGGAAAATTTGTCTTACGTGTCTGGGAAAATCGAGGGAACTTAGGTTTGATCCCCGAATAAAGGCATGAAAGTTTCAATTTCTTTGACGTCATCCATTGTCAAAGACTTTCTCTATGGCACATTATGCTGAGAGACTCCTGTCGGATCTTTGTAGCAAGCAGCAGCTTGAGGATTATTCGACGAGGGGGTGGGGATTATAACTGAACTTGGTGTACGTCATTGGTGGGTGGCATCAACATAAATCACAGCTAGGATCAAGCATCTTTCTTCCCTTTCTGTACTGATTCTTTTATGCCTACTACAGTTTTTCCTTTGTTGTTCTCTAACTCATATTTTTTTTTTAATTTGAAGAATTATTAGAAGCCTCATGGTAACACCGTTTGTCTTTCCCAGAACGCAAATAACTCCTCAATTGCTTCCCACATATCCAGAGAAAGAAAGAAAAAAGCATGATTCACTTTTGCAACTTGCTCACAGAATGGGCACAAAACAAGTTTCTCGATTATAAAAAGGTTCACTTTTTTTCCTTACATTTCCACGTAGAGGACAGAGAAGAATCCTAGAAGCTACTCTTAGTTTTTACAGGCCTTCTGATACAAAAACTTGTCCCACTAAGACTAAAGTCACTGCTGACCACTGCCTCAGTTACAGCTAACACAATACACACATTTTGCCTTGCTGGAATCTAGCTCTTTAACTGCTATGCCAGTTAAGGCATAATTGACGTGCCATAATCCTGTCACCAGCAACTTTCTCCTCTTCGAGGCATGCGACATGAACTAAATATATTCCGCGTTTATCAAAATAATTAACTGTTCAAAATTAAAACATATCTAGAACTGCATATCCTATATATCCTATCTAGAACTGCATATACCTTGATGATCTAACTTCGAAAATTAATGCCTTCTAACAAATATTTTTGAAAGAGTGGCCGAAAGAAGATTTAGATTCGAACCAGGATCAATCTACAAGCTAGCAATACGCAGTCCCGTATTCTCTAACTGTAGTTGAGACGAGTAAAGGTTTCAAATGACGGACAAAGATACCAATTTTTGTTAGAACAATAACAAAAAAATTTAAATTTATTTAAATATCAGAATCAACAGAGTTCCACCACTGGCTTGTAAAGGTGGATGAATTTACATTACAATCAATTTACCAAGTACCCACTTAAGTAAACTTAATTTCAAACAACAATAAAAATTAAAAATGAAAGTGACAACAATCAGAATAAGAATTAAAATAACTATACCATGTTTGAAAGCTTCTCCGCAACGAGAACTGTATTCTACTAGGATATTGTAATATGCATCGGAATAAATTTAATGAAGCACCCACTCCATATTTCTCTGATCGTTGTTTTTCCCAAGCAAAGCAAATTTCTTTAAATTTCGCCTGACTTATTTAAGTAAAAGTTTACCACCTCACTAATTAAGAGATGTCTATTTTAAAAATTTCCCTTCCTGAAATATGGCCTAAAAACAGTCCAGTGATTTCCATTAAAATCGGACTTAAACGAAGAGAGCAAATGAAAGATAAATAATAAGACCGAACGCTGGTCCTGTTAGTATGATCACCCCACACAGAACTGTTTCTTCGGTTGAAGCGTGACAATGTCTTTCTGGGAACCCCGGGAATTTTCCAACCCTAAGGGCCAATCAGAAGCAAGCCCCGGGCAAAAACCCAATGTCCACTTCCATATTTCACAAGTGAAACGGAGTCTTGTTGCCAGGACATGGCATTCCTTCCGAGTTGGGTTGTTTTGGGTTGGGTTGGGTTGTTTTACCTCTGAGCGGCACTTTTTTGCACACCATGGGCTAAATGGCCAGGTCACATGGTCCCCGATGGCTCAGAGAAGGTTGGGGGAGGGGACCCACTGGAACAGCTGTTGGGAGACAGATGGTAGCCTCCCGTCAAGGCCATCCAGCGTGTTCTTTAACGTGCACAGGGTATGGCTCTCTCGCACACGGGGCCACGGCTTAACGTTCCATCCGACGGACGGCGGCCTTTCCAAGCTCATCGGTATGACCGTGGGCAGGGCGGGGAATTTTGCGGAGATAAATCTCAACGCTGACCAAACTGGGACTCGAACCTGGGAACTACAGATTACGAGCCTGGCGCGCTACCGACTGAGCCACCCCCGCATTCCTTCCGAAGGTTAAGGTCTGCTTTTGCGCAAGACGAAAGTTGCTCCACGCGAGTCGACTTTCTGTCATGTTTACATACCAGCGAAGTACTTCTCGAACTTCATCAACAAACAGATGAAATCGAACCCTGAATGATATTCGCAAACGAGGTCTAACCCCCATTAACCTCCGCAGACGTTTCCGTCAGACACCAAATGTATCAGGATAGAAAAATAAAAAAAATTTAAATTATTAATATCAATTGGTCTGCGACTTATCAATACTAAATCGGAACGACTTTGCATTGTTTCTTTGCTCGTGCATTGAAATATGATCCTCTGATGAGTTTCTTCACAATTGGCTCGAAAGTTTGCAAGAAAGTTTCGAAAGTTCCAAAGTTTGAAGCTTCTCGTCAACGAGAACTGTATTTTGCTAGGCTGTTGTAATGTGCATTCGGAATAAAGTTTCATGCATCCACTACAGATTTCTCTGAGTTCTCCAGATTTTCTCTGATTCCCAAAGCAAAGCAAATTTCTTTAAATTTCTCCTGACTTATTTAAGTAAAAGTATTTCAAATGGGAAAGTCTGAAGAAGGACCTCCCAATCCCCGTGAAGTTATTGAATTGAATTGAATTAAGTAAAAGTAAAATAGTAGTTTAAGTAAAAGTACAAGTGTAGTTCTGTTTTAACATATCCCCCGTATTTATTATCTGTAATATGTGGATCATACTAATCTAATGTCAGATGTCTACTGCTGAAACTAATACGGAAGAAAATTATGGTAATTTACTTCTCAGGTTGTAGAGTTTACTAATTGTTCCTCGAATTCTTCCTTATTAGGATCTTCCTCCTCTTCCAACAACACGTGTTTATTTTCACCATCTTCATTTAGAACTGCAAGTGTGACTGCAGAGATCATATTAGCTGCATTATCAATCAACACTGACAACTTTAGAATTTGTACACCAAATTTGTATGAAGTATCACCATTCATTTTCTTCATGACAGCTGAATTGTATTTAGCCTCTTTATCGATCACATTCAAGATTTAATTTGCAATTTGCTTCGGTCGAAATATTGTATTTTGATCCCAAATAACTTTTCTGATATCGAGTCACGGCTTTCATTTTCATAAAAGCCAGCTCCCAAGTCTTCCTTTAATTCTGCCATTTTTGTCTTCGGCAAGCTTTGAGCCTCGAACTGATTTATATCGAGTATTGAAATCCATTTTGCTTGGCTACTTGACTTGCGACGAATTGAAAACCTTTTCATCCGAAAGTTGTCAGGGAAACATGACCATTAACAACCATTTGAATCCTTCCTTTACCGAGCATTGCTGACACACGAATAATCAATTTGTTCCTAGTGAAATACCAATCCGAGGCTTTACCACATTTTTAAAAATTTCAACTATTGGACAACCTTACGAAATACAAAACATAAAATGTTGTTCATAAATCAGCTAACCACTGATGGAATGCCCATGATGGAATGCCCCTTTCTTTAAACCACCTTCCACTGATGGAATGCCCCTATCTTTAAAGGAAAAAAATAAAGCTTTCCTGATTACTGTGTTCAGATTTTCTCGAATAATCACTGTTCTGCCCTCGGCAGCAAAAGGGAAAATAATTGGGCTTCAAATGGTCACCTCCCGCCAGCTGGTACAATAAGCCACGGATACAGCTGCTACAACAACATGTTGGATGGCGTTGATAATAACCGTCCATCTGTCTACTAAAAACTGTACATTGAATATAATCCCAGCTCTGACTTCGTGGAGCACTTGCGACCTGACTATTTATCCCAATGTTTGTACCGAAAGTTAAGTTTACACTGATAACAACGATTCACCGTCCTAAAATCATGCAGGTTGGAAAAACGCAACTTTTTTGTTTCAAAATATTTTTCGTGATTTATAAGTAGTAATAAAATATCGCTATTTGCAATTTCCCAATATCATCCATTAGTTCCCATTTTCACTGTAAAAGAGTGCAAATATCGGAAGCAAAAAATCTCATTCTCTTCGAAAACGAACATCCCATACTCTCCAGAGGTCATACACAGTCGTATCAGAATAATATGACCACCTACCATACATATACTATGGTAGGTGGTCATATTATTGTGATACGACCGTGTATGTTATTTTTGTTTTGCTTCTAATTGGTGAATGTTGCTCATCTCTGGAATTGAGAGAGACGTTTACGTGAAGAGTGGAGGTTCTAGAAACTCAAAATGATCGAAGCAACTGTTGGAACGTTACTGCCAGAAAATAAATTGGAATGGCGAAAAATGGAATCGAAATGAGAAAGGCATTCTCTTCGATCGAACAATTAGACGAACACCTCGAACTTGCTTTCACTCACTTGGTTCAGCAAACTGTTTCACGAAGGAGCTATTGCTTATCTTTTATTTAATTCTTTGGCATTATTAAGTGGGATCTTAGATTTTTTTCTCCCTTGCATCATCCGCAAGAAAAGATTATTTTAAAACCTGGGTATTTTTGAATCATCTGGCTTTCCAATCTCAGAGAACTGAACATACCTAATAATTCAGCAAGACAATGGCTATTGAGTTCATGCTTTCAAAAGTTAAAATTACCTTATTAGACACGTTTGCCATAACTCCAAGCCGTAACCTGTGCACGATAAAGAACACGCTGGATGGCCTTGACGGGAGGCTACCATCTGTCTCCCAACAGCTGTTCCACTGGGTCTCCTCCCCCAACCTTCTCTGAGCCTTCGGGGTCCATGTGACCTGGCCATTTAGTCCATGGTGTGCAAAAAAGTGCCGCTCAGAGGTAAAACAACCCAACCATGACTCCTTATGGGTGTATTAAGCATAATTTTATACATTAGGATTTTGCACTCACACTTTGTAAAATTATATCTTATCTAGTTACTTGCATTACATCGGTATTGTAGAAATCGTGTTTATGTTAGCTTAGTTTAAATACTTCACTTAATATTTGTTAAACGAATAATGTATAAGCTTTTAGTAGTTTAAATACTTCACTTAATATTTGTTAAACGAATAATGTATAAAATGAATTACATGGATAATATTTAATTATATTTTAGCTGTCTAAAGCAACATCAAATCCTCGTTCCGTTTAAAATGACTGTCAAAGTTTAACAACAAAATATTTGTTGTGTATTGAAAAAGTAGTGTATAAACACAAATATCAAACGTCATATGAAGAACTTCACGTGTTCTCTTTCTGCTGAGGTTTGGCCTTCCTCGCAGATCTGAAATCTCTGACAATCACATATGATACGATTCAATTGTCATATTATACTGACAGCATTCTGTTTACCTCTGTGGCAAGTAACTGTTTGAGGGATTATTTATTTTTTAAATATCTTAACCCTTGATGGATCGTTAAAATCTGATTCATCTCTTATCAAGAGTTTAAAAACTAAAACGTATAAAAGCTAATGATGAATTATAGGCATTATCATTATTAGAACTTAAACTTACAAGTTTGAATTTACTTTTTGTTTTCCTATGATCGCATTCGGCATACCCCTAATGTGTTTCAGTTTTGAAGTGCAATTATCAAATGCAGTATTGGAATGCGACGTAGAAATTATAATTAAGATCCAGTTGGTGCTCCAATGGATTTGAAGCTACACAGGCTCCGAGCACCAAAAATATCTCAAATTATAATAGTTTGCTCTCCTTTCGAAACAAAACGAAATTGAAAGCGAAATCAGATGACGATCACAAATGACTTTCCTTGTGGCCGTATCGAACGAAGCGAATGCGATGGTATTATATCAAAACACGGGCCATATGGCTCGTGGCGCCAGTGAAAGAAAGCTCGCAGTCAGTAATGAATCCAGTTCTTATCTCTGATTACGAAAGACTTTTTAATTACGCCGATAGCGCTCCAGCAAGACCGAAACGATTTTTCGGTGATTAAGTTGATTCTTTCTTTAAAGAAAAAAAAACAAAGCTTCTCTGATCTGATGTTTTCCTTTGCTATGGAATTCTTTTTACAGAGCGATTTCTGCTACTCTGATTAAGAAGCAGAATGTTATTAATTCTGCAAAGGAAAAAAATCTTGATTAAACTTCCCTTTGACTTTTTGGAACAGAGGAAAAAATCTGCTTGTTTTTTTTCACTCAGGTAAGAATACTTCAAAAGACGCTTTTGTAAGATTTACTTGGCCGCAAATTAAGGTTACCCTACAACCCGATATTGTGAACGACCATATTTTTTAAATTGGTTTCTTCTTTCTTTAGTGACTGAAAATGACAGGATATTTAAATGATTTGCCTAAGTTTTACATTTGCTATAATTAAAATTTTGCGAGCCTAAACTGGCTGTTCATCAAATATAAAATTAGCAACAAGGTTGCTAACAAATTTCTTTTTGGGGATCTTTTTATTCAGACGTATATACGTCTCCAAACTGAATAGTTTGCCAGATGCTTTCAATAAACACGTTAGATGTTAGAAAATCAACTGCCCACTTTTAATGGTCCTTTTCGTGGACATCTCCCATTCATTGTCCCCAAATACCCCTCTTGGTGTCATTTCAATTTGGGTTCACAGCCGATTATTTGAAAATTTTGGCAAAATAAATACCAATCCGGAATCGAACCTAGACCCCAGCCACGGCTTGCCAGTGTGAACCAACACTAAAGGTAATATGATGGTTTTTAATTCCATAATAATATTTCCAGTTAATGAATTTAGATTATCTGTGTTCGTTATTATGTCGATCACCTCAGTTATGCTGTATTTATTGGGATGAATCATTTTGATGATTTTTATTTCATGATTTATTTTTCTTTAGTGACTGAATGATGTTCATTATCTACAAGACACATTAACAATGCAGATAGGTTTGTGCAATTCGTTCTAGCTTATTAACCTGATAGTTATTTTCATCTGTTGCTCTATTATTTCTCAAATTTTAGTGTTGTATCTGTTTTTTAACTTACTTGCAATTTCAAAATGAGTTAAAATTTTCAACATGTTCTCAACAATAGTTTTGAAGATGGAATATGTTTTTTCATTTGTCCTCTAGTATTTGGAGCAACAATGACAGGATTGTTGCAAATCAGGTTTTATTTGCATTAGGAACTGTTTTGGACAATATTGAATCGGAATCTGCACATACAAAAATAAAAGCGTGACTGCTTCACTACGAGACACGCAATATACAGCACGTAGTGTGAATTACATCATGATTGTATTGGAACACTGTTGATTTAAAAAAAGAAAATGAATGAGCATTGAGTAGGGAGTTGTACTAGTGTGTAAAAAGGATTTCCTTTTGTGTGGGCGAGGAGATCACTTAAATTGCCGATACATTTGTGGAAAAAGTAGCTTTGAACAACAGTGCAACTTGAATTCATAGGGAGTGTCATTTATTTCATGTGGGTTGCATAGCCAGTGGAAATACGATTGGTAAGAGTTGTGCCTATGCCATGATTTGTGATTCGGTTTTCGAATGTTGTATTCGTTTATCATTTAGTATTTGATGAAAGTTAGGAGTAATTAGTTGTAATTGGTGTAATATTGGTGTTTCAAGTGACTAACATTTAAATTGGTACGTTATCGATATAAATTTATTGCCCTCAATTATTAAATTACTTCATTTTCTATTTGTTTATTACGAATTCAGTCAGGGATTGGGCCGCTGCAAGGCTTATGCTCGCCAGTGTGCAACTCAAAAACAATGCCGCCCTTCTTTAAAATAAGTCTACCTATGATTTTAAAAAATCGCATAAAACTTCTTTAAGAAACAGTTTAGCAAAATTAATCTTGATTCAAATGCTAAACAATGCATTATTATGAATATTATTGAATTAACTATATTAACTGATTAATTAGGTTAAAATTATTAATGCATTCTTAAAATATCTTGAGAATAAAAGTATTTCCTTTTCAACATAAAAATATGAGATATCTTACACCAAGAAAAAAATTATTCCTATAGATTTCTTTTATCCAAGATAAACAATGAAAATGAAAAATAATATCGGCATATCAGACAAAAAATTTATAAAATGGTCAAAGCCATACTAAATGTAGCTTATTAAAAAAAATATTAATAAAATGTGAGTGATCAAAAATATTTTACATTCACCATAAGTAAGTTTATTATTTTCTTCTGGTTTCTGAAGTTAACAAGGAAGTTTCCTTCTGTGTATGGTCTGTTGGTCAAGAGGACTTATTAGAGGCAATTTCGAAAGCAGCACTGGTTAGTTTTGCCTTGTCTTGTGTTGTGATGCTCCTGGGGCAGGTAGTGACTAACCATCACTATACGGTAGATAAGACTGCAAGGAATGTGAATGTAACTTGTGTGGAGTGGTAGTATTTGCCTCAGTTATCGAAGAAAGCAACTTCTGGTTAGGTGGAGCCGTTTCTCCGTATGCAGAAGAAACCACAATCTATGCCTGTTATTTATAATTATGAATTATTATTATCATAACAAATTAGACAATTAATAATCTGATTAGTCAAAGAAGGGATTTACTATATTTTCTTAATTGCTTAATGGTTTAATTATTAATGTTAAAATGAATTATAAAAATTTACCTATTTTATAAACTATGAGGTCAGTTTAGTACTACCCATATTAAACATTAATTGCCATTCTAAAAACATGGTAAAGTAATATTTACTGTAATATGTTGCTGCTACAAAAGGGCATCTTCCAGTCTGTTTATGGGAAAAGGATCATTAATTAAAACTCACTATGTACATCAAATTGCTTTGTTTTTTTTTTGTTTTTTTTTGCTTTAAATGCAAATAATGAAATCTTATCCTTAAAATCAGAAAAAATATACTCTGTACACGTTAAAAAGCACGTTTGACAGCCTAAAGGAGAGGTTTCATTTTGTCACCCAACAGTTGTATATTGGATCCCCTTTCGTAAACGCTTTGGGTCCTTCTGATCTGTCCATTTAGCCCATTGTGTGAGAAAGCGCCGTTCAGAGGAAAACCAATCCAACCCAAGTCATCAATAAAAGTGGAAGAATAAAATATCTCCTGTGCGGATATGGAATGATCGTTTCCAAGATCTTGAACATAGCATTCTAACATAAAAATTTCAGTTTCCCAACGTAAATGCATCGTTTGAAAATTCACTTAAAATTTTACAATTTTCCGAATTTTACCAGCTCTAGACGAGATTTTTAAGGTTTTTGGAGGTTTTGTAAAATATGAAGAGTAATATTTCGTAAATACCTATACAGCCCCAAAAATATTTTATTCATCACTAAAGAATGTTGTGTTTTTTCACCCCACACCTGAATGTAAGGGTCAAATAATTGCAGTCAACGAAACGTCTTGACCGTGACTGTTTACCACCATAATTTCAAATTTCTGGCGTAAACAAATCATTTCCAAAGTATGCTCAATTTTGTTTTGTATTTTCCAGCCTTTCTCCCTGTAGAAGGCGCTATAAACGCTATTGGGAGAATCAGAATGTACGAATCGAATATTTCATCAATACTAATCCAACGAAAGAGAATTTCCAATTTATCTTCAAAAACAAACATTTATCTCTTAAAGCGAAAAATCTGCATTTTCCCTGCCTGCCTTGTAACTCATTGTTTTCAATGCAAACATCATCTCCTTCTTATTTCACCACCAAAAATTTCGAATTTCTATTACAAATATATCGTTCCAAATATTCGTTTAAAAATTTGAAATCTTCACCTATTCCATCGTTAGAGGGTGCAATGAAAACTTTTTTGAAATTCTCGAAAGTGCGAATCGTAATATTTAATTAATATCTCTCCAACCCCAAAAGATTTTTAATATATCTCTAAAAAGAAAGTTTAATGTCTGCAGACGGACAGATGATATTCATATTTCATATTTTCCCCTTAAAAACAAGCCATAATTTTACTGTATAAAACGAAACTTTTCAGACCTCAATTTCTCTAGGAGGGCTTAGATTTTAAAATATTTAACCTTTATAAATAAATAAAAATAAATAAATACCCCCCTCAAGCAGCTGCTTGTCACAGAGGTCTGACAGGAGCCTGTCAGTTTATATGCCAAAGTTGAAGGTCTGAGAGGATGGCAGGACCTCAGCAGAAAACGACACATTAGGTGCCTAATATGTATAGCAAGTTAACCAACTTCAGCTCAAAACAAAAACTAAGAACTAAATTTGCAGTTTGAAATGAAATATCTAATATTCCAACGAAATGGACACATAACTAAATATCAACAGCAACCACTAAAAGGTATATAATTAGTGACAACTGCTACCGTCAACCACTACACAGAATAATTTGGTATAGTCATGTTTCAACTAATAACATCTGTATAAATGAACTGAAGATACTTATACCTTGACTGTATAGAATTAACATCTAATGTGCATGCAACTTCAAAGGGCTGGTTGCTTGAAATATACCAACAGCATTAGCTACGACATCACTTGATGTCGTAGCTAATGCTGTTGGCTAATAATAATGCTTACCCGGGGCTCGAACCCAAGTCCCGTAGATCAGTAGCCAAGCGCGCTCACCACTCGGCCACGGGACGGCTTAACCTTTATAGTACTGAAAATTTCGTTTTTTTTTTTTAAACTTACTTCAACTTTATGTAATTTTTAACTTTCAAAAGCCTATTTATTTAGGTTCTGATATTTTCAGAGTAAAACATAAATTAATATAAGACACAGATGTTTAAAATTTAACACCTTTCGGTAAAGCTGAAATTCAAAAATGCCTTTTTAGAGATTTATCTCTATTTTTTTGTAAAATTTTCAAAATTTTATAATTATTAAACAGGTTAAAGATAACCCGATAATGACTATAAGGACAAATGGAGCAACGGATGTTTCAACAGAGAAAGTTTATGATTCAACTAGTCAACTCTGTTCATAGTGAAACAAGATACCTAAACTTTTGCTAAAGTAGAACACTTTATTTTATGCACAAAAGCAAAATTAATAAATATTGTCAAACAAACAGCAGAACTTGTTTACCTTCATTCAGGTTTTATTTTTATGATTCCCTTGTTAATTATCTGAAGATTTATTAGAAGCGAAGGTTGACTGCTGTAAAAGAGAAACAGGAGAACTAACTATACTTAAACTAATCACAAGTTTCTTTAAGGTCAATGGTTTGCGTTCCTGCCTTCTTCCTAACCTTAACGGGGCGGGGGTGGCTCAGTCGGTAGCGCGCCAGGCTCGTAATCTGTAGTTCCCAGGTTCGAGTCCCAGTTGGGTCAGCGTTGAGATTTATCTCCGCAAAATTCCCCGCTCTGCCCACGGTCAGTAGGGGACACCGATGGGCTTGGAAAGGACGCCGTCCGTGGCCCGTGTGCGGGAGAGTCATACCCTATGCACGTTAAAGAACACGCTGGATGGCCTTGACGGGAGGCTACCATCTGTCTCCCAACAGCTGTTCCAGTGGGTCCCCTCCCCCAACCTTCTCTGAGCCTTCGGGGTCCATGTGACCTGGCCATTTAGCCCATGGTGTGCAAAAAAGTGCCGCTCAGAGGTAAAACAATCCAACACAACCCTAACCTTAGCTCACCCCAATCGTCTCTCAAATCAAACTACGAGAAATTAGCACTGAAGTCGTCATTAAAAGCGTGTTTACATTTCTTTTAAGGAAACAAAATCAAATCATTATCAACCAGCATTAATCAAGGGAACTATTTTCAAAAATCTGAAATTTAGGTCTTTCTACTAAAGTCACTCAACCGTTCAAGATTTAAAGGATGACACTGGAGCCTAAACTAGCGAAAACATCTATTTTTGAAAAGTTTTGGGGAACTGTCATTGTCACTGAATAATGCCGTGATTGAAAGTCTGCCATAGAGCAGTTTACAGCCAGGGGTTTCTTAACTTTGGCTGTAAACCTACTTCTCCTTTATCATCAGCCAACTCCCCTGTTATGAACAATTCCAATTCATAATTAAAACGTAAAAAAATCCCATCTTCGTGCCCTATAATAGGGTGAAAATGTGCACTCTCTCCATTTCTCCCTATTGTAATTGTCGTTCTTCTGCATGAACGCCATTAGCCCCAAGCAATGAATAATTTAGCTACCCTGAGAAATGATCATCACGTCTCCTTGACAGGTGACAACTAATGAGAGTAACTTGTGTTGAGAGATGCTTCAAGGAAAATTCTTTGGAAACGGAAACTCTGCCGACTCAAGTAAACTGATTCCAAATGCGCTTGGTATTAAATCAGTTCACAATTACTTCATCATTCTGCAGTCAACAAAAAAAGTACTTTTTTAAAAAAAAAAAAAGCATTTCGCATTAAAGTTTAAAAAGGCAGCTGCCATCCTATGGCCCCCCTTAAAATTGGCCGCAGGTGAGCCATGCACACCTCGCCCACCCGATTATCGCTGCCCTATTCACGCATTTGTCACATAAATATTCTTATAAATATCTGTGACAATATTTTGCTTGTTTTTTTGGATTCTAATTTCAAATTCAGTTAAATAGGAAGTTCTTTACAACCTTTTTCTTAAACTTTGAGTAATTTTTACAGTTCAGTGAGCAATTAGATATTTCTATTTATAGTAATTATTTCTGGGTGATATGTTTCTTTATTTGATATACGTTCTTGAGATCTTACTTATGTCTTGGTAATTCCTTTCATCGTTTATAGTTAAGTTATATTTTATCCAAAGATTTGCGTTATTATTTTTACCTGTTTTCCTATTGCTTTTCTCTTGTCATTTGTCGGTTTGTCTGTTTGGCAAAACAGACAAACCGACAAATGTTTTTCATCGACGGAAGAGGATCGACGGAGAAGTTGTTCCACCATATCGTTTCAACGCGACCGTCAAACATAATGATTTATGTTTGAAATCAAAGCTTATGACGCTGGGAGTGTCATAAACTATAAAAAAAGACCCCCATGCTTTCTTCCCCCTAAAATGGTGAAAATATGAAAACGATTATTCCTTTTTATATCCAGAATGCGAGTGCCAGAAGTAACAAGCTATGAGTTAAAATGAAAACCTGTGACGAGGGGAGTGTCATAAGGTACAAAAAATTAACCCACCATTGTTTTCTTCCCGACTAAAATAGGGGTTAAATATCAAAACGATGGTCTCGCTATAACTTCGGGACGCGATGACTGATAGTAACAAGTTATGCGTCAAATAAAAGCTTGTGACGCGGGGAAAAAATAAAAGCTTGTGACGCGCTGTCCTAAAAATGGGAAATACGAAAACGATTGTTCCGCTATACCTTCCGAACGCCAGGGCCTACAATTAAGAGTTAGGTGTATAATGAAAGCTCATATGAGGACAGTAGTAGAATACTTAGAATTTTTCCCTTCCCCCTCCCATACACACCCAAATCTCCTCCCCCGAAAAGAGAACTGGCTTTCGCGATGGGGGTAGAATAATCTCAAATTAAAGCTTCTGATGTCTCCATTGCCATGGGTTACTTTAAACACGACTCGACAAACAGGGGGAGGAAAATATGGTAGAAGTTTGAGAATCATCGATCAAAGTTTTTGAAGGCAGGTGTTTTTAGTGACTAAAAAATTAAAAAAATTTAAAAAAGTATTATCTTCCTATATAAGCCCAAAAAAGTAGAAAATAAACCTAAAACATATCTTATGGTGTAATTATCATTAATCCCTATTCACTTCAAGGAAGACAGGATGCCGGCAATTTTGTTGGAATTCAATGTCAGTTTAGTAACCGATTGCATTAGGGGTATTTTCTATTTTTATTGTGCATATAGGAAGACAGATATTTTTGAAATTTTTTAATTTATTTATATTTATTCCAAGTGCTTGACTCAATGTGTTATTGATATTTTTACGGTCACATGATTAGGCGATTTAAGGATTCAGGCAAGCAAAAATACACTTTTCCTTTTCTGTTCAGTGGTTTAGTTATTAATTTTCAGATTATCCATAAAAATCATTGCAACTGAATACCTGAATTTCCTTTCCAATTCAGAATTAAGCATAATTTTTATTTACATTCTTTGATCATAAAATAATTTTGAGTACAACTGCGCAAATATTAAATCATATACTTACGTACAATTTTACAAAATGAAGAAATGTCCTGGGTGTAAGGAACACTGGTAACGATGGTGTGGATCCGTACCAGAGCGGATTTGCTTTCATACTGATCCCACACCATAATCCTAGTCATTGGTACTCTATGCCTCGTCCGAATTCACTCCTCTCGGTGGCTCTCACCTACCCATCAACGGAAGAGGATTCTTTTATTAGATTCAAATAGACTGAAACGAGATTCACCAGTAAAGATGTTGTTGTACCATGCGTCGGGCCAATGCAATCACTCGATGCTGGTTACTTTTGTGTTGGAATGGAGGAAATAATCTTAGGAATGTTGGTGAGCTTGCTATCTGAATTTGTAAGTCCGTGTGGAGAGTGCATTGAATTCCAAAAAAATTATCTCCTCTAAATAATATATAATATCAGTGTATCTGTCTCTGGTTTCTCTCATAACAATCATGACACTCAAAGAAATCATCATTTTCTAAATTATAGCATTTATCAAAGTAATTTTTGTTTCCTTAAACAAAAACTAGGTGATTTCTATTTTCTATTCTTATTCTGAAAGAGTCGTTGGATATTTTTTCACATAACGTTCTCGAAAGATTGTTATTTATCGACAACGCTGAGACTAAACAGATTTAAAACAGTTACGAAACACCTTCAATGTTTTCTAAATAATTAAAATCGAAAAAACGAATGCATTAGAAAATCTGTATAAAAACGCTTTAAATCAAATTCACGTATAAAACAAACGTAAAAGTTTTAAATAAATACGGCAATTGTTATTCATCTGAAACTTGTGGAAAGCAATTGGCAAAATCACAGAGATGGGTTGTTTTAAATCTAAGAGGTATGTACTTTCATGCACAGAGTGGGCTAAATAATAGCCAGGTCACGAGGGTCCAGAGAAGGTTGAGAAAGGGGATCCACTGGACAGCTGTTAGGAGACAGATGGAAGCCTCGCTTCCTTCCCAAACTCATCCATGTCCCCTTTATTATATAGATTTAGGTGGGGGGGGGGAGGTTTTGCTGAAATAAATTTCACGCTGGCACAGTTGAGACTCGAAATGAGGAAATGCGATCACCCAACCGACTGAAGCAACTCTCTTCCTAAAATGTGAGACGACTGGAGAAACTGACGATTGTCCATTTTTGTGAATGCGTGATAATAGCAGATCTCGTAGTGCAAAGTCGTAACGTTTACCTAGGAACAATTTGTATTTAAAGAATGGTGCATTCAGCTTGCTCCACGAGATGAATCCTACTGAACAAATAAATACGGGATACGCCACGGAATCAGATATCTGCTAATATTCCCTTTGCCAAACGCTCTCTGAGATCTTATTGACTTTTGTTCAAGAATTCAATTCAATTCAATTTTTATTCAACATAGATATGTATCAATACAAAAATTTATGAAATATACCCAGCTAAAGTAACTGAATACTTGAGCGCTGGTGTATAATTATGACAAAAATATAAATGCAAAAAATTAACAAGGCAACAATTGATAATTGGAACAATCAATGATGCAGAAGTCAAAAAATTGGTTTTACATACAGTTATCATTCATTGTTTAGTATCCATTCAGAAAGAGATTTATTAAATAAATATTTAGAAGTAATTTTCTTCATTGTATCTGGAACATTGTTGTATAATTTAGGCCCAATATAGTTTATATTACGGGTAGTAGCTTGCTTTGATATAAGTGGTATTTGCAATTTAAATGATGAGTCTCTAAGTGGTATATATGTCTGTCGAACCTGAAATAGATGTAAATTGAAATGGACATATTCAATAACTTTTAAAATGTAAATTTGAGACAGAGTCAGTAACCCCAATTTCTTAAATATAGGACGAGATTCAGAGAAGCGACCTTTATGGTCAATAATTCTAACTATAAATTTTTGCAGAATCAACAGCCTGTTTAAATGTGTTTTTGCAGCTCCTCCCCAGGCTTTTATTGCATATTGTAGCTGACTATATACACAAGCAGAATATAACATTTTTAAACTTGTTTTATCGAGTAAGAATCTTAGTGTATAAAATTTTGCGTATAAATAAATTTTAGTGTATAAATAATAGAATGGAACCAAATTCCACTGGAGCATATTTCTGCCATGAATAATACTATGAATAATCCTGTAAGAGGTTATTACGTAAGTAGTTGGGCAATGGATTCAGTGCCCACCCTTGGAGGGGCGTGTAATTTTTAGGGGTGCAACAAAACTTATAGTGCGTACCTCATAGAAACATCCCTGTGTAAATTTTGTTTATACGTCGTTGTTTCCGTGGATGATGTAAAAAAATCCTCAGCTCTTCTCTGAACACGTATGGTGTCTTCCCCACGTATTGCTTTCCCCTTTTCACAGGGAAATGGCGCAGAGGGAAGTTACAAGCAATTTGGAAACATTGCGTCATAAGGATGGGTTTCATACAAAAACAGAACATGTGTGAATATGTTTATGCATTGCTTTCCCCCACATTGTTCTCCCCCTTCTGCAAAGATAGAGAAAAACAATCGATGTAATTGCATGGGTTCAATGGAGGTATTAGGCCAGAAGAATGGGCTTGTTACAAAATCATTTGTGTGTGGACACGTGGACTGTCGATCCCCCCCCCAAGTATTGCTTTTCCCCTTATGCAGAGATAAAGAAAAAATCGTTGGAATCACACGGTCACATGCAAAAGGGTAGGTCTGTTTCAAAAGTCCTTCGGTGGAGGCATAAGAAATATTGAATGTAGGATAATTAGTAGGATGTCATTAATCAAATTTTATAAAAGAATTCGGTTTGTTTCTAAATATAGTGTTGACGAAAAATATTAAATTGTACTTTCAGAAGGTCTCTACAAAATATCTCTTCGAGAGTGAACAATATTTTAAACATTTCCTCATACGGGTACTATAGATAATGTATTCGTCTGGAAGCCCCACTTTGAGAAAGGCTAGGGATAATTTTAAAACTCGTTCTTCGTTTCGTCCTAATATTTTAGCGGTATGATATAGCACATTCATGTATTAAAGAAAAATTCTCGAATTATAAACATCTCTGTTCTTGGAAATGCGTAACCAAAATCTTTTATGTCGCAGATAGAGGTGGGGGGATGGCTCAGTCGGTAGCGCGCCAGGCTCGTAATCTGCAGTTCCCAGGTTCGAGTCCCAGCTGGGTCAGCGTTGAGATTTATCTCCGCAAAATTCGCCGCCCTGCCCACGGTCAGTAGGGGATACCGATGGGCTTGGAAAGGCCGCCGTCCATCGGATGGCACGTTAAGCCATAGCACCGTGTGCTGGAGAGCCATACCCTGTGCACGTTAAAGAACACGCTGGATGGCCTTGACGGGAGGCTACCATCTGTCTCCCAACAGTTGTTCCAGTGGGTCCCCTCCCCCAACCTTCTCTGAGCCTTCGGGGTCCATGTGACCTGGCCATTTAGCCCATGGTGTGCAAAAAATTGCCGCTCAGAGGTAAAACAACACAAAAAACAGGTAGATGGATATCCACACGTTGGGCGATTCTTACTCGGAAGAACATTGACACTGGCACCATGAAGCGAAATATTGAGAAATTAAGGTTTCTCTGTAGCAGACATCACGGATTTGAAGGGAATCCTTTAGTGATTACTTAAACGTAAATCATAAAGTTCATATTCCTATCGGAATGTCTTAACGGATGAGTACGAAAACAGTCGTAGAATTTCTAGTTTATAAGGAATAAAAATAATGAAGTTGAATGCTTAAGAGATGAACATTTACTTACACGATTTCTTTTATTGAAAAATAATGTAATGTACCGTCATTTACGTTCGAACTCATGATTTGCATATTTCTAGAGACTAGATTCAGCATTCTTTAAAACCAGCTGAACCCCTTACAGTATGTATTACTTTGGAAAGATATTGAAATATTCTTCGGATATGTTTGTTACGCCGAAAAGGGTGGTGAGAGTTATAGAAAATGCTTTTTATTTTGCTATAAGATCATCTTTATTTTTAATAAAGAATTGTATTGTAATAGGACTTTTGTTAACGAATTTTATGATATAGCTAAACCTTCTAAAGACATATGAAATAACGAATTCCATACCCACTTGAAGCGAGACAGAATTTTTTCCCCTCTTAATTCTAATATTGGCGGGGCGGGGGTGGCTCAGTCGGTAGCGCGCCAGGCTCGTAATCTGTAGTCCCCAGGTTCGAGTCCCAGCTGGGTCAGCGTTGAGCTTTCTCTCCGCAAAATTCCCCGCCCTGCCCATGGTCAGTAGGGGACACAGATGGGCTTGGAAAGGCCGCCGTCCGTTGGATGGGACGTTAAGCTGTGGCCCCGTGTGCGGCCCTTAAGCCATACCCTGTGCACGTTAAAGAACACGCTGGATGGCCTTGACGGGGGGGATACCATCTGTCTCCCAACAGCTGTTCCAGTGGGTCCCCTCCCCCAACCTTCTCTGAGCCTTCAGGGTCCATGTGACGTGACCATTTAGCCCATGGTGTGCAAAAAAGTGCCGCTCAGAGGTAAAACAACCCAACTCAACTAATATTGGCTTTGGAAATAATTTTCTTTTTAATAATGTACGTTCACACACAAGTCCCACTAACTGTTCATGTGTCCCATGTTTACAGGATATCTTCTGTGATACCCTCTACTATTAAAATATATTTTGTTTGCAAAGCTCCAGATCTGCAACAATCTAAATGGGCAGGACATATAAGTGTCTTCACGGTTGCCGGAAAGAGATCTAGAATGCACGATGATGAATCCACGATGACAAACAAGGTGCTCTGTCATTGCTTTCTCTCTCTTCTTACTCGTACGTGCAAAAACCACAGACGTACAGTCGAAAGAGTATATTATCCTCCCTGCACAAAACGAAACACAAAGGCTACCGGGGTAATAAAACAATTACCCTGTCTCCTGTTACGTTTTCAAACCATGGCTTCAAATGCTATTCGTGTTAGGAAAATACGCAAAGTTTCCTGCTTTAGAAAATAAATATTATTTGTCAAAGTAATCGCTCCTTATGCATTAAAAATTATTTACCTGTTACGTTTCTCAAAAAATTTTAATATTGCAATAAAATTTCTTCGTAACGAGTCTGCGGAGAGAAACTTATCAATGATGAGAATATTTTTAGAAAAACAGAAACAGATAAACGATCTGCTTTTGTAACACACCCATTCAGGTGACGTAACGTTAAGAAATTCTCTGTGACGTCACTCTGCGCCATTTCCCTGTAGAAAGGGAGGAAAGCAATACATGGGGATCAAGATAACACATTTTCAGACGAGCGCAGAGTTTTGTTTACGCCCCCTACGGAAACAATGACGTATAAAGCAAAATTACACTGGGGAGTTTTGCGATGAGGTGTGCACTATAAATTTTATTACCCCCATAAAGACTCTTCGGGGGGGGGGCACTGAATCCACTTCCCAACTAGGGAGGGGGGGGAGTATGGACCCTTGCCTCCCCCGGTCCAGCCTTGAGTACACCGTGTTAGTATTTATTACGCATATTTTGTTAGAGGTTATTTTGCCGCTCTTTTGATAATGTAAACCATTAATTTT
This sequence comes from Ryuthela nishihirai, assembly GCA_038380435.1. Taxonomy (NCBI): domain Eukaryota; kingdom Metazoa; phylum Arthropoda; class Arachnida; order Araneae; family Heptathelidae; genus Ryuthela; species Ryuthela nishihirai. The sequence continues at coordinate 86,329,553 of JAWZYU010000017.1, read as the reverse complement.
TTTAATGATATTTCATTCAACTGAGTTCTTTTTTAATAAGTTTCTCACACTTTAAAACCTGCTTATTGTATTTACATACATTTAATTAAATATTCAACTATCATAGTTTTGAATCTGCTCATTTTCTCTAACCTTTTTTTATGTGTATATAAAAGACTGTGCCATCTATGCTACAAGTATATGAAGATTTGGGATGGAATATGCCCCTCAAAAATGACACATTTTTTGAACTTCTATCCAGAATTTTTTTCATCCTACGTTGTCTAGGTGATCGACTAAAATGTCGAACAAATTCATTAAAATACAATAACGAAGGAGCAATAAATATGAAGGTAAGTGGAATCCAGCCATGTTAGCTGATTGTTTATGGTTAATCATCTGACCAGAAACAATCAAAAGTTTATTTCTAGTGTTTGATTGATTTGATAGTGATAGTATTTGGTTGTTTCTCCGTACGTTCTACAAACAAATCAAAGCTATTTTCATAATCAGCGTTACAAATTCTGAAAGGAACATTTAGTTTCAGTAGGTAAACGGAAAAAAGAAGTAATTTATTGCTTAGTGTAATTGGAAGGAGAGCAAGTCAAATGACTGCATCGCACGATAAATTATTAAATTTATGTGGCGAAAACTCTAAAACTTTCCTAAAGAAAGGAAAATTATTATTCAAATTATGTGATAAATTACACTATATGTCTTACTAATTTAACCTTTCTCATTTTCCTTCAGTTATCCATTAAGTGAAGCATTAATCGTTTCTAATCAGTGACAACATAGCTACCTTCAGTTCTCCTAAGGAATATGCAGTTTGGAATTTTAAATTGCCGTTAAACGAGGTACAAAAAATAGGAAACATTTATTTGCAATAAGCATCGCATGGAGTAATTAAATTAAAATTGTTTAATAATCTGAACAGAGAAAATTCAGACATTCCTGTTGTCTTTCCAAGTCAGTGCTTTCAGTTTAGGCCCTTATGAACAAGAGGACAGCAAGGAAAAACTTGAAAATAATTGAAGACTGGAACAAAGTACGTCACCGTGGTTATGATCAGAGAGTACGTCAACTCGAAAATTTAATAATTCCTCGATGGATTTAATAAACTTCTGGATGAAAAGATTGCTTATTTGTCTGTCGCCAATGAACTTGCTGAAGCAACATGGAAATTTTCAGTCAGTCGGAACAAATATGGTACGACATCGATGAAACTTTTGATGCAAACTTAGGATTCGTCCTTGAAGCTTTTTGAAATAAGATTGAATTAATTGAATAAATTGGAAAGGCAAAGAATGCAATCGAAAAGCGATTAATTTAAAGTGGGAATTTAAAAAAAAAGCAATAACTGGTGAATATTGTTTTTCATTGTAGTTTGCATCGTAAATCAAATACTGGAAATTAACTTTTGATTGTTATTAGTTAATTTATTATCTGTTGAAACCTCTAATGATTACTACATTTTGCAATTAAGTCAAATTGAACTTGGACAGTGATCAAAAGTTATCTATTGTTCCCTCGGTCATTCTGTTGTGGTATCTTTGAATCAATGATTATACAGCCTCACTTCAGTTTTACCATTTTACATGCACTTGCATAAGAAGGCCTATGAATTCTATAAGCGGTTTTTAAGCTTCTTCCATTCCAGCCACGAAAAATAATTTTAGTCTCGTGTACAAATACGAGTTTCTATGATTGGGAAACAACGCATTAAATAAGAGATAAAAAGTAACTGTTATGTTTTTAGACTTAAGAAAGGCTTTCAAAATTATTCATCAGTGGTTTCCAAAGGGACCTTTTGGAAATTTATGGGGTCATATTTTTTATAAAATTTTATAAAGTAAAAATCATTTAATCTTCCTGAAGGGGACGTTAAAAAATAATTCTTGGCAAAAGGTAGCGTTCAGTTCAAAAATCCCTAAAATTTTTGTGAAACGCTAATACAGATCATTTTGCTTAAAAGTTTAGAAAACTAAAGAGTAACTGGCATCAGTTCATTTAACTGGCATCAATTCGAGAACAGAAAACTGATTAGCAGTAGAAGTGATATAAAATTTAGAGTTCCTGAAGGTTGATATATTAAAAACTTACAATTAAATCAAGTAAAATGTTACTTGGCGTTACTTGGCGTAATTACTGCACACGATATATTTATGTCAGAAATTAGACCTTCTGGTGGTAGAATTTGCTGATGAAGAACAGATATCCAGATGACTTACTAACAAAATATAATTCATGTTAATACCTTTATGGGGAGTCACAGAAACACGTTTTAAAAGTTAATTAGGAAGCTGCGCAATGGCCATTTAATCCTTGCTAGATTTGAAGAGATTTTCATTTGAATCTGCAATGAATAATTGGATAATTCTCTTTGAATTTATATTCATCAAATATCTGCTAGTTGCCGGATAATAAAATATTCCAGAGCATTATGTACCAATCAAAACAGTACATTCATGACAAATCTGCCATTTACAACACCTAAATGGATGTCAGCAAACGCATTCAAGCTTTCAAAAAGTCTCTCCAGAAGAAAATACTAAATACCTACTGTCCAAAGAAATTTTCTGCTCTTAGTAATCTCTAGTCCTAACATAGGTCACTAGCCATATGAAATTTGCCAGACTCTCTGGGCGACGGTGACTCAGTCGGTAGTGCGCCAGGCTCGTAGTCTGACGTTCCCAGATTCGAATCCCTGCTGTGTCAGCGTTGAGATTTGTCTCCGCAAAATTCCCCTCCCTGCCCACGGTCAGTAGGGGATGTCGATGGGCTCGAAAGGCCGTGGTCCGTTGGATGGGACGTTAAGCAGTGGCTCTGTGTGCGGGACAGTCATACCCTGTGCACGTTAAAGAGCTCGCTGGATGGCCTTGACGGAGACTACCATCTGTTTCCCAACAACTATTCAATGGGTCCTCCTCCAACCTTCTCTGAGCCTTCGGGGTCCTGACACACAATTGTCCGTCACAATTTTGTATGCACACAATTGCCATTTAGGCTATTGTGTGCAAAAAAAATGCCGCTTAGAGGTAAAACAACCCAACACAGTATCTCTACACTGAAATGCCAATTTATTAGGTACACAACCCCTCGGCACATAAATGGTTCATCCGAATATGTAATAAGTCACGGGACCACGGTGCGCACTGTAAATCAGGTAGACCAGCTCTTCGAGCATCAGTTAGAGTTGGACTGAGCGTCAGAATGGGCAAAACGAGCGACTTTGAACAGGACATGATAGTTAGAGCTAGGCGTGCCTGTTCTAGAATATCCCAAATAACTGCCCTCCTGTGCTTTTCAAGCACAACAGTTTCAAGAGTTTACCGAAAATGGTTTGTAAAATAAAAAAATACCAGTGATCAGCTATCACATGAAAAAAAAAAACAGTTTGTGTTTAGAGGGATCAAGGTAAACTGGAGAGAATCGTGCAAGTGAACAAACGGACCACAACAAGGCAAATCACAACAGAATTAAACATTAGTGTGTAGAAGATCATCTCCGAACACACCAGGTACTGTACCTTGTCACCAATGGTCTAAAACAGCAACCGACCATGTCGAGTGCCAATGCTGTCAGCAAAGAATACGAAAGCGCGTCTCCAACACTGGGCCATTGAAAAGCAGAAAAAGGTGGCTTGGTTGGACGAATCAAGGTTCCTTTTGAATCATGCTGATGGAAGGATCATAATGTGACGCGAGCAACATGAGACTATGTAGCCATCGTGTCTGGTGTTAACTAACAATACAGGCCGGTGATGGCGGTGTGAATGGTATGGGGAATGTTTTCCTGGCACACATTACACCCCCTGATACCCATCGATGGGCATATGAATACCATGGTGTATTTGAACATTGTTGCTGCCCAAGTTCATCCCTTCATGGTTGCAGTTTATCCTCACTCGGATGGATATATTCAGCATGATAATGTACCTGCTCATAAGGCACTTATCATCACTGAATGTCCCAAGAAAGGGGCGGGGGTGGCTCAGTCGGTAGCGCGCCAGGTTCGTAATCTGTAGTTCCCAGGTTCGAGTCCCAGCTGGGTCAGGGTTGAGATTTATCTCCGCAAAATTTCCCTGCCCTGCCCATGGTCAGTAGGGGACACCGATGGGCTTGAAAAGGCCGCAGTCCGTCGGATGGGACGTTAAGCCGTGGCCACGTGTGCGGGAGAGAGCCATACCCTGTCCACGTTAAAGAACACGCTGGATGGCCTTGACGGGAGGTTACCATCTGTCTCCCAACAGCTTTTCCAGTGGGTCCCCTCCCCCAACCTTCTCTGAGCCTTCGGGGTCCATGTGACCTGGCCATTTAGCCCATGGTGTGCAAAAAGGTGCTGCTCAGAGGTAAAACAATCCAATCCAATGTCCCAAGAACATTTCAACGAGTTTCCTTGCGTCATTGGCCTGCACAGTCCCCAGAGCATCTTTGGGATGAAGTTGTAAGGGCTGTAGACCGTCTAATTTGCAGCAATTGCGAGACACAGTCATTTCCGCATGGTACAACATTTCTGCGCAACGTATCCAGCATCTTGTAAGTTCCATTCACCGACGAATTCGGACTGTTGTGAAGGCCATAGGAAACGCAACACGCTATTAAGTAGATGTACTAATAAACTGGCATCTCAGTGTATATTACAGCATCCAAACATTTTACAGAAGGCAACCTATAGTTCTATTTTATGTTTTAAGCAAAACTTTTGAAAAATTTTTGCATTAAGACTTACAAATTAAAATAATTTTAATGAAACAAATTTAAATATTATTTATTCAGTCTACATTCTGACTTTCCTTCCTTACTTTCAGTTCTCCAAATGCTTTAACAATCTTCTTAAACTTAATTTTTCTGCTTATGAATTTTCTATAGATAAATAGGCTAGTCTTGATAGCCTTTCTTCGGTCACTTGTGAGATACTTTTCATCAATTTTAATTTGAAAATTAGCGTTCCGATGTTGCTACAGTTACCGGTAGCATTACAAAGTGCAAATTAACATCTGTAAAAGCTGACATATGAGAGTAGTTGTGAATAATCAATAAATTAGCCACTTTCCTTATAGTAGAAATCTTTGCTAATTTCCGGTTTCAATCTAGTCCTTAAACGATAGAAGTAAAGCATCAGATGAAGATGTCACATCGGATTTATATTCCTTTTCAGTTAGCTCTCCAGCTTCGTTTACGCCCCATCAATTACTCCTTAAAAAGATTTTGGATGCAGGGAGACGACGGTTTTAATACCATAAATGGCCTGTGGAAAGTAACTTTTCATTATCTCGTTTTTTAAGTCATTTTGTTCATTCTTAAGCCTATGGTATTCGAGAAGTCTGTAATCGTGATTTTAACACCAACATTAATGCCATGTTTTGTGAACTTTCAGTGAATTTATTAAAATTGTTCCTCCATTCCTACAAGCCTTTTATTGCAGTGGGAAGTAATTGGGAGAATTTTGGGAGGTCAACATTTAGAGATTGCAGAAATTTAGAGACCACATCTATTGTTTGCAAATTTTTGATAGTATTTCTAGGAGAAAATGTGAGAAAACATCTGCTTGTGTCTCTTCCTTAAATCCTATTTTCTGGACTCCACCTGCGCTACTTAATCGATCTTTGCTGTTTCTTTTCTGCAGCGGAAATGTAAAATTTCTTCTTTTTGTCTTGTGAATGTTTCCCCTGCTCTGAAAACTGACATCGAAAAAATATATTTGCTCTTATTGTTGTAAATTAAAAAAAAAACGTAAACTTTCATGTTTATATTTTTGAGGCTCTCTTAAGTTCATGGCACTGGTGCAATTGCACCACCTACACCACTGGATGACACGCCTCTGAAGTTGGTGAATTTATTTGAGATACAGAATAAACTTGCATGCAGATGATTTTTTTCTTTTTACAATAGAAAATCATGTCAGTGCATCAAAATATTCAAACAGATTTTAGAAAATTTTAAAATTGATTAAATTATAACTTTTTTTGTAAATAATTAAAAATGGATAACATATATTCGTCGGAAGTCGGTTTGAATAAACTGAGCTCTACTACATAAAACTATATGATAAATTGAGAAAATATTTTAAATAACTTAGTGCGCATGTCCTTTAACAGAAAGAGTGTCACATATTAAATGCTTAAATATTTATGTATATAGATGGATAATTTAAGTGGAATGATCAGATTAAGTACAATTAAAACGCACAATATTAAGATACTTTTTAAATATGTGTATCTTGTTTCACAAACAATTTGTGAGTCTATTTCAAGTTATGGAATAACTGTTTACTGAATTAAGGAATTAAAAAATTACAATTTGTTATAGCAAACAGCTATTATTCCAATACAAGAGTGTAATCAGTTAAAACTTTAACAAATAGACCTAATTATCTAAATTTATTACTTTATCAAAATCTCTATAATTACATATTAATTTCAAATAACGTTTTTGATAATACGTAGAAAAACAAAAGACATCTTAAAAACATGATTTCAAAACATGAATTATTACAAATATCCTAAAATCTGGAACAAATGCCGAAAATGTACAAATGGGCATAAACTTTCTTAAGCTTTTAACATGCTTTCAAGAGAAATATAAAACGTTGATAGTTATAAAAAGTTACAGAAAAGAAATGAGCAGAACACTTGAGATTGGGGAGGTATGAAACAACTATAAAAAAAAGTAATTATCTGTAATACCTAGATAAAAAGTAATAAATCGTAATTGATAATAGGCTGATTTTCAAGTATGTATTAACTGAATGTTATATTTGATTATAAATTATATTGTGGTATATTTTATAGACAAATTATGATTATCCAAACTCCTGCACATAAGTTTTTTCTAAATATTCTGATTAAAATTTGCAAGTGTGTAAATTTCTTTAATAAAGAAAAATTATCTTAAAGAAAAGAAACTATTTCAGAACAGAAACATTTTTTAAAAACATAAATAATTTTTCAAAAGAATTTCAGAAAAGAAGATAAGAATATTCTTCTTAACTGTATGAAACATCAATATCATCATTTGGCTAGTGGTTGGTTTAGTCGGTAGCATGGAGGGTGTGTATCTGCAGGTCGCAGGTTCGAGTCCCAGCTCTATCAGTATTGAGATCTCTCTTCGTTAAACCTTGCCCTGCCCTCGTTGAGAAAAGGGACACATTTCAGCTGGTAAAAGATGTCGTCAATCGGATGGGACGTTAAGCCGTGATTCTGTTTACAGTCAGGGGGCGGGGGTGGCTCAGTCGGTAGCGCGCCAGGCTCGTAATCTGTAGTTCCCAGGTTCGAGTCCCAGTTGGGTCAGCGTTGAGATTTATCTCCGCAAAATTCCCCGCCTTGCCCACGGTCAGTAGGGGACACCGATGGGCTTGGAAAGGCCGCCGTCCGTCGGATGGGACGTTAAGCCGTTGCCCCGTGTGCGGGAGAGCCATACCCTGTGCACGTTAAAGAACACGCTGGATGGCCTTGACAGGAGGCTACCATCTGTATCCCAACAGCTGTTCCAGTGGGTCCCCTCCCCCAACCTTCTCTGAGCCTTCGGGTCCATGTGACCTGGCCATTTAGTCCATGGTGTGCAAAAAAGTGCCGCTCAGAGGTAAAACAACACAACACAACTGTTTACAGTCATCTCCTGAGTGTAATGTTATGCATTATTTGGGAAGGCGATTTTGGTAGTTTCTCAACCTTGTGCACATTAAAGAACACGCTGCTGGATTGACCGAAGGCTACCATCCGTCTCCTAACATCTCCCAGTGGATCCACTTCCCCAACCTTCTTTGAGCCCTGGGGTCTTTGTGACCTGGCCATTTAGCCTATTGTATGGCTGTTTGTGTCGTTTTTCTGCTGAGGGCCTGCCATCCTCTCAGACCTTCTACTATGGCATATAAACTGACAGGCTCCTGTCAGACCTCTGTGGCAAGCAGCTGCTTGAGGGGGTATTTATTTTATTTTTATTTATGCAGATGCAAAACAACCCAGAACAACAATAACTATCATCGTCACTGCTTTTATCATCACCAAAGCGTGATAAATTTCTGCTTAACATCTTTCACTGTAAACAAAATGGGATGGATACTTTCTGACGCAGCAGGGTCATGGTAAGCAGTAAGAAAATGTTCTTTAGCCGTCGACAATTGTCAATAATTCATCTCGCCCGTTTCATTTAAATCTGTTCAATGGTTCGTAATATAGGACAAACAGACAAGGAGGTTTACTATATTCATCAATGTTAGTTCATCTTAAGAATCCTATTGAAAGTTCAGAGAAGCGATAAATATTTCATCAGATATCAGTTCTTCAGTTGTTGTTCAAGACATTGCTAAGTAAGGACATAGAAGTACAAAAGGAATGACTAAATATTCTCTGATTAGATTGTTAATTTCAATTTAATTAATTCTTGCAATACTTACTGCAAATAAACGCTTTCTAATTTTATGTATCGTTTTACTAAAATTAAAAATTTAAGCTGCATATTCCTGAGGGGATCTGAGGATCTGTGTCCATTGTTCAGGAGATTATAATGCGCACTTTTGGATATGTTTTGGATGTGTGTAAATTGTGTTCGTCGTCGAATGATATCTCAGGAAATATTCCTCACTGCACATTTTTCTTGAGATGCTGATCGTCTGTCTTCTCTTTTATTTTATCAATTTGTCTTTTGCTTTTTACGTCGTTATTTCAAAAGTGTCTGAGATGAGATGCATTGATCTCTACTTTTTGTGTTTCTACTTGCCAATTTTTTTTGGTGTAGTGATAATTGTACAAAAAGGTCAGTTCTCTCGCCAATGGTTGTTTTTTGTCCAGGTGTTCGGGAATGCTAACATGACGTCAGCTATTGTAGAAATGGATGTTTACACTGAATCCTACTGGAAGGGAAGAGAAGGGATAAAAGTTTCATCAGGGATGGATTTAGGATTGTGTCAATAGCTGCCATTGCATTGGAATCATTTCACTACATTGTCCACTGTGCCACTTAGTGAGTGAAAACGTCGTTGAAGAAATAAAAGTTTGCAATGTTAGTATTCGATGTTTGTAGTTGAATGTATTCCAGTGGTGTTAGACACGTGATAAAACATGAGTTATGTGGGGAAGCGGATATAACAGTTCAATATTGAGATTTTCAGCGAAGTTTCTACACTTCAGAGTACACTATGAGAGAGGGTCGTCTTATACGAAATCTCAAACCGGTGTACCTGCTTTGAAATCCAAAAGAGTTGTCTTTGTATAATTCTATTTTAGCACCATATAATTTTTTTGTTTGTTTTTCGATTTGCGACATATAGGACGGAGAAGAATCCTAGAAGCTACTCCTAGCTTTCACAGGCCTCCTCATACAAGGATATGCCCTACTAAGATCGAAGTCACAGCTACAGGCCTCCTCATACAAGGACATGCCCTACTAAGATCGAAGTCACAGCTGACAACTCCCTGAGTTAGAATCAACACAGAACGCATAGTTTGCCTTGCTGGAACGATCTCTAGCTCTCTAACCATTATGCCAGTTAAGGTTGAAATCTTAAAAAAATTAATTTTATATCCGACACCAAAAATATAAATTAACAAAACTATATAATCTTATATTTATAGAATATCATTTTAATATATCCTGTCAGGTGAAATATTTTAGTAATTGGGAAACCCTGCTCATCTTATTCTCAGATCCTTCCCCCACCCCCTCCCAAATTAAAAATACTTGTGTGTTAAGTGTGGAAGTATTTTTAATTTGGGAGGGGGTGGGGGAAGGATCTGAGAATAAGATGAGCAGAGTTTCCCAATTACTAAAATATTTCACCTGACAGGATATATTAAAATGATATTCTATATGATATAAGATTATATAGTTTTGTTAATTTATATTTTTGGTGTCGGATATAAAAGTAATTTTTCAGCCTGTCACTTCGGCCCCTATTTGACTTTCAATACGATACAGAATCTGAAAATTCCTCTTATTTCTGAGATCTACTGCCTGAAATACCCCCATTCGTCAAATTTAGTTCTCCAACACCGGTATATTGAAACTTGACCTTTGATTCAGCATTATTTCTCAGATCTATGACTCGAATACCCCCAGCACCAATTTTCAGCCCTCTAACAACAGAATATTTATATTTAACCTTTAACCTCGAAGGACCCATCGCATCCAAATTCTGTAGCATTTCTGAGATGTACGACTCAAAATACCTCCAGGATACAATTTTTAGCACTCTAGCACTGATAAATATAAATTCACCTTTGGCCTCGAAAGACCATCCGGATTCGAAATTTCGCAACGTTTCCAACATCTACAACCAAAAGCACTCTCATACATCAATTTTCACGTTTCTACCACTCGCAGATCATGGTTTGACCTCTCATCATCATCATCATCATCATCATCATCATCATCATCATCATCATCATCATCATCATCATCATCATCATCATCATCATCATCATCTTCAAGCAGCCATGGGCTAAGGAGGTCCAACCAGACCGTGCAATTTAGTTCTCCAAGCAAGTCTATCCTGAGCTACATCTACTGCATCCGGCCACTGCACACCAATTCTAACAAGGTCCTGTTTGACATTGTCTGCCCACCGCATCCTAGGTCTCCCATCCTGACCTCTACGTGACGTCTATTTGACCTTGAATGACACATCGTAAGTTCGGATTTTTCCCGAGATCAACGACCCAGATTACCCTTAAGTAAAAATTTGCTCTGCTATTTTTGCATCAGAGTTAGAATTAGCTCTCAGTTGTCAGGCAATCACTCACAACCGTACGTGTATATTAAAGATAATTTATTGCAGACAAGTTAATTCTTGTCCATTTGTCAGCTTTCTTCTTCAGTTATTGTGTGGGACTTTCTTCAAACTAAAAATATCGCAAACTGTACACTTATTCCGTATTACATAAATGGAGACAGTTATTGCTCCACAAAGCACCTTACAGTTGATTTATGACGTGTGATATTGAAAAATTAAAGTTGTTGTTTGATTCTTAATGCAGGATATTGCAGAATATGCTTAGCAGGAATTTCAATGCCTAACAGATCATGTTATTACTCTTATTACTAGAAAAAGATTTACAATTTCCAGCCACTCTCTACTGCAGTTTACTTTATTTTTCTCCAAAGTAATTTCGGCATCTGTTTATTTTTTTTTTCATTTATTAAATCTGAGAAGGTGTCATGACAAACAGAAAAATCCGTGAATTCTTTTGACGTTGGCAGCTGCAATTTTCGTAATTCGTTTCAGTCACGAATGATATATAGTTGGTCTTCTGCCGTAACGTGAATTAAATTCTGCATTGATGTGTTGCAGCATCAGTTCAAATGTCAAAAGAATCATCTTACATTGTGTGATGTATTATTTATGATTGGTTGCATAGAGTGCGTCTGGCGAAGATGAAGAAGAGATGGAAGCATATGGAGTTCCAAGAAAAAAAAAGATCTTGTCTCATTTGCAGAGTGCAAATGGAATTCTAAATAAAAGCGTGCGTCTTTTGATTGAGCTTGAGATGCAGCGGAAAGTTTTTTTCTTTCCGAACAGAAGAAAATTCAATTCTTCTGCCAAATGAGTGTCTGCAATTTGCTTAACTGTTTCCTTGCGTAGCTTTCTTTATTACGATACTATGGCAACAAGGATTACTTAGACGGATTATCATCGGTATCTTTAAAATCGATCCTTTGACTCTGAATGGATGTAAAAAAACAAGGCTTGGAATAAATGCTGCTTGCTTTCAAATTTCGTTATGAGCGTAAAACTGAAAAGAGATTTAAGTAAGTCTGCGGAATTTGAAAATTCCTGTTTTAAAATGGTCATTGGAAGATTCGTTCCTCTGAATGTTCTTTTTTTCCTCTGAATAAAGAGATTTTGGTTTGATTAAGAACAAGTGTCATCATAAATTAGTCATCATAATAAAACAAGTGTCATCATAAATTAGTCATCATAATAAAACAAGTGTCATCATAAATTAGAGACCGCAGAATATCAGATTTCAATTTTTATATTAACTTTTAACAAAAAACACTTTTCTGTCATTACCTATTTTCGAATAATTGGGTAAATTTCATTGCTTGTTTACTTGGACGGGTAATATGCATTTAAAACATTGAAAAAACTAGCTTTAACTTCAAACAGCAAGAAAAAAAATCAGAATACAAAATAGCTACGAATATAAAACTATAAAACAATATTCAGAAAATGACAAAATAACATTGTAAGCTTTCATAAATTCAGTATGATTGTGATTACTCGCATCGCGGTTTATCTGCGGTGAATTTTTTAAAAAAGTACGTTTTATGAATATACATTGTTTACCATATTTTTTGCGCATTTGTGACTGCTCAAAATTTATTTAATAAAGAGTTTCAGTTGAACACATTTCCGGACTAGTCATTTCCGGACTAGTTTCAGTTGAACACATTTCCGGAAGCTAAACCGGTTAATTGCAAATTAATGTATTTCGACTCTTACTGTCCGAATATCTCAGAACCCTGCATTTTGTATTTTTTAAAGTACATTGATTTGAAATTTTGCACAATAATCTCTCCTCAACGGTGGTTTTGAATATCCACGATTAATAGATGATATGCTGCAGGGGTTCCCGACACTTTGCGATATCACGTCCCTTTTGAATTTTGAGCAACCTCACGCCACCTCACCTTTTATTTATCATCATTTTATTGCATTACATTTTATTGTATACAATTTATTGTACTTCAACTCCCCTGCTAACAACAATTTCAAAAATCGTATTCTCGCTCCCCACACCTCTTTATCTGAGTATTTATATTTCCAGAATTCAAACGTTTTCTATAATAGTACAAAAGAAATAGAAGTGTTTAGTACCTCAGTAATTTTCTAATTGACTATTATCCGAAAACTCTTAATCGGGATTACTACTTAACACAGAGAGAAAACAGATAAGTCCATTTGTTTTAAATAGTTGTATATCACTTCGGATATTTTTTTCTTTTTATGTTTGTAATTTGAATATGTTCTGTATCTCTTTTGTTAAGTATGCACATCGGGGGATACTAAGGAATAGACCCTAGAAAGAGCAATGTAATAAGGACTCGTAAAAGTTACCGAGTCTCTCACCCATGTATTGACACATGATATTATAATGTTTTATATATATTCAATATATTGACACATGATATTATAATGTTTTCAATACATGATATTATAATGATTCAAATATTAAAATGTTTCACATATCTCACTCATCGCGCAATTTGCTAAAAAATTACATATTTTCCAATTTTAAAATAAAACTCAAGGAAAGTATTTGTACGAATAATATAATATGAATATGATACTTTAATAATATATATATAAATATGCAATAATACTCATCAAAATGTACTGCATAATAAAGGATATTCTAAAAATTTATTCAGAAATGTTTCATCATTGAAGATTTTTTTTTAAGTTAAATGTTTGAGCTTCTCATGGCATCAAAGAGATTATATATTACAATATCGCCTTGCACTGAACACTTAGGAATAAACCAAAAAAAATAACAATCGATCAATCAATTTATTTTCAGATAAAATAGTGTCAAGAAACACTTTTACATTTAAATTTGACAGTTGGAAGAAAACTACCAACAAGAGTTACAAAATCGCCTGTGGATAAAAAATATACATATTGTGTACAAGCCACAAAAGTGTTTTATGAAGTGCTATTACTCTATTGAGTAATCTAGTTGCAATCTAAAACATCATCATTATCATCATCTTCAAGCAACCATGAGCTACGGAGATCCAACCAGACTGTGCAATTTAGTTCTCCAAGCATATCTGTCCTGAGCTACATCTGTTCCATCTGGCCATTGCACACCAATTCTAACATGGTCCTGTTTGACATTGTCTGCCCACCGCATCCAAGGCCTCCCCTTCTTTCTGAGGCCTTTTGGCACACTGTTCGGCAATCTATAATTATCCGTACGGGTAACATGGCCAAAACAACGGAGTCTCTCTATGCACAATATGCTACTTAAAGGAGGTTGCCGACTCCTTTGCCAAACCTCATCATTACTTACAATGTTGAACCATCTAATGCCCAAGATACTGCGTAAGCATCTAGAACAGGCATGGCCAACATACGGCCCGCGGGCCGGATCCGGCCCGCGTAATGAATTTATGTGGCCAGCGAACAATTTTTCAATATTAGCATTTAACTTCTAGTAATTAATCGAATGAATTCTCGATACTTCTATAATTTTTTAAAAAGATTCCGTTATAAAGAATTAAAACTTTTATACTCATCTGTACTCGATATGATCTGTTTGATGATTGAATCATTTACATTTGGAGGCCGTGTTAAGAATAGCTAATACAAGTATAGAACCAGATATTAAAAAAATAATAAGCGATGCAAACCGCCTCAACACGTCGCATTAGTTATTATGTTAATTTGTTGTATTGATTTACTTACAATTATTCATAAACAAATTTCATAATAAAATTTTGTTTACTTAAAGAAATAAGTGTTTTGCTTAACATTTTTCAATTTTAATATTTCGTCCGGCCCGTGAAAATATTTTTTTTTCCAATCCGGCCCGGGGGCAAAAACAGTTGGCCATGCCTGATCTAGAATCAAAGACATCTAGTTTCATGTTATTTTCTTTTCAAAGGTTCCACGTTTCACTACCATAACTAACCTTAGAAAGAACCAAACTATTATTCATTCAAATTTTAGTCTTTAAGTGTACACGCCTATTTCTCCACACTCTCCATAGATTCCTAAAAGTCCCAGAGGCAATCCCTATCCACCTGTTAATCTCATGCCGCACATCACCAGTATCTGTTACGTAGCTCCCAAGGTAATTAAACTGTGACACCTACTCAAGACTGCAACCAATCAGATTAACTGAATCACAACCTGCCTGACCAATTTTCATCACTTTAGTTTTCTCTCTGTTTATAACCAAACCTACTCTACTACCAGTCTCATCAACAGTTCGAATGAAAGACTTCATGTCATCAACATCATTTGCCGAAAGGGCTAAATCATCAGCATAATCTAAATCAGACATTCTCTATCTCCAGACAATCTCTAAATCATTCATTCTTATCTCCAGACAATTAAAGGCCAATATCTTTCTCTTGCAGTGAATAATCGCATAACGTAATCAATAACCAAGATAAAGAGAAAAGGAGACAAAATGCACCCATGTCGAAAACCAGAAGCAATGCTAAAATTATTGCTACAAGCCTTACCAACTCTCACACACGACTCAGTGTTATTATAGAGAGCGTTCATTATGTTAACTAACTTGTCTAGTATGCTATACGACCTCACGATCAACCACAGATTATGACGATTAACAGAGTCGAAAACCTTTTTAAAATCAACAAAGCTTGCAACTACAGGTTTCTGAAACTCTAAACATTTCTCAAGAATCTGCTTCAGTGAAAATGTCTGATCTACACATCTCCTACCAATTCGAAATCCACGCAACGGCAATTCTCATCACGCAATCACGCATCATGCAATCACGCATCACGCAATTGCTTGTCAACCCGATTCTTGATTCTATAAGCTCAATCAAGCAAAGAACTTTACCTGGAACAGAAAGTAGGCTGATACCCCTATAGTTATCACAAGAACTGCGATCACCATTTTTTAAAAATAGGGATAATAATAGCTCTGGTAAATTCTTTAGGAACCACGCCTTTATCGTAAAAGATATTCAGAATTTCAGTCATCCAAGTGGTAACCGAAACATTTCCAGCTCTAAGCATTTCCGTAGTAATTTCATCTACCCCTGGGGATTTATAAAGTTTAAGTTTAGAAATAGCCAAAATAACTTCAGATTGTGTTATAGGGCCAACATTAAAGCCACCATTGCATCTGTCATCATTAAAAGCAATGGGAGTAGAACTAACCACATTGTTCAGAACATCACTGAAATGCTCAGCCCACCTAACCATGACAGAATCCTCCCCTTCTATAACCTAACCTTGTTTATCCTTCAATCCTTGTATACCTGTCGGTTTTCTACCACACAAAACATTAACTATCTGGTATAGCTCTCTGCTGTTGTGCTGTCTAACTGCTTCCTCGGCTTTGTCAGCCAAACCATCAAGCCAAAGATTCTTATCAGCAGCTAACTGATCTTTTACACGTTTATTAAGTTTTCTGTAATGCTTTCTATTAGGACTAGTAGGGTATTGATTAAGGACATTCCTGCAGTTCTTTCTTTCCGAAATAAGCTCAAGTGCCTTATCACTCAGATAATTCTGTCTCTTCTGCTCCTTTTTTCCTAAAAGAGTACTGTTAGTGTCCAAAAAAGCCTGTTTAAAATGATCCCATTCTTCCTCAATTTCAGTAGTAAGCATACCATGACTGTCATAATGACTAAGTAACCTATCATGGTAAGCTTTGGCTATAACAGGATCTTTAAGAGATTTCTTAGGTTTAAGTGGGAAGATACTTTTAAAAAGGTAATAGTCACATCCAATTTAACTAGCCCATTTGCTGTTAATTAATATGTAGTCAATCATATTCTTATGCAGCCCATCAGGTGAAACCCATGTGTATTTATGTATGTCGCGGTGTTTGTAATAAGTGTCAGTTATTCTGAATCCATTGAGTTTACTTACCTGCAGAAGACGTTGCCCATTGCAACTCCCAATACCAAAAGGGCCTATCACCCCATCCAAAAGGTGAGCCTCAATACCAGTTTTGTCATTGAAGTCACCTAGAACAAGGGTAATATCTCCTTTCTTGACAGAATTCAAAATATCCTGAAGTTGTTTGTAATACGTATCCTTCTCATCCTCATCAGCATCATTAGTGGGGGCATAACAGCAGATAACATTCGAGTCTTTAATGCTTGTCTGAAATTTTGCTGTAACAAACCTTTCATTAATGCACTCCTATTCCTAGAAGTGCATCACTAGCGTGTGTGCTGAGAAGCAACTTCTTCTTCTTCTACGTTACGCATATTGGGTGGTCCTTACTCAGGCTTACCCATTTTAATTATGAACAATCAAATAAAAACAAGATTTTTTTTCAATATCATTTTTTCTCTATTTTTCCTTTTGTTATATTTTTTTTATATTCTTTTTTGTAAATTTTTTTTCTTATTATTTTGAAATTAACTCATATTTTTTTTATAATATCTTTTGATAGTTTCTCACTTTTTTTTTATAATATTTTTTGATATTTTCTCACTTTTTTTATAATTTATTCCATTTATCTGTTTTTTAATGAATTCAAGTAAGAGTCTATAAAATTTTTTATCTTTGTAGAATGTTTAGGGAAATCAAGAATAGTTTCGACATTAAAATCTGTAATTCCAATATTTTTTAATTCTTTAAAAATATCATTTCGTTCAGTATTATATTTTTCACAATTCAAGAGAAAATGAGATGTATTCTCAATTAAATTGCATTTTGAACAGTTTGGATTATTAATTAATTTTAGAAAAAATTTTGATTTGATTAGAAGTATGGTATCAGTTCTTAATCTTAATATAGTCTTAATTTCTTGCCTATTAAATGGTAAGTTTTGGAAATAATTTATTTTATTAGATAAATTTGATCTAAAATTAGATTAGATTTTGATATAAAGTGATTAAAGTATTTTGGGAGGATCCCTCTTTTTTAAAAGCAAAAATTTTGAATATGTTTAATACTTTAGAACCATTATGGAATGCTTGATCTAGGTGTTTTTTCCAAGTTAATCTTGAATCTAGATAAAATCCTAATAGTTTACAATTTGTAACCTGTGAGATTGTATTAGAATTAATTTTTAAAGTAAATTTTGGAAAATAAGATTTATATTTTGAAAAATGAATGCAGTATGTTTTATTTATATTAATGGATAAATTCCATTTATCACAATGTTTAATAATTTTATTAATTTGTTCTTGAGTATTTTGTTGGATGTTATATTCGTTTTTTTCTGAGATCCAAAAAGTGAAATCATCCGCATAAGTTGTAAAGGTGAAGTCTCTGCCAAAAATACTTTTTATATCTGCTAAATATATATTAAATAATATGGGTGAAAGGGTTGATCCCTGAGCTAGCCCCTGTGTGACTTTATAAGGTTGTGAAAGAGTTGAGTTTAGTTTTACTTTTAAAATTCTATTATGTAAATATTTAGATAAAAATTGTATTAAATTATGATCTATTTTAGCTTTACTTAATTTTAGCATTAAATAATCAATTGATACAGAGTCAAAAGCCTGAGACAGATCTATTGAGACTGCAAACAGAGTTTGTTTCTTTTTGTTAGCTTTATATATATCAGATAATAATAATGAAATACTTTCTTTTGCCGATCTAAATTTTCTAAAACCAAAAAAATTGTATGGTAGAATTTTGTTTGCTTCAGTTTGCCAGTCTAATCTTTTAAACAAAATTTTTTCAAATAATTTTAGTGTGTTAGAAAGCAATGATATTGACCGATAAGAGTTTATTTCTGTTGGTATTTCATTTGGCTTTTGAATGAAAATTATTAAGATTTCTTCCCATACGGGAGGTATTTCATGTGTAATCCAAATGTGGTTGAAAATTTCTAATAATTTTTCTCTCCAATGCATAGGAAGATTTTTTTAAAATTTATTACATATAAGGTCAGCTCCTGGAGCAGACTTAAGATTAAGTTTGTGAATGGCGTTATTAAGTTCTGTGATAGTGAAAGATTTATTTGCTTCAGAATTTATTAATTTTAAGTGATTTAATTGAATTTTTAATTCAGATCTTTGTCTTGTATTCAGACAAGGAGCTGGATGTGTAATTTTAAGGTTTTTTGCAAAACTTTTCAGCAGTTTGTGCCATGGTAAGATTATGTTTAATGGTATATTGGGCTACAGGACAGTTTTGTTTTGGTTCATTGTTAATACTTTTAAAAATTTTCCATATATTTAATCCTGTTGATGTAGTTGTTAATTGTGATGTGAATTATCTCCAATCTTGTCTAAATGATTCCTTTAATTTTTTCCTAACTTCTGCTTTTATTTTTTTTAAAATGATTAATGTCTTGAAAATCTTTTGTTCTTTTGGCTTTGTTTTCAAATTTTTTACGAATGGCTATGAGTCTGTCCATATACCAATAGTTACGTTTTAATTTTGGAATTTTATTAATTATGGTCTTAAATGCAGATTCAGTTTTTTCATTAATGAGGCCAAAAAATTCATTATAATTTGTGTTATTAGGAGGTAAATTTTGATTTAAGATATTATTAAATTTATTCCAATCATTTAAAAATATTTTATTTCGAAATTTTATATATAATTGAGATGTTAATAGAATAGGATGATGGTCACTGCCTCTAGTATCTGTTAGCAGTGACCATTTAAATTTATTAAAAATTTCAGGAGAAATAAAAGTGAGGTCTATTATAGATCTATTATTTGCAGGGTTTTCATGTATTGTTTCTTTGTTATTGAGTAATATGAAATTAGATTTAGTAATAAATTTACATAAATGTGTGCCCGCTGGATCTGTTTTATAGGAGTGCCAGAGGGCATGATGTGAGTTAAAGTCTCCTATTATGATTAAAGGATTATCAAGCTGTGCAATTATATTATTATAAATTTTTTCATTGATTACAATGCCAGGATTATAAATATTTAGAATAGTAACAGTAAATTCATTAATTAATATTTTTAGTGCTATTATTTCTAGACCATCTAAATCAAAGTTTATTTTAATGATATAATGCTTAATATTTTTTGTACTAAAAATCCCACACCGGTACAGCTGTGTGGAGAAAAATAAAAATAAGAGAGGAAATTGGGTTTTTTAATGTGTCTTCTAGTCTTGATTTCCTGAAGAGCAAATATATTCACCTTCAGATACTTTGACATCATAATAAGTTCTTCTTTTTTTTGATATAATTCCCCTGCAATTCCATTGCAGGAGAATTAGATTTTTATGTTTTATATTGTAATAGGATGTCCATTATGAGCACATAAACATCATCCGTAGGACAGATGAATTTTAGAATGTGCAAAACTAAGTCAATTAGTAGATTGGTGGTTACATTTTCCTCCTTTAATTGTCTGGCTATCGCGTTGGGCGATAGCGTATGCTTTATTTTTTTTTTGTTTGTGCGCTTTTAGATATTAATTGTTTCTTAGTAACATTAGCATATGAAAGTTCATTTGGAGGATTATTAGTTGCTTGTACCTGATTCCTTTCTAAGATAGTGGTTTCTTTAGATGTAGAAGGTTGTGAAAGTAAGGTGTCATTTTCATTAACGCTGACTTTTTTTCTTTCCTCGGCTTGCATATTTTTTTGTGCTTGAACAAAAGAGTCCATTCCGTGAAGACGTTGAGTATTATATCTATTTGCAGGAAATCCTTGATCAATAAGATCGTCCTCAAGATGTGGTAAGTAATGTGAGTCATAATCATGATATTTTCCAGGAAAAAAAGTTGGTAGAAGCAATTGGATTGAAATTGCGTAAGTAGCGGACCTGGGAGGGAGCTGTCTTATCGCGGATCTGGTTGAGCTCCCTTTTGGCTATACTGAAAGCGCTCGTCCAGCTACACTGTTGAAAGTATTGAATTTTAAATGCTTTACAGGCGATTTTTTTAGTTTGGCATCCATAATACGTTGCGGGGTGGTTTCCTCTGCAATTCGGGCATACAAATTCCGTGTTTTCGCATATTTTATAGCTGTGTGAACCGCTGCATCGCTTACATCTAACTCTACTGCGGCAACTGGATGCAGTATGGCCCCAGCGCCAGCAGTTACCACATATTGCAGGGGATCCAAAATACTCACGCCTTGGAGATTCTTTTTATCTTCCCTCCTCGAAAAGAGAAATTTATGATTATTTTTAAGAATCTGGCGTTTATCTGTCCATCTGGTCTCTTGCACGCCAAGAATATCTAAATTATAACGGTATAATTCTTGTGTGAGGACATCAAGAGAAAAGTTCTGTGCAGAGTCCCTCACATTTCAACTAGCTAAGGAGAGAAGATAGTTAGTGGGATGTTTAAAGAAATTCTGTTTATTGAGAGAGGGAATGCCGACAATATCAAACAGCTCCCTAATCGCAGACATGGGGCAAAGACCCGTTCCCCCACTACTAAAGGCTAAAGCCATCTACACTGGAAGACTTCCTCCAAAGTAGAATTTCGCAATGCCCGTAGGAGCAAGAGTTCAGGTGTCTGCAAATGAACTCTGCTTAGGATTATCCACCAGCTGATAAACACATCCTGTGTATCTATTCACTTGGGGCTGTCAACCCACAAACAAACAGAAAACACAGCGGAAGATTTTTCCCTCCATATAAGCCCACCAGTGCAGCATATTCAGAATCCATAATCATACTCAGAGCCTTAATCCAGTCCAATCCGGTAAGTTTATATGATCAGCACCTGGACCCTGTGTGGTTAACCATTCCTCAGCAGGTAGAAAAAAAAATAGAAGTAGCCATAGATCAGTATGCCACCCTAATCTGGTAGCCCTCCCCTTCCGTCTCCTTTCACAATAGAGTATCTCTTTTGAAAGGTGCTAACGGCCTGCACCACGAGAAGGCGGGGGCGAACATTAGGCACTAGGCCTCGCTTGTTCTTTGCATCATCACAGGGGATTGGTACATATGTAACATAAGAAATAGAAATATATACAATAGTGGTCACAGTATTACTTCTTTATCTTGTATATTATGCAATAAAGTTCTCAGTTTTTACCAGTGGTGAAAGTAAATTTTATTTCCTACCGGTACACTTGAAAGAGAAGCTATGCGTGAAAAATCACGCACAGGCAGTTTACTGCACTGAAGGCATCTTACAGGGGTAATAAAATGGCTTGTCTGGTGGCGAAAGTACACTTTCCCAGTATTTTCCTTCTTTCCTTAGGTTTTTTGCAAATAAATAAAAATAAATAAATAAATACCCCCTCAAGCAGCTGCTTGCCACAGAGGTTTGACAGGAGCCTGTCAGTTTATATGTCACAGTAGGAGATCTGAGAGGATGGCAGGACCTCAGCAGAAAAACGACACACACATCCATGCCTAATCCGGGGCTCGAACCCAGGTCCTTTAGATCAGTAGCCAAGCGTGCTAGCCACTCGGCCACGGGACGGCTTTTTGCAAATACACTGGCGGAAACACTGGCAGAAATTGAAAAAAGAATACCCAGAAGGAATTCCTTTACGAACGTCATATTAGGATACGTTAATAGTTAAGAGCAGCAGAAACCGTGATACAAGTTTGTTTGTTTTTTAATTTGCGACATATAGGACAGAGAAGAATCCTAGAAGCTACTCCTAGCTTTTACAGGCCTTCTCATACAAGGACATGCCCTGCTAAGACCGAAGTCACTGCTGACCACTGCCTTAGTTAGAGCTAACACAACACACAAAGTTTGCCTTGCTGGAACAATCGCTAGCTGCCTAACCCCTATGCCAGTAATGGCCGACCTCACCTTCTCGTGGTGCAGGCCGTTAGCACCTTTCAAAAGAGATACTCTCTTGTTAAAGGGGACGGAAGGGGAGGTCTGCCAGATTGACAGTCATTGGATGAAATAATGACGTCACTGAGGACGACAACATGCAAATGTATACAGAGCGTATTTAGGGACTAGAGCGTGAAGAAAAACTCTATTGGTCTTGTGTCGTGTATTTCACTGCTCTTTGAAGAAGCTACCATGCCTGTACAACGCAGGCGCGCAACATTTATTTAGTTAGCATAGTTTGAGCGAGGTTGTATAGTGGGTCTTCGGGAAGCAGTTTGGTCTTTTCGTCCAATTGCACACTGGATGGGAAGAGAGGTATTGGCAGTAGTACGATGGTGGCGTCGATGGTCAGAAGAGCATTCGCACACTCGCAGATGTGGTTCAGGGGCAACACAGAGTTATGGACACACGAGAGGATCGGCATATAAAGAGGGCAGCAGTGGCAGAGCGGAAGACTGCAGCATCACAAATTCGATCCTCTGTCGTATCCAGGGTGTCTACAAGAACGATACGCAATCGTCTTTTGGAGGCAGGACTATAGGCACGTGTGCTGCTGGTATGGTTACCACTGTTACTTCGTCACTACCGAGCGCATTTGCAGTGGTGTCAAGAACGAGTGGCAGTCTGTGGCAATTTAAGTCAACAAGATCTCAGGAAGGTTTTACGTTAGGACAGCCCTCTGTTCCTAAGCTATAAATTGTTGAATTAGACAAGTTTGTGCAAAATCATGTATATCTGTGTAAAGTGTGTAATAAATCATGAACACGTAGTAGTAAATTGAAAATAATGCAAATTCAAATTTGACTGAAATTTACTATTTAAATTTAGCAAATGCTGTTACATACTAAAATAAATTTTAAGCTGCTAACGATGTCTTTAGAGCGCGGATGGCTCAGTCGGTAGCGCACGAGGCTCGTAACCTGCAGGTCCCAGCTGGGCCAGCGTTGAGATTTATCTCCGTAAAACTCCCTGCTCACGGTCAGTAGGAGTCACCGATAGGCTTGGAAAGGCGGCAGTCCATCGGATGGGACGTTAAACCATGGCCCCGTGTGCAATAGAGCAATACCCTGTTCACGTTAAAGAACACACTGGATGGCCTTGACGTGAGGCTACCACTTGTCTCCTAATAGCTGTCCAGTGGGTCCTCTCTCCATAATAGGCAGGTCATAAGGACCTTGAAGGCTCAGAGGTTAAACAGCCCAACGATATCCTTTTCGATGATAAAAAACTTTAAATTTATAGCATTTTTTACTTCAATTGACAACGTTCCAATAGAAGCATATGAATAAACTTCTTTAAAATATCATGTACCGATGAAATAGCAGGTTCTGTAGAGTAAAATAGTAAGCAGACAAAGTATGTATCATTTGGGTTTAAAAAAATTTTATTTGTGTCGTATCCTTGGCGTTTAAAACCCATCCTGTCTAGTAGTGCTATCTATATTCATAAGTCACAAAGCATCTTATTAGAGAAAGTTCTAACTCAACATCAGAAACTCTGATGATTTCTCATTTTGATTTTGGAGAAATGAAATGCTATTTTTTTTAATATTTCGCTTTCAGTTAAAGGTAGAATTGTGTGAAGTTTTCGTGTACTTGATATAGCGCTAGTACAGGGTCGGATCTAGGGGGGGGGGGGGGGGGTCCCCACTTTAGAATGGTAGTAAGAAGGTAATGGAGGAAAAATATATTAAACTTATTTACATTAATTGCATCTTTCAAGAATTTTTTCAGACTTATATTCGTCAGAGTTTTACAGCAAATTATTATTTCGTCAGACTTATACCGCAATGGAAAATCTCTTGTCTCCTCCCAAGTTTATATTTTTTCGGCTTGATTGTGTTTCTACCCTCCTCCTCTTTTTTTTGGAGACGGACATGTGCGAGCAGATGAAACTATATCTCACGTAGAAATACGAGTAGTGTGTGTTGCTTATAACTATCTGATGCAACGTACTGAAACGATATTGTTCATTTAATATTCTGCTTAGCCCACTCAAACAGCTCAGTGGAATTATGGAGTCTTTGTGTTCTCTACATAACTTGCTGGGGCAGCAAAGTCGTTTCACAGTTCTTCGATTTCTATCGTAAGGCACTTTGACCTGTTATGTAACGTAGGTTGGATTGGGTTGTTTTACCTCTGAGCAGCACTTTTTTGCATCATCATCATCATCAAGCAGCCATGGGCTACGGAGGTCCAACCAGACCGTGCAATTTAGTTCTCCAAGCAAGTCTATCCTGAGCTACATCTACTGCATCTGGCCACTGCACACCAATTCTAACAAGGTCCTGTTTGACATTGTCAGCCCACCGCATCCTAGGTCTCCCCTTCTTTCTGAGGCCTTTAGGCACACTGTTCATAACCCTATTCGCCAATCTATAATTATTCATACGGGCAACATGGCCAAACCAACGGAGTCTCTCTCTGTACAATATGCTGCTTAAAGGAGGTTGCAAACTCCTTTGCCTAACCTCATCATTAGTTACAAAGTTGAACCACCTAATGCCCAAGATACTGCGTAAGCATCTGAAATCAAAAGCATCTAGTTTCCTGTTATCTTGTTTACAAAGTGTCCAAGTTTCACTACCATAACTAACCCTAGAAAGAACCAAACTATTATACAGCCTAATTTTAGCCTTTAGGTGTATACGCCTATTTCTCCACACTCTCCATAGATTCTTAAAAGTCCCGGCAGCAATCCCTATTCGTCTGTTAATCTCATGCCGCACATCACCATTATCTGTTATATAGCTCCCAAGATAATTAAACTGTGACACCTGCTCAAGACTGCAACCATTCAGATTAACTGAATCACAGCCTGCCTGACCAATTTTCATCACTTTAGTTTGCTCTCTGTTTATAACCAAACCTATTGTACTACCAGTCTCATCATCAGCTCGAATGAAAGAGTTCATCTCATCAACATCATTTGCCAAAAGGGCTAAATCATCAGCATAATCTAAATCAGAAATTTTCGTATCTCCAGCCCATTTAAGGCCAAAATCTTTCCCTTGAAGTGAATTTCGCATAACATAATCAATAACCAAACTAAAGAGAAAAGGAGACAAAATGCACCCTTGTCGAACACCAGACGTAATGCTAAACCAATTGCTACAAGACTTACCAACTCTCACACATGACTCAGTGTTATTATAGAGAGCTTTCATTATGTTAACTAACTTTTCTGGTATTCCACATGATTTCACAATCAACCACAAATTATGACGATCAACAGAGTCGAAAGCCTTTTTGAAATCAACAAAGCTAGCAAATAAAGGTTTCTGAAACTCTAAACATTTCTCAAGAATCTGCCTAAGTGAAAATATCTGATCCACACATCCCCTACGACTTCTGAATCCACATTACTCATCACGCAATTGACTGTCAACCAGATTCTTAATTCTATTAAGCACAATCATGGAAAGAACTTTACCTGGAACAGAGAGTAGGCTAATACCCCTATAGTTATCACAAGAACTGCGATCAACTTTTTTG
The DNA here is from genome assembly GCA_038380435.1 of Ryuthela nishihirai. NCBI lineage: Eukaryota > Metazoa > Arthropoda > Arachnida > Araneae > Heptathelidae > Ryuthela > Ryuthela nishihirai. The sequence goes on along the minus strand of JAWZYU010000017.1, from coordinate 86,303,680 downwards.
AAAATAGGGATAATAATAGCTCTGGTAAAATCCTTAGGAACCATGCCTTTATCATAAAAGATATTCAGAATTTCAGTCATTCAAGTGGTAACCGAAACATTTTCAGCTCTAAGCATTTCTGTAGTAATTTCATCTACCCCTGGAGATTTAGGAAGTTTAAGTTTAGAAACAGCCAAAATAACTTCAGATTGTGTTATAGGGCCACCATTAAAGCCACCAATGCATTTATCATCATTGCAAACAATGGGAATATAACTAACCGCATTGTTTAGAATATCACTGAAATGCTCAGCCCACCTAGCCATGACAGAATCTTCACCTTCTATAACCTTACCTTGTTTATCCTTCAATCCCTGTATACCTGTCCGTTTTCTACCACACAAAACATCAACTATCTGGTACAGCTCTCTGCTGTTGTGCTGTCTAATTGCTTCCTCGGCCTTGTCAGCCAAACCATCAAGCCAAAGATTCTTATCAGCAGCTAACTGATCTTTTACACGTTTATTAAGTTCTCTCTGTAATGCTTTCTATTAGTACTAGTAGGGTATTGATTAAGGACATTCCTGCAGTTCTTTCTTTCCGAAATAAGCTCAAGTGCCTTATCACTCAGATAATTCTGCCTTTCTTGCTCCTTTTTTCCTAAAAGAGTACTGTTAGTGTCCAAAAAAGCCTGTTTAAAATGATCCCATTCTTCCTCAACTTCAGTAGTAAGCATACCATGACTGTCATAATGACTACGTAACCTGTCATGGTAAGCTTTGGCTATAACTGGGTCTTTCAGAGCTTCAGTATTAAAAGCAAATTTTTTAACCCTAGCACAACATTTTTAAGTTTAAGTTGCAAGACACTTTTAACAAGGTAATGGTCAGATCCAATTTCAGCTCCCCTATATGCCCTGGTATTTCTAACAGATCTAGCCCATTTGCTGTTAATTAATATATAATCAATCATATTCCTATGCAGCCCATCAGGTGAAACCCATGTGTACTTATGTATGTCGCGGTGTTTGTAATATGTGTTAGTTATTCTGAAACCATTGAGTTTACTTACCTGTAGGAGACGTTGCCCATTGCCATTGCAGCTACCAATACGAAAAGGGCCAATCACCCCTCCCCAAAGGTCAGAGTCAGTACCAACTTTGGCATTGAAGTCACCAAGAACAAGGGTAATATCTGCTTTCTTGACAGAATTCAAAATATCATGAAGTTGTTCATAAAACCTATCCTTCTCATCCTCATCAGCATCCTCAGTGGGGGCATAACAGCAGATAACATTCAAGTCTTTAACGCTTGTCTGAAATTTTGCTGTAAGAAACCTTTCATTAATGCACTCGTATCCTAGGAGAGCATCACTAGCGTGTCTGCTGAGAAGCAGACCCACGCCTTGGTGATGCTTATTGTCGTCCCTCCCTGAAAAGAGAAATTTAAGATTATTTTTAAAAATCTCCCCTTTATCTGTCCATCTGGTCTCTTGCAAGCCGAGAATATCTAAATTATAATGGTGGAATTCTTGTGTGAGGACATCAAGAGAAAAAGCTCTGTGCAGAGTCCTCACATTCCGACTACCTATGGAGAGAAAATGGTTAGTAGGATGTTTAAAGAAACTATGTTTATTGAGAGAGGGAATGCTGACAATATCAAACAGCCCCCTAATCGCAGACATGGGGCAAAGACCCGTTCCCCCACCACTAAAGGCTGAAGCCATCTACACTGGAAGACTTCCTCTAATGTAGAATTTGATGATGCCAATAGAAGCAAAGAGTTCAGGTGCCTGCGATGACCTCTGCACAGGATTATCCACCAGCTGATAAACATATCCTGCGAATCTATTCACTTGGGGCTGTCAACCCACAAACAAACAGAAAACACAGCGGAAGATTTTCCCTCCACAGAAGCCCACCAGTGCAGCAAAATCAGGATCCATAATCAAGCTCAGAGCCATATATCTGTCCAGTCCAGTGGGTTTATATGGTCAGCACCAGGACCCTGTGTGGTTGACCACTCCTCAGCAGGGTAGAAAAAAAAAAGAAAAGTAGCCATAGTTGTCCAGATCAGTAGGCCACACTAATCTGGCAGCCCTCCCCTTCCGTTCACTTCCACAAGAGAGTATCTCTTTTGAAAGGTACTAACGGTCTGCACCACGAGAAGGCGGGGTCGGACATTAGGTGCTAGGCCTGGCCGGTTCTATGCATCATCACAGGGGATTGGTGCATAGCTCTCCTTCCAGTGACTACCTAGCTACCGTTTGCATACCATGGGCTAAATGGCCAGGTCACATGGACCCCGAAGGCTCAGAGAAGGTTTGGGGAGGGGACCCACTGGAACAGCTGTTGGGAGACAGATGGTAGCCTCCCATCAAGGCCATCCAGCGTGTTCTTTAACGTGCACAGGGTATGACTCTCCCGCACACGGGGCCACGGCTTAACGTCCCATTCGACGGACGGCGGCCTTTCCAAGTCCATCGGTGTCCCCTACTGACCGTGGGCAGGGCGGGGAATTTTGCGGAGATAAATCTCAACGCTGACCCAGCTGGGACTCGAACCTGGGAACTACAGATTACGAGCCTGACGCGTTACCGATTGAGCCACCACCGTCCCCTTTATATAACGTAGAAGCAGAAATTCCAAAAACAGGCTCATGCTAGAAATCACTGACTTTTTCTTTTCTATGTTGTGTTGCTGCGTCACTCGTCAAATATACGGTTTACTTCAGTTTTAGCTTGAATTTCTTTATAAAAAATTAATGTTTTCGAAAATGGTGAACTATTACGGTGTCACAATGAAGACAATCGGATTTATAACAAAATTTCCATGTTATATGCTCTTACTTTCAAGGGTCAAGGGGGAGGGGTCCACATACCCCTTCTTGAGAATATATTTGTACCTTATGTACCCGTATATTTTTACCTTAATGGAAGCGAAAAAAAATACTAATCCCGTATATTACACAAAGTTTTCAATAATTACATTAAAAAGCACTAAAACAGAGGGGAAAATTTCATACTGGAACAGTCACTTGGCCCATTCCTTTACTTTTTACCCAGCTAGATTTTGCGTCATTTGCCGTACTCCTGGCAGCTTTGGGGCGGGGGTGGCTCAGCCGGTAGCGCGCCAGGCTCGTAATATGTAGTTCCCAGGTTCGAGTCCCAGCTGGGTCAGCGTTGAGATTTATGTACGCAAAATTTCCCCGCGCTGCCCACGGTCAGTAGGGGACACCGATGGGCTTGGAAAGGCCGCCGTCCGTCGGATGGGACGTTAAGCCGTGGCCCCGTGTGCGGGAGAACCATACTCTGTGCACGTTAAAGAACACGCTGGATGACCTTGACGGTAGGCTACCATCTGTCTCCCAACAGCTGTTCCAGTGGGTTCCCTCCCCCAACCTTCTCTGAGCCTTCGGGGTCCATGCGACCTGGCCATTTAGCCCATGGTGTGCAAAAAAGTGCCGCTCAGAGGTAAAACAACCCAACCCTGGCAGCTTTAGCTCATCGAGAATAACCTACAAATACCTGTTTTGAGGCGTATGCATTAATCCAGGGGATACCTGTACTTCATTTTTTAATATGAAGGAATAATTTTCAAAGAAATCACAAATTATGATGTATCAGTTGTGTTAATTATTTCCTAAAAATTTCTAAACAATAGTTCACTATATTTGGTCGTGGTTTGAAGCATAGACCTGTCAAAATAAACTTACAGTTTGCGTGTTTTACTTTCACTGCCATTAAATCAAAAAATATTTTTCGGTATCTTTATTTATAGCAGATCCGGAGCATATAATAAGCATTTCTCCAACAAAACAACTTGGTTCAGAAAGGTCTCATATCACATTAGATAATAGGTGCTTATAAAACATGATTGAATGATCATCAATTATTGTCATTAAAAGAAGTTTAGATTAAAAGATAATTAATTTCACGTTTTGTACAAACACAAACACTGTAATATTCCCCTTGCCACAACTAAAACACAGTTTTTGGTCCAACTCAGCAAACTTAGGAAACTTGGCTATCTCCAAGTAAACTCGCAACAGATTTCTGGATTTTGCTCTTTAAACAGGGCAGATATCTCTTTCCGGTTATTTAAAATAAGAGTTTCATATACATGATACTCTTTAACTTTTTTTGATATGAATAAAATCATTTTTTGCAGGCATTACCCTTTCAATGATCACATATTTCATTATATAACCTGAGTTTCCTTAAACTGCTTTTATGGGTTTTAGTGTATTCATTATGATAACATTGCATATAAATACGCCCAAAAAATGTATGATGAAAATGTAATTTGTTCTACGACACTTACTTAAGCACACTTAAAGCTTTACGTTGCATTACCAGTGGATGATGTTGTCCAGGCAAAAAATCAGAGGAAGCGCTGGAACAATTGTTAAATATTATTTTACGCAAAAAAATGATTTCTAAACTGACACAGAAAGAAAATAATTTTTATGATGTATTGTTACATGAAAAAGAAACCGATGATAAGGAGCAATTCTTCATTTTAACTTCCGTGCAGAGTTATTGGATCGTATCTTTGAAGAAAGAGTCAGGTGATTGATGGAGTTAGGTATTCAGTACGAAATTGATGCTTTCGCTTCGAGAACTCAAAAGGCATAAAGAGACAAAATGAAGACTTTGAAGTAGGAGAGCTGAACAATTTTTCCACCTTAAACTATAAACGTAAAGGCTTCGTGATGTTATTTGTTTATTATTGATTCGATTTCGTTCTGCTTTTCAGGCAAAACCATCTCCCAGGCAAGCAATGAAAAGAACTCAAAATATTGACTGATATGATGCAGGGTCTGTCTGTGTATGCGGGATGAACGATAAAAAAATATATATCATGAATAAAAATGTGTTTGAATTTTTTTGGCAGCGTCATAAATATTTTGAACTGTGCATATTGCGAACTCCTAGCAGATGCTGATTTCAATTTTTTTCATTTTGGTCCTTTTAAAAACGAAAAATAAGCTACTATTTCTATGCTGGTTCTCTTCACACTTCTGCATACAGTAAGATCTGGATTGTCATAGAGATGGAGTTATCGGTATATTACTGATAGAAATAGAAATCGGCAGACGGAGATAGATAGCCATGTACTACGATAGAGTTGTTGGGAGAAAACATTTGGAGCGAAATACGTGAATATTCAACATTAATGGTTTTATAGAATGCAAAAAGCGGCAGAAATGAATGTTCATTTCCACGTGTTATAAACTACGAATGAAATTTTTAAAAATTTCCTAAAAAAATTACGGTTTCTTTGAACGATCTTTTACTACTCTACTTGCAGTGACCAAAGAAAAGTTTCTGAAAAAAAAAACTTCTTGATAAGGTGAATGTAATATCAATGACAAAATTGAAAATTATGTTCATTATATACTGCCTAAACATAATGAAAAAAAAACTATGTTGCGTTGTTGTTTTACCTCTGAGCGGCACTTTTTTTGCACACAATAGGCTAAATGGCCATGTCACGAGGACCCCGACGTTCAGAGAAAGTTGAGGGAAGTGGACCCATTTGAACAACTGTTAGGAGGCAGATGGTAGCCACCCGTCCAGACCCCAAGTTTATGTGGAGGCACTTGTAGAAGGCTCTATAATTCTTACATTTTATTAAAACTATCCGATCGATTATGCATAATCGATATATATCGATTATGGAAAGGAGTGATTTTCCATAATCGCCGATAACTGCATTTAAAAGAGCAAAATTAGATTTAAATTAATTTTTGTTTAATGTTTAGTAAGGCATATTTTTTCGAACTATGGTTTTTTTTTTATCTCAGTAAAATTTTTCAGTTAATTATTAGTGATTAATAAGCCATTAGACTGTTTTCTTTACTTGCAAACATATATGAGATCTCAAGCATTTGCCAAATCTCGAAGTTATTAAGTAGCCAATATATGCAGATGCTGATAAAGGTTTGCCGATGTGGGTATGTATACTTTGCGAGTAGAACATTTGTTATCACGCAGAGCACTCATTATTTGTTCGGTAGTCGGAATCCTTTGGCGTCGAACAGTGCTGGCTCGTCATTAGGGGTCACCGAATAGGAATAAATAATAAAAATAATAATTTACATGGATATTTGTTCTCTAAAATATCTTGCCCGCTTTATTTCATTTCAATAAGCATTTAGTGAAGAATAAACTCGAAAATGTCTTGCGCGCATTAATTATCAGTGTGAAGTATTACGAAAAAAGTTTATTTTTAATCAAAAGATTAAAGTTATAATAAATAATATTTTCTACTTTCTTTTCCCAATTTTGAACAAATCGATCTGAAGAAATAAGATCTGTAAAAAAAATAATAAATTGTATTTTTGCAATGACATTATTTCAGTCTTGCGAATGTTCCTGAATTACACAAAATGAAGAAGGAAGTGCAATGATAACCGAAAAGCGATTTCCATAAAACTGTAGAAGAGTCAAACAACCCCACCCTGAACCTAAATCCTGGGTTACGTATCTGACATAAGTCACAATATATATATATGGAAATTTTATTACTCGTACTTAGATATGTTCTTTTTCAACCCAATCGATGTTCCTTTTTTCACCGAGGACAGAATTAGGGCAGCAGAGAAAATTTCCCAATTTAAGCACTGCCGTCTGAACCATCACCACCCATGCCTAGTTCGTTTCTTTACATGAAATATTACACTAACCTCACCTATTTAGAAACTCGCGAATCGCCACTGGGTCGACTAATAATAGAAAACATAGCTTCAGTGGTGTTAGGAGAGGCGTGAATTGACTGAAGAGAACTGGGAAAAAGTTATATAGTCAGATGAATCACGATACACGCTCTTTTGTAGGGATAGCTAGAGTGTGGTACGAACTGGATAACCCTCGTCACATTAACTGTAGAAACTGCTGGTGGTGCAATCATGCAATGTTCATATGGCAAGTATTGGATCCACTAACATGCCTGAAGGATTCACAAAAGAAGCAGTATATTTAAAGTGTATTAAGCCGTGTTAGTTGAAAACCAACCCTATTTTAAAAATCATGTTAAATCGAAATTATGTTAATCGAAAACTATCCCCATTGAAATAACTGCAGTAGGAGAGTGTTGTCGGCAACTGGGTGTACAGTCGCTCAAAAAAGTATCCGAACACTATGGTTGATTACAGAATTCAGGAAAATATCTGGCAACGATTTTTTTTAGAAATTAGTGATCTGGCAACCTTCGTGTCAGTCACACGAAGGTTGCCAGATCACTAATTTCTAAAAAAAATCGTTGCCAGATATTTTTCTGAATTCTGTAATCAACCATAGTGTTCGGATACTTTTTTGAGCGACTGTACTTGGTTTTATAGCTTAAAAATGGACTTTGAATCAGCTTGCTTGCTTAAATGCACTTGTGATCTGTTTGATAACTAGTGACGAATTTTGAATGCCAATGCACTCATTTGTATTCACTGAGATCTCTACCCTTTTTGCGAAATATCAAAGTTCACAACGGAAATGCCAAAACTTTCGGTAATAGAAGCTTTTAATCAAAGTATAGAAAAATGAGATAAAACGAACAGAAATGAGATTAATATCTTTATTAAGCCTTTGGGATATTTATCTGATCCGTTCCCGTTCCCATTGTGGAAGAGGACATTTATCTTTGCCCTGCTCCACCGTTAGTGGGAAGTGGACTGTGGACGGAAGTACGCATTAGAGCGTGCTCTCAGTGCCGTCCGCAGTGATGCTATCTACAGAAGGAAGATTTTCGGCGAGTGCGGAACATCTCCCGCGAGGACGGCTTACACGCGAAAGCCATTAATCAATAGCTGTGCCCGGAGCAGTTTGTCAATGTCGAAAGGTTGCCGAAAAATCCACCGGCAAACAATGGGAAGAAAGTTTAGAAAACCAATCTTATTCCATTTTAAGCCAATAATCGTTAAGAGCTAAACATAAAGCAGATGGAAACTTGATTTTAATTAGCAATGAGTAGTTATGTCACGGAGAAGCATTAATATCTATCATGTGGGAAATCCTAATATGTTATTGGCTGTAGAAGTTATTTATGTACTAACAGAAAGCCCGTCTAAAACTGAAAATTCGAAATGGTGATCTAAAGAAATGAGGAAAAAGTGATTCTGGCCGTGGCCGAGTGGTTAGCGCGTTTCGCTACTGATCTACGGGACCTGGGTTCGAGTCCCGGGTAAGGCATGGATGTTCGTGTTGTTTTCTGCTGAGGACCTGCCATCCTCTCAGATCTTCTACTATGGCATATAAACTGACAGGCTCCTGTCAGACCTCTGTGGCAAGCAGCTGCTTGAGGGGGTATTTATTTATTTATTTATTTAAGACTGAAACATTAGTTAAGACAGAAGTTTGACTCTTCTAAAGTTTTATGGAAATCGCTTTTCGGTTATCATTACACTTCCTTCTTCATTTTGTGTAATTCAGGAACATTCGCAAGACTGAAATAATGTCATTGCAAAAATACAATTTATTATTTTTTTTACAGATCTTATTTCTTCAGATCGATTTGTTCGAAATTGGGAAAAGAAAGTAAAAAATATTATTTATTATAACTTTAATCTTTTGATTAAAAATAAACAATCATCCAATATTATTCATTCTCATTTTTTTTCTTAGGTCTGTAAATAGTAGCTAGGCATACATTGGGGGAAGAACTGGAACGGATTGGGTTGTTTTACCTCTGAGCGGTACTTTTTTGCACACCATGGGCTAAATGGCCAGGTCACATGGACCCCGAAGGCTCAGAGAAGGTTGGGGGAGGGGACCCACTGGAACAGCTGTTGGGTGACAGATGGTAGCCTCCCGTCAAGGCCATCCAGCGTGTTCTTTAACGTGCACAAGGTATGGCTTAAGGGCCGCACACGGGGCCACAGCTTAACGTCCCATCCAACGGACGGCGGCCTTTCCAAGCCCATCGGTGTCCCCTACTGACCGTGGGCAGGGCGGGGAATTTTGCGAAGATAAATCTCAACGCTGACCCAGCTGGGACTCGAACCTGGGAACTACAGATTACGAGCCTGGCGCGCTACCGACTGAGCCACCCCCGCCCCGACTGGAACGGGACCTTGTTAGAATTGGCCTGCAGGAAATGCACCAGCTACAGCTCAAGACAAATGTGTCTGGAGAACTAAATTCCGCATTCTGATTGGATCTCCGTAGCTCATGGTTGCTGGAAAATTTTTCATGGCGCTCATTTTATTAATGAATCGCTGTTATCAGTTATAATGACGTTACTCAGTGCCGGCCGGACCAAATATGATGTTCCCTTCCGGGAAACAACATTTTGTTTTTAAGTGATAAATGAAAAATTCTTTTTGGGTTAGAAATGAATTAATGAAATATTACTATTTATGTTTTCTCAAACATCCATTAGTTTGAATTACTGTTGTTAAAGGGTGCAGAATTCTGAAACTGACAAACTTCACTCTAAGTGAAAGTGATCATTCCATATTCGCCACAGGCAAAATGTTATTCTTCTACTTTTCCTTTGGCTACGGGGCGGGGGTGGCTCAGTCGGTAGCGCGCCAGGCTCGTAATCTGTAGTTCCCAGGTTCGAGTCCCAGCTGGGTCAGCGTTGAGATTTATCTCCGCAAAATTCTCCGCCTTGTCCACGGTCAATAGGGGACACCGATGGGCTTGGAAAGGCCGCCGTCCGTCGGATGGGACGTTAAGCCGTGGCCTCGTGTGCGGGAGAGCTGTGCACGTTAAAGAACACGCTGGATGGCCTTGACGGGAGGCTACCATCTGTCTCCCAACAGCTGTTCCAGTGGGTCCCCTCTCCCAACCTTCTCTGAGCCTTCGGGGTCCATGTGACCTGGCCATTTAGCCCATGGTGTGCAAAAAAGTGCCGCTCAGAGGTAAAACAACCCAACCCTTTGGTTACAGTTGAAGACATGCTTGTGTCACAATGACGCATATAAACGTCCCCTTGATAATCTGCCCATTGATAATCAGTAGTTTGTGTTACTACCTTGCAATAAAAGGATAGTTATACAAAAAGGTTGCAAAACAAAATATCGCTCACCAATTCGCAAGAAAGTTGGTTTAGTTTGCATTGGTTAAAAAAAAAATCAGCTTTGACGCCTTAAGAGTTAAAATGAATCCAGTGATTTTCTCATTGCCTTAAGTTTTTTATTTTCTTTTTTGAATACATATCGGAAGATAATTTTTCAATTTGTTTTTAAATATATAGTATATGCTTTTCCTTTCCACTTCATCTAGTTAATTGAAAAAAATTGAAATTATTAAAATCATCTTCCCTTTGGTTTTAACAGTACAATAAACAAGTTCCCTTACAATAAACATTCAGCTAGTAAACTTTTGAGAGAAAAGCGTTCGTAGGTGTTCGTGGTTTCATCACGTGATAACTGTATGGATTTTTTCCTAGTGGTTGAACATATGCTGCTACTTGTATGTTACTTTATCTATATTTAAAGTGCTTGCATTCTCCATTTATTGTTTCGTTGCTATCTGCATCTATGCCATTATTTTTACGAATTTGACCCCATTTCTTTGCATTAATTATTTAACTAATAAAATTGTTTTGAAAATTTGAAACATGCAATGAAAATACAGGTAAAAAGAATAATTGTAAAAAATATAATTATTTAAGAAGTTTTATTAGCTGTTAACTTGTACTCAGAGCTTGTTTTTGTACCATTTTTGTTCTTAAAAAAAAACCGATATAGTTTTTCGACTTTCTCGAACTTTTATATAAAAATGTATTTATTAAAAGCATGAATTATTCCAGAGTGATTAGAGAACGAATATGGGACAGCGAAAGAACAGAGAGCAGACTGTTTACTCTCTGCCAATAATAATGGCGATGTACTCGCCACTGCTGTAATATCTGGGCAAGAGTAGAATGATTCCTTTCAAAGCTTCAAAGAAGTCGGATTAACATTCTTTAACAATTTTGATCATCACCATTAATGGTAATCGGTAAGATAGGTTTTCATTTCGTATTTCCTCCTGACATGGATGAAGAACCGAATTTCTCCTACCAAATACTCAAATGAGCTGTCACTTCACTATTTTCGCTTGATTGGAATTTCTAAAGACGCGACTTATAATGCTAAATATATTCGCAAGCAAACATCAGAGCAGAATCTGAGTGAAGTGTGCCGCAGTGAAGTCATTTTATCCGATTTCGTTGGACTTGCTGAAAAGGTCAGAACTTCCATCTAAGTTAGAATATTTCTGCCGCGCACTGTTACGTACTACCGAAAGGAGTTTACCCCGTTTCCGTATCTAGGCAACCGCTGTTGACATTTAACCTTTGGTTGATGTAACTGTCTCTAACATTTTAATTAAACTTAACTGAGCTTAGTTTTGCTGTTATTACTAGGGCTACGGTTGCCGTCTCGACAGGTGACTTGGGAAACATTTCAACTGACAAATCTATTTCTTGTTCTTAGTAACATTTTCAGTAGCAAATAAAAGTGTATAGAAATGATTTTTTTTCTGAAACTATGAATATGAGATGAGTTAGCAATGGGAGCGGTTGAAAGGATAGAAATATCCCCTCCCCCACCAACTGTAATAGAAAAATATTGTATTATATAGACACACTGAGATGTCAGTTTATTAGGTACACCATCTATCATCACATAAATGGCTCGTTCAAACACGTAATTCGACACGTGACAGCGGTATGCGGTATAAATCAGGCAGACCAGTTCTCCAAGCATCAGTTAGAGTTGGATTGAGCGTCAGAATGGACAAAACGACCGATCTAAGCAATTTGAATGTGGCATGATAATTGATACTAGGTGTGCCTGTTCTAGTGATGCAAAAGAAACCTTGATTCTCCCAAACGGCCATCTTCATGGGCTTTTCGTGCACAACTGTTTCAAGGGTTTACCGAGAATGGTGCGAAAACAAAAACCACCAGTAATCGGCGATCCTAAGGAAGCCTGTGGATCAGAGGAATCAAAAGAGACTGGCGAGAATCGTGAAAGCGAACAGACGGGCCACAACAAGGCAAATAACAGCAGAATTAAACATTGGTGTGCAGAATCTGCGGATGCGCCACATATCGGACCTTGTCACGAATGGGCTACAACAGAGCCGGCATGTCAAGTGCCGATATTATCAGCGAAGAACATGAAAGCGTGTCTGCAGTGGGCACAGGAACAACGACAATGGATCATTCAGGACTGCAAAAAGGTATATAGCTTGATCGGATGAATCAAGGCTCCTTTTGTATCATGCAGTCTGTAAATGATAGCTAGATAGTCACTGGAAGGAGAGCTATGCACCAATTCCCTGTGATGATGCATAGAACTGGTCAGGCCAAGTACCTAATTGTCCGACCCCGCCTTCTCGTGGTGCAGGCCGTTAGTACCTTTCAAAAGAGATACTCTCTTGTGGAAGCGAACGGAAGCGGAGGGCTGCCAGATTAGTGTGACCTACTGATCTGGACAACTCTGGCTAGTTTTCTTTTGTTTTTCTACCCTGCTGAGGAGTGATCAACCACACAGGGTCCTGGTGCTGACCACATAAACCCCCTTACGGACAATTTCAGGATATTTTGAATTCTGTCAAGAAAGAAGATATTACCCTTGTTTTAGGTGACTTCAATGCCAAAGTGAATACCGACTCTGGCCTTTGGAGAAGGGTGATAGGTCCTTTTGGTATTGGTAGTTGCAATGGCAATGGGAAACTTCTCCTACAGGTAAGTAAACTCAATGGATTCAGAATAACTAACACATATTGCAAACACCACGAAATACATAAATACACATGGGTTTCACCCGAAGGGCTGCATAAGAATATGAATGATATATATTATTTAACAGCAAAGGGGCTAGTTCTGTTAGGAATACCAGGTCATATAAGGGAGCTGAAATTGGATCTGACCATTACCTTGTAAAACGTGTCTTGCAACTTAAACTTAAAAAGTGTTGTGCTAGGGTTAAAAAATTACCTTTAATACTGAAACTCTGAAAGACACAGTTATAGCTAAAGCTTACCATGATAGGTTACTTAATCATTATAACATTCATGTTTGCTTACTACTGAAGTTGAGGAAGAATAGGACCGTTTTAAACAGGCTTTTTGGAAGCTAACAGTACTCTTTTAGGAACAAAAATCAGAGGAGGCAGAATTATTTGAGTGATAAGGCACTTGAGCTTATTTCACAAATTAAAAACTGAACGAATGTCCTTAATCAATACCCTACTAGTCGTAATAGAAAGCATTTCAGACAGTTTATTAAACGTGTAAAGGATTAGTTAGTTGCTGATGAGAATCTTTGGTTTGGCTGACAAAGCCGAGGAAGCTGTTAGACAGCACAACAGCAGAAAGCTGTACCAGATAGTTAATATTTTGTGTGGTAGAAAACGGACAGGTATACAGGGATTGAAGAATAAACAGGGTACGTTCATAGAAGTGATTGGGTTGTTTGGGTTGTTTTACCTCTGAACGGCACTTTTTTGCACACCATGGGCGAAATGGCCAGGTCACATGGACCCCGAAGGCTCAGAGAAGGTTGGGGGAGGGGACCCACTGGAACAGCTGTTGGGAGACAGATGGTAGCCTCCCGTCAACGACATCCAGCATGTTCTTTAACGTGCACAGGGTATGGCTCTCCGGCACACGGTACCACGGCTTAACGTCCCATCCGACGGACGGCGGCCTTTCCAAGCCCATCGCGTCCCCTACTGACCGTGGGCAGGGCGGGGAATTTTTGCGGAGATAAATCTCAACGCTGACCCAGCTGGGACTCGAACCTGGGAACTACAGATTACGAGCCTGGCGCACTACCGACTGAGCCACTCCCGCCCCTCATAGAAGTGAGGATTCTACAATGGCTAGGTGTGCTGAGCATTTAAGTGATGGTTTAAACAATATGGTTAGTTCAACCCCATTGTTTGTGATGATGATAGATGCATTGTTGGCTTTAATGTTAGCCCTATAACATAGTCTGAAGTTATTTTCGCTGCTTCTAAACTTAAACTACATAAATCCCCAGGAGTAGATGAAATTACTACGGAAATGCTCAGACCTGGGAATCTTTCGGTTACCACTTGGATGACTGAAATTTTGAATATCTTCTATGATAAAGGCATGGTTCCTAAGGATTTTACCAGAGCTATTATATTCCTTCTTTTCAAAAAAAGTGATCACAGTTCTTGTGATAACTATAGGGGTATCAGCCTACTCTCTGTTCCAAGGAAAGTACTTTCCATGATTGTGCTTAATAGAATTAAGAATCTGGTTGACAGGCAATTGCGTGATGAACAATGTGGATTCAGAAGTGGTAGGGGATGTGTGGATCAGATATTTTCACTTAGGCAGATTCTTGAGAAATGTTTAGAGTTTCAGAAATCTTTGGTTGCTAGCTTTGTTGATTTCAAAAAAGCTTTCGACTCTGTTGATCGTCATAATTTGTGGTTGATTGTGAAATCATATGGTATACCTGACAAGTTAGTTAATATAATGAAAACTATCTATAATAACACTAAGTCTTGTGTGAGAGTTGATAAGGTTTGTAGCAATTGGTTTAGCTTTACTTCTGGTGTTCGACAAGGGTGCATTTTGTTCCCTTTTCTCTTTAGTTTGGTTATTGATTATGTTTCGCGATTTCACTGCAAATGAAATATTTTGGACTTAAATGGTCTGGAGATAAGAAAATTTCCGATTTAGATTATGCTGATGATTTAGCCCTTTTGGCAAAAGATGCTGATGAGATGTACTCTTTCATTCGAGCTGTTGATGAGACTGGTAGTAGAGTAGGTTTGCTTATAAACAGAGAGAAAACTAAAGTGATGAAAATTGGTCAGGAAGGATGTGATTCAGTTAATCTGAATGGCTGAACTCTTGAGAAGGTGTCTAAGTTTAATTATCTTGGGAGCTATGTAACAGATAATGGTGATGTGCGGCATGAGATTAACAGACGAAAAGGGATTGCTGCCGGGACTTTTAAGAATCTATGGAGATGTGGAGAAATAGGCGTATACACCTAAAGACTAAAATTAGACTGTATAATAGTTTGGTTCTTTCTAGGGTTAGTTATGGTAGTGAAACTTGGACACTTTGTAAACAAGATAACAGGAAACTAGATGCTTTTGATTGTAGATGCTTACGCAGTATCTTGGGCTTTAGTGGTTGAACTTTGTAAGTAATGATGAGGTTAGGCAAAGGAGTTTGCAACCTCCTTTAAGCAGCATATTGTGCAGAGAGAGACTTCGTTGGTTTGGCCATGTTGCCCGTAGGTATAATTAATGATTAGCGAATACGGTTATGAACAGTGTGCCTAAAGGCCTCAGAATGAGGGTGAGACCCAAGATGCAGTGGGCAGACAATGTCAAACACGACCTTGTTAGAATTGGTGTGCAGTGACCAGATGCAGCAGATATAGCTCAGGACAAGATATGCTTGGAGAACTAAATTCTCAGTCTGGTTGGGCCTCTGTAGCCCATGGCTGCTTGATGATGACGACGACGACGACGACGACGACGACGACGACGACGACGACGACGATGATGATGATGATGATGATGATGATGATGATGATGATGATGATGATGATGATGATGATGATGATGATGATGATGATGATGATGATGATGATGATGGAATAATCAGAATTTGACGCAAGAAACACGAGGGCATGGAACCATCTTGTCTGGTGTCAGTAGTATAAGCACGTGGTGGCGATGTGATGTGGTGTTGGGAATGTAGCAACACAATCCTATTCTTCTACTTAGTCGTCTGAGGCAGAGTAAATCATGGAAACTTGAATTTTTACATAAACACTTTTAATTATCTTTTTTAAAACATAGAAACATAATATTCAGAAGCTTGTAAATGCGCAAGTTATGAAAATAACGGATGGAATCGCTGAAAACGAACTAAATAATTACTTAACGAAGGCAATATTTCTCACTTGGCATTTCAGAGACGTATTAATATTTTGGCAAAGGATGTTCAATTACAGCTAGAAGTGTTTAAAGCCTAATTGCTTCTCTTTAAATATAAGAGTTTATTTAAACATAAATTGCACAAAATTACAATGCATTATATACAGAATAAAATAGCTTCCTAAATTCAAACATTTAAAATTACTTTGTCACACAAAACTAAAATGAATGATGAAAAGAAACGTTTTGCAGGATCCTCAGCATGGGTACCAAAGATGATGCTCCAGATATCCCAGCAAAATTCAGTTTCCTCCACAGTGAAATATAATAGGAGTTTCCTGAGCGACAGGAATCAGTTCATTGATCGATTGTATTTATCGGCGAGTGACAAAGTGCTCCTTTTATGCTGTAACCATCATAGAAGAATCATCATAGAATTTTATGAAAAACCATCATAGAAGGTACTTTCATTGCACTTGAATTTTTTAATTTCTTTAAATAATTATTTGTCCTGACTGGGATTCGAACCCAGTCTCCCAGAAATATGTTAGACGTCTTAACCACTGGACCATCAAAAGCTAACCATTTTCCCAACAAAGTGACATATAAGTACAGTAAAACCTTGGATTGCGAGTAACTTTGTTTGCGAGTATTTTGCAAGACGAGCAAATTTTTAAAATAAATTTTAACTTGATAAGCGAGCTAAGTCTTGTAATACGAGTAACATGTATGCGCATGTCTACCAACCGTCACGTTCGGTTTCAGTCGGTCGGTGTCGGTGTGCTTTACATATTTACTCAACATACGTACGAAGTATTGTTTATTTTCTTTCTAAACGTGGTTAATGAGTATTTTTTGATAACAGTACTGTAACCATGGCTCCCAAAAAGAAAACTGTTGAAAAAGAAAGTGATAAGAAGAAGAAAATGATTACGGTGGAAGTTAAGAAGGAAATCATCGAGAAGCACGCACGAAGTATGCGAGTGGTCGACATCGCAAGATTTTATAATAAGTCTACATCGACTATTTGCACAATATTAAAGAAGAAAAAAGAATTAAGGGGACTAGATGTAGCAAAAGGAGTCACGCGACTATCAAAGCAACGGCCACGTGTTCTGGAAGATGTAGAAAAGTTGCTTCTCGTGTGGATAAACGAGAAACAACTAGCAGGTGATACTGTGACGGAAAACTGTATCTGCGAGAAGGCAAAGATTTTGTACGCCGACCTCATAAGTAAACTGCCAGATACGTCGATAAAATACGAAGAAGGCTTCAAAGCGAGCAGGGGCTGGTTTGACAACTTTAAGAAGAGAAGTGGTATCCATAGTGTTGTGCAACACGGAGAAGCTGCGAGGTCGGACGTTAAGGCAGCTGAGGCGTTCGCCACCGAATTTCCGAAACTCATGATTTCCGAGGGTTACCTACCACAGCAAGTTTTTAACTGTGACGAGACAGGGCTTTTTTGGAAAAAGATGCCAAAGAGGACTTACATTACTATAGAAGAGAATGCAATGCCTGGTCACAAGCCCATGAAAGACCGTCTCACCCTCTTGTTTTGTGCTAATGCAAGCGGGGATTTTAAAATTAAGCCCTTGCTGGTGTATCATTCCGAGAATCAACGAGCCTTCAAGAAATGCAAGGTACAGAAGAGTCAGTTAAACGTTATGTGGAGGTCCAACAGCAAAGCTTGGGTCACTCGTATCTTGTTCGTTGAGTGGATCAATGAGATCTTCGGTCCTACAGTGAAAAAATACCTTTTAGAAAATAATCTGCCACTCAAAGTTTTGCTAATTATGGACAATGCCCCTGCTCATCCTCCAGGTCTCGAGGATGACTTACTGGAGGAATTCGAGTTCATTAAGGTGAAGTTCCTTCCTCCCAATACCACTCCACTACTTCAGCCCATGGATCAGCAAGTCATTTCGAACTTTAAAAAGCTTTACACCAAAGCATTATTTCAGCGGTGCTTTGAGGTAACTGAAGGAACAAATCTTACCCTCCGAGAATTCTGGAAAAATCATTTCCACATCGTGAACTGTCTCAAGATCATCGATAAAGCTTGGAATGGGGTCACCAAGAGAACACTCAATTCTGCTTGGAGAAAACAAAACTGTGGCCTGACTGCATTCTAGGAGATAACTGTGAGGGGTTAGCTCACGAAGAGGAACTGCCAGTTCTCGATGAAATTGTCTCCTTGGGGAAGAACATGGGACTGGAAGTGAATGAGGACGACATTCAAGAGTTGGTGGAGAAACATCGCCAGGAGCTGACCACCGACGAACTAATGGATCTGCATCGCGAGCAACAGCAAAAGTTTGTGGAGGAGATCTCGTGTGAGGAAGACGAGAAAAAGGAGGAGGAATCACTCACTTCAAATGAGATTAAGGACATGTGTAAAATGTGGGAAACAGTCCAAAATGTTGTAGAAAAACACCACCCAAATAAGGCTGTGGCAATGCGAGCAGTCAACCTTTTTAATGACAATGCAATGTCACATTTTCGGGAAATTATAAAGAGAAGGCAGAAGCAAATGTCCCTTGATAGTTTCGTCGTTAGAGTTACACAAAAGGAAAAAGATTCCAGTGTTCCAAACGCAAATTAATTGTGTGTATTATTTTTATGTACCTATATGTATTCTTTTTATTTTGTATTAAACATTTCATTTGAATAAATTTTTTGTTGTGGAACGAATCATTGGGGTTTCCATTATTTGTTATGAGTTATTCGCTTTGATATACGAGTGCTTCGGATTACAAGTACGTTTCCGGAACGAATTAAGCTCGGTAACCGAGGTACCACTGCATTCCTATTTTATTTTTTCCATATTTTTATGGAATTTTTTATTTATTTATTTTATTTTCTATTTATT
The DNA here is from genome assembly GCA_038380435.1 of Ryuthela nishihirai. Taxonomy (NCBI): domain Eukaryota; kingdom Metazoa; phylum Arthropoda; class Arachnida; order Araneae; family Heptathelidae; genus Ryuthela; species Ryuthela nishihirai. The sequence goes on along the minus strand of JAWZYU010000017.1, from coordinate 86,284,963 downwards.
TTATTTCTTTATTATTATTTATATTATTATTATTATTTATTTATTTTATTTTATTATTATTTTATTTTATTTATTTATTATTATTTTTTATTTATTTTATTTATTTTATTTTTTATTTTTTCCATATTTTTTATGTATTTCCAATTTTTGTTGAAACGCCAGTGGCGTCCTGGAAGACCTGGGTTCGAATCCCAGTCAGGACAACTAATTTTTTTCAACAAATTATTTCAAGTGTTTCTTGTCTACAGTAAGTTTTCCTGTGATGATTTATTACCGAATTTTTTAATTTCTTCAAACCAGAAAAATACAATCTGATTTCTCTGCCTCGGTTTCCATATCGAAGCACTGATTGTGGATATGGCAACAATTTCAAATAGATAAACAAACTTTATGTATTTCTCTTCATTTTTGGCCTCTCGTTTTACAAATAAAATATATATTTATTATTTGCATTATATGAAGTGTTTTATACACTGAAGTGCCATTGAATTAGGGATAGGAGACATTATCCAAATTCAGTACTGCCAGTCCCACATTTGCGCGCATGCGTGGCTGAAACTCTGGTCATACTAAGCTGTCAGCTTTGATTTCCCCAAGCGTTCGTCGTGAGAAGCATAATGGGAAAGGCGCCGAATTTAGATGCATTTGACAGAGAACAGATCGTAGTTGCCCGACGGATGGGACACTCGATCTCCGAAATTGTCAACGAACTTGGATTTTCTCATACAACAGTTTCAAGGGTGTTCTGGAAATAAGAAAATTCCGGCAAAAAAAACAAACACCCACACAAACTGTAAAAGACAACCAGCCTTGAATGATCGTGGGCTTTGCGGTCTGACCCATATCGTACAGACCGATAGCGTCCAGACATTTTCTGAAATCACCTCCCATCTGAACACGGGTTCCACCTGGGAAGTCAGTGCATGGACCGTGCAACACTAACTTCATCGTCTCGGCTTCAGCAGCCACCGACCTACGAGAGTCCCATTTCTAACAGCATGACACTGGGCTCAATGCCTTGCCTGGGTTAAAGAATGTCGAAACTGGACCATCGAAAATTGGCAACGGATAGCCTGGAGTGATGAATCCCGATTAAAGCTTCATCACGCCGATGGGAGACTGAGGGTATGCCGCCAACCCCATGAAGCCATGGATCCTGCATGTCAGATCAGAACAGTATAAGCTGATGATGGCTCAGTGATAGCCTGGGGTGTCTTCAGTTGTATGTCTGTGGGACCTTTTGGTACGTGTACCGACGACTCTTAATGCATCCCGGTACGTAGAACTCATGGCTGACCATTTACACCCATTTATGGCCATCATGCACCCCAATGGAGATGGCGTCCATCAACTGTTCATCTCACAGGTCCAGGTTGGCTAGTACATGGTTGCACCCCCCCCCCCCGATAGGGGACCACCTTGACGTGGTGGTGGTGGTGACTGGTGCCTCTGTGAAGTAGGGTCACGGCTCGTTGGTTCTTGGTTTGCACGAGATCTTGTAACTTCTGGTGGAGGAGCCTGTTGAGGGCCTGCTGACTGGTAAGAGAGCCTCCAGACTATTGGGCTTATTGACTTGTTCCCTGAGAAGCTCCGGGTTGCAGCCCCAGTGGAGGGGCTGTGGCTGGTTTGCGGACTGGGCTTGGGGAACCCCGTCCAGTTGGTTCATCGGTTCAACCTCGGTGAAATTGTGGGTGCGAAGACTGCAGCTGGAGGCCGTCGGTCCGTGGAACTATGGAGAGGATGAAGTTGAAGGCTGGGAGTGGGATCCTCGGTCGACGGGCTTATCGATGGGAAAGACAGACTAAGAGTCTCCACCCCAGGAGCCGAGTCAACTTGGTTCTATATGCCATTTTTGTGGCTAACCAGGGAACAGATTAAATTTAGGTTTTGACTGATGGATGAACCTTCATTCTATAGGATTGTTCGCCATAGTTAGCCGTGGATGAGCTGTGTCCTTGTGGCACTGTCTTTGCCCCGGTGTAGGTAGTGGTATTCATGGCATTCTCCCCATAGATGGTGTGCCGCGTGATGCTGCGGTACATCTGGGACTTGCCTTTATTTAATGTTAATACTGCATGGTTGCAGGAGCATTCTGATGACTTTGAAATAATGAAATGGCCACCTAAAAGCCCAGATTTAAATCCCAACGAAAATCTTTGGGATACCGTTGAGCAGAATATCGGATCCGTGTCCCATCTGTGACGACCTTGAGAGAATTGTGGACAGCTCTGGAGGATAGATGGGTCGCCATACCTGTGGAACATTTACGCAAGCTTCTGGAGTCCTTGCCTCGCCGTGGTGGCCTCGGGGTGGCGGCCCTTATCAGGGCCAGAAGGGGTCCAACACATTACTAGGTTGCTATTCCTTATTCAATGGCACTTCAGTGTATGTGCATAAAACACTTTAAGTTGAAAAGCAATCGTTATGTTTAGTTTACATAATTTTAAATGTTAGAATTGAGCATTATTAGTGCACGAATTAAAAGATTTTGTAGTCAAGAGTTCAGCTTATGGCGAGCCTATTCCTTGAACTTTAAAACATTAATTCTCCTATTTTCCTCACTGAAATGCATTTTTATGTATCACCTGTATGAAATAAAAATTCATTCAGATAATCCAAATATGGATAATTATAGTTCGACTGCACTTTAATCGCCAGTTTCAAGGCAAATCTTAACTTCATTTAATCTTTTTTTTTTTTGAGCAAATTTGTTGCGTTTATAAATTTTCTTCAATGTTAGATTATTTTAGAATCTTGAACAGAAATAAAATCCTTCTCTTGATAACCTATGCTTTGCAAATGGCATGTCTTCTTGATTCTATATAATCTCTGTACAACAAGCATATTTATTATTGACCAATATCACAGGTTCATATTTATGATTATTTTGATTCTCTAGAAACCAAAAATGTATTTTTGAACGTCTTTCTTTTATATATCTTACTGCAAAAAAAGAATCTTTTTGATGAAAACTTAATTAGCAATCCGAAAACTTCAAGCTGCTAACTATTTCACCAGCAGTTCCGTGTCCTATACGAAAAACTCCTCATCAAGTAATCTAAATTTTAAATACCCAACAACATCGAAACCATTTCCTACGAAATGTTCTCCATTCTCCGCTTTGGCATCTCTTTGCTTTCGTTACATTTTATTTCTTCCTTTTTCGTTTCTTGCATTTCGTCTTCGAGCGCCTCAAGTATAAACAGATTACTGCCAGAAAACCTAAATGAAAGTTGAACAAGCACAAGGGGAAAAAACCTAACTCCTTATGCAAACATTTGACACGAAAGTCTGACTGGTGGTTATGTCGAAGGAAATCATCATCAAATATGTATATGCTGCAGGCAAGGCTTTAGCAGTAAACAAACGCACGAAAACATTTGCCGAGTGATGGATTATGATCTACTTAAGTAAATCATAGAAATAGAGCACACATTGTTTCTGAAAAGATATTTAAGCATGAAAGATATTTTAGAATTTAAAATAACTTGAACGTAGATAATGGTTAATCACGGGTCATTATAATTCGGAAGAAATTCATCACAGGTTATAATAATTTCGGATGAAATTTGATTTAGGCCTGTATACATTGGATATTGCCTATTTAACCACTTTGAATTAATTAATAAACCTCATGGTTCGAAGAAATTTGTACCAGACTTAATACAGGCTGAGCTAAAATGGACCGTGTATCACTCCCCATTTTATAGATCGTTAATAGACAGAGCGGAACCGAAAAATAATAAAAGTACGTGCTATATATATATATATTTTCCAAGAATTTAAGAAAATATATGTATATCATTAGAAAAGAAAGATTAAAGAGCTATTGAGAGAATAATTTCTAATAAAAAAGTGAAACGGCGTTCTTCAGGGTTCTGTTTCAATCCAGTCATTCTACTCACTTCTCTTTTTCCTAAATTCCGTCCTTGTAAGTAGGTAGAACAAAATGATAACCTAAAAAAGTAATAGTTTATTCCACTATTGAACTATGGTTTCCACCATTTTGATTTCAAGAGGCTGATCTAGTGTACTTCAGAACTGTAGAAGTATTTTCAAATGTAGAAATCGCTTACTAACTTAGGAGAAGAATAATGTATCATTTTGGAAAATATGAAATGCACTAGGAAGGAAGGAATCTCGTTGCAGTAATACTCATTATTTTAGTAGTGTGAATACATTTTTTCAAAGAGAAGGAAATTTGAGATTTTCGTTCATTTATATTCTCTAGATTGAAATTCAAAACAATATATGATTTGGTAAATGCAAATACCATATTTCATTAATATCAATCGATTTTTGGTTCATTCATTTCTTAAAACAACAAAGTTTACCACCCCTCACGGGGAAAATACGGCACATAGATGCGACCACTAGCAAATTCACTAGCCGCCATGTTCTGCTACTAACTTTGAACTTCTAGCATAAAAAATCGTTTCCACAACACTATACAACAATGAAAATGTTTCGAAATGGAAATAGCAGTTTTTACTGATTTCGACGCGATAAACACGGTTATGGCATTAAAAATTAATGTTTGACTCTTGTTTTGAAAATACAAGAGGCTGCATCCATATACAATGTACACTGATTTGAGTCTTCCGCGCACTGTACGCTGAGGTGACACAATACCAGGCAGCTAATGCATCATTCGAGGCAACGCAATACCTGGGAGCTGTTGCAATATTCGAGGCAACGCAATACCTGAGAGCTATTGCATCATTCGAGGCAATCCAATGCTTGGAAGCTATTGCATTTTTTCGGGAGTTAACCTTCCTCAGTTATTGTCCGTTCATGATTGTACGCGGGTGCTCTATGTGAGCGATATGCCTCATTCTTGTGTGAACAATGCAGACCATTTTAGTGACATTTGTGGGGAAGTTATATTTGCGTCACAGAAGCGCGAAATAACTCCTGTCATCAAAAAGACCTACCACCTTTACTTCGAGTGTAAGATTAGAGATCAACAGAGGAACTGGGCTCCACATAGAGTGTGTAACAGTTGTTCAACACGTCTTCGCAGCTGGTTAAAGGGCAAGAGGCGGTCAATGCCATTTGCCATTCCTATATGTGTCGGGAACCGTCCAACCATGTGAGTGACTATTACTGCAACCAACGGAACCTTACGATGTGGACTGAGTGGAGAAAGAGGAAGATAAGGAAGAAACAGGAACACAGGAAATAGCATCTGTAGATCCCGACCCACAACATCGGACTCACCACACAAGATCACGCAGAACGAGCGAAATGATGTTAGAGTTCTGGAGCTCTCAGAGAGCAAGACGGAACCCAGGACCCAGACTGCAACAGTGGAATCTCTGTGACAGAAATGTGAAAGTAAGTGCATATTGTAACCGCCAAAAAGATCTGGTATTGCCCTTTATCATGGTCGGTAATCTGGTTGCTTCGAAAGATGCTGACGGTTTATTCACATCCCTCGACATGACACATACTCCAGAAGAATGGAGTTTATTTATAGATCCCTCGAAATTAAATATGAAAGCCGTTCTTCTACCCAATGGGAACGTATTGCCTTCTGTTCCAGTAAGCGATGTTGTTAATATGAAGGAAACTTGTCACAATACGAAACAATTACTTCAATACATAAATTATGAAAAATACAAGTGACAAATTTGTTCGGACTTAAGAGTCATTGCTCTTTACTTGGACTAGAGCTCGAATATACAAAGTTCTGTTGCTTCCTTTAGGAATGGAATAGCAAAAACAAAGCATCTGATTACGTGAAGAGGATATGGTCTTTTCGGCAATCACTGGAGCCATGGAAGAATAATATACAACATCATCTGACTGTACAATACACGAAGATTTTGTTACCACTTTACACATAAAATTGGGCCTAATAAAGAATTTTATCGAGGCTGTGGATCATAATCAAACTAACCTTATGTAACTTCGAAAGAAATTTCCAAAACTTAGTGATGCAAAGATAAAAGAGAGTGTTTCTACTGGTCCAGATATTCATTCGCTCACAGCTACATGATGAATTATTTGATTATATCAACACTGATGATGAACGGAGGAGAGCATGGCATACCTTCCGAAAGGTAGCGACAGGCTTCTTAGGGAATAAAAAAGTAGAAAATTACGAGGACATTGGGAAGAGCTGATGTCCTCATATCACAAATTGGGATGGAGTATATATTTGAAGGTATATTTCTTAATTTCTCCTTTGGATTTCTTTCCGGAAAACTGCGGCGTTGTGAGTGATGAGCACGGGGAATGTTTTCATCAAGAAATTGCTGCAATGGAAAATAGATATCGAGGAGATGTTAGCAGATTACTGCCGGAATGTGATGGGAGATTCTCAAGATTTGGTATACAAGCGGTAGGCGAAGAGAAGGTGGTTGCTGTACACAAATATGCAACCTTCACCGAATACGTAATAAAGGTAAGGGACTGAATCTCGAAAATCGTTCATTTCTGTTGTCATTTTTGTGTTCAATACCTAGATTTACATAAAAAAATGTCTGTTTGCATTTCCGAAACACATCAAAATCCAAATTTGTTGTTCACTGTAATTGGTTAACTTTTCACCACTTTCCAAGGTTAGTGCTTTCTAACAGTGAAAGTAAAAAAGCTATTGGGAGAGTTGGAAAATACATATCCTAATACTTTATTAGTATTATCCAGTGGCGAAGATTTTAATTTTTTTTCTCTGAAAACGAAACCTTTGAATATCTACAAATAGACACAATGAAACCAACTGGCTCTTTTAATAAAACTCGACAAAGATGGCAATAATCCGCGCAATCATACGATAGCTATCGCGCAACAAATATATCAATACAAATATGCAAACAAACAGGAAATGCTAAAATTTTCTATGTACTTCAAGTCTTACGCTTCGCTCGATTGATACAGTATTTTATAAATCAGGAACAGTGACACTTCAAGGTGAGAAGAAAGTTTAAGAAAATGAGTCATAGAGAACAATTGCGCAGGTCCATTGCGACTCGGTTTTCAGAGTTGCTTACTACCCCAGCACGTCCCCCCCACTTTTTTTTAAGGTGGCTCCTGGGGACCCTTGTGATCACAAATACTACACATTCAGATAAAAATTCTGAAATTAGTTTTAAAACTGCTGCTATATATATTTATTCTGATAAATATTGCATATCTATGTTTCTATGAATATAAATCGTTGTTATTCTTGAGGTTATCAAACAAAATATCAGCAACCTAAATCATTGCATTGTACAGTCGTTCAAAAAGGTATCCGAACACAATGGTTGATTACAGAATTAAGAAAAAATATCTGGCAGCTATTTTTTTTTAGAGATTAGTGATCTGGCAACTACACGAAGGTTGCCAGATCACTAATTTCTAAAAAAATCGTTGCCAGATATTTTTTCTAAATTCTGTAATCAACCATAGTGTTCGGATATTTTTTGAGTGACTGTATCTGTCAATGACTATAGTTGATGTGTGCTGTCCATCGTATAAAAAGTTGGGAAATATGGAGCCAAATCAAACTCATTTGCCCCTTTTTCTTAATACTCAGGAATGCAAATCTACATATTTTTAAAATCACAGATTATTTGCCCCCCCAGACATATTGAAATATATTTTTTCGTATATTTATAAACTTGTCTAAGAACAAATAAAAATAAAAAATAATAATAAATACCTCCTCAAGCAGCTGATTGCCACAGAGGTCTGACAGGAGCCTGCCAGTTTAGATGCCATAGTAGAAGGTCTGAGAGGATGGCAGGACCTCAGCAGAAAAACGATACATACATCCATGCCTTATCCGGGGCTCGAACCCAGGTCCCGTAGATCAGTAGCCAAGCGCGCTAACCATTCGGAAGGAACTTAAAATTCAATTCTTTTAAGTAAGGTCATAGACTGATTTCCATAAATTAAAGAGCAACCCTATGTAAGTCAATGAAAAGCTAATGTCGAAACTCTATAACTTCTAAAAATATTTTAATGTGATAACAAATAAAGATTCTGATCATATATATCAATATCTGGATTTTCAACAATATGTGTTCAGTATTTATGAGTTGTGGAAGTTTGAATATTTAACAATAACAATACCAGTCTTAAGAAACTTATACAAGACTGAAGAATAGTGAAAGAATTCTTTACACAAACTTCCAAAATACACACTTATTTTGTTAAATACTTTGATACAATACTTATTACTAAGTTTTAATTAACTTCTGATTTCGGTTTCTGCACCTAGCATCGTTAAATATTCAAACTTCCATAACTGATTAAACGTTGAACGAATATTGTTGAAAAACGAGATATTGATTTATTTCATTGAGATCTTTATCTGCTATCACATTTTTAAAACAAAAAACTTATTTTGGAAGTTATAGAGCTTTGACGTTGGCTACCCATTGACATAACATAGGGTTGTTCCTTAATTTATGGAAACCAGTGCATTTCGGTAAATTAAGAACTTCATGGAGTTATTTCTTTTAAATTGCCTACTGCTTGCATAGTCAGCTAATAACAGCTTTGAAAACCCGTTCCGTATGTATAATGTTTTTATTTTTAGAATTATCCATGGAGTTATATTCTCCACAAAATGACTTTTCGCTATCATCTCACTAATATGTTTCATGATTAAACAATTAATGTACTGCACTTTCTGCACCCCACTCTCAAGGCGAAAGACAATACATCTAAAGCCCGTCGTCTGCCTGAGGAACAGTAAGTCGTAAATTCTTGTGCAAAATAACCATACATTGTGCATGCATCAAAGCAAACTTATCGCCTTGAAGTAAGCTATTTCTTCTAACAGATGCTCAATGACCTCTTATCTAAACACGTCCAGAGAATTGCCGTCATACTGCTTAACGATTTTATATAGGAGTGTGAAATGCAATTCGATGCGATACAACATCAATATGAAGTATAGATCGATTTGTTTTCGATTTAATACCAGTAAACAAGTTGCTTTTCTCCCTCAGATAAAACCACAGAGTGAAATAAAACATCACTATTGGGTTGGGTTGTTTTACTTCTGAGCGGCACTTTTTTGCACACCATGGGCTAAATGGCCAGGTCACATGGACCCCGAAAGCTCAGAGAAGGTTGGGGGAGCAGACCAACTGAAACAGCTGTTGGGAGACAGATGGTAGCCTCCCGTCAAGACCATCCAGCGTGTTCTTTAACGTGCACAGGGTATAGCTCTCCGCACACGGGGCCACGGCTTAACGTCCCATCCGACGGACGGCGGCCTTTCCAAGCCCATCGGTGTCCCCTACTGATCGGGGGGCAGGGCGGGGAATTTTGCGGAGATAAATCTCAACGCTGACCCAGCTGGGACTCGAACCTGAGAACTACAGATTACGAGCCTGGCGCGCTAACGACTGAGCCACCCCCGCCCAAAAACATCACTAATACCAAGGTGAGTATATATATAAGATGGTGCCAAAAGGGTATGTTTCACCAAGGTCATTCGAGTGTCGCTGAGAGCGCATGCTCTATGACGTCACAGCGGGGAGAGCTCAGCCAAAGCATTTACGTAATCGTCTGTTCTTTAGTGTCTTTCGTTGTTCTCCTCTTGGTGAATCTCTGTCTCTCTCTGTGAAGTCTTTCTGGTAATATTTTTTATCTTGCCAAAATGTGAAGTGCGAAACTACATGAGTAATCATTCGAAGAATAAGAGAAGGATGATTCATATACACTGAAGAGCCAAAACGTTATGACCAGTGCGTCTTTATGTAAATCAAAGCAACCGCAGGTAAACGACGGCACGTTTGAAGGTCATGAAACGGTATAAATAACACCAGATAATGAGCTCTGTTAATCAGTGTTATTCTTGATCTTCAGATGGGAAAGGCAGCGGACTTAATGAGTTTGACAAAAGCCAAATTGTGATGGCCAGACGACTGGGTCAGAGCATTTCTGGGATGGCAAGGCTTGTGGGGTGCTCACGGTCAACCGTGGTTAGTAACTTCAAAAAGTGGTCTGAGGAGGGAAAAATTATGAACCATTGGCAAGGTGAGGTCCGACCACGGCTCATTGATGCTAGAGGTGAGCGAAGGCTATCCCATATGGTAGGAGCCAATACAAGGGATACCTTTGCGCAACCACCCTAATTTGAATGCTGGTCATGGGAGTAATGTGTGACAACACACATTAGATCGAACCCTGTTGAAAATGGGGCAGCAGCGGGTAGGCCGCTCCGAGTGCCCATGCTATCCTCGGTTCACCATCGAAAGTGCCTACAATGGGCACACGAGCATCAAAACTGGATCTTGAATGACTGCAAGAAAGTCATCTAGTCCAATGAATCTTATATCCTGTTGCACTATGGGACGACCGGATACGTGTGTTTCGTTTACCTGAGGAAGTGTTGGCACCAGGATGCACAGTGGGACGAAAACAAGCCAATGGAGGAAGTGTAATGCTTTGGGTAATGTCCTGCAGGGAAACCCTGAGTCCCGTCATTCATGTGCAGGAAACTATGATGTCTACCACCTGCCTAAACATCATTGCAGACCAGGTACATCTTTTCATAGCAATGGTATATCTTTCTAGTAGTGCCTTCTTTCAGCAGGATAATGCACCATGCCATACTGCCCGGATTGTTTGAGGATGGTTCACAGAATATGAGGAAAATTTCCAGGTATTGCCTTGGCCTCCAAATTCCCCAGACATCAGTCCAATAGAGCATCTGTGGTTTTGTGTTGGAATAGCATATCCGATCTGCAGCAGCTCAACCACGCAACTTACAAGAGTTAAAGGATCTGCTGGTAACGTGTTGGTACCAGATACCACAAGACACCTTTAGAAATCTTGTAGCGTCCATGCCTCATCGAGTAAGAGCTGTTTTGGCGGCACGTGCAGGACCAAGATCATATTAGGCTGGTGGACATAATGTTTCAGCTCTTCGATGTACACTCCCATCAGAAGCGAGGCAAAAATTAGTATGAAGTGAGTGCTGAGGTTGGCGTGAAGATGAATTTAATGCGCACATGCTAAGATACTGTATGTGGTAAACCTTTTTCAGATGCCTGTTAAGATCGATCACCTGTAAGATTTATGAAGCGAACTCTTAGGACTACCTATGAAACGTAAACTAAATGATAATACCATTCCAGATTTTAAAAAAGCTTGTCAGATAAAAAAAATTCAGTCTTGTTACGATGATCGATTCTACCTTACCAAACGGTTGTTATCTCGTAAATGACTAAATGAACGTTGGAATAAGAAACCGTTTGCTCTGAAAATCACGACAGTGTACCAAGTAAAAAAGTAGTATTATCTGTGGTGCGTAGTGATGGCAAACGATTTACCACTCTATAGTAGAGGATGATCAATTAATCCCTTAATAAAATTCACCATTACTTAGGTGAAATAATAGGTTCGCAGGTTGTTACACCCATACCGTAGTATGCCTCAGACCTGCTGCGCCAAGTGATGTATACAGATATGTCCAACAATTCAAGCACGAGAGTTGTATAGGGACGACACAGTTTATTCACATTTATATACAATCACATGCTGGGGATGTGCTCGACTCCATAAGCCTTTGCTGCTGCAAACAATCATGCAATGAGGTAGAAAACCGCACTTTGCAGATTCTCGCTTTACCGACCTCAAACTCGGCGAAAGGATATCCAATTTTTGCCTACAAACTGGTTCACACAGAACCGTATCTCAGTTCACATAGAACTGTATCCCTTGTTCACGCAGAACTGTATCCCTTGTTCACACAGAACTGTATCTTGGTTCTCACATAGAATCGAACCCTCTCTTTAAGGGTTTTTCTTTGAGCAAGAGTGGCATCCCTAAATGCGTGTTCAAACGTCCTTCCTCTTTGACAGCGACCCCCAAAACTATTGTTTATTATCGCTGTCCTAGTCCCCAGCGCTAGCACTCGCACCCGAGGCTAGTTGTTAATAGTCATAAAATACCAACATACGTCAGCATGTGCAGGCAGCCAGCTCACGAGTCACATCCCCAAAATAGCACTTTCAAAAACACCCTTAATACCTATATATATATTTACAACAACAAAAACGCAATAATAAATAAAAATAAATGCATTAGAGAGACATGACATTATCTCAGGTAATTATTAATTTAAATAGCTTGGTTTAGACTGTACTGATTCATGGAAATAAAAATTTAGGTCAGTGCGTCATAGTCTGCGCATTAGAAAATTACAGCAGCAGTTTCAAATTGCTACTAAAAGCTAAATAAACCAGAGGGAAAAATCTCTGCTTTGCAAATAAGATTAAGATCAAAGCAAAAGCAGTGGAATAAACATAAATAAAAATTGATCCAGCAGAATAAAAATTTCAGAATTAATCAAAACAAGAAAAAACATACTTTTTGTTGGATAACTGCAGGAAACATTTTCTTAGCAAATTGAAAACTGTATTTACTCCAGGTCAAATTAAATGTTTTTTGGAAGGGAAAAAAGTTAAACCTCTACTCACGGCGGCGAAAAATTAATCTTTTATTATTTTCATTATGATTGTTAACGTAATTGGTAAAAAGATAAGTTGTAATACAGATCTGGTGTTTTAATTCCATCGAATTTAATTTTAAGCGTAAGATCAGAAGTATTTCTCAGAATCTTCTAATGGAAATTCTATGCTAATTCAATATAGATTGCAACTGATGTACTTATGATGTTCGTAATATCAACATACGTTCATTAGGGCCATTTCATTAGGTACAGTTTCATATTATGTTAATAGTAACGCACATATAGGGCTTATTAACCCCTTAAATAATAAATGTATGAAAATATATAACTTAAATACCTTTAAGAACATAATCAAGCCTATTTAAATCTCGATTTCCTATAATATGAGTTCAATATTTTAAGAGTTATGGAAATGTGAGTTATGGGAGCTGTTTCAACTTCCAAAACTCACGTTTAGCAAATTAGCACTTTCTGCAAAATACCATTCAGAATTGGCAAAAATTAACCTAATTTTCACGTGAACTGCTGAAAACACTCTTAGATGTATTGGTAAAATTTAGCATAACAATTATTGTTTTAATTTTAACTTATTTTTATTAACTTTTGAGAATAATTACTTAAATTGGAATTATTGTAGCTAAGTGTTCCAAACTCCTTAACTCTAAATAAAGAACGAATATTGTTAAAAATCTAAGTTGAAATAGATTTTAGATCTTTGAATTATCTACAGTCACACTTTTTTCAAAAAATTATTATTTAAAATGTTCCAGAGTTTTGTATCTCAGTTACTATTGACTTAACACGGAACTGTACCTAACAAAGTTGCTGCTCAGTATGTATATACAACAATAAATATATTCCTGATAGCTAGATAGACATCAGACAGTAAAAAAAAGAAATTGTAATTTTGCACATTTTCTGCCAACAGAAATCAATATTATCGTACACATCTTATAAGCTTTGTTTACCTTCGTCTGTCCGCTGTGACCTCAAAATGACTAGCCAATGACCGTCAATAAATGGTTGCTCGCTGAGTGGCACTAGCCTTCCTTCATTTACCCTGAGTAACACCTTAAAATGGAATATATTTTTAGCATTATGATTGATGCATATTTCTATTCTGCCAACCATTTAAATGGTATCATAAGACATAATAAATCTCTAGATACTTAAGTGATTCAATTTCGATAGTGACAATGTAGGTATCACACCATAAATAGAAAGCACTAAAAAAACAGCAGCCATCCTTTTCTCTAGGGATGAATCACTCTTCAACATGTGCCATTTGCAAGAGATAAAAAGTCTGTTCGTTGCAGAAATATGTTTCTGGACCATCGTTAACAAATTAATTTAGGAATTTATTTAAACTTTTTTAACAGTCAAGTGCATCTATATAGCTAGCATGTACACTGTCTGACCAAATTATTATGTTATTACATTCTACATCAACATATGTTCATAATAATTTAGACATGCAGTGTAGTCTGTTATGAAATATATCTTTATCACTACTTTATTAGAATGGTGCTAGGGTGGCTCAGTCGGTAGAGCTCCAGGGATGGGATGGGATGTTTTACCTCTGAGCGGCACTTTTTTGCACACCATGGGCTAAATGGCTAGGTCACATGGACCCCGAAGGCTCAGAGAAGATTGGGGGAGGGGACCCACTGGAACAGCTGTTGGGAGACAGATGGTAGCCTCCCGTCAAGGCCATCCAGCGTGTTCTTTAACGTGCACAGGGTATGGCTTTCCCGCACACGGGGCCAAGGCTTAACGTTTCATCCGACGGACGGCGGTCTTTTTTTTTTTTTAGAATACAATTTTTATTCATAACAGTAAAGAATACAAATACATTTACACTTTGACCCGCAAAGCTAAATAGCTTATCTGCAGGAAAATGAATAAATTATATTAAATATAGGTCATTCAGCCACAAAAATGGTGTACATCAAATAAATCCACAAAACACAACACATAAAAATCAGCTAACTAGAAAGCACCAAATAATTTTTTAATTCCATTTTAAGTCTTCTAAAAGAATCTATATTTAGTTTCCAAGCTCATCGGTGTCCCCTACTGACCGTGGGCAGGGCGGGGAATTTTGCGGCGATAAATCTCAACGATGACCCAGCTGGAACTCGAACCTGGAAACTACAGATTACGAGCCTGGCGCGCTACCGACTGAGCCACCCCCGGCCCGGTAGAGCTCCAGGCTTGTAATCTGCATTTTCAGGTTCGAGTTAAGATTTATCTCCGCAAAACCATGAACCAGCGTTAAGATTTATCTCCGGAAAACTCTTCGCCCTTCCCTAGGCCAGTAGGGGACACCGATGGGCTTGGAAAGTCCGCCGTCAGCCTGACGGAATACAAAGACGCAGCACAGTGTTATGACATTTACAGCAGTACATTGTACATGTTAAGGAACACTCTGAATGACCTCGATGGGAGGTTGCCATCTGTCAGGAGACAGATGGTAGCCTCCAGTCACACAGCTGTTAGTCCAATGGGTCCCCTTTTCTGAGTCTTCTGGGTTCTTGTGACCTGGCTATTTAGCCCATTGTCTGCAAAAAGTGTCGCTCAGAGATAAAACAACTCAAATTTAATGGAGCATGGTTTCTGTTAAGATATACCTTAATCTAGAAAACGATTCGATATCGATATGATTGCATACAATATCTACTCGAAAAATTTATATTTGTCGGTACCACTCATTTATACCCATGACTGCAATAATGAAAGTTCCTTCTCTGGAATAAAACATAGCAAAGTCATCATCATATCAACTCTATTTCTAATTTACATCGTTTGAATGGTCCGAGCATTCCATACAGTTTCATGCGAATTCCCGCCATCTAACAACCTCTACTTCGTAACATCGATGCCCATGCCTTTGAGCCACAACCTTTTGCAAATTGTTCTCGTCCTAAAAACGAGATCCTCTCCTCTGCCTGCAACACATCAATAACGCGGAACGGTCGATGAGGCAATTAATCGCGTGCTTGGAGCCCGGACCGCACGGGTGGAAATGGCGCAGAAACGGTAAACACGGCTTAATGGCGCGGAATCAACTGTCATTAAAACCATTTTTGCCTTTTTCAGACTCCTGCGGTTTGTTTGCTTTTGTGTGTTGTTTATTCTTCCTTTTGCCCGCTGGGAGGAATCTACCATCATTGAGTTCTTATAATTCAGTAGCATTACGTGAAGGCAATTATTAAAAGAAAAGGATATTCTGACGAATGATGGTGGTGTGCATTAACAACCAGTGTTTCGTTTTAATAGTTCTTTCGTAAAGGTTTCAAATGCAAAGTGCGTTTTAATAACAAATGCAACATAACCCTCAAAAAACATTTAAAGGCTTTGATGTTTTATATAATTTAAAGCACGCTGGGTCTGATCTATAGATAATTAATTCTTACTTTTGTAATGGTAATCGTATTATTTTCTTTTTATTTTGAGAATAAATTAGAAAAAGAGAAAAAATTAGCATTTCCCTTGAATTTTCATTTTTTTTAACTGAAGGTAATTAGACTCTAGAATCGTGCGTTGTCGGGTTTTTTTACATATTAGTGTAATGACGAATTTTTTTGAAGAATCCTAATAAAACTGTTTTAAAAGTTAAAGGCTTCCAAGTAAGAAAAACATTATCCAAGTTTAATAGAATATTTAAAAAAAAATCAATTCAGTGCCGATGTTTATATATTTATCAAATTTATATTACTCTTAGCTCGTTTATCGACTTTTGCACAATAATTGCTCCACCAAATCTATCAATTCAGAAGTCGATTGCACTGAGTAATACTTAACCATGGTAACGACGGGATATAAACTTATAGGTAGGGGATAAAAAAATACCCCCTCAAGCAGCTGCTTGCCACAGAGGTCTGACAGGAGCCTGTCGATAGGAAAAAGGAAACTTCTCATGTTATTCTTAAATAGTTATCTAAACAAAAATCGAGATTGGAACCCACTTTCTTCTGATAGTATGTCAAGTGCTCTAACCGAAGATATATTCCAATTATACCTAACAGAGACTATATATCTTGCATTGATAACGATATTTCTGCGTGTTTAACTATAACAAGTATTAACATTCACCATCTCAGGGGCGGGGGCGGGGGGTGGCTCAGTCGGTAGCGTGCCAGGCTCGTAATCTGTAGATCCCAGGTTCGAGTCCCAGCTGGGTCAGCGTTGAGATTTGTCTCCGCAAAATTCCCCGCCCTGCGGTATCAGTAGGGGACACCGATGGACTTGGAAAGGCCTCCGTCCGTCGGATGGGACGTTAAGCCATGGCCCCGTGTGCGGGAGAGCCATACCCTGTGCACGTTAAAGAACACGCTGGATGGCCTTGACGGGAGGCAACCATCTGTCTCCCAACAGCTGTTCCTGTGGGTCCCCTCCCCAACCTTCTCTGAGCCTTCGGGATCCATGTGACCTGGCCATTTAGCCCATGGTGTGCAAAAAAGTGCCGCTCAGAGGTAAAACAACCCAAACCAACTCACCATCTCAGTGGTCAGTTAAACTGTCCCTTTTCTATCAACAGATGCTCCCACAGAATGGAAAAATTATTATCTCAAATTTCAGAGCACTTGACCTGCTATCAGGAGATCACGGGTTCTGATCCCACTCGTCTCGAAGTTTAATGTTTTTCAAGTAACCATTCAAGTATTCCATTATCCAGGATATTTCCTGTGAATTTAGTATTGGATATCCCATATTATGTCGATGGATTTCGAAGATGATTAACGTTTTAAGTAGATTTTTGTGGTAATATGTGACTGAAGATAAAGAAGCTACATCAAGTCTATCTAAATCCCGAATTTGAAAAATATTCATCCAATATTAAAATTAAAAATATTTAAAAGCACCAATATCAGTCTTAAAAAAGCAATTAAAGATGCAAAAAATATAAATATTGAAAGAATTACTCACTCAAATTTTGAAATAATAATTATCCATATTTTAATTAACTTCTGAAGCAAATTATTTTGACTATCATCAGTGTTGTTAAACATTTGAACTTTCATAAGTCTTTAAATACTGAAGTTGAACTATGTTCATTATACATTATTGCGAAAAAGTAAGTTACAACCCCATTTTATAGCAATAGGAAGCTAACTTCAAAACTATGCAACTTCGAAAATTAGCTTTTTATGATAAAATGTGTGAAGATAAATTAACGATCTGGATCAAACTATCCAAATCTCAGACTTCATCAATATCCGTTAGGTATGTAAACAGTTATGAAAGTTTGGATATATAACAATAGCCGGAATATATAACAGCCAGGATATATAAAAATAAGTATTGTTTGGGGATGTTTAATAAAGTGAGTGTATCTTTCAGATGTTAATGTCATTAATTCTTTCAACATTTATCAATATTAGTTGGGTTGGGTTGTTTTACCTCTGAGCGGCAATGGGCTAAATGTTCAGGTCACAAGGGCCCGAAGGCTTAGAGAAGGTTGGGGGGAGGGGACCCACTGGAACAGCTGTTGGGAGACAGAAGGTAGCCTCCAGTCAAGGCTATCCAGCGTGTTCTTTAACGTGCACAGGGTATGGCTCTCCCGCACACGGAGCCACGGCTTAACAGATTTGAAGAACGTCCCATCCGATGGACGGCGGTCTCATCGGTGTCCCCGACTGACTGTGGGCATGGCTGGGATTTTTGCGGAGATAAATCTCAACCCTCACCCAGCTGGGACTCGAATCTGGAAACTGCAGATTACAAGCCTGACGCGCTACCGACTGAGCCACCCCTACCTCCCTAATATTTTATGAGTTCCACAGCAGTGCATTAGTAATGGTAAATATTCCAGCTTCCATAACTTTTTAAATATCAGCTATTACTACTGAAAAATAGAGATTTAGATAGATTTGATTGAGATCTTTAATTTATTTACAGTCATATTTTACCATAAAAAGCTTATTTCAGAAGTTATAGATTTCGAAGGTAATATCCTATTGACATAAAATGGGGTTGTAACTTAACTTTTGTGCGCCAGTGTAGCTAAAAATAACGTCTAGTAGAGTAACATACGAAGCACGCCAGCTTTGCTGAACTCAACGGTGTTCAGCGGAGAAAATCTCAATTATGGCAATGCCGGAATCCTAAGGCGAGAACGAATGTATGTCTTATGTCCAAGAGCACCATTAGGGGCGGGGGTGGCTCGGTCGGTAGTGCGCCAGGCTCGTAATCTGCAGTTCCCAGGTTCGAGTCCCAGCTGGGTCAGAGTTGAGATTTATCTCCGCAAAATTCCCCGCCCTGCCCAAGGTCAGTAGGGGACACCGATGGGTTTGGAAAGGCCGCCGTCCGTCGGATGGGACGTTAAGCCGTGGCCCCGTGTGCGGGAGAGACATACCCTGTGCACGTTGAAGAACACGCTGGATGGCCTTGACGGGAGGCTACCATCTGTCTCCCAACAGCTGTTCCAGTGGGTCCCCTCCCCCAACCTTCTCTTAGCCTTCGGAGTCCATGTGACCTGGCCATTTAGCCCATGGTGTGCAAAAAAGTGCCGCTCAGAGGTAAAACAACCCAACCCAAGAGCACCAATGAAATTATCGATTAAATTATCAAATATCGATAAATATAATTAATTCTTACTTTATATCAATGTTATTGTTTTGTTTCATGTTCGAAAAAAAAAACAGGCAGAATTCCAAAAGTATCAACATTCCTCTTTTAATTTCTTCCTGTAACCAAAGAGCCAATTATATTTTAAACTTGTTTTCTCATATTTTTGACCTTTTAATCTTGAAGTACACTGTTTGAAAAAAAGTGTAAGGCGACATATATAACATGTCGTAATTTGGTATAAAGAAGTGAATATACTTGCAAACAGTTCTGAATACAATATAGAAATAAACAAATATTCTCATTAAAATAATGCTGAAATGTTTTATTAATTCAAAACATATTCGGTGCAAAAAATACTATTAGAATTTGTAATATAAATTATGTATGTATATACTATCACTAAATAGGCAATTCCTATAGCTCAAAAAATTAATTTCGTTCGGAATTCCTCAAGGCTCTGTTCCAGGTCCATTACATTTTTATAATATATATAAATGATCTACCACTGTTAAATTTTAAAAGTGATATTTTCTTATATGTAGATGGTACTTTAATAATGAATAGCAATAAACATTAAAAGAAAAGTATTGACGAAATCCAATATTCCGCTGTACTCCACTCTGTTCATTCCAGTTCTGTCTGAGGCGACACCACTGAAGACGTGATTGCAGGTGGGCAGATGTGAGGACAAACGCAGTGCCAGACGATAGGCTCGCAATGAAAACTGCAAAAGCCTGTTGTTTACCGCTTGCCTGGTAAGTATTCGATGTTTCCTGTTGCCTGTCCCTTTGCAGTTGCATTGTAGTCGCGAGTTTGTCACGCAATGCCATGCGTCGCAAATGGCGGATCAGGAAGACTACGTATGACCACTCAATGGTCATACGTGGTCTTCCTGATCCTTGTCGGCGTGTGCTGGATCCTACTTGAACCCGCTGAATCTCTGTACGACAAACCAGCTTCTCTAAGGCCGATGATTCTTCCACACTCACAGTCTGTTAACTTTCGGAACGGCTGTCGACGACTGCGTAAGGGCATCGTTATCGGTTTAGAGCAATATCCACAACGTTTTGTCAACCAGGGAGCTTTGGTTGCCTTTATCTGTATTTAACTGTTCCACACCATGTGACGTCAGCTCGCACCTGTCCAATCGTTTCGATCTTCCTGCAAACCTAATCATTTCCACATAATAAATTTCGTCACATTTTCATAACTTCTTGCAAGTGTTGCATTTTTTATTACATATAATTTATATAGGATAATCTTTTACATTTATTTTTTCTGCTGTAACTGTTAAAAATTATTTTTTTTTTGGAATTAAATTTAAAGTGTGTGGTACTTTACAGTCACTGATACATCTTCCATAATTGTTTTTAAATTTAAGTAAATAAAAATAAAAAAATAAATACCCCCTCAAGCACCTGCTTGCCACAGAGGTCTGACAGGAGCGTGTCAGTTTATATGCCACAGTAGGAGATCTGAGAGGATGGCAGGACCTCAGCAGAAAAACGACACATACATCCATGCCTTACCCGGGGCTCGAACCCAGGTCCCTTAGATAGTTTGTAATTATTTTTAGCTCCTAAATCTTGTACTTTTTATTATGATATATTTTTAAACATATTATCAAAATAATGTTTTAAGATTACGTTATTATAATCTAATTAAACGAGGAGTCCGACTAATGGCTGTGCGGTGTCATCAGTCGGACTTCTCGGTTATAACTTGTCATCAAAGGGGCATCTCTAACTGCCCAACGATGTTATCAACATTTTGCAGCCAGTGGCTGTCCCATTTCTTCAGCACCACGGAACCTGTACCAGCAAGACAGCGCCGGTCTCCACAAAACCCTCATTAGTCTGCAGTATCTACAAGAGCAAAACGTTCAGATACTGCCATGGCCAGCACGCTCGCCGGACCTTTCACTTATTGAACACGTTTAGGACTTGATGCTCCCACAGCGCCAACAACACTCAAGAGGTGCGCCAACCACTATCGCTGAAATGGAACAGCGGCTTTGCGTTGTTTGGCGTTCTATCCCACAGGAGGACATTATAGAGCTGTACGATAGCCTTTTCCCCCGCCGTGTTCATGAATGCATTGCTGCGTAGGGCAGTTAAACATGATACTAATTATACCACTTTACCCGGTAGGTACAGTGGTAATTTTCCATATTTTTTTCGCAATGTAATCAATCGCATATCTCAGTATGTGCTAAAAGCTGCCTGAGTTTCAATAAAACGGCATTAATACTTCCAGGTGTGGCAATTTTTTTCTGTAGTGTATATTAATTTTTTTAATTTCATGAATTTTTGCATTTTATATTTTTATCTTATATTTATTTTTTTTTAATAAAACTAGTAATTGAGAGAAAATGGGTATGTGTATTATGAATTAATTTGTTACTTAATAATTCAATTACGTATACAGGGTGATTCAAAACTTATCGTTCAAATTTCGTGGGGAGGTAGGGAATACGTCAGGAAACCGATTTCACATAGGAAAGAATGTCCGCAAATGTACGCATGCGTATGTAGAGGGCGCTGTGTGTACCCAACCAGTGTACAGCTCGCCCGACCACTCCCGCTATCATCAGTGTACGAGCTGACTTACTAGTGATAAGATGAATCGTTTTACGCATCAAGAGCTAGCGGATATGCATCTCGCATATGGGGCAGCTGGCGAAAGCGACCGCCGAGCTACGCAAGTTTACGAAGACCGATACCCCAACAGAAGAATACCGCAGCATCAAATGTTTGCACGTGTGCATCGCAATCTGCGCGAACGTGGTTCACTGCACAGCAACATGCAGGATATGGGGAGAAGACGACTGACGCGGACTGTCAACGTCGCAGAACAAGTCCTACAGTCCATCGAAGATAATCCGAATACCAGCACACGAGCTATTGCTCAGCAGCTTGGGGTCTCTCAGTCAGCAGTGTGGCGGATACTGCACGAGGAACGTGTGCATCCTTACCATCTGCAAAGGGTGCAGTTACTACATCCTGATGATTATCCGAAACGTGTGGAATTTGCACAATGGTTCATGCAGAAAGGTGCCGTGGACCCCAGTTTTCCAACTTCTGTCCTTTTTACAGATCAAGCTTCATTCACTCGTGAAGGTGTGTTCAATACACACAATTCACATGTGTGGGCTTACGACAACCCGCATGGTACGAGAAGTCACGCTGTGCAACATCGTTTTGCCGTAAATGTGTGGGCTGGAATCATTGGTGACTGTTTGTTGGGATCTTACTTGCTACCGCCCCGATTGGACGGCCGGAAATACCTAATATTTCTCGAGACAGTGTTACCGACTTTTCTGGGAGCTATTCCTGCGCATATCCGCCGAGATATGTGGTATCAACATGACGGGGCTCCAGCCCATAGCACAATTGTTGCGCGTGATTACCTGAACCGAACATTCGGAGCTCGATGGATCGGTAGAGGTGGACCGATCGCTTGGCCACCCAGGTCACCTGATTTATCGCCCATGGATTTCTTTTTGTGGGGGGCCATGAAAGACCATGTGTACGAGACCCCCGTCGACAGTGAAATGGACCTTGTTGCACGAATAGTGGCCGCCGCAGGCATTGTCCGTGATATGCTAGGCGTTTTTGAAAATGTTCGGCGGTCAATGCAACGGCGCTGTGAATACTGTGTCCGTGTAAATGGTCGCAATTTTGAGCACCTACTGTGAACCTGTACTTTACCTTGTTGGAATAAAAGTCACATTCGTTACCACTTAACTGTACTGTTTCCTTGTGTTCACTTTACTTGTCCATTTTGTTCATGTAGATGACGTTTGCGGACATACTTTCCTATGTGAAATCGGTTTCCTGACGTATTCCCTACCTCCCCACGAAATTTGAACGATAAGTTTTGAATCACCCTGTAGATAAGTTACTTAGCTTTCTGGGTACTGTGTATTTTGTATTGAAGAATGAGATCTATTGTGGGTTAAATATAACAATAATATGCAAAATACGATATTATATGATGGCATTGAATTAACCAAAATATGAAGCTACTCGCCGATAATTATCTCCCATGAGTTCATTATTTCAGTTCAATATTGCAGATTATAAGTCTTGGATGTTTTGTAACTGCCGTCCACTTTCATGCAGAAAAGTGACAAGCTGACCCAGAGCAATTCTGAAGTGGATTAAAATTTGGCAGCCTTGTTGGCCAATTAAGAACTTGAACTTTATATTCTCGAATCCATTGTTTCGTATGATTCGATGTATGGCATATACTTGCTGAAATCGCCAATATTTTCCACCAAGACGTTTACTATGACTGAATTTAGATTATTCAGAACAATGACGATAGCAGTCTTCCCTTGAGCTCATATTTCACTCCAAATCTTCACAGGGACATCTCCCCTTTGCCTGATCATCAGGAGGGTGGGGGTGGCTCAGTCGGTAGTGCGCCAGGCTCGTAATCTGTAGTTCCCAGGTTCGAGTCCCAGCTGGGTCAGCGTTGAGATTTATCTCCGCAAAATTCCCCGCCCTGCCCAAGGTCAGTAGGGGACACCGATGGGTTTGGAAAGGCCGCCGTCCGTCGGATGGGACGTTAAGCCGTGGCCTCGTGTGCGGGAGAGACATACCCTGTGCACGTTAAAGAACACGCTGGATGGCCTTGACGGGAGGCTACCATCTGTCTCCCAACAGCTGTTCCAGTGGGTCCCCTCCCCCAACCTTCTCTTTGCCTTCGGGGTCCATGTGACCTGGCCATTTAGCCCATGGTGTGCAAAAAAGTGCCGCTCAGAGGTAAAACAACCCAACCCAACAACCCTGATCATCAGGAATGTTCAAATTTTCTTAGGTCATACCAATTGGAGTTGCAACTACGAGTACTTGGGATTTAACTATCGTGGTTGAATTGCTTTTTAATAAAAGAAAACTCTGTTTCTTGAAAGATTGTGTATTATCAGATGACAACTACAAGCAAGGAGGGAAATTTCTACTTAAAGGAGGTGTATTTATTTCTCAAAACTACTTCTTCAACACAATTTTTTATCTGTTTTTGAAGAGAAATTCTTTCAAGAGAATACCATTTTGAGCAAGAGAAGTGTATTATGGGATGTCCTTTCCATTTTGTGATATATTTCTTTGAAAGTATTGATATTGAGTTTTAATTTTTTCAATTACTTAGTATTATATTAAAATAAAATAAATAAATAAATACCCCCTCAAGCAGCTGCTTTCCACAGAGGTCTGACAGGAGCCTGTCAGTTTATATGCCATAGTAGAAGGTCTGAGAGGATGGCAGGACCTCAGCAGAAAACAACACGAATATCTATGCCTTACCGGGGCTCGAACCCAGGTCCCATAGATCAGTAGCCAAGCGCCACGTATTATCACACGACCTCTAGAAACAACACATAGAGAAACTGCTCTTAATTGAAATTGTGATTGAAATTGTGTATTTGAAATTGTGTATTTTTATTAATTATTTAATTGAAATTGTGTATTTTTAGAAATATTTGCTTCAGTGTAATTAACTTCTTTTTTCTTGTAGAGAACTTCCATTTTGAGCAACAGGAAGTTATTACAGGATGTCGTTTCCGCCTCACAAACATCCCCTACTTCCTCTCGTGGAGGAGACAGATTTACAGCAGATTGACCTTCGCCGGGGTGATCAGAAATGGCTATCTGCTGCATCCTCTGGCAACAGGGCCAATATTTGACTTCACCCTCTTGATTGCGGTCTGCAAACCGAGGCCAGAGTTGATCAGAGTGAAGGCTTATAAGTGCATCATCCAGATCACTGTCGATGTTGACCAACAGAAAACCCCAAAGGCGACAAGTCACTGGACTTCACACTAAACCTGTAATCGAAGGTATGTTCAAAACTAATCGAAGTCTTTCTTTTACGAGTGAAGATTAAAGATTGGAGAAAACATCACAGAAACTATTTTTAGTTTGGTGAGACATATGGGGAAATATAAGAAGTCAATAATAAAGATATATATTCAAAATGATTCCTAAACCTCAAGCATGCCTAATATTAAAAAACGTTGTGAAATAAATGGTGGAATAGCAAAGAGACAATTTTCTTTTATGTCACCAAAGTTTTCTTATTTGAAACACATCGAGTTTTTTTTTTATGTGTAATTATTTCAGTGAATTGAAGGCACGAAAAAACTTTAATGACGGCATGAAACGGCATGAAAAAACTTTAAATTATGCTATAATATAAAGTTTTGTACCGAATTAAATTTGCATCGATAAAAAAGTTCGAAACTTTGTCGTGAGAATATATGCTTATTTGCATATTGGATTCGAAATTGCGCTAACTTACATTGATTTCTTTCCCCAAACTGCGATATATTATTGTGTGATATAATTTTGTTAAGCACTGCATCGATGCATTATGAATGAATTACCTTTACAGAGTTCTCTAGTGCCATAAAACTCCAAAACAATCATCTTCAGCTTGTTACACTTGCATGAAAAGTTTCGGAAACAGCGATGTCCTGAAGCCTAAAAAAATCTGTCCTCTTCTGAAAGACACATATATATCTATACGGCCTTTAATAGAAATCATTATGGCAAACCAAAAAGGACAGCTCAATATATTTCGATTGTGAATCTTTATTTAATGCATCTAAATTCATTTCACTCACTTCATCCTCAGACATTAACTCACCGAGAATTACACTCTAGATTGAATCTGAGCTCATTACGAGGTAAGACATTCTGAACATTATATTCGCTTCAACATTACGATGAGGAAGAGTAAATTTCATGCAGAGAATGGATCTCAGTCATCATAATACGACAGTACATAGTGATTTGCAAACAGTTTGGAAATTTTGAAGACACCAGAGACAGCTTTAAACTGTGTAGTAAATCACTGAATGTGCCAGCCTGCTTTAAATTTTTCTCACCTTCAAAGATAGTTGCTTTTCTTCAAGCTGTGACTTACTCTATCGGCCATGGCACTACCCGGGATCCGAACCTGGAAACTGGCAGTTCCGTATAAATTTCAAACCAAAGTGATGTCACTGCGAGTAGTGAAAGTGAAGGGATGCGTTAACCCCATGACGAACTTCGTCAACTTTGGTGATCGATGATGACAGTAAATCTAGACACTTTCGATTCACTTTTATCCGAATCTTGAAATATCAAGCCAAGAAGTCACGTATGGTGAGGGCCTCTTATTTTTATTCTCATAATTCGCCTCGCGATATTTCTATCTAGCATCATTTTGCATGGGTATCACGTTATAACAACATTTCTTTAAAAACTTGCAAGAGAACCAATTGGTAAGGGAGTAGATAGCATTCACAAGCTACTGGCTAATAATGCTTTTGAACTTATGATAATCTACTTATCCTTGTGCAGCACTCGGTTCTCTCATCTTAATAGAACATACACGTGATAGAAGGCATAACTTAACTTAATTTTGAATATAAGCCGTGAATTTTCAAACAGGAAGAATAGGATGCGAACTTTTTAATGCTTGCATGGAAAACTCGTTAACTCCAAAATTTGAAATAAAAAAGATTCTCTTCCAAAATCTGAACGAAATATACCGAACAGACTAAATTCAAGAAGATGCATTAAACAGTTACGTTGACAGCGCCACCAAATTCGTGATACAAGGCAAAAAACCTTTTTCGTGAGAGAAATGAGAGATGGATTTCACTTTCTCTTCTCCCGCGAGGGCAATCCATCAGTATCGACGCGCGCAGAATAATTCATAACCTAGTCACCTGAAGATCCAAAAGAAAGAAATGCACGCTATTCATTAGCGAAAGATTGCGAAATTAATTGGTTGAAAGAATCAAAACAAGTTCGTGACTAACTAATCAATCTGCATTAGGAGGCGTTCTCTCTGGTAAGACCGTCTGCGCCACAATCTGTTCAGTTCGTGCTTAGGATTGAAAGTCTTGAATACTCCAGGTATCATCTCATGGAACTAGAGCAGGTAGCGCAATCCATCATCTTAGGGAAGAGTTTTCAATGAGATTAATGGATGTCACACATATTTCTGAACTCATTAATCTAGTAGTTTTAATTCAATATCTAAGAGTGAATTTGCGTGACTTTCACTACCGTGGTGGCCCTCTGAGGAGAAACTCACTGTGCAACAGAAAAAAAATTCACTGAATTCAAAACTAGTTTTAAAATAAAAGTAATCGACTTCTTTATCATCTGATTATATCAATGATGGTGAAGATCATCATTTAGTAAACATTGTTTAGAAAATCGATCTTTTCAGCAGATCAGTTTTAACTGCCTTGGGAGAATTGAGTTTAAAAATGTTTCCATAGACACTATTAAGTAATGAATTACCAAATGAATTCTGATACAATATATTCTTTGAGTTCCCTTTTAAATTTGTCAATGATCTCTGATTATGAGGATTCCAATTAAATAGCATTTGAGAACGGGAGTTTCTTCGAAGCAGCGAATGGGCACGTCGCCTTCACATTATTTTTTTAAGAAATGCATATAGATTTTTTTTACAATCATCGTACACATATTTTTTTAAATAAAGGATGTTTGTATTAACGAAAAAAAATTGCTTTCAGCGTCTATCAAATTTTGACATAAACTGTTAACACGAATTTTAACAATCAGATTGTAAAAGTAGCGTTAACAGCTTAATAAGCTAGTTAAAATTAAATTTCTTTATAGAACTCCACGATCTTGAAAAATGTTTCTTTATAAGCAATATTTTACATTTACCTCTAATTTATCGTAAAAACTGAACAATTACTGCACTACTTATACCACGAGCCTTGCGCACTCAGATGGTAAAGGAGTGGAAATTTGCAGTACCTAGGCTCGAGTCACAACTGTGACTGCGTCTATATTTATCTCCGCTAAATCCTACCTTGACCTCGGAGAGAAAGGGGACACCGATGTACTTGGAAAGGTCACCATTCATCGAATGGGACTTAGTAGCCCCTTATACACGAGAGCCATATCTTCTGCACGCTGAAGAATACGCTGGAGAGCTTTAATGGGAGGCTACCATCTGTCTACCAGGGGCGGAGATGGCTCAGTCGGTAGCGTGCCAGGCTCGTAATCTGTAGTTCCCAGGTTCGAGTCCCAGCTGGGTCAGCGTTGAGATTTATCTCCACAAAATTCCCCGCCCTGCCCACGGTCAGTAGGGGACACCGATGGGCTTGGAAAGGCCGCCGTCCGTCGGATGGGACGTTAAGCAGTGGCCCCGTATGCAGGAGAGCCATACCCTGTGCACGTTAAAGAACACACTTGATGGCCTTGACGGGAGGCTACCATCTGTCTCCCAACAGCTGTTCCAGTGGGTCCCCTCCCCCAACCTTCTCTGAGCCTTCGGGGTCCTTGTGACCTGGCCATTTAGCTCATAGTGTGCAAAAAGTGCCTCTCAGAGGAAAAACAACCCAACTCTGTCTATCAGCAGCTATCCATTGAGTTACCTTCCCTCAACCTCTTCTGAGACCTTGGGGTCTTTATAACCTGGTCATTTAGCCCATTGTATGAAAAAATGTAGTATTCAGAGATAAAACAAACCAAATGATAACACTGGGATAAGAATTTTGTCAGAAGGAATGTGTACTACAGGAAATAAAAATTGCAACACTTGTAAGAAATTATGCAAATGTGACGAAATTTAAGAAGACGGTAGTATATGGAAATGCATGGAAATTATTAGGTTTGTAGGACGATCGAAACGATTGAAAGGCTCGAGCTGACGTCACAGGTGCGGAGCAGTCAAACACAGACCAAAGCTCCCTGGTTGACAAAACGTTGTAGAAATTGTCCAAAAACGCTAAAGATGCCCTTACGCAGACGTCGATAGCCGTCCCAACAGTTAACAGACTTTGAGCGTGGAAGAATCATCTGTCTTAGAGAAGCTGGTTTGGTCGTACAGAGATGTGTCCGACTTTGTTGGCCTCAATCCCAGCACCATCGTACACATATGGCGACAGTGGGTTAAAGAAGGATCCAGCACACGCTGACAAGGATCAGGAAGACGATGTACGTATGTATGACCACAGAGCGACAGGACCGCCATTTGCAATGCATGGCATTGCGTCACAGATTCGCAACTACAACGCAACTGCAAAGGGACTGGCAACAGGTAACATATCGAATGCCTATCAAGCGGATGGTAAACAACGGCTTTTATAGTTTTCATTGCGAGCTTATCGTCCGGCACTGCGTTTGCCCCTCACATTTGCTCACATGCAAGCACGTCTTCAGTGGTGTCGCCCCAGATAGAACTGGAACGAACAGGAGTGGAGTACCGGTGGTGTTTAGTGACGAATCTCATTTTAGTCTTGATTAGCACGGCGGTAGACGTGTTTGCCATCATTCAGGGGAAAGGAACACCACCCAGTGCGTGCGACATCGTCACACAGCTTCAGCACCTGGTGTCTTGGTGTGGGGTGATATTAGTCGGACATCTCGGTCAGAACTGGTCACATAAGTGGATCTCTAACTGCCCAACGATAAGTTACTAACATTTTGCAGCCAGTGGCTGTCCTATTTGTTCAGTTGCACAGAACCTTAGCTAGAAGATAACGCCCATCCCCACAGAGCCCGCATTAGTCTGCAGTATCTACACGAGCAATACGTTCAGGTACTACCATTAACCAGCACGCTCGTCGGATCTTTCACGTATTGAACACGTCTGGGACATGATGGACCGACAGCTCCAACAACACCCAGGAGGTGCGCCAACAACTGTCGCTGAAATGAAACAGCGACTTCGCGCTATTTGGCGTTCTATCCCTCAGGAAGACATTTTAGAAAAGAGAGGAAAATCATAATATCATTACTAATGATGTCTCCTTTGAAAGGAAACATCATTAGTAATGAAGACCAATCATCTTCAAAGATAATCCTCACATACCCACAAAACACACACTGATATATCCATTTTAAAAACTTTAAGTGATTCATATATTTACGATTCCTATCAAGATTTTACGGTAATTTATACTGATGGAGCTTTTTTCCCTGACACATACATTCTGCAGACCTAAATTAAACATTTATAAAGCATTTAAATTTATAAAAGAATGTACTATTATACAAGCAGAAATGTTTGCAATTTATTTTTCTTTACTTTCTATAGAATGTATGTGCATTTTAAATAAATCTGTTATTCTAATAGGTTGCAGATCTGCTTTACGCTCGATAGAAAAAAATATTTTGGAAAATAAATATCCTAGTTCCTTACTATTATTACTAGTTCATTATTATTGTGATATATTACATTTAAATAATCTATGTAAAAAATGGAATTTGGAATTTTCAGGAAAATGGAATTTTTTTCTTTATGTAAAAAAGGAAAAATTATTCTAATTCAGTGGCTACCTAGCCACTGGAATTAAAGGAAATGTTTTAGCTGACTCATATGCCAAAGATGCAATCAACTTAACTGACACTGTTGATATCCCTATATATTGTTATAAATTTAATGGACGGAAACTGAGCGTGAATTCAAAATTATGTTTACCAAACAAAAGTATGAGTGAAGTAATTTATTACAAAGGTATAAAACCATAAAAATAAATCAATCTTATCTAAACACAAGTTTTTCTCTTCACCAGTATAAAGTTAAACGATAAAAAAAGAATGATCTTTTATGCTTAACTAATTTTCAATGTTTATACTACAGTGTTGTCAATATTTACTCCCAGTACAAAATAGAATCTATTATTTTCATAACATTTAACAAAGAAGTTTATGTTGAAATTCATTTGTGATATATGGCTACCTTAACAATGCCTTACACTTTACAGATGCGAGGCATCTGACGATGATCTCTCCTATCATTTGTGATATATGGCTACCTTAACAATGCCTTACACTTTACAGATGCGAGGCATCTGACGATGATCTCTCCTATCATTTGTGATATATGGCTACCTTAACAATGCCTTACACTTTACAGATGCGAGGCATCTGACGATGATCTCTCCTATCATTTGTGATATATGGCTACCTTAACAATGCCTTACACTTTACAGATGCGAGGCATCTGACGATGATCTCTTCTATCATTTGTGATATATGGCTACCTTAACAATGCCTTACACTTTATAGATGCGAGGCATCTGACGATGATCTCTCCTATCATTTGTGATATATGGCTACCTTAACAATGCCTTACACTTTACAGATGCGAGGCATCTGACGATGATCTCTTCTATCATTTGTGATATATGGCTACCTTAACAATGCCTTACACTTTACAGATGCGAGGCATCTGACGATGATCTCTCCTATCATTTGTGATATATGGCTACCTTAACAATGCCTTACACTTTACAGATGCGAGGCATCTGACGATGATCTCTTCTATCATTTGTGATATATGGCTACCTTAACAATGCCTTACACTTTACAGATGCGAGGCATCTGACGATGATCTCTCCTATCATTTGTGATATATGGCTACCTTAACAATGCCTTACACTTTACAGATGCGAGGCATCTGACGATGATCTCTCCTATCATTTGTGATATATGGCTACCTTAACAATGTCTTACACTTTACAGATGCGAGGCATCTGACGATGATCTCTTCTATCATTTGTGATATATGGCTACCTTAACAATGCCTTACACTTTACAGATGCGAGGCATCTGACGATGATCTATCCTATCATTTGTGATATATGGTTACCTTAACAATGCCTTACACTTTACAGATGCGAGGCATCTGACGATGATCTCTCCTATCATTTGTGATATATGGCTACCTTAACAATGCCTTACACTTTACAGATGCGAGGCATCTGACGATGATCTCTCCTATCATTTGTGATATATGGCTACCTTAACAATGCCTTACACTTTACAGATGCGAGGCATCTGACGATGATCTATCCTATCATTTGTGATATATGGTTACCTTAACAATGCCTTACACTTTACAGATGCGAGGCAGCTGACGATGATCTCTCCTATCATTTGTGATACATGGCTACCTTAACAATGCCTTACACTTTACAGATGCGAGGCATCTGACGATGATCTCTCCTATCATTTGTGATATATGGCTACCTTAACAATGCCTTACACTTTACAGATGCGAGGCATCTGACGATGATCTCTCCTATCATTTGTGATATATGGCTACCTTAACAATGTCTTACACTTTACAGATGCGAGGCATCTGACGATGATCTCTCCTATCATTTGTGATATATGGCTACTTTAACAATGCCTTACACTTTACAGATGCGAGGCATCTGACGATGATGTCTCCTATCATTTGTGATATATGGCTACCTTAACAATGCCTTACACTTTACAGATGCGAGGCATCTGACGATGATCTCTCCTATCATTTGTGATATATGGCTACCTTAACAATGCCTTACACTTTACAGATGCGAGGCATCTGACGATGATCTCTCCTATCATTTGTGATATATGGCTACCTTAACAATGCCTTACACTTTACAGATGCGAGGCATCTGACGATGATCTCTCCTATCATTTGTGATATATGGCTACCTTAACAATGTCTTACACTTTACAGATGCGAGGCATCTGACGATGATCTCTTCTATCATTTGTGATATATGGCTACCTTAACAATGCCTTACACTTTACAGATGCGAGGCATCTGACGATGATCTATCCTATCATTTGTGATATATGGTTACCTTAACAATGCCTTACACTTTACAGATGCGAGGCATCTGATGATGATCTCTCCTATCATTTGTGATATATGGCTACCTTAACAATGCCTTACACTTTACAGATGCGAGGCATCTGACGATGATCTATCCTATCATTTGTGATATATGGCTACCTTAACAATGCCTTACACTTTACAGATGCGAGGCATCTGACGATGATCTATCCTATCATTTGTGATATATGGTTACCTTAACAATGCCTTACACTTTACAGATGCGAGGCAGCTGACGATGATCTCTCCTATCATTTGTGATACATGGCTACCTTAACAATGCCTTACACTTTACAGATGCGAGGCATCTGACGATGATCTCTCCTATCATTTGTGATATATGGCTACCTTAACAATGCCTTACACTTTACAGATGCGAGGCATCTGACGATGATCTCTCCTATCATTTGTGATATATGGCTACCTTAACAATGTCTTACACTTTACAGATGCGAGGCATCTGACGATGATCTCTTCTATCATTTGTGATATATGGCTACCTTAACAATGCCTTACACTTTACAGATGCGAGGCATCTGACGATGATCTATCCTATCATTTGTGATATATGGTTATCTTAACAATGCCTTACACTTTACAGATGCGAGGCATCTGACGATGATCTCTCCTATCATTTGTGATATATGGCTACCTTAACAATGCCTTACACTTTACAGATGCGAGGCATCTGACGATATTCTCTCCTATCATTTGTGATATATGGCTACTTTAACAATGCCTTACACTTTACAGATGCGAGGCATCTGACGATGATCTCTCCTATCATTTGTGATATATGGCTACCTTAACAATGCCTTACACTTTACAGATGCGAGGCATCTGACGATGATCTCTCCTATCATTTGTGATATATGGCTACCTTAACAATGCCTTACACTTTACAGATGCGAGGCATCTGACGATGATCTCTCCTATCATTTGTGATATATGGCTACCTTAACAATGCCTTACACTTTACAGATGCGAGGCATCTGACGATGATCTCTCCTATCATTTGTGATATATGGCTACCTTAACAATGCCTTACACTTTACAGATGCGAGGCATCTGACGATGATCTCTCCTATCATTTGTGATATATGGCTACCTTAACAATGTCTTACACTTTACAGATGCGAGGCATCTGACGATGATCTCTCCTATCATTTGTGATATATGGCTACTTTAACAATGCCTTACACTTTACAGATGCGAGGCATCTGACGATGATCTCTCCTATCATTTGTGATATATGGCTACCTTAACAATGCCTTACACTTTACAGATGCGAGGCATCTGACGATGATCTCTCCTATCATTTGTGATATATGGCTACCTTAACAATGTCTTACACTTTACAGATGCGAGGCATCTGACGATGATCTCTTCTATCATTTGTGATATATGACTACCTTAACAATGCCTTACACTTTACAGATGCGAGGCATCTGACGATGATCTCTCCTATCATTTGTGATATATGGCTACCTTAACAATGTCTTACACTTTACAGATGCGAGGCATCTGACGATGATCTCTTCTATCATTTGTGATATATGGCTACCTTAACAATGCCTTACACTTTACAGATGCGAGGCATCTGACGATGATCTATCCTATCATTTGTGATATATGGTTACCTTAACAATGCCTTACACTTTACAGATGCGAGGCATCTGACGATGATCTCTCCTATCATTTGTGATATATGGCTACCTTAACAATGCCTTACACTTTACAGATGCGAGGCATCTGACGATGATCTATCCTATCATTTGTGATATATGGTTACCTTAACAATGCCTTACACTTTACAGATGCGAGGCATCTGACGATGATCTCTCCTAATAGAGGACTTAAAAACAAACTTTACTGTTGATTTTCTTTCACCAAGGAAACTACGCTTTATCTTGAACCAAATAAAAGCAACCTTTTTACTTAGCATCACACAACGCTAATTCAACACAATGTGTCCTTCTTTTTAACTATTCCGCTACATCTTTCGTCTTACTCCTCAAATTCTTTTTATTCAAAGTATCTCTCTGTTCCAATCAATTGATGACGTAATTGTCACGCTGAAGCATACGTGAACATTAATCACACATCTATCATGAGTTCTTTTGTAGTATATGTTCATTGCTAAAAACTGAAATGTCTGGAAAGTATTTTTGTAAAATGTTAAGGTTTAGAACTGGTACTGCAAAGTTAAACAACTGCTTATACAAGGTAAATAAATCAGATAGCAAATATTGTACTTTCTGTAACTGCGAAGAAACGATTTCACATGTTTTATTAAACTGTTCACGTTATGACAAAGAACTTAAAATTTACTTTCAACAGTTCACAAAATGTGTTGAATTTCCAAGTAGTTGAAGTCAGAAATGCTAGCTACAATTTTCTATTAACTTCCTGCTCGCATCATCATTGTTTAAGAGGATATAACCGGATTTCTACTGAAACAATGGGAAAGCTCGACCAATCAGATTTCAATTGCTATGGTTATGCTTATTCATTTCAATCTTTGCACTTTAACAAAACTGTTCTGTAACGGAAATTTGCTCTTTCACAGCCTGACCTTTGATAGTGAATACCTCTAACATGTATGCACATATTAAATATATTGTTACGAATTAAAACGGATAAGCACTGAGCATGAGTTCAAGTAAATATTTTACAGTGTTAATCACAAAACAATGAAATTGATTTCAAAAGCATGGATGAAATTATTTATAAAATTAACTAAATACTATCGTACATAAAGTAATAATCTTTTCCTACAGAACAGTTAAGTCAGCTCTGTCTATTCGATTAACGTTTACCTCTTCATT
The DNA here is from genome assembly GCA_038380435.1 of Ryuthela nishihirai. Lineage (NCBI taxonomy): Eukaryota > Metazoa > Arthropoda > Arachnida > Araneae > Heptathelidae > Ryuthela > Ryuthela nishihirai. The sequence goes on along the minus strand of JAWZYU010000017.1, from coordinate 86,249,485 downwards.
TTTTACATGTCCCTTATATACCGGGCGGGGGTGGCTCAGTCGGTAGCGCGCCAGACTCGTAATCTGTAGTTCCCAGGTTCGAGTCCCAGCTGGGTCAGAGTTGAGATTTATCTCCGCAAAATTTCCCCGCCCTGCCCACGGTCAGTAGGGGACACCGATGGGCTTGGAAAGGCCGCCGTCCGTCGGATGGGACGTTAAGCCGTGGCCCCGTGTGCGGGAGAGCCATACCCTGTGCACGTTAAAGAACACGCTGGATGGCCTTGACGGGAGGCTACCATCTGTCTCCCAACAGCTGTTCCAGTGGGTCCCCTCCCCCAACCTTCTCTGAGCCTTCGGGGTCCATGTGACCTGGCCATTTAGCCCATGGTGTGCAAAAAAGTGCCGCTCAGAGGTAAAACAACCCAACCCTTATATAACTGTGTCCTTTCACTTCAAGAATGAACCACTCTTATTTTTCTTATTAATTCACTAATAGAATTTACACTAATAAAACTAATTAATCTCCCGTGCACTCACCATATAAAATATTTCTTCTTTTTAAACGCTTATCGTATATACTGCATATATACTGAGACTAACTATGTACCCTTTTTCGTATCCACAACACCAACATAACAATCCTATCATACTTATTCTTCAGTTGGGTTATTCGTTCCAATTTGTTGGTTACGCAATTCTCATGCAGAAGCATACGGGAACGTTCATGATAGGTTTATCATTAAATAACTGTTGCACGTTCAACTGTCGTAACAATATCAATATTACTCAGATCTTTGTTTTTAAACCTTAAAACATTATTTATTTTAATATTAGATTAATAAACTATTAAACATAAAAACTATTACGTTTTATAGTATGAAACTTCATTGAATAATGAAAATTTAGATATTTGATATTATAATATTCAATTATAATATTCTTGGTGACTTCAATGCCAAAGTTGGTACTGACTCTGACCTTTGGGGAGGAGTAATTGGCCCTTTTGGTATTGGTAGATGCAATGGCAATGGGCAACGTCTCCTACAGGTAAGTAAACTCAATGGATTCAGAATAACTCTCACTTATTACAAACACCGCGACATACTTAACTATACATGGGTTTCACTTGATGGGCTGCATAAGAATATGATTGAGTATATATTATTTAACAGCAAATGGGCTGGTTCTGTTAGGAATACCAGGGCATATAGGGGAGCTGAAATTGGATCTGACCATTACCTTGTTAAAAGTGTGTTGCAACTTAAACTTAAAAAGTGTTGTGCTAGGGTTAAAAAATTTACTTTTAATACTGAAGCTCTGAAAGACCCAGTTATAGCCAAAGCTTACCATGATAGGTTACTTAGTCATTATGACAGTCATGGTATGATTACTACTGAAGTTGAGGAAGAATGGGATCATTTTAAACAAGCTTTTTTGGACACTAACAGTACTCTTTTAGGAAAAAAGGAGCAGAAGAGACAGAATTATCTGAGTGATAAGGCACTTGAGCTTATTTCGGAAAGAAAGAACTGCAGGAATGTCCTTAATCGATACCCTACTAGTCCTAATAGAAAGCATTGCAGAGAACTTAATAAACGTGTAAAGGATCAGTTAGCTGCTGATAAGAATCTTTGGCTTGATGGTCTGGCTGACAAAGCCGAGGAAGCAGTTAGACAGCACAACAGCAGAGAACTGTACCAGATAGTTAATTTATTGTGTGGTAGAAAACGGACAGGTATACAGGGATTGAAGGATAAACAAGGTAAGATTATAGAAGGTGAGGATTCTGTCATGGCTAGGTGGGCTGAGCATTTCAGTGATATTCTAAACAATGTGGTTAGTTCTATTCCCATTGTTTGCAATGATGATAGATGCATTGGTGGCTTTAATATTGGCCCTATAACACAATCTGAAGTTATTTTGGCTGTTTCTAAACTTAAACTACATAAATCCCCAAGGGTAGATGAAATTACTACGGAAATGATTAGAGCTGGGAATGTTTTGGTTACCACTTGGATGACTGAAATTCTGAATATCTGTTATGATAAAGGCATGGTTCCTAAGGATTTTACCAGAGCTATTGTTATCCCTATTTTCAAAAAAGGTGATCGCAGTTCTTGTGATAGCTATAGGGGTATCAGCCTACTCTCTGTTCCAGGTAAAGTTCTTTCCATGATTGTGCTTAATAGAATTAAGAATCTGGTTGACAGTCAATTGCGTGATGAGCAATGTGGATTCAGAAGTGGTAGGGGATGTGTGGATGAGATATTTTCACTTAGGCAGATTCTTGAGAAATGTTTAGAGTTTCAGAAATCTTTGGTTGCTAGCTTTGTTGATTTCAAAAAGGCTTTCGACTCTGTTGATCGTCATAATTTGTGGTTGATTGTGAAATCATATGGTATACCTGACAAGTTAGTTAACATAATGAAAGCTCTCTATAATAACACCGAGTCGTGTGTGAGAGTTCGTAAGGCTTGTAGCAATTGGTTTAGCATTACTTCTGGTGTTCGACAAGGGTGTATTTTGTCTCCTTTTCTCTTTTGCTTGGTTATTGATTATGTTATGCGAAATTCACTTCAAGGGAAAGATTTTGGCCTTAAATGGACTGGAGATACGAAAATTTCTGATTTAGATTATGCTGATGATTAGCCCTTTTGGCAAATGATGTTGATGAGATGAACTCTTTCATTCGAGCTGTTGATGAGACTGGTAGTAGAGTAGGTTTGGTTATAAACAGAGAGAAAACTAAAGTGATGAAAATTGGTCAAGCAGGCTGTGATTCAGTTAATCTGAATGGTTGCAGTCTTGAGCAGGTGTCACAGTTTAATTATATTGGGAGCTATGTAACAGATAATGGTGATGTGCGGCATGAGATTAACAGACGAATAGGGAATGCTACCGGGACTTTTAAGAATCTATGGAGAGTGTTGAGAAATAGGCGTATACACCTAAAGACTAAAATTAGACTGTATAACAGTTTGGTTCTTTCTGGGGTTAGTTATGGTAGTGAAACTTGGACACTTTGTAAACAAGATAACAGGAAACTAGATGCTTTTGATTCCAGATGCTTACGCAGTATCTTGGGCATTAGGTGGTTCAACTTTGTAACTAATGTTGAGGTTAGGCAAAGGAGTTTGCAATCTCCTTTAAGCAGCGTATTGTGCAGAGAGAGACTCCGTTGGTTTGGCCATGTGGCCCGTATGGATAATTATAGATTGGCGAATAGGGTTATGAACAGTGTGCCTAAAAGCCTCAGAAAGAAGGGGAGATTTAGGATGCGGTGGGCAGACAATGTCAAACAGGACCTTCTTAGAATTGGTGTGCAGTGGCCAGATGCAGTAGATGTAGCTGAGGATCGACTTGCTTGGAGAATCTAAATTGCACGGTCTGGTTGGACCTCCGTAGCCCATGGCTGCTTGAGGATGATGATGATGATAATAATATTCAAAATTTTTTCTTGTCTTCCTTTATACTTTTTGTGTTGTTTTTAAATGAACCTTGTGTAGAAGGGCCTGGTCCTTATATACCTAACAACATCATATACATTATTTATATACCTAACGACATCACCATGGTTGTTAGGTATATAAATAAGTAAGTCAATGAGTGATACTTTGCAGTCAAACAACATGACGTGGCGTATTCAGAAATTACTAATGGAGTTTCTTTTTTTCTCCAGTTAACATGCTTGATTGTCTGATTTTCGGCGATTGTCTTAGAAAACGTATGATATTTAGACCCTCAAGGAGGCCTTCTGCCTCCCCTCCCCCTAAAGACTTACGAAAAGAGGGGGTTAAAATTGAGTGCTTACGAACATAGAGTTGGCCGATAATCCTCATGTCACTCTGACACGACACCACCTTTTATTTCGCACGGTCATTCTACTTTTTTAAATTCTCAATGATAAAATTGCACCCTATATTCATATTTGAAGTAGCAGATCCTTTGGATTAAGAGATTTTGATATTCATTACAGCGAAGTTCAAATTTTGGTTTCAGTTGCATTGAATAAAGGCTGGACAACAGCTAACTTTCCCACCAAAACCTTTTCATTAAAGCAAAGCATTGATTATTCGCAGTATTTTCAATCAGTTTAAATATACTTTATTCGATTATGATGCTTACGTAAGAAGAGTTATTCAAAATAGAACTGAAACAATTTATAGCGCTATAAAAAAATCAGGAAAAAATTAATGATGGAGAGCAGAAGTAATACAAGAACTCAGAAAAGAAAGAAAAAAGCATTTGGTACATCTCAGCAGTGGTGAACGGAGAAACTTCCAATGTGGGGGAAGGGGGAGGGGTTAGTCTGATGGGGCGGCGAGGGCTTTGCTGTCATGAGTCTCTGATTTTTGGAGACTTCCTTAGCAAATTTCAGCACTTTTTGGGGGGAGGGTTTTCTTGGCACACCTTCTGGATCATCTGGGTCTTCATAAAATGATAATCGCTTTCTTGCTGGAGATTTGGAAGGACTTCTTATAGTCGTTGATGATTGAGTAGAGCTTTGATTGGATGTTTAAGGTTCAGATAGGATTTGAGAGGATGCTGGTCTTTTATGGAAATATGCATCTAACGAAGTTTGAATGGAAGATCATCTTTTCTTTCTATGTATATTTCTCTATAACAATGGTCTAAAATGCCAGGATTTATTCTGGAGCTTCTTTCAAAATTGGGATCCACCTTTTCGAAAACGGACATGGCAATTTTTAAATGATTGAAAGTTTTTGAAAGTTCCTTGCCAGCTATTTCTTTAGGCACAAGGCTCGATATATCTTCAGGATAAGACTCCTCTTCATCCTAATAACTTCCTATGCTCTTCAAGTTCAAGAAGATCTTTAGTAATTGGGGGCTAGGAATGAGGCGGCTCGCATTTTTACTATGCGGTTGTTTCGCTTTACCTTTTACCTAGCTTTGGTTGATTCTCGGCAACGTCATGTTGCTAAAACTGTCGTATGAGCGAATGCAACGTCGTATAAATGGGCATTGGTCATAATTGAAAATCATCGTATGAGCGGATCGTCGTAAAGCGAAACTTCGTAAAGAGGGGCTTTATTGTATCTACTTTATTTAAGTATCTTATTGTGGTCTATTAATCAAAGATACTGTTACCGTTATTGTTTCCGCATGGGCACATAAAGACTGTAAGATTTAATAATGATGATGAAATTGCTATCATGAAATAATAAGCTGAAATAAAAAAAAAAATTTTTTCAGCTCATCGTATCATGAGTTCCATGTCTACAGGACTTATCCTGTGATTATTTACTACTGATTTATTGATTTAAAGCCCTGAGCGTGAGTGACAAATATTAATTCCATCTCTAATGAGGCAGCAGAGTTGTCCACTTCCTGGATAGATGGCGCCACTAGTGCGAATCAAATAAATAAAATCCTGAAGGTTTATAAGGTCACATAAGCTGAGAGAAGGTTAGCCATTGATGATGTAGTGGTTAGCATAACAGGCATGTTTCCTGGAGACGTGGGTTCGAATCCCACTCATGGCAAAACCAAATGTTTTTTAGCTCATCATTTCATGAGTTCCATGTCTACAGGACTTATCCTGTGATTATTTACTATTGTTATCATGAGTTTGATGATGAATACAGGAGTGGCTAGAAGCCTTGAATTTTGTGAAAAATCATTGAGAAAGGACAGAAACCCTAAAGAGACATGAAAGATGAGGTTGATGGCTATTGAAACTTGAGGTTTTAGTAATTCGCAACACTTTTCCTTTTTACAAGTTTTTATAATAGAGAATGGGTTCATAGCTACCTCTTTTAATAGAAGTTTATATGAAACACTTGTGAAAAGTACTGGGTCGTAAACACTGGCGTCAATTAGCGCTGGTTATCAATCAGAAATGTATCCCGCGTTCAGCTACGGTACGGAATTGTGACCAGCAGAGCACAAGGTGAAATACTTAACTAGCTGTACAGCTAGTTGTTAAGCAACACTTCTTGCCAGTAGCCTTGTCAGGCTCGTAATTTTCAGGTCCCAGGTTCGAGTCTCGCTTAGGACGTTGAGATTTATCTCCGTAAAGCCTCGGCACTGCCCTCGATCAGTAGGGGGCTCCGATGGATTTGGAAAGGCCGCCGTCCGTCGGATAGGACGTTAATCCGTGGCTCCGTGTGTAGGAGAGCCTTATCATGTGCTCGTTAAAGAACAGGCTGAATGTCTTTGACAGGAGATTACCATCTATCTCGTAGCAGCTGTTCAGTGGGTCCCCTTCTCCAAACCTTTTCTGGGCCCTCGGGGTCCTTGTGACGTGGCCATTTAGTCCATTGTGTACAAAAATTTGCTGCTCTGAAGTAAACAATCGAACTCAATTGGGACTTGGATTTTTATAGAATTCTCGAGCCCCTTTTACTGTACCAGAACTCTCATTTATGCTACTACTCTCAACCCTGTCAGTAGCTATGAAGATACAGATACTGAAACTACACTGTTGAGAGAGGGGCAGCTAACTTAAGCACACCCTGAATGACAAATGATTATTACAAAATATTTCCACCTGGTAGCAAAACTGCGAATGGCGTCGTTTCACTCTAAATAAGTTTAAAATTCGATCCTTGTAAACAGTCTGAATCAATGACACTGAGCTGAGAGAGAAACTATAAGAAGAAAGAACAAGGAAAAAGAGCGACCGATTCATTTCATCGCCTTTAATCACCTTCATTTGATGCGAAAAGCAGGACATATTTTGCCCAGAACATTAAAATCGAGAGATGGATTGAAGGAGCTTCACTTTTACATTATGCCTATAATTGGATTTGAACAAAATAGCCACAGTTAAATTTCATCGTGAATGAGCTCATAATGTGGATATCATGTGATATGACGCTGCTTTCATCTTTTCATGAATAGAAAACGTAGAGAGCTATTAGGGAAAATTGAAGCTCGATCAATGCAACTTCAACTTCAGACGTCTCTCGTAATGAAGACTTCAACTTCAGACGTCTCTCGTAATGACGTAATTATCCTCCTCGTGCAACCCATACCCCCCTGCACCGATTTCATTCACGGGCAATATAAGAAGTGTTTCATTAAAACGATTTCGAGCGAACTTCGGCTTGATCCCCGCTCAGCTAATAAAATTTATATCTCTTCATGGCTTTTTGTCAGCGAAAATTCGAGAGAAGAAAATTCGCTCGAGGATGGGTACATCATCACTTCGTAGATGAGGAAGACCAATCACTGGAATGAAATTTAATTTGCAAACACTTTACAATTCCAAAAAAGGTCTCCATTTCATTTTCTTTCATGGCTTTCTTATGCAATCTAAAGCAATCACAGAATGTGGAATAAAGAAGAAGATTTAAAACGTTTGCAGAATCTCCTCCTTTAATTTGATGCAACTTTCAAAACAATAATTGCGTTTATTTATTTCCCGTGCTCTGTTTTATCACCTCATCATAATGAACGGAATGCAGATCTCATTGAGGTCAAAGTAGTAAAATACCATTGTTTTCAATAATCATCGTTTAAAATGAGAGAGAAAGCCTGTTTTAAAATGAGGAACATTATATTTAATGAAATGTGCTTGTCGATATATTTCTGGGGTAGCCATACCATGGCCATATTATTGCTCTTCGCGGAGAAATTGCGGTTCAACACATTACCTGTTTGCAGACGAATTTATATTTAACATCAACTTCAAATAACATATTATGCACTTCGACTACTGATCAAAAGGACTCAGATTCGATCTCCGTATAAAGCATGGAGGTTTGTCCTCTTGTGCTGTGTCTGATAAGGTCTGGTCTTCTTCACAGATCTTCTCCACGGCGTTTGAAACTGATAGGGTCCTGTCAGACATCAGTGGAAAACAACTATTTAATTTAAAGGGAACATTTATGCATTTTATGAAGTGGTGAAATTTTTTTTAAGTTTCTCGTTTTTATTATAGTAGCAGAAATTTATGAAAATCACCACAAAATTAATATGTGTCAATGAAATGAATGAAAATAATGGATTCCAATTCCTTCTCCTGTACCTATTGCTGCAACGTCTCATCCACTGTGATACGTTAACGATAAACGAAAAGTAATAATTTTATATTATTACAAAAATTAATCAGGAAAAACGAAGAGAAAATATTTGCGGAAAAAATAAGGTGGCAGATATATCTCAATGTACTGTTTCAGATATCCAAACAAATTGATGGGCGAGGAGTATAAGATTAAATATTTAAATGCAAAAGTCAACCTTAAACCTTTTTGTGAAACAAGATTTAAGAAAGAACACGCCAGTGAAATAAACCAGGAAGCAAATGATGAGTCCCAGATTTTGACGATCTCAGAAAACAGAATAATTGAATCAAGACCTTGGCTTAGAATGGAGAATAGTGGGAACAAAGATTAGAAATAAGAATCAAGAAAGAAACAAAGAGACGAGAGAGAGATTGATGCGTAGTCTGATCTAAGGGACCTGGGTTCGAGCCCCGGGTAAGGCATGGATGTATGTGTCGTTTTTCTGCTGAGGTCCTGCCATCCTCTCAGACCTTCTACTTTGTCATATAAACTGGCAGGCTCCTGTCAGACCTCTGTGGCAAGCAGCTGCTTGGGGGGATATTTTTTTTTTTTAAAGTTGAAAACATATTGCGTAGATCGCTGTTGAGATAAGATGCGTGCCCATATAGCACGAATAATTAAAGGGAAGTCTCGAATTCTCTTTGTTCACAACGCGTAGTTTGTGGTATTAGTGTTGGGGGAGAGTCTTGACAAAATGATTTAAAATGCTTGACAAAATGATTTAAAATGCTTGGCAAAATTAAGGTGACACTAAAAAAGAGTGGCATAGCTGTTTTATTTAACGATGCAATTAAAGGAAAATTTGCCCAGAAATGTATTTTAGTGAAACAGGGAATTGTGCAGAAAACGAGAACACTCAGAACGGAAATGAATGTATTTCATTGATGCCATTAAATCAAGAAAATATTATGCATCATCGAAGTTTACTTCAGATGCTCCAAATTATGCACATGTGACGTCAATATGGAGTGTAATTTCTTGTGATGTCTAAACAGACATTCATGTTCAGTTTACGGTTATTCCTATAGCTTCTACAAAAGCTAAGTTTACCTCGTAGAGTGACCAAGAAAGTGGTTTAAGGTATACCATACATTTCTCAATAGGATTTTGCTCTGTTGTCTTTGCTAAACAGGTCATTTTTTGGTTATCTTCGTTTCTAAATATCCTGCAGCAGGTAATCTCTATGCAGATGGGCATTGTCATTCATAAGCAAGAGATCAGCGCCAACTACCTCAGTAAGAAGTCTAATATACTGTTAAAGGATCTCTCCTCTACACTTCTAAGCAGTTACGGAACCTCCACCAAACACATGAAGAGGAGAACGGCCGCTGATGATTATGCCACCACTGACCAGTATACCACCTTCACCATAAGTATCCCGTTCCCTGATATTGGAGGGATGGTATCCCATTCCTCGTTCTCTCCACCCCCCCCCCCTCCGATAAGGGACCACCTTGTCCTGGTGAGAGGGCTTGAGGCCCAGCAACCGGTCGAAGACTCTGCTGCCTGGTCTGGTCCTCTGGTTGGAGAGAGTCAAGACCAACCGAGGTCGAAGGCATTGCTGACCGGTTTCGTGGCCCGGCTGGACATTGCCAAGATCTCATAATCAGGTGCTCAGTGGAGCAGTTCAAGGGCCCTGCAGAACGGAGTGGTGTCCTAGTAGGCAAGGGCCCTTTTCAAAGTCTGGGTCCCACTAAGAGTCTCCACCCCGGGTGCCGAGCGAGCTTGGATCTATATATTCATGTTCATGGCTAACCGGGAAACAGAGTAAATTTAGGTTTTGACCGATGGATGAGCTTTTCTTCTACAGGACTGCTCGCCATAGAATGTTGGGGATGAGATGCATCTATATGGTGTAGCCTTGCCCCCGACAGTAGATACTTCACGGCATTACATTAACTGGTAGTGTCTTCGACGGAACAGGGGTTTGTCGTGGTTGTTGCGTTATGCGCAAACATATAGAATATTTGTCCTCGTTCTCTCGGGGAGGCTCAGTCGGTAGCGCACCAGGCTCGCAATCTGCAGTTCCTAGGTCTGGGTTCCAGCTGGGCAAGTGTAGAGATTTTCTCTGCTAAACTCCCAGCCCTGCCCACAGTGAACAGGTGTCACTGTTGGGCTTGGAAAGACTGCCGTCTGTCGGATGGGACATTAAGCCGTGCCCTGTGTTTGGGAGAGCCATACCCCACGCACGTTAAAGAACACGCTGGATAACCTTTTCCCAACAGCTGTCCAGTGGGTCCCTTCACCCAACCATCCCTGATACCACGAGAGCTGAAATTTGGACATTTGTCCAACCATTTGAATTTAAGGTAGCAATACTAATATTTTTTTTTAATAAATGAAAGCTCGACATCCCATTTTCCAAACGGTCGAAATCCGACACAATTCGTTTAGAGAGTTACAGTTTAACTTAGATCTTATTGCTACCTACAGAAATACCGGAAATTTATTTCAGGCACGGTCCAAAATTCTAAAACAGTTCCATTAATGTCCTGAGACGAATGAATAGAACGCAATAGCTATCTTCTTTATAATGTAGATCATTTCGAAAGGTTTTTTCGCAGCTCTATTGTCACTTTTCTTCAAGTCTTAATTATTACGCGAATGTAACTTTTGGTGCCATCCATGTGATGTGGTACTGTCCTGTACAGTGGAGCATCGGATGGCATCATTCATTCATATTTCCTCGTTCTCTCGGTATTAAACAATGTCTAGAATCGACTGCATGCTAAATCGAGACTCGCCAGAAAACAGATCGTTAGCCCATTGTTTGGGGCATCAAGTGACGTGTTGACGGCACTAGTTTAGACAAGATTTTCGATGGTTGGGGGGTAACGGGACACAAACCACTGGCCACTTGCATTAAACCTTCTTGTCTTTGTTCTGATGGACATTCTTTCGCCTGGGCAGCAGAAACCTCGAAAGCTGGCTGACGTGAAGTTAGATTGCTGTTCCGCCTTGACATTAAAGCCAGCAAACGATCAGTTCGAGTTGAAATAACTCTGAGGGGCCACTTTGACTAGCTCTTCTTGTAAGAGTTCCTATCTCCTGAACTGTTTCCAAAGTGTCGGTACCACCTTTATCGACACATTGAGCCGTCTTGCTACCTCCCCCTGCGATTTCAAGCCTTCCAACAGCCAATCATCGCAAGGAATCATCTAAACGATGATGGCTTGCCATCTTCAGTAGTAAGAACGAGAGTAACTCTCCTTGGAACCAACTGTTTTGAAATGCAGGGATCTGATACACCGTGTTTTATGGATATTAGTAATTTGCACGTTGAAAGGAATTGTGGGGTCGTAGTTTTTTTAATATATATTTCAAGTGCTGAATTTTTCACAACGATTGGATATTCGATTGGATATTCGAAATTTGCTAGTAATGTTGCCTAATAATATAATAATAAATATATAATACTAGCGTGTTTTTAATTTCAGGGATCCTGTCAAAATTAAAAATCGGCGGGGGTGGCTCAGTCGGTAGCGCGCCAGGCTCGTAATCTGTAGTTCCAAGGTTCGAGTCCCAGCTGGGTCAGCGTTGAGATTTATCTCCGCAAAAATTCCCCGCCCTGCCCACGGTCAGTAGGGGACACCGATGGGCTTGGAAAGGCCGCCGTCCGTCGGATGGGACGTTAAGCCTTGGCCCCGTGTGCGGGATAGCCATACCCTGTGCACGTTAAAGAACACGCTGGATGGCCTTGACGGGAGGCTACCATCTGTCTCCCAACAGCTGTTCCAGTGGGTCCCCTCCCCCAACCTTCTCTGAGTCTTCGGGATCCATGTGACCTGGCCATTTAGCCCATGGTGTGCAAAAAAAGTGCCGCTCAGAGTTAAAACAACCCAACCCAACCCAAAATTAAAATATTGACGTTGTGTTTACCTCAATTGATTATGTGTTACCCTAATTTTGTCAAACAGCGAACGTATATTTATGTACCCCTAAGCATTTCTTTATCATTTCCATTGAATGAAGGCATTAGAGTACACGCCTTGGGAAAAATGCAGAACCCTTAATCTTCTCTATATCCACTCCTACGAGTAGGTTAACCATGATTTAAAAACTGCTGACCTGTACCTTTATGCGCACCTTATATATTAATCCTTTCTCGTTTACACTATTCCTCAAAGGTAAATAATAAAACACTTTTACTTACATTGACATTGCTCGTCAAAGGTAATAAATATAATGTGGGTTGTGTTGTTTTACCTCTGAGCGGCACTTTTTTGCACACAATGGGCTAAATGGTCAGGTCACAAGGACCCCGAAGGCTCAGAGAAGGTTGGGGGAGGGGAACCACTGGAACAGCTGTTGGGAGACAGATGGTAGCCTACCGTCAAGGCCATCCAGCGTGTTCTTTAACGTGTACAGGGTATGGCTCTCCCGCACACGGGTCCACGGCTTAACGTCCCATCCGACGGACGGCGGCCTTTCCAAGCCCATCGGTTTCCCATACTGACCGTTGGCAGGGCGGGGAATTTTGCGGGGATAAATCTCAACGCTGACCCAGCTTGGACTCGAACCTGGGAACTACAGATTACGAGCCTGGCGCGCTACCGACTGAGCCCCGTATAATGTGGCACTAAACATAGAAAAGGCGAAACTTTTAACAACATCGCTAGGGATCTATTTATGGAAAAAATTTGAATTTTCGGTGGTAGAGTGTCAAGAGTGACAGCAATAATTTACCTACTTTTCTCAGATTGGTGTGAGAAAAGCGGATTTTAAATTTAAGAAATTAAAGACAAATTATTTTTATGTTTCATAATTACTAATAAAATACTACTATTTTCATTTTTCAAATAGTTAGGAAGTTTTAATTTATATCATTGAAGATCACTAATTACAGAATTGGCGAAACTTTTAACAAATATTGCAAGTGATCTGTTTATACAAGAAATTTACAGTTTCACTTGACTGCAATAATCTTCCCCCAGGGTGTGAGAAAAACAGTTTTTTTTAATCTAAGAAATAAGAGACAATTTAATTTGCATGTTGCATAATTACTAATAAAATACTAGTATTTGCGTTTTCCCATCATCGTTAGTTCAAATTAAAACTTTTAAGTAATGAAAAAGAAGGTGAACGAAAAACTTCTTTCTCTTTGAAAATGAGATTCCCATAAGCACCAGAGGCGGCTTTGGTGTGATTTGTTCGACGAATATTTGCTTGACGAAAATTTGTTCGATGGAAACTTATTCAACGGAAATTTGTTCGAAAAGGAAATTTATTCGACGGAAATTTGTTCGAAAAAGAAATTTATTCGATGGAAATTTGTTCGAAAAAGGAATTTATTCGATGGAAATTTTTTCGAAAAGGAAATTTTTTCGACTAAAATTTTTTCGAAGAGGAAATTTATTCGACGGAAATTATTTGAAACGGAAATTTGTTTGGCGGAATTTTATTCGATGGAAATTAGTTTGAAGAACATTTTGTTGAAAGTTTAAGAATAATTGAGAAATATTCAGAGGCAGCTAGGGGTCGATCTCATCAATAAGGTCTTCTCGTTTGCAACTGGGGAATCTTCGAAGGAGGAGGAAGTCTCGGTTTTAGATTAGGCAGAATAAAACATTTGTTTCCAGGACAATATTGGCACTTGCACTTCCTTTTGGTTTCACTCTTCTTTTAAGCTATAATCAAAGCTTTAAAGAAGAGAAATTATGTTTTAAATTTAAAATTGGAGTATTTTTCCACGATTATAGATTTCTTTCATAATTCTGGTGGCCAGCAGAGCTCTATACAGATAAATATTTTAGGGGAGGATTAAATGATCGGATCTACACAGAACGAACTGAAACTCATTTTCATTGAATGTTATTATTTTCTTACTGATCTTTCAGAAACTAACAAAATATATTAATATACATTATTAATATTTTAACTACCTTTCCGGTTATTAATATTTTTGAACAGCCCCCTGGTTCCATTTTTCTAGATCCAACATTTCCGATACTACTCTTTCAAAGAGAAAGACTAGAAGTGGGAAGAGTCGAACTCCCACGCAATTATAGATAAAATCTCTTACTGTAAACCACGACTTAGCCTCCATGACGTGAGCTTTATCACCATGGCTATGTACATTTTCATACGAAGTCCAATACACAACATTTAACACAACAGAATTGTAGAGGAATAACATATCACCTCTGATGAATATGAGATCCTCGTTTACAAAGAGAATGAAATTTTATTATTTTCTGCTTTAGCATCCTCTAACAGTAGAAATTCTAACTAAGTGAGAATTGGGAAATTGCAAAAAAATAATATTTTATAAGTAACTATTAAATACATAAAGATTTTTTTCATTCATTTCTTAAAACAAAAGAGTTGTGTTTTACCACCCCCTGAATATAACTGGTGACATTGCTACCAATGTAAACTAAACTTCTTGACTATAACTATTCGGGGCGGGATTAGCTGAGTAGGTAGCGCATCAGGCTCGTAATCTGCGGTTCCCAGGTTTGAGTCTCAACTGTGCCAGCGTTGAGGTGTTTCTTCGGTACAGTCGGTGAAAAAAGTATCCAAACACTAAGGTTCATTACAGAATTCAAAAAAAAATATCTGGCAACTTTTTTTAGAAAATAGTGATCTGGCAACCTTCGTGTCACGTGATCACTGTTTTCTAAAAATAAGTTGCCAGATATTTTTTTTTTATTCTGTAATCAACCGTAGTGTTCGGATACTTTTTTGAGCGACTGTACCACCACCCCCTCTCCCACCTCAGTAAGGAAGACAACACCAATGAGAAGATTAGGCGCGTATGTTTTTTTTTAGTGGAGGGAGTTCTATGGCGGGGCCCTCCTTGTCATGATCTGGAGAAAAAGTTTAGAAACTATATCAGCATAAACATTTAAAGGTTTTATTTAAAAATAAACCAGAAGGATTTTCACAAAGGGCAAAAGATAATATCATTAAAAATGTACAGTCGCTCAAAAAAGTATCCGAACACAACTTTGTGTCACGTGACACGAAGGTTGCCAGATCACTAATTTCTAAAAAAACGTTGCCAGAAATTTTTTCTGAATTCTGTAATCAGCCATAGTGTTCGGATATTTTTTGAGCGACTGTACAGGCTATCTCATGTAATCTTTTCCATTAACTATCTCCTTTATTTCTTAAGCTGGAGTTTTTAATGTTATTATTATTTTATAGCTATCTATTTGCAAATTATGCATAAAGGTAACTTTTCAGCTCATTTTTTGAAACAGTTTTATTGTTTTCATGTGTCGTCCGTCTGTCTGTAGACATTCAACTTGTCTTTTTACAGGTAAATAGAAAATTCTTTTTGGGTTGGATAGGTATTAATGTAATATTAGGATTCGAATTTTCAAAATCTTCCAATAATTTTAATTACGACCGCTAGAGGGAGTTGAAGTTGGAAAGTTGCAAAATATCTATTCGTGCAAGAAATTTGAAATTTGAGAGAGAGTTCAAGATTGCTCAAGGGATTTCCACCGACCCCACATTTTAACCCTTAATTCGAAAAGCAGGTGGGAAAATGCGACTTTTTGTTTTAAGAGATGAGTGAGAAAATGTGTTTTGGGTTGGAGAGGTACTAATGAAAATACTATTTAACTTTTTCGAACATCGTTTAGTTCGGAAAATAAAATGATGTGGTATTTTTTTTTAAAACAAGAATGCCATATTCGCCAAAGGCGATGTATACTCTATTGGTCTAATAAATTCTTCTAACTTATAATAAATGATCTACTTTATAAGTAGAAACATTGCAATATATTTCTGAGATCAAATATTTTATTTCCTTAAAATAATCAATTGTTTCTTAAAATATTTTTTTATGTTTTGGACATATTTTTCTAAAATGTTAATTTGAACAAGCAACCCTAAAGCAAAAAAATAACTGCTACCCTTATTAAATACCGAAACAATTTGTATGAAAGTATAATAATGTAAATATGATTTATATAAATCAATTTTTATGAACGTATGGCATGACGACATTTTATTAAAGCCTTTTTTCGACTTTGTTGCAATTAAATCAAAATTAATTGATTTATTCATATCACTTTCGGTTGATTTTTGCAACCATTGAATATGAAATTTACGATCAGTAATTTATATCCAATACTTTATGCATAAACAAAATATATACTAATTTGAGCATAAACTCTATGTACGAGCTCAAATTTTCGAGCTTGAATCATGTTGATAATTACTGATTGCTTCGTATTATAGACTATTAAAAATTATAAAACCATGATAATTATTTGATGGGTTGGGTTGTTTTACCTCTGAGCGGCACTTTTTTGCACACCATAGGCTAAATGGCCAGGTTATATGGACCCCGAAGGCTCAGAGAAGGTTGGGGTAGAGGACCCACTGGAACAGCTGTTGGGAGACAGATGGTAGCCTCCCGTCAAGGCCATCCAGCGTGTTCTTTAACGTGCACAGGGCATGGCTCTCCCGCACACGGGGCCACGGCTTAACGTCCCATCCGACGGACGGCGGCCTTTCCAAGCCCATCGGTGTCCCCTACTGACCGTGGGCAGGGCGGAGAATTTTGCGGAGATAAATCTCAACGCTGACCCAGCTGGGACTCGAACCTGGGAACTACAGATTACGAGCCTGGCGCGCTACCGACTGAGCCACCCCCGCTCCGATTATTTGATGTCAAAATTAAAATCTGAATGTTACTTGGAACTAAAAACACTATAAATAAGTCGCAGAAAAACTGAAAATTCTTGAGTAACATTTGTTTAAACGCTAAAAACCATTCATTGATGAGAGACAATACATTTAAAAAATCAAAGGCTGAATGGTGCGTATTTTTATTATTCAAGACTAATTGAAAAGTCAAAACTCCAATGAAAAGATTTTTTTTAGTATTTTTTTCGCAATTAGGAGAAAGATAAGAAATTTAAATTATGATTGAACTGGAAGTCGTCTGTGCTCCTTCGAGCCCATCGGACTGAGACGGATACAAGAGGGAGGCTGCGGCATTCCATTTGAGAGCTTACTCAATTAAATTTTAATGCACTTTACTTTGTGCAATCTCTGTTAATCTTATACACTAAACTCTCGTTAATCCGAAGAAAGTTCCGGATTATTCACTAATCCAGATTAGTAAAGCAAAAGACTGCCCAAAAAGACGAAAAACTTTGAAAACAAATAAATAGAAATTTATAATACTGATCTTATAAATAAATAGATATATATATATAAATATAGAGTAACTTTTTATATTTATAAATTGGGTTTCTCTCTGAAACAATCTAAATTCAACTAATTTTAATCTTTAAATAAAAACAAAGCAGACATCGAACTTTTGAGTCTTTATTTTAAAAATCTAAAAAGGAAAGTGCATTTATTCACCAATAGATGAATCAAAAATATTCAAAAGCCGTTTAGGAATAATGGCACTCTTATCTGAGTTCTACATAAAATTCTTCCTACTTCAATAATTCAGCAGTGTCGCCTTTCTCAAATTGTTCTCTCACTTTCAACTTCTTAACGGTAGTTAAAGTAATATATTCTCTTTTCATACCACTTTTCAACTGCTTAGGACCCATAATTAAGTCAAATATGTCTACTTAATTAAATAGCAGAACAGAGATGACGAGTTGTAAGTAATAACTCTTGTCCTTACTCCAAATGAAACACGTTTGTTGAGCGTGTTGAGAAATAACGTCGGTCAATCCGGATTTGCTGTATCCCGACTAGCGAGTTTCTTACATCTTCACGTTACTTTATATAGTTTGTCTTTCCAGCTCTATTTATACGAGAAAAATCTATTGGTCTTGTTTATACAAGCTTGTCACATGTGTCAGGGTGGGGACTAGGGGAGACATAGTATTGGCTGAGGCTGATTGTGCGCTGCTGAGGAAAGCAATGTCTAACTCTTCACATTTTTTCCTTTCTTGTTAGGCTTATTTTTAGGAGGGGTGGGGGAGTTAAAGTAGTTGATCCTAAAATATTGTTTAAGATATTATGTATTAAAAGTATAATAAAGCAATTGAAAATTTTATAAATTTAATTTTCATTTTTTGTAGCCTCCCATCTTGTAAATTTTTAAAGTCCGTCCTTACCACCCGGGCTCAGGTTCAGTTCGTCAAAGTCCGAACTCATCTTTAGTTTATCAGTTAACAGAAAATGATATTAATTGCGAAACTTACTAATGAGACTTTTGTTGCAAAATAATCTTTCATTTTTAATTACTTCTACACATTAACAAATTATTATTCATACTTTGAGGTGAAACTCGAATGCATTTCATTTTGACTATTTATTGCCTTATCCTTACACGTTTTCCACTTTTTATAAGACTCTCTCTTTAATCACTCCTGAAACAGTCAGTCGAAAGAAATCTCATTATGAATTTTACAATTAGACGAATGAATTGGTAGCTAAAGGTATCAATAACTTACTGTTTTCAAACTGAAAGATATTCATATATCCCACGGCATACGAGATTTACGCAATTTTGTGCTAACGCGATTTTCCATGAACTTTGATATAAAAAGAGTGGCACCCAATATATATATAGCTTTTTCTCATTAAACTTTGAATGAAGACTGAAAAATAATCATATTATCTGTCCAACACTAAAAACTTAGCAATTGTAGACGGTTAAAATGAATGGCATTAATTATAAGTCAAATCAATTTCATATTTTGCAACGAAAATTTAAGACGGTAAAACAAAAAAGAGTAAAAGAAGAATTGAAAAGAAATTAAATTTTCGAACAAGTTTCTATTTAAAATTCCATTGGGATATCAAAAATATTTGAGTAAACATAAAAGAAAATTAAAAAATTTTGAAAATACCTATCTTCCTATACGATCCTAAAAAAAGTAGAAAATAAGCCTAAAGCATATCCATGGTGCAATCAGTAACTGATTTCGTCTTCACTTCAAAGGAAAATAGAGCGCCGGTAATCTTCCCGGGTAGGTAAATCTGCGCCCTATCTTCCTTCCAAGTGATTACGAACTCAGATATTGATTGCCCCATCGACATGATTTAGGTTCATTTTCTACTTTTTAGGAAGAAAGTTTTTTTTAAATTTTTTTAATTTTTTAATTTTTTTTGTTGTCACTAAAAACACCTGACTTCAAAATATTTGATATGTAACTCATAAACATCGAGCACATTTACCATCCTTTTGGATTCAGGTTTGAGGTAGCCCATGACATTGGAGACGTTACAGCTTTAATTTGAGATACGACTCTTTAAAATCGATCCCCGCGAAAATATGCTCCCCACATTTTATCAGGGGGAATAATGGGGAAAAATTTCGAAATAGTTTTCGACTGTCATTATACGAGCTTTCATTTGACACCTAACTCGTAACTCTAGGCCCACTCATTCGGAAGATATAGTAGAATGACTTTCACATTTCACATTTTTAGAGGGGAAGAAAGCATGGGTCGTCATTCTTTTATAGCCTATGACACTCCCCGCTTCACAAGTTTTCATTTGACACATAACTGGTAATTTTTTGCACTCGCATTCAGGAGATATAGAGGAACAATCATATTCATACTTACCCCCTTGTAAGGGGGGAGAAAGTACGGGGGGTCGATTTTCGTAGCTTACGACATTCCCCGCGTCAGAAGCTTTCATTCGACATATAGCTCGTTACATTCGGCCTTCGCGTTCTGGAGATATAGCTTAAGAATTGGTTTCATATTTCCCTTTTTTTTAGAGGGGAAGAAAGCACGGGGGTCATTTTTTTTATAGCCTATGACACTCCCTGCATCATAAACTTTCATTTGACACTAAATCATTAAGTTTCTCCATCGCGTTCGAAAGATATGGTGGAACAACCTTTTGTCAAATTCGCAAACCGACTAACAGACCGACTTGTATGTCTAGACACACTTGTATGTTTCATCCGCTTTATTCTCATGAGCTCATCAAGCAGAATCAAAAAAAGAAAGAAGGTTTAACATTAGTTTTAAAAAAATTGAAAAAAAAATTGATTAATTTTATACGAAAAAATGAATTAATTGACCCCCTTTATAAAGCTATTTTTAGAGGGATAAAATTTTCGAGAGACGTGATTTCAAGTTACGCTGTCAACTCTTTGTTTCTACAAAATGCTGGACTCTGAACTATTACATGACATAAAATGAAAAACTAACTATAAGGCAGAGGCATACTGACAGGCTCCCAGCAACCCCTGCACTGCGGCAAGGCCTCCTGTCAGACCTCTGTGACAAGCAGGTGTGTGAGGGGTTATTTACTTATTAATATTATTTATAATATGAAATCTGATTGCAAAATTTAAATTATTTAAAGCTAATGGATTTTTACAAAGCCCCCCCTTCCCCTCAAGATATTTCTTTCTGGGAGACCCCGATATATTCCGGTACGCTGCTGTCATAAGTATAACGTAAGAATAAATTTGCTACTGAGAAAATTATAGCAAATTGAATATAACAATAATTTGGCACCTATAAAATTATAAAATCTGGAGGGAATGGAACGTGCAGTTTAAAGTTAACTGTTCAATGCGTTGTCATATCTTATAACTGAATTGAATGATGCTCGAATTTAAAGAAGGGAAAGATCATGTCCTCTCCCCCTCAACCCCTTTCTTTTGAAAATGATAGTAACCGGAGTGAAGGCGAAATTAATATTTAATATTTCTCCCATGGTCGGGTGGTTAGCGCGCTTGGCTCATGATCTAAGGGACCTGGGTTCGAGCCCCGGATAAGGCATGGATGTATGTGTCGTTTTTCTGCTGAGGTCCTGGCATCCTCTCAGATCTTCTACTATGGCATATAAACTGACAGGCTCCTGTCAGACCTCTGTGGCAAGCAGCTGCTTGAGGGGGTATTTATTTTTTATTTTTTTTTATATTGCATGTATTTTTCACGAAAATTTGAATTCCCCTCCTCCTCCTCCTTATTTTTATCTGGAGATGTGACTTGACTTTAAAGTTGAAACTTCTCGAATAGAAAGTAGCCCTTACTTAAGAGAGGGTTTAGAGAACTAACAGGATCTCAACCAATTGTGGGCAGCAAGCTAAATAGGACACTAAAAGAAGCTAATAAATAAATACCCCCTCAAGCAGCTGCTTGCCACAGAGGTCTGACAGGAGCCTGTCAGTTTATATGCTATAGTAGAAGATCTGAGAGGATGGCAGGACCTCAGCAGATAAACGTCACATACATCCATGCCTTACCCGGGGCTCGAACCCAGGTCCCTTAGATCAGTAGCCAAGCGCGCTAACCACTCGGCCATGGGACGGCTTGAAAGAAGCTAATAGGATGTTAAAATAGTCTATGAATTTGGAGGAAAAAAAAATTCAGTTAGAAATAACCGCGGTTAATGAGGTGATCAATGATCCTTGGCATTTTAAAGTTATTTTTTAATTTGAAATAATTCATTTTGCTACAATTATTATATTTCAAACTGAAAGATATTCATATATTCCCCCGGCATACGAGATTTACGCAATTTTGTGCTAACGCGATTTTCCATGAACTTTGATATAAAAGGAATGGCCCCCTATATTTTTGATCCAAATTTTATCAAGCATTATTTTCGAACGTTCCCTATTAACAAGAATTAGTTTAACGCTCCCGTCATGAAAACTAAATTAAAATTTTCTGTATGAAACTAGTTGAAAACTAGATGGCAGTACAGCCTCTGTTATAAGGTCTCAAATTTAATAAAATAACGAAACGTATTCAATAACTGGAATAGGGCATATTTTAATGGTAGGTATGCGGTATTTGTTCTTCCTTTTAATGGTAGGTATGCGGTATTTGTTCTTCCTTTTAATGGTAGGTATGCGGTATTTGTTCTTCCTTTTAATGGTAGGTATGCGGTATTTGTTCTTCCTTTTAATGGTAGGTATGCGGTATTTGTTCTTCCTTTTAGCGTTAGCAGCCCATTGTTGTATTGATTTCACCGATGATTTAGCAACGTTAAATATCAAATGCACTCTGTGTTGTAAATGACAGTGCATTGGTAGTTTGACTGAACTTACAAGCACGCGGTCCCTCTGACCGTGGGGGATGCTCCACTCGCACTCCACTCTCACCGACTATGCCAATGGACTTGGAAAGACGGTCGTTTAACGGATAGGGCATTAAAGCCATGTTACTTTGTGCAAGAGAGTCATTACCTATGTACGTTAAAGAACATATTGAATGGCATTGACCATCTGTCTCCTAACAGATGTCCAGTGTGTCCCATTCCTCCAACCTTTTCTGAGCCTTTGGGTTCCTGGTGACTTAGCCATTGTGTGCAAAAAAGTATCTCTCAGAGGTAAAACAACCCAAAGTAATAGCTCTTTAATACCTATCCAATTCGGAGATAAATTTTCATTTATAGTTTAAAATAATAAAACACTATTAATGTAATATTTATAGGCAAAATGTGGATATTTATAGTTGTTTATCTCGGCCAAAATGGTAAAGAACTTCCTTGGCATTATTCCGATGCATTGGACGTCACTGCTGTACAAGCCATTTGGCTTCTTTCTTTGCTTCATGGGATAAAATGGTGTAACCTTAAACCACTCTTGTTTAGCACATGATACTTGGTGACTATACACGATATGAGTAGTGGAGTCACAGTATAGGTCACTTTTGGCCACGGCCCCTTACGTCACCAGCCACGCCCCCTTCTGGTTAGGCGACATGGCGTCACAGGCCACGCCCCCTTCCGGACATGCACCTTTATTAATATCAATAATTAATAATTAATTAATTAATAATTAATTCGTATTAATCAATAATTAATTAATCCCCCTTTATAAAAAAAACCCCTTTATTAAAAATTCCTTCCGACCTTTATTAAAAAGCTGTGGCGCCCTCTAGTGTATATTATGAATACTATATTTAGAAAAGCCCTCAATTTTAGTCGTAATTTTTCCAATTTTTGACTCCCCCTCATTAAGAAACCCCGTTATCAAAAGTTCCCTCCCCCTTTATTAAAAATCCTATCAAAAGTTCCACCCCCTTTTTTAAAAATCCTACCTGTATTTTTAAGCCCCCTCTTTAAAGACCCCCTGGTTGATCCACCTGTATTTTTAAGCCCCCCTCTATAAAGACCCCATGATTGACCCACCTCTATTTTTTAATCGCCCTTATCAAAAATCCCTCCCCCTTATTAAAAAACTCCTCTCGTAAATGAACACGAGATTTCTAGGTCTTATAAATCAACTCCCAAATATTTTTATACTTTAACAGGGTAGTTGTATATTCCCTGTATTTATTTTTATTATCTTGCGAATTTTTATTCCTTATTAATTAAACACTAATCAAAACTGCCTTTCCCCTTATTAACCCCCCCTTATCAAAAGTACCGCCCCTCTTTATTAAAACTTTCCCCTCACTGATCACAAACTCTTGAATAAGTCCCTTGACTTCTACCCTCATCTGAAATTTTCCAAGTCCAACTAATCTTTTGGTGGCAACGCTCAGGTCACCCCATCTCAGAACGGCTGATGCAATCCTCAAAATAATTAGCCATATTTTGAGAATTTGACCTTCATCAAGTCGTGTGACGTACATGTCGCAACAAGCATGCAGAACGTGTGATACAGGTCTCTTTCTTATCGGGTGGGGTCCAAGAGGATGATTGCAGATCAAACTCTCGTTACACACTATTTGCAGCGCAATATTTGCATTTGTTGCTGATAAGATCCGACTTCGTATTATAATATCTACCATGCAGCATACGTGACAAGGTCTCTTTCTTATCGCTACAATGTCAAAGGGTGACTGGATATCGAACTGCCGATACACACTATCTGCATCGCAATATTTGCATTTACTGCTGATAAACGATTTCCCTCATTAAAAATAGAAGCTAAGTAAATAATTCTGATACCGCTTTACTCCCGATGTTTACTTTGAACGTATCTCACGAGCACGGCTGGTTTATCCGATATTGGTAAAGGTCACTGTTTTACTCGACCTTGTTCATGTCAAAAGATGTATCTTGATCCCCACGGGTGTTTATGAGATAACATTTGAGAGTATATAATCTCGCCAATGACCAGCTACACCATTCCTTGCTGTTACTCCGTGCTGATAGTAACAATTTTGAAGCTATTTCATCTTTGCTTGCTGTTAGTCAGAAGTTTACTGTCTGTCAGAAGTTTGCCATTAGTTTGCTTTTAGAAGTCTGTCACTGTAAGATGTCCAGCGTATCTGCATTTACCAGTTTCTTCTGAGCTCCAGTCTGCTGCTGCTGTTGACGCTACTGCTGCTTAGGCTTAGTAAATATTATAGTTTTCCATCACGTGTCTGTCTAGTTCTCCACCGAGTAGTGTATAGTGTCGCAATGGACTTCGGTTCGAGTGATGAGGACTCTGGGTATGAAAGTGGTCCTAGTCCCATTAGAGCTTGTATCCACCGGGAGGTACATAGGCCCATGGTGATCCCTGAATATTATGATATTTATTATGTACCATCTAGACGGCTTCCATCTCGGCCACCCCCGCCACCACGTGATAGAATGGAGTTATGTCCTGGAGCTAGTGGTCCTATGCTTCAGGCCGTTCTTGTGAACAATGACACTCCACCACCACCAACAAGACTGCGACCACTTGTAATGAAGGCACCTGAAACCTGGCCTCCTAGTCTACCAGAGAAGGTTGTTCAGGCACTACGTCAGAGACGTCTCTAGTCACACAGACGCCTCCCTCATTGTGACAGATATTGCGCCTATCCGTGACAAGTCTGTTCTGATGTCTTACAAACCAACTCCCGAAGCTTGCCCTGAAAACTCCAAAGGAAACGTGATTTTTGGGGGCATGGTGATCAGCCACACACGTCTGAAACTCTACGACTTGCTCTCAAAACTTGGACGTAGAGCTTTATATTGTGACACGGATAGTTGCAATTTTTATACATCCCCTGAGGACACATACCCCTGAAACAGGGGATTTCCTCGGATCGTGGGTGTCAGAGATATCATCAAAATACGGATGTTCATATTCTGGACTATGTGTCAGCAGGCCCGAAATCTTATGCCTTGAGACTAAGCAACAGCGAACAAATACTTAGAGCAAAAGGTTTTATGCTCAAAGGGATAAATAAAGACAAATACAGTTTCGAACTTTTAAAAGCAATGGTTTTAGATAAAACCCAGACCTCAGAGACTTTTGAAGTTCCCTTCAATGTCGTGAGAGACAAGGCCAAAGGATCCCTCACAAACAAACCCCTAGAGAAAAAATTCAGAGTTATCGTGGACAAGATATAGCTCCCCCCTGGTGAAACTGTTTCTGGGGCATTCGGATATGCTGACACACATCTGGATATGCTGATAGATTTATTGTGTGTTGATTTTTTATTATTCATTAGCACTTACTAGTAAATCTTGTACATATCAATTTTAGGAAAAGTATTTTAAAATGTGAATTGTGTGAATCTAGCGTATTACAGGGTTAAGTGTCTCTTCATATGTCATATATGTTAATAGCGTATTCAGAAAAAAATTTTATTTGTTGCATCAAGCTTTTTTTTAAATCGCAATATGTTGTAAAATTGTTTAAATCGGTACTATGATTTTCCTGTTAAGTCAGCAGCCACGGATGCGAAGTGCAGAGCCAATGGTCGTGCTTGGATCTGCGCTTCGCATGATGAATGACAGCTCTGTGCCACTCCACAATGGAGCGCCCTCTATCGCCTAGCTCAGGTTTCTGCCACCGCATATTATGCAAGTATTCTATCTCTCAAGGAGTAAAGTTGGGGGATGAATTGTAAATATTTTTTTTTATATCGGTACTGTTTGATTATGCATACTGTAATGACATGAAATGTTTTTTATATCGTAATTATTTTTACATTGACACTTGTGAATAACTCCATCACTATATGTAGTTTGTAAATTTTTTTATATCAGTACTGTTTTTATATTGCTATAACTGTCAATAATTGTCAATAATTTCAACATTGAAATATTTTTAACTGTTTTTTTAGTGTGAATAGCTCCATCACTATCTGTAGTTTGTAAATATTTTTATATCAGCGAGTGATTGAATATTTTTATATGGTGATAATTTCAACATTTTTATATCAGTACTGGTTTTATATTACTATAATTTTTGAATTGTCAGATTAATGTTTTTATAATTTCTGCATTGAAATATACAGTGTCGTAAATGTTTAGCTCAATAAAAATGTTTTTTAAAAATAATTCTCTTTATTTCCAAACACTATGTGAGTTAAATGATAAAAAAATATTGATTGGGATGGGGCATCATGGTGACGTATAATACTTTATGGTGGCGAAGGTTCGGAAGGAATAACATTTATTTATTCAAAACTAATATTTCAGTAGTGCTCTCTGGTGGCGTTGTGAAAAACTAATTCACGGAAACAACACAGAGACGTATATCAGTTTTAATTTTTTTTTATTGAATACCACAGAGAGTACAACTTTTTTAACACATTGTTTTTAAACAGAAGGTTTCAGGGAATACAAGTCTTGGAAATACAATTTTTTAACAGATATCTTCAATAAGAAGTCCAGTCAATTAATTTCCTTTTCTTATGACGAATGGGGGGATGAACAAATTCAACAATGTCGTCTTGAGGGTGACCAAAAGTTTCTGATATTTTCTTTCTGGACAGAGGTACTGATAATATTTGCTGTGGAATGTCAACCTTGACCTCGTGTGGTGTTTCAAGTTGTCTGTTAAATAGCAGGTAATTTTTCACCACAGCCAGATACTTTTCAGCTTTATCATCATTGTCCGATTCCAGTATTTTCTTCATCTCGGTGTCTAAATCATTCACTTTTTTACGTATGTGGCGTCGTTGCACCGCTTTCACCGAAATCATTTTCGAAATAATGAACCCAACAGTGGTAAGGCCGCAGTGAAGAGGGGGGAACAAAAGTCCTGACCCCCTTTGAAAGAGGTGTTTCTTGTGACGGACAGAAGCACGTTTGGAAGCTAAACTTCTTATGACAATCTTGTGCTTTCGTAAATTCTTTAATACTCTACGAGAAACAGGTATATTGCCTTTTAAGAAATTGGCACACACTTCACATAGAGCATACATCTGAGGGTCGGAGATGTGCTTCAACAGAGCTGCACGTTGCTTTCCCCCAAGTTTTGGTAAACACTGTAGGAACGGGCCTTAAGATCTAACTTTCATTTGGAACAGAGAGTATCTCAGGATCTTCAGAAGAGAAGATCTTGGCAGGGAGCCTTTCAGTATCTAACGTTCTAGGATGAAGGTCCACGTACAAATAGCCACAGAGAGGTTGTATAGCTGGTCTATAAGCATCGGTCAAGAGTTTGGAATGATGTGGAAACACTTGTCTTGCCAGATGCGTTATTTGTGAAGCGTCCCGACAGTTGCAAAATAAAAACATATAGTGTGCATTGAGTGATATAGTCCTCGAATGTCTTCCCTTTAAAAACAGAATTTGCAAGATCAGGACAATCGTGATATTTTTATGATGACCGCCTCGAATAAACAGTTGAGATATGCGTTCATCAGACAGACTGTTCCATCAAGTCATCCAGCACCAGAAGTGTAGGTCTGAGGGGGTCAAATTCCAGATCTACAGGTAGTCCTTCATAAAATTCCACAGTTTTCTTAAAGGGTTCAAAGGCAGGTTGCCACTCCCCGTAGCAGTAAACGACACGTTGGGGTGGGGGGTCGAACACTTGATTGGCTTCTTTGATGAGTTTCAGAGTCAAAGTCGTCTTTCCACATTGAGAAGGAGCAGCAATTAAAATATTTGAAGAAGTTCGGAGAGCCATCGTACCACCATGTAGTCGTTAAAGTCTACTCGACACGTGTAATCGCTGTGCAATACTGTAGGAAGAGTCGAACTGCTTGCTCTTTTAAACAGGAAATACAGACAGGGAGCACCGCAAGTGTCTCCCATGGGGTCCTGCAGAGGTATCGAGGGATGTAACACGTGACGTATGCCTAACTGGCTGTAGTATTCTTGCATGGACACATCGGGACTTGTGCCCAAGGGGTCAAAGTGATCCACATGGGTTCCTTTCTTGTAAACAGCTATCCAGTGGGTGCCAGGCAGGGAGGACAGATCGGTATTGTAGATGAACAAGGCTTCTGATTGGTCGATTTTGTGATGTAGTCTGTCACGTGGGAACACACCTAGACTTGTAGGTAACATCGAGAGGATGGATTCTAACTGATAGGTATTCATGAGCTGTAGGCAAACAGGATTTTACAATCGAATGGGATTTCGAGCAAATTCTGGTATTCTGCATACAGGATCACAGTGACTGATGTGGGTAGCACCCTAACAAACTTTAACTCAACTCTCACACTACCGCTCTTTATTAAAGAAAACACTTGATTACATTCACGTTGCTCGGGGGTCAATTGGAATCCAAACAACGTAAAACCCTCGCCATAGGCTTTTCACGATAAGTAAATACCACTATCGGATTTCCAGGCATCCACAGCTTCCAATAATCCTTGATAACATCGGAGATAGCGTCCATTCGTAAAGTCTGGGGTGTAGGATTGCTGTTCACTGTCAATGTGAAGGCTGATATAGTTTAAGTCGAAATGTTGGAAGTTGAAGGGATTTTTTTTTGTACGATCCATTAAGACTGGTACTTTCCACCATACCCAGTACCAGACGTACTGGTAGTTGGCCAAGAAATAAATTGTCATGGTTCACACTTGTCAGACCCGCTGGGACAGAGAACATGCGTAAATCCGTTCTGCATAGGGGGTACTTGGCACTCTTGGATCCCAGCAGGCGAGCGTATGCAAGGATGACGCTGGAAGTGGGTTTGATTTTGTGCACGAAAAATTCGGCTTCGTGAATCTGTACTTGTAACAGTTCACCATTTGTAAGAGAGGTCCACTTCACCTGTCACGAAACAGAATTCGGGCTTGGACCTTAACAAATGCAGTCTCAGATCGACCTGATTGAGTAGGTAACGTTCTTGATTGAACAGGTCGGCATGGATCCACGAGATGAGTTCGATACCTTTGACTTTACACACCCCTTGGACTGATGCCATCCCTCGTTCTCGCTACTGGTCAGTTCCATCTTACCAGGGGTGTCGAGGTAGCAGAGTGACGTACCAAGCTGACTCCGTGTGGCATCGGTACCGTATTTCAATAGAGTCTCCAGGTACGCCCTGTAGGGGTACAGGGTGTGAGAAGCACTCACTAAGCGATCGTTGAGGAAGACGTCTACTTGATTGAAGAGGGCATGGAAGAAATGATTGCATCGGGCAATCACTTCTGACAGAGCTGTACCATCGGATTTCACAATTTTCAAGACGAGGCGTAGGTGGCAACGGGATAGATCAATGCAATCGTCTGTCCCTTTCATGATGAATTCAAGTGGTGCATTATCTTCCAGCGAAGCCACAGGTAAATAATTGACATAGCAGCCTCTTTCCAGTTGTGAGACAGTGGGGGGAACCAGAAACAGGTCCAGTTCAGAAATGACACAATCGCCAGAATCAGCGTGAATTTTCTGAATGCTCATGATGAAAACACGTCCTTCATGGTACAGAGTCTCTTCACTTTATGAACACTAGGATGATGACGGCGGCGTTTTATCCCTTTTCCTCCCTGCAGTTTGGAACTGGCACGCTGCAACAAGTCTACACTGGCTTCTCGCAACCCTGCTTTGGCGGCCGTTTTGAAGTTTTGCCCCTGGGCCATCTCTGAAACGAACCGTAGCCCACCCTTATGTAGGGTGGACAGCATCGGTCGTACTAGAGGGCTGATGAAACGTCCAATTATGGCAAAGATGCTACCGAGCCCATCACCTCTCTGATAACGAGAACCCCGGAACACACCCTGTCCCGTTTGGCTCTTGTAGTAGCTTACATAGGTGTCTGCAGAGGGGGGAACGAATTTAACTCTCATGGCAGAAATGTAACTTGACTAAAACTTTACCAAATTTAAAATGCAGAGGTTCTTCTGTATCAGTGCAAAGGAAGATTCTCACACTCTCGAAACTGTTTCTTGCCAGGGGGTAGTAATCAGGTTGTTGATACACTGCAACGATGGCTTCGTTATTACTGGTTCTTATGGCAGGATTCACAACACGCAACAGTTCACCATGAGTACCAGGTCTGAATACAAATAAATACCGTACATTCCTCTGTTCATATCGATGGGGTAGTCACCCATGGCTTTATTCAATGGAATATCTAATTTAGTAATTCCTAACATGTCTCCAAATCCTGGGTTTAAATGAGGAAATTTAATGAAATTGTAACTTTTCTGTATCCATCAACACGATGTGATCGGCCTGTTGCTTGAAACGGTAAGCTTTTCTCAACTTGTGGGGCATGACCTGGTTCATCGCATCGAATAATAATTCATCAGTTTCGTATCATCCGTGGGGTACCTTTCGTTCGTGGAAACTACCTGGAGGAATCACGTAGAAATAACAGTCACCATCTATCTCGAATGTTGCAGTATTGCAAAGTTTGCTAGGAAATCGTTGGTGGAAGGGTTTGTCAACTTCTCCCTTGCTGACACACAGAAGCATGCTGAAATTCGTTTTAGGGAACATCAAACCATATCCCTCACTTGGTTTGAATATCCAGTAACCACTATTATATAACACCAATATTTCTTTGGGGAATACTTTTCCAGTATTCTTCAAAGGGAGTAGGAGCATAATATTGATACGTGTCATTACAACCATCCACATTGTACCAGCTCACGGGTAAGTGAATTTCTGCTAACCCCACTTTCCATTTTCCCGCTAGTCTTCGGGGTTGTGCTAGACAAACTGTGAAATCACTCTGTGAATTGTTCGGGTAAACATTCTGACTAGTCGTGGAGGGAAGGGTCAGGTAGAAACTATCCATTTTTTAGGAATCCACAATGGTTTGGGATAACCGCGAAATTTGACCAGTGCCTTTTGACCTCTTCGCTCGATTATTTTCTCAACCCAGTAAAGTTCGGGTTGGGTCACTTTTTGAAGTTCTGATTTATAGAATGCTCCCTTCAACACATCCCCCTCGGAATCCCGTATGATGTATACATTGGGCAGGCAGTGTAACACCCAGTCGACTATAAAAATTTCGTCGGTCCACAAATGCGTACCTGCCTTCTTGAAGGGTACTTTTAGACTGGCTAGTCCAACCGAGTCCCCCATTTTAAATGCTGGTTGTTCTTTTACTTTGGTAGGATTACCGTAAAGTTGTACCCATACACTGTCTTCATTGTGTAAGGTCACATCCTTGGGAACCATATCGTGTGCACTATGAACTGTGGCATTGCATCCTCGTACAACATGTTGCAGCATGTCCAAGTACCGGTACGTGTTATTGCATGTATAATATCTCCCCAGTCTCTTGCGTAGTGTACGATTCCATCTCTCCACCAAAGCTGCTTTTTGGTCAGAGTAGGTGACGAAGAACCGAATACCTTTCTTTTTCAGAAATTTCTGGTAAATTCGGTATCTTGATCCATGTTTAAATTCATGGGAGATCGCCCCTTGGAAAGGATTGTTTTGAAAGCTGACACAATTTCTTTCCCTGTTTTTGCCTTCATAGGCACCACCATCATATCTTGAGAACACATCGATGACCGTTAATATGTAACGATAACCGTCATTGAAACGAATTAGATTTTTCACAATTACGAGATCGGCTTGCCATTGTTCGTCTAAATCTGTGACGTAAACTTTGTTATAGGGGAACTTTCTGCAAACAGGTTTGTATAGCGTGTAGGCGGGTTGCTTTTCTAATCATTCTCGGACGCATTTCAGTGATAGTCCTGTATTCTGAGCTAACTTTTTTACACTACCCAATCCTCTTTCAGGGGCTAAATAATGGGTTTCCAGAGTTTTGTTTTCTGCTGCACCCAGACGTCGTACCCCACTAGGTTTTGCCATTGGTGTAATGAAAGTGTAACACCTGAACTGTAGGGATATCTCTTATAAACTGTCTGATGTCCACTGATAAGTTACACACTGGAATTTTGTATTCACTACCAAAGGCTTTTGACTCTCCACACTGAATATTTTTACTAGGGGCCACAAGTTCTAATACAAGCACCACTATCGTTGACACTGTTATGATTACAGTTCCAGCACTAGCTAACACCTTCTTTCTACTATCCATACTATATCATATGTCATATAAGACTAAAATGACATATGATGAGAAGACAGACACATTATATAGGTTACAATTATTTATTTAACTAATTTATACATTTAATTTTTTTGCATCATCCACAACAGTATTATATTTCAGAGTACACACAAATCCAGAATCTACAAAATTCAACAGACCCTGTTTCCAGCCCGTATCCACAAACACTTGCGCTAAGGCGTTAATGTCCAAGTCATCAGACCACCCTACAATAGTCGGTAGTTTTTCTTTGGGTTGAAGTCCATCTAACGGAATCAGATGTGTTAATTCTTGTTGGAAAATCTACCAACAGCTGATAAACACACTTGGGCCCTCGAAAACAGGACCCAGCAGGAAGAGTAGAACTGATTCGGAATGTTCTATAATAGCAGTACAGAGATGGTGATCTTTGAGGGTTCCACACACGTTACGCACAACACCCATCACTTCGTCTCTGTGGATAGCCAACGAAAACCACTGCGAAGCATTCAGAGTTATACTGCGACTCACAACACGGAACTGTAGAGTTCTTGTGACAGCTGATTCTTTGATGAAGTCGACACAGCGCTCACCACCTTTGTTGCGGTATATGTACGCACGTAAACTGGGCACCACGTGCCACGTCTGTTGATCGGGACCGATTTTCACCTGGTCCTCGATGTGAGGAACCATTGCACACAAAGCTTCCCATTCAGGTATTGAGAGGGTAACCTCGTAAGTTTAGGGTAGATGAGTTCACCATTTTCATACTTCTTGTAGCGACGTACGTGCACCGAAAACGTTTTTTTGAACAGCGAAGGCACGAGGTAAACATCTTCACCAAGACACCACACATCTGGATTGGTAGTCTGCATCGTGGACAATGACGCACTAGGCGGTTGCCCCCTATTTAACGTGAGAAAGCAGCGCCATCTGGGACAACCAATCAGGACCAACGGTTTTTTCAGGAAATATAATGGGCCAATAGGAGGTGATGGATAAAAATATTGGACTTTGTAATTATTTATGAGGATTGCATCAGCCATCCTGAGAGGATGCCACTGAAAGATTAGTTGGACTTGGGAAATTTCAGATGAGGGTAGAACCAAGGGACTTAATCGGGAGTTTGTGATCGGTGAGGGGGAGTTTAATAAAGGGGGCGGATCTTTTGATAAGGGGCTTTTAATGAGGGGTGCGTATTAATAAAGGGGGACGTGAATTTTGATAAGGGGCAGAACTTTTGATAAGTGGGTTTTTTAATGAGGGGAGTCAAAAATTGGAAAAACTACGACTAAAATTGAGGGCTTTCCTAAATATAGTACTCATAATATACACTAGAGGTCGACATGGGTTTTTTAATAAACGGGGGAAGGAATTTTTAATAAAGAGGGTTAATTAATTATTAATTAATTAATTATATTATATATACAATTTATTAATTATTTAATTATATAATTAATTAATTAATTTTGAATATTAATAAGGGTGTGGTTCGGAAGGGGGCGTGACTTGTGGCGTCATATCACGTGACCGGAAGGGGCGGAGGCGGTCACATAAGGGGCGTGGCCAAAATTGACCTATGCTGCGACTCCTCTACTTACGTGAACACTCCTCAAAGCGTGAATTAAAACGAAGATTTTTGGTTTAAATTCCTTAAAAATCATAATTTAAATATTTAAAGTGTGATAGCTTTTAGAAATATAAAACAATTGGAAGCAATTTTGTCTCTGAACAAGCTTTTTCATCATTCAAACAAATCGAGAAGAATGATTTCTGCTTATCAGTGGCGACTCAGTTGTTCTGCTGATTCTCACAACACAGAAACTTGAAAATGATGCCAAGTAATTGGCTGTGGTAAAACAAAACAAAACAAAATGCTCGATAAAGTAGACGAGAGATGTACTTGTATATAAGAACATATGCTAATTGATTTGTTGTAGTGACATGACCTTTTTTTCCTTAGAAAAAGTAGTGCATTAGTTGCTTTATTCCATGAGATAGGGTTTCCTAATAACCATTCCATGTTATGTCAATGGCATGCTGATTTCGAATCTCTATAACTTCTAAAATAAGCATTTTGTGAGAAAATATGGCAGAGAATATTTTAAAGATCTGAATCTCGATTTCCAAAAATATTCCTACAGTATTTAAGCAGGTATGGAAGTTTAAACCTTTCATAGCAGCAATATGTTCTAAGAAATTTATCAAAAAAAATTGAAAAAATTATTTGCACACGATTTTAAAATATGTAATTATATAACAAATGGTTTGAAATAAAGTTTACTATTTCAGCTTCAATTAAGTTCAAATGTCTGGCACTGATATTTTTATCTGTTCAAATTTCCAAAACTCTTTAAATATTGAACGAGTATTGTAGACAAATCGATATTTAGATAGAAATGTTGTAGATATTTAATTAATCAGTCACATTTTCTCATAAAACTTCTATTTTAAAAGTTATAGGACTTCAAAATTAGCGTTCCATTGACTGTTGGATGCAGTTCAATTATCATCCAAGGTATAGTTCTGGTAAATACTTCAGTTTTAAATTTCATACATGATCCCTCTTCTACAAAGTTCTGAATAGAACTTATAAGAATAGTGAAAACTGAAAGGAAAGAAAAGTTGTATGCAAAACAAGTGTTTTATTCTACCTAATCTTAATCCAAACCTCCTCTTCTGTCGCCTCTCTTCCCAGATTCTCTCTCTCCAATGATTCTTCAGTGACAAACCAGAAGACACCTTATCGAGGTGTTTATCGAGGTGTACGCCCTCAAGCCTTTCTCTTACTGTTTTTCAATTCTCAAACTCTCGACAAAATGTTAATCCAAGAAATTTCCGTTTCTGACAGATTTCAAATTTCGGGCAAATTTCCATCGAACAAATTTCCATCGAACAAACTTCCATTTCGGACAAATTTCCACTGAACAAAATTCCATCAAATAAATTTCCGTTTCGAAGAACATTCCGTTGAAGAAATTTCCGTTTCGAAGAACATTCCGTTGAAGAAATTTCCGTTTCGGAAAAATTTCAATCGGATAAGTTCCCGTCCAACAAATTTTCGTCGAACAAATCACACGAAACTCGCCTCTGGCGCATATGGGTATCTCGTTTTCAAAGAGAAAGAAGTTTTTCGTTTATCTACTTTTTCAATGCTTAAAAGTTTTAATTTGAGCTAATGGATGGTGGGAAAACGTAAATAGTAGTATTTTATCAGTAATTACACAACATAAAAATAATTTGTCTTTTATTTCTTAAATTTAAAAAGTTGCTTTTCTGACATTACTCTGAGAAAAATAGGTACATTATTGCTGTCAATGGAATATTTCTTGACACTCTACCACCGAAATTTCAAATTTCTATGATAAATAGATCACTTGCAACATTTATTGAAAGTTTCGCGGTTTCTATATTTAGTGATCTCTAAAGCCGTCCCGTGGCCGAGTGGTTAGCGCGCTTGGCTACTGATCTACGGGACCTGGGTTCGAACCCAGGGCATGGCTGTTTGTGTCGTTTTTCTGCTGAGGTCCTGCCATCCTCTCAGATCTTCTCCTATGGCATATAAACTGACAGGCTCCTGTCAGACCTCTACTGAAGTGAAGTACAAATTACTGACCTCTACTTCTGTGGCAAGCAGCTACTTGAGGGGGTATTTATTTATTTTTAACGATATAGTAAAATAAAACTATCTAAGTATTTGAAAAATGCTAATTATGCCATTTGATTAGTACCTATTGAACTAATTTTAGTAATACTTTTAAAAGATCTTTTGGAAGAATAATTTATGAATTTTTTAAAAGATTTAAAAAAAATTTATAAAATGATTTTTGAAACATAATTAAAGAAGAATATTCCAATTATCTTTAAAACAAAACAATTGCATTTACCACCCACCCTGGGTGTAATCGGTCAACTCATTGGGGCCGATGGAAACTTCTTCACCTTCTCATTCAACCAAAATTTAAATTTCTGGCATAAATATACGCTATTAGCTATATCCTTTAAAATGTTTTGAATTTTGCAATTTTTCCAATGTTAGAGGGCTCAATTGTAGCTTTTGGGATATTCGAAAGTGCAAATCGCAATAGTTTAGCGATACTTATTCGACTCAAAAGTCAAAAGGAATTTTTAATTTATCCCTAAAAACAAACAATTGACTCTTGAAACACAAAAGCTGCGTTTTTCACCACCCTGGAAATATGGGGGCAACTCATTGTTGCCAATGGACACCAAATACAGTAATGACAGACGGCAAAGTGAAACTATTATCTAGTTTTTTTTTTAAACGAGATACTACTACCGCAACTTTGGTGTTCATTCAACCTTTCAGAAATTCTAAAGAGAGACATAACTTGCCGGAACGATCAACAATTGTAAACATTTATTTGACATAAAAGCATCTATTAAAATTCAACAACTGCAACTTGAAACTTCAGCTGAAGTTCTGAAAGAGTTTCTAACTATAGAATAAACAAAGCATTTGATCTGGTTCTGCAATAATTGCGACGACAAAGTGTTCTAGACACTTAAAATTTACCGAATTCTCAATTTCTGTATCTCACTGAATTGCTCTATTGATTTACCCTTTTACTGTTCCGCTTTCACAACAATAAAGTTGCTGATGATTATCTGAAAATCCTTCTCGAACAGAAATTATACTGGAAAGCATTATAATCAAGTAACGTGTTACGAGACAAATTATTATTACAAGACTGAGTGTGTAGAAGAGATTTTCCATAAGATGTTTTGAATTCGTTTGCCGAAATCATCCTCTTTGATTTTGAGTGAATTAACTCTTGTGAGTTCAATTACAGTCGCTCAAAAAAGTATCCGAACACTATGGTTGATTACAGAATTCAGAAAAAATATCTGGCAAACGATCTTTTTAGAAATTAGTGATCTGGCAACCTTCGTGTCACGTGATTACAGATTTCAGGAAAAATACAGCAACTGTACACGCTCCAGTTACCGTTTACAGCAAACTGGA
Organism: Ryuthela nishihirai; assembly: GCA_038380435.1. Lineage (NCBI taxonomy): Eukaryota > Metazoa > Arthropoda > Arachnida > Araneae > Heptathelidae > Ryuthela > Ryuthela nishihirai. The sequence goes on along the minus strand of JAWZYU010000017.1, from coordinate 86,212,476 downwards.
GCGTGTGCAGTTACTGCACACGCTCCAGTTTGCTGTGAACGGTAACTGCACACGCTCCAGTTTGCTGTGAACGGTAACTGCACACGCTCAATATTTCCGTGAGTGAGCCCACACGATCTAGGTCTTTGTGAGCTCATACGATCCAATGTACTGTGAACATTAAACACAACCGCTCCAGTTTGCTGTGAACATTAAACACAACCGCTCCAGTTTGCTGTGAACATTAACCACAACCGCTCCAGTTTGCTGTGAACGGTAACTGCACACGCTCCATATTCATTGCATTATATATTCACATGCATTAAATATATTAAAAAAGTATCCGAACACTATGGTTGATTACAGAATTCAGAAAAAATATCTGGCAACGATCTTTTTAGAAACTAGTGATCTGGCAATGTATGCCAGATCGAATAATATGTTCGAATAATACAGAAATATTTCGAAAGGTAAACGTAAAAAAGAAAATTTCGTTTTTCAATTCTAGGTACAACATGATATTTATTTATTAATAAAAGAACAGAAAAATACAATAACTGTGCAGCGTTCCCACTAAGTCAGCTATTTTATGTTTTCTAACTCAACAGTTACTTATGAAGGGTCTCTGGAACCCAGTGATCTTTCGTATCTCTCTTATAACTTATTTTCTTAAATATTATAATTACTAATGCAGATGCTGAAAAACGCAAGAATATGAATTCAAGGATATTTATTAGTGATTTCTAAATAATTTCTTGATTTATCAAAGTTTATTTGCTCAATTTTCCAAACGTATTAGACGCATAAATATCCATATAGAAAGAAGAGACTTTCTCCAAAACTTCATAAACCTTGGGAAGATCCATACACAGTAGTTAACAGGATTATAACGACATGGTGTATCGCATTTCTCAATGTCCGATTGCAAAATGCAAGGTGGTTCACATGGATCGTTTGTGCCTAGTTTCATCGAAGAAAAGAATCTTCGGAATCCGGAATTGTTCAGGGCGAACAAACCTAAGGAGGGAGCAGTGTTACGACAGATGAACGTGCAACAATAAAAAAAAAACCATGATGTAATGTGTCATTTGACGTTCGCGTTTATCTGAGCGTGAGAATTACGTCACTAGCCTATTGGAACAGAGAGACTTTAAAAATATCACGAGTGAAAAGAAACTTTGGAAGTTTATCGCATTGAAAAGAGTTCAATGGTGTTTTTCTCTTTTAGTAGAGTTAACGTTATGAAATTTAATTTTAGTGGAATGGCTGAGTGGTTAACGCGCTTGACTACTGATCTAAGGGACCTGGGTTCGAGCCCCGGGTAAGGCATGGCTGTTTGTGTCGTTTTTCTTCTGAGGTCCTGTCATCCTCTCAGACCTTCTACTATGGCATATAAACTGACAGGCCTCTGTGGCAAGCAGCTGCTTGAGGGGGTATTTATTTTTTTTTTTATGTGTGGAAGAAGTCTACTAGTGGAAAAGCAAAGGAGATTTGACAGCGGCCAGGTATTTAAGTATAGTTAAATATTGTAAAACATTCTTTTGATGGTTTTATTTCATACTGTTTGTAGACAAATTTGTGTTTAGTTTAAATTATTATTCATTTGTGATCTAGTTACCTTTGTTTTAAATATTGGCTCATTCATCATTTGGTTGGTAATCATTTTTTATAACTCTAGCACAATTTGCTGTTGAATATTCATAACAATATTTAACAAAATTAACTCTTCATCAAAATGGGCATGAATACTTCTATTCACAATATTGTACAACTCATATCATCTTTATAAATATTCGGTAAAAACTCATCATCGGACTGCAAATCATTAGACAATGAATCACTATAAACCTTACAGAAATCTCTGCCGAACCAAATGGTAAATGACCCAAGGTAAGTGCGAATCTATCTCATGATTATCAATAGACATTTAGAAAATAAGAAAAATAAGTAGGTATAAAGGATATCAGCAGAAACTAAGTAGAAGACAAATATTGCTAAGATTTCATCCTGATATATCCTGTTTTTATCTTTCCTGAAGAAAACATTTTTGTCCAAACTAATTTATAGTTAAATTAATTTCTGAATTGCTTTGCCTCATAGAGCAACCTCTTATTCACCTGAGTAAGTTAGTCACCTGAGTAAGGTGTTCATTGGCATAAATTCTTGTGTCCATAAATTTCTTAGATACACAACCTGACGATACAAATCTCTTTTTTCCTTTGCAACCATCAAAAAAGCATTTCGTTGATCTTTACTCTTAAATTGCACAATGATTGTCTTGATTCTTTTAATAGTAGTTGGTATTCTGTGTATGTTATATGAAATATATTTCTTATATTAATATTATTATAATACTTTACCATACAATTGTATAATATATAAATGTTCAACAGATAAAACGCCAAAGTATTTAAAAATATCATTTCTATTAAGGAAATTCTTTTTAACGTCAGGATGACACAGCCTTCTAAACAAACTGACTTGTAGTTTTTCAATCTTATTTAATTTAGTTTTATAAAATATTCCATACAGAAAAATTCCACACCTAATAATTGACTCAAAGAATGTTTTATAGACGAAAAGAACAATATCGTGGTGAAAATTACAAATTACAAATGGTTATTTGTGATATTTTTAATTTTGCAAGCCATGGATCTTAGTTTCTTGTGTCCATATGACAATTCCATTTAACATTGGAAGTAAATTCATCCCTAAAGAAACGAATACATTTATTTCTTATGGGAATTCATTTCTTCACCGGATGGGAAATTTATATTACTACATTGACACACATTATGCAATTGATTATTTCCCATTAAGCAATTTCCTGCTTGTTATTAATTGTAACTTTCTGAACCATATTTCTTGAACTGATGCACATAAATTTGGTTTATTAATATTTAAAAATAATCTGTTATGTGAAAACCACGTATCTGCTTGATTGAAGTCTCTTTGTAAGTTATTAATTGCACATTGTGAATGTTTATTAGAGTTCACTAGTATATGCCATCTGCAGACATAAAAATTTCACCATTCAACTTAACATTAGATAAGTCATTTATATCAATTTGTAAAAGTAATGGTTCCATAAATTTGGAAACATAAAGGTCTTGTGAAACCCCAGTATGAGTTGGAAATTTATCACTACATGATTCGTAATCTCATTATTAGCTTTCCATTCAATAAATAACTTTTAAACCATGATCGTTGATTCTCATTATTAGCTTTCCATTCAATAAATAACTTTTAAACCATGTATAAATTTGATTTTGGATGGTTTTAATTAAGCATAATTTATGTAATACGATATTAATTACAATGGAATTAAAAGTTTCTCTATAATTTTAACCGAAACAGTTAATATTGTAATTGATCTGTAAATTTTAAAATATTTCTTTGAACATTTTTGAATGAGTCTAAGAACACAACCTTCATTTGCTTAGGAATAGTGCCCTTCTGATAAATTAAATTAATTAAAAATTCAATGCTTTCTTCAAACTATCTTTGTTTTGTTTAATATAAATTGGTTTAATTTTATCAATACCCGGCGATGATGTTGTTTTTAAAGAATCAGTGATTCTTCCGACATCCATTTCTGTTATCTACGGTATATATATGTAGAGTTATAGTTATACGTCTCGGGATTGCTGCAATCTTTAAACGATTCAGTGTCAAATGAATCTGATAAGGATTGTTTTGACACTGAATCGTCTCCTCTATCTGTGTATACCACATTTAAGTCTAAGTCCAGTATCATCCTTCATGTAATGGATAAATGCGTTGGCTGATAAGGGTGAGATCGATTCAACGGTCGTTTAGAGTTTTGTTTTTTTTATGGAAAAACACAATGCGTATTTTAAACACCAGATGGCGCTTTTGGAGTATCAAATATTTTGCAAATTTCAGAAACTTTGAGTTGTTTACTTCGGATGGGTTTGGGCGATGATGCAAGGCGTCCGTCATGGGGGGTTGTTAAATTTCAGAAGAGCTGTTTACTTCAGATGGGTTTGGTCGATGATGCAAGATAATGGTCGGGTGACCTTTCTGAGAGGGGCGCGTGGCGCTATCAATAAAACTGGGGAACTCTTGAGAGGCGGTCGTGGCATTATGAACAAGACAAGATAATTTTCTGCGGCTGAAAGGTCAAATGTCCTTTTATGCTAAAGGCCTCCCAGTTATTACTATCATGCATGTGGTGGAGCAAAAGTCACTAAGTAGCAGATGTTCGGTGCACAGAATAGTATTTTTTCCTTCCGTTTTCGAATTAATATATTCATCCTTTTCTTTCTTTCTTATACGTATCATAATTTATTTAATTCAAAGCATTTTCTTTATATTTTTCCAGATTTTATCCTGACAAACTATGGCATAGATTATTTTAACTATTATCCATTCTTTTCTTATTCAATTAATTCTCTTTTTTCTACTGTTTTGTTATATGCTGACCTATTTATAATTTCAGATGTTATTCCCAAAATTTTATCATAAACCCTTTGACCACAGCAACTATGCTGCAGAGTGATTTGCAAATCACTATGGGTACTGTAGTCTCCATGCAAACCATTAGATAATATTTGAATGACGCAGGAATGAAGGCTATGCATCCAGTCTGGGATATGTCATTGCAGTGACATCACTGGTTATGCCGTCTCTTATGATGTCGAGTGAGGCAGCATTGGGCTACGGAATGGAGGAGAGTGTTGTTCACAGACAAGTCCCGATTCTGTTTTAGCCTGCCAGATGGAAATTTGTCCATTCGGCGTCGCCATTGTTAATGACACGGGGAAGCCTGAACTATTCGTCCCCATACGGCTCCCCACTGTGGTACAATGATATGGGGTGGCATCATATATGTGTGTCGACTAGACACTACTGCTCCATGTTTCTGGCACGCTAACGGCATGACGTTACATCAGTGACATCATTAATCCTGTGGCAGGACCCTTCCTTACCACCATGCCTGGACTGATTCTGCAGCAGGACAATGCCACCCCGCACACTGAATGTGCGACGATGGACAGTCCCATAGCCACCATGGACTTGTCGCCCATTAAGCATGTGTGAGACCTTATACGTCGCCGCCTTCGCCAGCTCCCTCCGGTAGCGAATCTGGTACAATTGCGTATCCAATTTGATGCTGTTTGGAATGTCATACCTCAGGACACCATTAACTATCTGATTGATGGAATGCGGAATTCTAGCGGTATAAAAGCCTGATGAGATGTCTGCAGGCTTGTATCCACTCGAAGTGAGCCTACTATGTACCGATGAATTTGCAATATACGCACGTACCTTGCTTTCTCACGTTTACCTTCATAGTTTCCTTCCTGTTAGTTCCGGGCGTATACATCACTTCCTTCACGGGGGGCGGGGGTGGCTCAGTCGGTAGCACGCCAGGCTCGTAATCTGTAGTTCCCAGGTTCGAGTCCCAGCTGGGTCAGCGTTGAGATTTATCTCCGCAAAATTCCCCGTCCTGCCCACGGTCAGTAGGGGACACCGATGGGCTTGGAAAGGCCGCCGGCCGTCGGATGGGACGTTAAGCCGTGGCCCCGTGTGCGGGAGAGCCATACCCTGTGCACGTTAAAGAACACGCTGGATGGCCTTGACGGGAGGCTACCATCTGTCTCCCAACAGCTGTTCCAGTGGGTCCCCTCCCCCAACCTTCTCTGAGCCTTCAGGGTCCATGTGACCTGCCCATTTAGCCCATGGTGTGCAAAAAAGTGCAGCTCAGAGGTAAAACAACCCAACCCAACTTCCTTCACGATGTTGCATAGTGTGTACATATAGTGTACATATATATATATATATTTAATTTCGTGAGACAAAAAAATAAATAAATAAAAATTAGATGATTTTAAATCATTTTAAAATAGCGAGAAAGTTCTCTACATTGCTAATATTTTTAAGACAATCTTAATACTACTTCATGAGAGTACGGGACTAAAAAGATATTTAAGTCAAATGTCTTGGAGATTTTTATAACTTTTCTGAGTGACTGTGATGATTTTTTGACAAAACCTAAAATTTCCATTTAGCGTCAATTTGTAGATTATCCGCTAAAAATTCGAGAAGTAAAAAGCCTGCGGACCTGTCATTGAAGTACATAATGATTTTCATATATCTGACATCGATTGGAAGCAACATATAGGGTGGGAGCATGACATGGTATAGTGAGAAGATTCTATTGTGACCATCTATTGTGTTACTGAAACCATCTATTGTGTTACTGAAAACATTAAACCATCTATTGTGTTACTGAACTACGCGTTATTGCAGATGTTGACTTTAGATATCCGTAAATTAATAATAAATAAACTTTTGCGTTATTAACCAACTGAATAAGAGAAGTGGACAAATCGGAAATGAAGCACAAAGGCTTTAATTACCTCTATAGGAAAATCTTCATGTCTGTTATGGCAGTTGTCCTAAAGTGAAATCAGCAACATTATACCTTATTTAGAGAGTGACTTTGGCTGTTTGAGCAATTCTGTGGCTTTGAGCTGTGCCGCTTCGTATGACTTGAACTTTCGTTCATGGCTTTTATAAGAAAAGCAAAAATGTAAAATCTCTTGAGGAATATCAGAACTACAGGAATGATGTTCCAAGTATTCCAAACGATACCTGTTCCACTTTTTTATTGTTGATTGGGTATTGTAGGGGCATGCAACAAAACAACTTTCTTGCTCAAAAGTCCTTGGCTCTTCGACTTCGTTGCCCGTCTTCAAAGGCCCAAACTTTTGCAATATCGTTGCGATTCGATGATGTTCCTGAGATTCAAAGGAAAACATCAGCATTCCTCACATTGTTTAATTCTGGATGCTTGCTTTCATGTTTGTCCATATTAGAATAGACATAACGTGTATCATGTCCAAGCTCATATTTGCGGGGGGGGGGGGTCGGTTGCGTTGATGAGTTCCTTTTATGTATATTCATTTCTCTGCGTGAAGGCACAACGATCAGTCAGTCCACTAACCAGAAATAGGATGACCTACCTTTCATCTGCAAGTGAATAATCTTTCAATCTATCAAGTAAACCTTCAATAGGAAATCAAATAATGTGCAGCATCCATTGTTTAATGAGGTAGTCCAAGTCTTGTAAAAGGAGGCTTTGAGGGGGTTCAAACTTTGGGAACCACTATTTTAATGTAAGAAAAGAATATTTTGCTTCAGAGCAAGCCCAAGTCTTGTAGGTTTGAGAGATCCAAAAATTAGAATATAAACGATCATTGATAAGGCCTGTGAAAGTATCGTTAGATCATGCTAATACGTAATTCTCGGATTTGAAGTAAGATTCTCTGATTTAAATTATGTGACGTAACACGATTGAAATATCACCCGAAATCTAATAAGCACACTTGAAGTCCGCTTCTTCCTAATAATTCCTTCGCAAAATAGTTAAAGTGTGCTGTTCTTAGTCGAAAATTCAAACACAACGTTTTGAAGTCTCATCCGAACACACTAGCTGTCTCATGGAGAATCTTTCCATCAATATCCAACTGTGATTCTTATACAGTTTCTTATTCAAAACATTTCATATTATGATACTTTAGGGTACGATCATGGAGCCATGCCCCTCCCCCCCCCCTGAGAATGCTAGTAAGGATAATAGAGGTAAAAGATTATTAAACTTGTGCATATTTCACGCATTATTCGAGAAATGTTATAAAGATATGTAAAATAGAAGGGAAAATATTATACTGGAATGGAAATCCAATTTCTTCTCCTTCCACCGTCAATCTGCACTTCAAAGATTCGAGAGGCTACCTTTGCCTGCTCTGAGATTTATCTTCGCAAAACCTGAGTCCTGTCCTCTGTCAGTAGGATACACTGACGGGGGCTTGAAAAGGTGCTTTGAAACTGTTTCCTACATCATGGCATATCCCCACTCTGCATGTTGCAGTGGGGTCTGGCCTGAGAGTTGTTACCAATCGATATCAGATATGTGAAAATCTTTATTTAGTTCAATCACAAGTCAGTAGGATTCTTACTTCTCTAACTTTTTGCGGAGAAAGCACAAATTGAGCTAAATGGAATTTTAGGTTTTGTCAAAAACAAAAACTATCACAGTAACTCAGGAAAGTTGTGAAAATTGCCAAGGAATTTAATTTAAATTTATTTTTAGTCCAGTTCTATCACTAAGCTATATTGCTCCTCGTTACATTTCGGGTTGGATTTTTTTACCTCTGAGCGGCACTTTTTTGCACACCATGGGCTAAATGGCCAGGTCACATGGACCCCGAAGGCTCAGAGAAAGTTGAGGGAGGGGACCCACTGTAATAGCTGTTGGGAGACAGATGGTAGCCTCCCGTCAAGGCCATCCAGCATGTTCTTTAACGTGCACAGGGTATGGCTCTCCCGTACATGGGGCCACGGCTTAACGTCCCATCCGACGGACGGCGGCCTTTCCAAGCCATCAAGCCATTTCCAAGCCATCAAGAACTCTCCGCTACCAATACTTACTTAAAGCATATTGTCTCGCAATCCGAAAAAAACGAAACTTTAGAAAAAAGCCATTCTGTCTAGGACAGCATCACTGTCAATCGATCTTACTGACCGTGGGCAGGGGGGAACTTTTGTGGAGATAAATCTCAACGCTGATCCAGCTGGGACTCGAACCTGGGAACTACCGACTGAGCCACCCCCGCCCCCGTTACATTTCGGATGCTTTCTACATCCACTTTACCATTTGACTTGCTACCTTGACTGCTGAGACACATGCACTTCTACATAACCAGACAATTGACACAGCTGATATGAACAAATTGTAAAGGGATTTACAAGAGAGGAAGAAACAATAACAGGAGACTCAAAAGCACTAATAGAGAATGTTTGATCAAATTGATATAATTTATCCTAACAAATATAACATTAAGGAATAAAATAGCAGATTATTGTAGATCAGTTGTATCCAATTTACGGCCCGTGAATAATTTTTATAAGGCCCGCGCGAAAAGTAAACTGAAACAGCATATTAAATTTTGTTAATTATTCGACGCTAAAATAAATAAAAATAAGCTAATTTAAAAGACTGTGGTTCTCGTTGCGACGAATATATGAGAGTGTTGAAGTTACGAAGCCGCATGTTGGTGTGGTGAATTCCGTTTTTTTTGTTTTGTATCAAATATGCGCATGCCCGACCAGACCTCCTTAATATTACAAAGCAGTGATCCTTTTCAGGTTGTAAATTTTCTAAAGTGAGCATATAAAATCAAAAGTAAGGTATTTTTTTAAAAAAAACAATAAAAATAAAATGTTTAAAAAAATAAAAGTCATATTTTTAAAATTTTAATGAAATCCGAAAAATAATCAATGACATAGATTTGTTTCACATAAAAGTGTTGGGATTTGCATTTTTTCATATAGCCTGAAAATAAATAAAAGTAACATGAAAATAGAGCCTTCCATAGTAGCACCTCCTCATTAACATCAAAACCATTATCAACAATTGGAAAAGTTGCCTCTCCTGAAGTATAGATGACGCAAGGTCCGCCACATCATAGTGAAAGATTTATAGGTCTTATTCTGGAAGATTATTATCGTCTGATTCGTGGTTTAACGGTAGAGCGCTCTGGCATATATGTAGAGAGTTGTTGGTTCGATTCTCGCTGCTTCACCGATAACATTTTTTTCAAATGTTTTTAATAAATGAAAATAGAGACTTCTTTTTACATGTAACAAGATATGAAAAATGTAACACCCAAACTTTTCTCGAATAACTTAGGGCGGCCCGCTAAACCAATCTAGCTTTGAATATGGCTCTTGCACGGAAAAAGGTTGGGCACCACTGTTATATATTAATGATCAAAGTTAATAAATTAAATGAATCCGATTCTGACGTGAATTGCACAATATCTGATGGCTCTCTGAAGATTCCTGTTAAAAGGGGAAGTTTTTAATGACCTGCCTATAATAAATAGTTTGAAAGAGATTGCGTTGGATGAAATTTTTCATGAGAACAGAACAACAGTGTTTATTCTAAGATTTTGGGAATAACATAAGAAATTATAGGTAGTCACGTGGCCCCGTGTGCATGAGAACCATATGCTGCACACATTCAAGATCACGCTCAATGCACCATCTGTCTCTTAACAGTAGTTCAGTGGGTCCCCTCCCCCAACTTTCTCTGAGTCCTCGGGGTCTTCTTGTAACCAGACCATTTAGCCCATGATGTGCGAAAAAGTGCAGCTCATAGATAAAACAATCTTACCTCTCCTCGTTCTCCTTGATAATTCTTATATATATATTAAATCGGAACCTGTGATGCTTTAACTTCTGACTAACTGCATTAAACTTCCCACCTTATTTCTTTTACCTCTTTTGCTCTCCTTAGGAAGAGTCTTCTTAGAAAGAGTCTTAGGAGAGTACTTCTTAGAAAGACTAAGTCTGCTTCCTCGTCTCTGTAGCACCTTGGATCGCATTTAGCTTCTAGTTTTATCCTTAGTACTTGCCATCAATCTTTACTGAATTCTAAACCTCTATTACTCACTCTCTTCCTTCACTTTCGGTTTTCTTTCATCTTTTGATATATGACTGCTGATATCGCCACGCATCGAAACCTCTTACGTCCTTTTCAAGGGTCAGAACTCTCCGATATCAATACTTACTTAAAGCATATTGTCTCGCAATCCGAAAAAAACGAAACTTTAGAAAAAAGCCATTCTGTCTAGGACAGCATCACTGTCAATCGATCTTACGGCATCAACTTCCACTGCGAATGTTGCTGCGTTCTAATCCAAAATTCCTCAATTATTTGATAAAAATGAATTATCCTTTCTGCCGGTGCATTTTGTCCTTTTGCATGCTTAAGATTCAAATTTTGAAAATGGATCCTCATCTTACGACGATATTTGTGCGTTTTTATATTTCAGAGCTATTTCTACTTCGTACTTTAGTCACCTCCCCTGGTAATTATTTAAATGCCTTCAATTACTTTCCTAATATTTTCAAATTGCGAAGCATTGGGGCAACTGCGAAAGGAATGGGAGACTCCGAGACTGCCCATGGATGCTTCGACATTCTCAGAGATCACTGATTGCTTAAAACTGATGATTCATAATTAACGTCAGATGAGAACAGTCGAAGTGTCTACTGCGCACTCTCACAGTCTCCTTCCTCATTTGTTACTGCAGCTTCCCCGTTGATGTGTTTCATTTAAGCTTTCAAAATCAGGAAGCGATTTAAATTAGAATTTTTTTATTAGTTTAATAATTTTAAGGTGTCGATAAAGATATGTACATGTTCTAAAAGATTTGCAATTATATGAGTCTTAATATCAAATCTTAATATCATTAAACAAACAGCTCTCACTTCAGGCAAGGTGGAAAAACTGCTCTCTTTTTGGAATTGACTGAAAGAGTAATAATTTTCTTAGTAAATAAATTTCCAGGACCTATAGAAGGTGGTGAAATTTCATCTAGAATTAATTAATGAATTTTATGTTATTGCTGAAATAAAATATATAAATTAAAAATATTAAAATATTCTGTATAGGTGCCATAAAAAGTCCTTTAGGAAATTCAAATGAACTTCAAAAGATGATATAAGGCGCCGGTAAATTTTGTCAAGTGTTAACCGAAATACGTTTTGGCTCTTCCTTTGAATTTAATATAAATTCAGTAGGTGATTTAATCGCTCATATATATATTCTTTTTACAGCACACATAGAAATATAAAAATAATAAATTACCCCTGAAGCAGCTACTTGCCACGGAAGTCTGACAGTATATTTGTCTGACGAATATTTGTGAGGAAGGCGATATTTCAGCAGAGAGCATTTTCCATTTTTCTTTTAAATTGTTTTATTTTTTGCTTTTAACTGGAGATTTCACAGGGAAAATTGTTATTGAAAGCACCTATCTTTCCCCTGCTTCGGAAAAATTGCTACGTTGCCTGAACTATTCCGCAAATAATCTGCTTTCACTTGACATACGACTCGTTGCGATCGATACCTAAAATTTCCCTCCCTTCTATTTCTCGGTAGGTGGGAGAAAATCGGGGGTTTAATTTGAGGTCTCCCACGAGAGTTCCCATATTGCAAAGAGTGACTGCTGCATGAAACTTTCATTCCCCTCTTAGAGGGAAGAAACGGAAAATACCTCGAGATGGCCTATGGCATTCTCGACGTCACAGACTTTCATCTGACACATAACAACTCGTGGCATTCCGCCCTTGCTTTTTTTTTGCTTGCTTTGCTATTATGAATGGGAGAAAGCAGAAGGAGATGAGGTTTATAGCCTGTGACACTTTCCATCCGAGAAGTTTGCACTAAGAAACCTAACTCGCTATGATCGACCATCGTATTTGGCTGATATAAAGTAACAATCATTTAAACTTTCCCTTCTGAAAGGAAAGAGAGCATTGCAGTAAATGTTTCATAGTCTATCACAATATTCAGAGCTTTCGTTTGGTGCATAACTCGTTACGATCGGTGATCAGCTCGGGAAGATATGGAGGAACAAAGTTTTCACAAACAAAACGACAAACAAATAATGGACGAAATACATACAAAATCCACCTGCAGTCATGGGCTACGAAGATCCTATCAGACTGCATAATTTTGCTCTCCACAACTGCCTACACTGAGCTACAGCTTCTGCATTTGGCCACTATAGGCCAATTCTAGCAAGATCCTGTTTGACATTGTCTACCCAACGCATCCTAGGTCTTCCCCCTTTTCCTGAAGCCTTTGGGCACACTGCTCATAATCCTATTTGCCAATCTGTAGCTATACATACGGGCAACCTGGCCAAACCAATGCAGTCTCTCTCTGCACAAAATACTGCTCAAAGGACGTTGATAACTCCTTCTTCTAACCTCATCATTACTTACAAAGTCAAACCACTTAAGATATTGCGTAAGCATCTAGAATCAAAGTCATCATTTCCTGTTATTCTGCTTACAAAGGGTCCATCATTCACTACCATACCTAACCTTAGAAAGGATCAACCTATTATTAGCCTAATTTTAGTCTTTAGGTGTACACTCCTATTTTCCCACATTCTCCTTAAATTCTTAAAAGTCTCAGCGGTAATCCCTGTTCTTCTATTTATCTCATGCCGCACATCACCAATAGCTGTTACATGGCTCCCAAAATAATTAAACTGAGACACTTAGCAATAAGAAAATAAGTAACGAAACGCACTGCTTGCTGTCTGTCTGCTATGACCCTAAATATCATGTTAAAAATTATTTTTGAGAGATTCAAAGAAGTAAGCATTTACTACTTATTGTGTTCATTTCTTCCAGTGAAATCTGGAAATAACCGACACATATGAAACAACTTCATTCTTCATTGAATACATTTAGGATGCAAACTTTTCCAATTATGACAGAATCCTGCGAGACGAGGACAAGTTTTCGATTTTCAGGATCATTTGCAATTATTATTAAGTTACATTTTCGAGGCTGAATAGCTTCTGAGTCCCTTGTTTTTCGACTCTTACAGGATTTATTTTACATTCAGAGAAAAAAATAGGATCTGTCGTTGTGTGATTGTCTTATAAATCGTAGCTAGGTATGTATCGTAGGAAGAACTGCACACTATTCTTCTGTGATGATGCAGGGAAAGAATACAATTGTTTATTCGTGTATATTGTTTCAATCAAGTAAATTGATGCATAATATACCTAATATCAGCTGGTTACTGACCTTGATACAAGGCCATGTCAAGGTAAGGAGATGGCTGATTCTAAACTGTAACAATGTGCTTCAAGCAGGTCAATTTTTCTGATTCTTCTAGAGATCCGTTGCAATGGTGGTGTGTGAAGTTTCTCTCAACTTTGCTGCTAGTTTTGAGATTTTGCTCTGTTACATTCCCACCCTGTCATCAGTCAGAAAGGGGACACTTGGAAAATCCGTCGTCTGTTGAATGGGACGTTAAGCTCTGGTCTGTGATTAGAAAAGACACCCTTTGCACTCTAAAGAATAAGCCGCATGGCCTTGATGGAAAACTAACATTTTTCTCCTAACAGCTGTCTAGTGGGTTCCCTTCCCCAAACCTTCTTTGGGTCCTTGTGGGCTGACCATTTACCTATTATTATATTGTGTGCGAAAAAGTGCCGTTTACGAAAAACAAACCAACTCAACGTTGTTGAATTAAGCCTTAGTGAGAAAATGAGCAGTTTGATGACTCCTCTGATTAAAGAGAGGGTTGGCACTGTGAGACTTGTAGCAATTTCTTTCCAGATTTATCGAGAATGTGAGGATTTTCCTCTTCATTTCCTTACAGAAGAAACACGGAACCTACAGAAAGACACTTCCTTCTACATTACGATAATGCAAATCTAATCACAGACTTTCAAGATGAAAATTGTAATGCAAAATGTGAAATCGAGCAGATTCTATGCAAAAATATAAAATAAAAGGATCCCGACAAAAATTCCAATTTGATTTGGAAGGTTAACTGCCATATGAAACACTTAATGCTTTTTTTTTATAAACTGCATTTTCCTTTCATTAATAAATAAAAAAGAAGCGAGAATTAAAGCTTCTTTCAGGGATAGAATCAAAATGATTAAGAAAATAGGTTTCTGGAAGAAAATGAGTTTTACCGATCCGCTGGATTCGAACTCACGTCTCATAAAATTCGTGCTAGAGTGTACTAACCACCAAACTAGCCCTGCACTGTCATCGGTTATCTCCGCAAAATTCCCCGCCCTGCCCACGATCAGTAGGGGACACCAATGGGCTTGGAAAGGCCGCCGTCCGTCGGATGGGACGTTAAGCCGTGGCTCCGTGTGCGGGAAGGCATACCCTGTGCACGTTAAAGAACACGCTGGATGGCCTTGACGGGAGGCTACCATCTGTCTCCCAACAGCTGTTCCAGTGGGTCCCCTTCCCCAACCTTCTCTGAGCCTTCTGGGTCCAAGAGACCTGGCCATTTAGCCCATTGTGTGCAAAAAAGTGCCGCTCAGAGGTAAAACAACCAAACAACCCTGTCATCGGTGAATAAATGCGATTTATAAATCTACCGAAACGTGCCGCCCATTGGTGCCATCTAAGATCCGAGGAAGGAAAATTCGTTTTTAAAAGCTGCTCTGAATAAAATGTAAATAAGAAAGTCATTCATGATTAAAGCGTTGTTAACGAAATACCACTTGACATAGAAGCCAATAAATATTTTTTTTCCACAAAATGTTTTATTGAATATTAACATCTGTGTACACAGGCAACTCTAACAATTGATTGAAATGATTCAGTTGTCTTTTCTAGGTCTTGATTTATACATATTTAGTTCAAAAATCAAACTAAAAAAATTGATTTTTGCTTCATTTTTTCAAAATTTTGAAAATAATTTTCAAGTTAAGAAAACCAAACGGAAAATTTATGTGCTGTTCATCAGTTTGTTCACAAAAGTTTGATGAAAAACTTTCGCTTAAAAAGTGATGTGCGCAGAACGCAAAAAGTGAGCAAGCAAGTATTATTTGAACGAAATGTTGCCTTCTGATTTTCTGTGAAGCGACTTCCTCTGCGAGCTTCAAGTCTCTTTTTCTCTCCTTACATTCCCTCCCTCAGACGAGCTCTTCCTCTGGTGCACTTTGCTGATGACATCTTCCTCCTCACTACCAAATGAATGATAATCGGTATCTTCATTGAAGATACGATCCGGAGTTTTAATTCCGAACCTTTACTCTTCTGTCTCATGAAGCAAATGGCTGATTAATATCTGATTAGAATCATTAAACAAGAAAAAAACGGCAAGGTTCAGAGTTCTCGGGTGTCATCCAAAATTGCATTGCATTCTTCTCCCTGCCTAAGTGAATGACTGCTTCTGCAAGAGAGCACGGAAAGAATAAAATTTTCTTATTATTAATGATAATTTGCGTATTAATGGAAGGCAAACGTACAGGAAGCATCTGGCATTTAATAAGAATTAATAACGGATCGTTGGATACGGTTTCAGGCGAGTCTTCTCTTAAGTGTTAAATCAGACGAATTCAGTTAGAAAAATTGCTGAAATGGAAGCCAAACTTTGTGCAGACATGAAGTAATTCACTTCTTAAGAACGTTTTTCGAAGCTAATAAGTCGCGATACTTTTCTTTCGTTATAATAACGCTATGTATAATTAGTTTATTATGAAACCACAATGTTCTTTGCGTGTAATTGGTTCTAAATAATAGATGCAGTTCCCATAATGATCTTTGATGTCGTTTTTGTCATAAAGGAAATTTACTTTTCTGTCGTCACTTAGAGCATTCCTTAAGCTTCCGAGACATGTAAGACAATATTTAGGGGCTAAAATATTTTAGCCTTAATCTGTATAAATGGAAGAAGAAGGTAATTCTACATGAAATGGTTACATTGAATACGATGCATTTTGCTTGTCGATGATTGCTAACAATATTTTTGACAAAATTATATAGAATCATCTGAAAAACCTGCAGAACTGCTTAATGCCGAAATTTATTGATGTACTTCATAGAACATAATGAATTTAGTGTCATAGAACACGTAACAGTTGAGAGGTTAAGTATCTTGGTTAGTGTTACACCCATCCTAACAGCATCTTCTGCAAGCAGCTATACTCAGGTGTATGTATTGTGTGGAAAGGTTTTATCAAAGAAGCAGGATTTTTAGAGTGCAGAGTGAGTTTAAAGTGAGATTTGACTTCAGAGAAGATCTAAGAAGACTTAATGTATAATAACACAATTATATGTAAAAACAATACATGTGCAATATTTTAAGAATACAAAAAACGCATAAATTGCTTCACGAAAAGGACCAAAAAGTTACATATCTACTGCTTATTTTTGCTCCTTCTCTCTAGCTACTGTAAATTTGTGTTAATCCGTTGTTGTACCGGATAATCGAGGGTTCACTCTATATAGGTATTATTTTAATTTCTGTTAAAACTACTAATCTGGAGCAATCTGCAAGATATACGGAGGGCGCTCAAATGTTCTTGACACATGTCTGTAGATTTTCACTCGTTCCTCTGAAGTTAACGAGCTACAACTTGTTTGGAAGCGTGTCTAAACTTGTCATTACGTGTTTAAAGCAAATGCTGTGTCATCATTCCTCTCTTCGTTGGCGGCGCATAAAGTGCGAAAAAAATTCATGCAGATTTATCAATAAATATATGAGGATCATGCCTGTTCTCATGGCACAGTTACGAGATGGAAGCGCAAATTAAGAGAAGGGGGGGGGGCAATGCTTCGAGGACCTTTCTGCAGGTAAACTCCTGCAGGTAAGGGGCGGGGGTGGCTCAGTCGGTAGCGCGCCAGGCTCGTAATCTGTAGTTCCCAGGTTCGAGTCCCAGCTGGGTTAGCGTTGAGATTTATCTCCGCAAAAATTCCCTGCCCTGCCCACGGTCACTAGGGGACACCGATGGGCTTGGAAAGGCCGCCGTCCGTCGGATGGGACGTTAAGCCGTTCCTCCGTGTGCGGGAGAGCCATACCCTGTGCACGTTAAAGAACACGCTGGATGGCCTTGACGGGAGGCTACCAGCTGTTCCAGTGGGTCCCCTCCCCCAACCTTCTCTGAGCTTTCGGGTCCATGTGACCTGACCATTTAGCCCATGGTGTGCAAAAAAGTGCCGCTCAGAGGTAAAACAACCCAACCCAACCGGCAGGTAAACCGAAGAAGGCTGTGAACGAGAGAACCATCACTGCTGGTCTTGAATGCATTAAAGAAAAATCAATATTTATATGGTTTTTCCTTAATGAAGGTGAACTGCAGTAAATAAAAAGTACTGCAGGTTTTTCTGATGACTCTGTATAAATATGGGCAAAAATAATTTTTTTGTTTTTATTTTAAGTTTAGAAGTCAGTGCACCGATTGGTAGTGTGGAAACAATTATTCATTAACATTTAAAGCTACGAAAGTTACGATGTCGCGAAAGTCGCCAAAGGGGTACAGTCGCTCAAAAAAGTATCGAAAAACTATGGTTGATTACAGAATTCAGAAAAAATATCTGGCAACGATTTTTTTTAGAAATTAGTGATCTAGCAACCTTCGTGTCACGTGACACGAAGGTTGCCAGATCACTGATTTCTAAAAAAAATAGTTGCCAGATCTTTTTTCTGAATTCTGTAATCAACCATAGTGTTCGGATACTTTTTTTTTGAGCGACTGTACCCCACAAACTGACAGAATAGCAAAAAAACGGCTGGAGTCGACTTGTGCAAGGAAATGCGCCAATGTTTAAACCTTGTGGCTTCAAACGGTAAACAAACATTGTCAGAGGTGATGAGACGTGGACATTACAAATGCCAGAAAGACCAACAACTCTGTTTGGGTTATGGGAGATGAACGGCTTCCCCAAATCCTTAGACAAGATTTTCGATCAAGGAAGAGAATGTTCGCAATTTTTTTAATTCCTAAGGAGTGGTAGACCATAAATGGGCAATACTACAACACCAACATTGTTTTGACCAAAATGTTTAAGGAGATGAAGGGGCAGTATCCATCAACCGACATGTCAAGGGTACTCGTTATTCGGGACAATGCCATTGCTCACAAAACCTGGCAATTTCCGCCTATCTGGGTTGGGTTGGGTTGTTTTACCTCTGAGCGGCCTTTTTTGCACACCAGGGCTAAATGGCCAGGTCACATGGACCCCGAAGACTCAGAGAAGGTTGGGGGAGGGGACCCACTGGAACAGCTGTTAGGAAACAGATGGTAGCCTCCCGTCAAGGTCATCCAGCGTGTTCTTTAACGTGCACAGGGTATGGCTCTCCCTCACACGGGGCCACGGCTTAACGTCCCATCCGACGGACGGCGACCTTTCCAAGCCCATCGGTGTCCCCTACTGACCGTGGGCAGGGCGGGGAATTTTGCGGAGATAAATCTCAACGCTGACCCAGCTGGGACTCGAACCTGGGAACTACAGATTACGAGCCTGGCGCTCTACCGACTGAGCCACCCCCGCCCCTACCGCCTATGTGGAGCAGAAAAAAGTCAAACTGTTACCTCATCCTAAATATTCATCTAATCTTGCAGCATGCGTTTTTTTTTTTCCAAAATTTTTAAAAGTAACTTCCTGGGAAGCCTTTTTCTAGGTTGCAAGACCTTGCAAAATCAGTTCATTCAGAGTTGAGGAGAATTCCGCAACAGGAGTACCAACAAGCTTTCCAGCATCGGCATAGTCGTCTTCAAATTTGCATAGATGCTGGAGCGGAGTATTTTGAAAGACAGCAAAAATTTTGTTAAGGTAAATGCAATGGTTTTTGTTCTGCAGATACATGTCAAAAAATTTTGAACGCCCCTCGTAACAGAACAAACGACCTTGCTAATCCGAGAATTCGGGAACTCGAACCTGGACACCAAGAGTGGTAGTACCACCGCGGGATCAACATGTTACAATTTCACCATTCATTAAGTAATTCTAATTACCCTACTCTCGTCTCTAAAGTTATCCGTTACAGTTAGGCTATAACTATGATTCTTTTGGGCAAAAAATAAGCTGCATTCGGAGGGGGGGGGGGGTGATTATCGGGAATTGTTTTTAATTCGCGTTGAAATAAAAAATAATCCAAACGGTTATAGCGAGAACTGTTTCTATTCGAATGTGACACAATTCGGGTTTTTTTGGGTATAACACGAAAGCCCACACCAAAATGTCATACCCTACTTATAGTGAGGAACTCGATATACAGCGAATCAATATTGCTAACAAATAATTCACTTAAATATATCCGTTCAGAAAGAGACTGTAAATAGTCTTTCTACAAAAATCTGATGTCTTTCTGTGTTTTTTCTTTGTGATTAATTCACAAAATATATTTATTTCTTGCGTTAGCCCTTGAAAATTTTGATCATTAATTAATAATTTATACTAATAGCTGAATAGTTAAATCAGTGAGAAAATTTTCCGCCTCAAATTTCGCTGCTCAATTCTTCCACTTTTGTCTGATCTCTAAGAAACAACTGACATTAGAAGGTTTTCCGTCTTATTATGTTGTGTTAAGTTGATAGCCTAAGAGCACGAGAATTTTAACATGCAGCATATAGAGTTGGGGGATGGATCCTAATCTGCAGTTTTCAGGTTTGAGTCCCCTCTTGTGCTAGCTTTGAGAATGCATCGCCACTAAACTTTCACTCTGCCCACGGTCCGAAAGGGGACGCCGATGGGCTTGAGAAGGCCGCCGTCTGTCTGATGGGTAGTTAGCCGTGGTTCTCTATGCAGGAGAGTGATACCCTGTGCACGTTAAAGAACACTCTGGATGACCCTGACTGGATGGGGACTTTCTTCTGTCTCCTAATAGATGTCCAGTGGGTCAACTTCCCACAACCTTTTCTGAGTCCGTGAGGGTTCTTGTGACCTGATTATTTATCCCACTGTGAGCAAAAGAGTGTCGCTCAGAGGTAAAACAACCCAACCCATGTAGCACATAGGAATTGCATCCAAGAATGCAATAACTATCTCACAGAGACCTAAGATGCAGTGGGCAAACAATGTCAAACAGGAGCTTGTTAAAATTGGTGTGTAGTGGCTGGATGCAGCAGATGTAGCTCAGGACAGATATGCTTGGAGAATTAAACTGCACGGTCTGCTTGGACCTCCGTAGCCCATGTCTACTTGAGGATGATGATGATGAGCATCTAATTTGGGACTAACTGCCTTATGGAAGTGTTTATCCTTCTCGGCGTCTGAGGCTCAAAACGTAAACAGCAAAAAGGATTTCACGATTATTTCAATTAAACAGAATACGAGTATAGTTTTAACAAATTAACTTCAAAATTATACTTTTTATGTAGTAGCTTAAATGTTTTTTTTTCTACAGATCTAAGTAAAATTTAGTGACATAGTCAACTGTGATCTTTTACGTGATTGCGATAAGAGAAAAGGAGTGAGGAATCACCGTCAGTAGTGAACAGACCGAATAACCATGACAGAGAGATTGAAAGAGCACTAGTTGACTAATTTCACTATTAGAAAATGTCACCTATTTCGCAACTGGAAGAGCGCATATCGCCTCTGCGAATGTGGGAATCTCATTTTCAAAGGGAATGAAGTTTTCCGTTTTATAATTATTGCACCCTTTAAAAGTTTCAATTCGAAGTAATGGATAATGCAAATAATAGTATTTAATTAGCACTTATACAACGAAAAATGTTTTTTTTTACTTTTATTACTTAAATTTAAAAAATTGCTTTTCTTCATTCCCTTTTTAAGAAAAGGAGCAGACTCTTGCTGCCAGTGGAATATATCTTGACGCTCTACCACCGAATTTTCGTATTTCTACTCTATACAGTATTCGCATTTCTATTCTATACAGATACTTGCAACATTCGTTCGAAGTTTGGCACTTTCCATAATTAGTGCCCTCTAACGATTTAAACTAGAACCGACTACAATTACGTCTCCCGCCCACCCTGGGGTTAAGATGGCAGCTTATTGATGCAAATGCAAACTTCGTTATCTTCACATTCTCCCATCAAAATTTAATATTTTTAGCATAAACGCATCGCTTGAAATATCCGTTTTGATTTTGAATTTGCAATGTTCAAAATTTTCCAACATTACATGGACCAATTTTAAACTTTTGGGAGATTCGAAAGTGCGAATCGTAATATTTCATTAATATATGTCCAATAAAAAAATTAATTGATCTCTAAAAAAAATTCTCTCTTAAAATAAAAAAGATCCTTTTTTCCAGCCTTGGAAGTAAAGAGCCAATTCACTGTTACCAATTGAAACTTCATGACCCTCACATTCCACCACCAAAATTTCAAATTTTTAGCATAAATACATTGTTTGCAATATTAGGTAAATATTTTGCAATTTTCAAATATTTCCACAGTTAGAGGGCGCAATTGTAGCCATTTGGGTGATTCCGAAAGTGCGAATCGTAATATTTCATTAATACTTATCCAAGGCAAAAAAAAAATTTTTAACTTATATACAAAAAAGGGTTGTTTTACCCCTGAGCGCCATTATTTTGCACACAATGTGCTCAATGGCCATGTCCACAAGGACTCCGAGCAGGGGACCCAGTAGACACTGTCAGGAGACGGATGGTAGCCTCCCTTCTAAGCCATCCAGTGTGTCCTTTAACGTGCATAGTCCTATAGTGCATAGTGCTATGGCTCTTATGCACATGGGAAGTCTTATGCGTCGGATGAGGCTTAACGTTTCATCCGACGGACAATGCCTCCTGTTGTGACCGAGGGCTGGGTTGGGTTGTTTTACCTCTGAGCGGCACTTTTTTGCACACCATGGGCTAAATGGCCAGGTCACATGGACCCCAAAGGCTCAGAGAAGGTTGGGGGAGGGGACCCACTGGAATAGCTGTTGGGAGACAGATGGTAGCTTCCCGTCTAGGCCATCCAGCGTGTTCTATAACGTGCACAGGGTATGGCTCTCCCGCACACGGAGCCACGGCTTAACGTCCCACCCGACGGACGGCGGCCTTTCCAAGCCCATCGGTGTTCCCTACTGACCGTGGGCAGGGCGGGAAATTTTGCGGAGATAAATCTTAACGCTGACCCAGCTGGGACTCGAAAATTGGGAACTACAGATTACGAGTCTGGTGCGCTACCGACTGAGCCACCCCCGCCCCTCTGACCGATGGCAGGGCAGGGTGGGGGCTTTCACTGAGATAATTCTTAAAGCTAGCACAGGTGAGACACCAACCTGGGAATTGCAGATTACGAACCTAAGGCGCTACAGACTGAGCTAACCCTTTTCACTGATCATGTGCATCAACCGGTCGTTGTATCTAATTATTGCCTATCTTTCTATTGTTTTTCTTTCGTCTATTGTCAGCCTGTTGGTTTGTCAGTTTGTTTGTTTGACATGACAGTTGTCCCATCATATCTTGCGAATGAAAGAACCAAATTTAATGTGTTATATGTCAAATGAAGATTATATCGAGGAGCGTATCATCATCATTTTCATCATCAAGCAGCCATGGACTACAAAGGTCCAACTGGACCTTCCAATTTAGTTCTCCGAGCATATCTATCCTGAGCTACATCTGCTGCATCTGGCCACTGCAAACCAATTCTAACAAAGTCCTGTTTGACACTGTCTGCCCCCCGCATCCTAGGTCTCCCCCTCTCTCCGAGGCCTTTAGGCACACTGTTCATAACCCGATTCGCTAATCTATATTTATTCATATGGGCAACATGGCCTAACCAACGGAGTCTCTCTCTGCACAATATGCGTATCAATCTAAAATCAAAGGCATCAAGTTTCCTGTTATCTTGTTTACAAAAGTCCAAGTTTCACTATCATAATGAAACCTAAATAAAAACAAACTATTATACAGTCTATTAGGTGTATACGCTTATTTCTCCACACTACATAGATTCTTGAAAGTCCCGGGAGCAATCCCTATCCGTCTGTTAATCTGATGCCGCACATCACCGGTATCTGTTACATAGCTCCCAAGGTAATTGTTATAACACCTGCTCAAGAGTTGAAAAGTTCAGATTAACTGAACCATAGCCTGCCTGACCAATTTTCATCACTTTAGTTTTCTCTATGTTTATAACCAAAACTATTCTACTACCAATTTCATCAACAGCCATAACGAAAGAGTTCGTTTCATCAACATCATTTGCCAAAAGGGCTAAATCATCAGCATAATCTAAATCAGAAATTTTCGTATCTGCAGTCCATTTAAGGCCAAAATCTTTCCTTGAAGTGAATTTCACATAACATGATCAATAACCAAATTAATGAGAAACAGAGACAAAATGCAACCTTGTCGAACACCAAAAGCAATGCTAAAACAATTACTACAAGCCTTGCCAACTCTCACATACGACTAAGTGTTATAATATACTGTGTATCACATACAGACTAGTGTCATAGTATGGTAAAATATATTATCTACCTTTGCGTTTTATCCCCTAAAAAGGGGAAAACGTTTCTTCACTGCATACCGAAGAGCCAAAACGTTATGATTAACGCGTCTTTATGCAAATCGAAGCAGCTGTACGTAAACGACGGCGTAAGGGAAGGTCATGAAAGGTTATAAAAAAACACCTGATACTTAGCTCTGTTAATCAGTGTTATTCTTTGTTCTTCAGATGGGAAAGTCAGCGGATTTAAGTGAGTTTGACAAAAGCGAAATTTAAATGGCCAGACGACTGGGTCAGAGCATTTCCTAGAAAACAAGGCTTGTGGTGTGTTAATGGTCAGCCGTGGTTAGTACCTTCAAAATGTAGCCAGAGGAAAGAAAAACCATGAACCGCCGGCAAGGTGTGGGCCGACCACTGCTCATCAATGCTAGAGAAGAGTGAAGGCTGTCCCTTATGGTACAAGCCAACAGAAGGGATACTGTAGGGAACTCGCCCGTAATTTGAATGCTGGTGACGGGAGTAATGTGTCACGACATGCAGTACATTGAACCCTGCTGAAAATGAGGCTGGTTAGCCACAGCCTAACCTCGGTTCACTGTCGAAAGCGCCTACAATGGCCACGCGAACATCAAAACTGGACTTGAATGATCGGAAGAAGGTCGTCTGGTCTGATGAATCTCGTTTCCTGTTCCACCATGTGGACTGCCGGGTACTTGTGCATTGTTTACCTGGGGAAGTGTTGGCACCAGGATGCACTCTGGGACGAAAACAGCCAGTAGAGGAAGTATAATGCTTTGGGCAATTGTAGCTTCTAGGATTCTTCTCTGTCCTATATGTCGCATATCAAAAAAAAAAATAAAAATAAATGTTCTGCTGGGAAACCCTGGGTTCAGTCATTCATGTGCAGGAAACTATGGCATCTATCACCTACCTAAACATCATTGCAAACCAGGTACATCCTTTCATGGCAACGGTATATCCCTCTTATAGTGCCTTCTTTCAGCAGGATAATGCGCCATGCTACAGCCCGCATTGTTCGAGAATGGTTTGCAGAACATGAGAATGATTTCCAGGTATTGCCCTGGCCTTCAAATTACCCCGACGTCAATTCAATTGCGCATCTGTGGTTTGTGTTGGAACAGCATGTCCGATCTGCGGCGAGGCAACCACGTAACTTACTAGAGTTAAAGGATTTGCTGGTAACGTGTTGGTACCAGATAGCACAAGACACCTTTAGAAACCTTATAGCATTCACGCCTCACCGGATATGAGCTGTTTTGGCGGCATGTGGAGGACCAACATCATATTAGGCAGGTGGTCATAATGTTTTGGCTTTTCGGTGTATATCCGCTTCGGAACACAGGGGACGAGTGTGACGAGCTCTTAATAAAATGAAATAGTATCATTGGTTATAAAACATTAGTCTTTCCCCATTGTTTCTTCCTCCCAATATGTGAAAATTGTTCTAGAGTATATCTTCAAACGTACCTTATAAAACTTAAAACTTAACAAATTTTATGCCAAATGGAAGATAACGTGGAAATGATAAATGCCACAAAAATGCACCTCCCATGCTTTCTGCTTCACCCCCCCCCCCCCCACCAATAAAAAGAAAGAAAATCGTTCTTGTACTATATCTTCCAGACACAAGGGTCTACAATTAGGAGTTAGATGCCAAATGGAGACTTCTCATGTAGGGACCGTCGTAGATTACTTCGAATTTTGCCTTTCAACCTTCTTAACCGCCAAAAGGAGAAGAAAGTTTCGCGAGAGTCGACCCCAATGAGTTATACCTATAATTAAAGCTTATGACATCTACAATGTCGTCGGCTACCTTAAATAACTCTTCTCTTTCTTTCTTGTCCCCTCCCCCCAATGAAAAGAAGGCGGGTAAGAAAAAATGGATCGATCTTTAAAAGTCGTATGTCAAATGAAAGTTTTTCAAAGTTAAGTATTTTTAGTGGGAAAATTAAAAAAAACATAAATTTAAAAGTTAAAACATACTTGCTGTGGCTCAAAAAAGTGAAAAAAAACTAAATCATACAGATGGCAAAATCATTCACTAAATTCATATTAATTTCAAAAGAAGATAGTGTACCGATATTTCTTGTTGAGTAGGTTAATCGGCGCTCTATTTACAACTAAATACGAATTTAGTCACTGATTGCATCATCGGTTTCATATTTTTACTTTTTAGGGCACACATTCGAAAATAGTTATGTTTTAAATGTTTGAATAATCTTTTGTTAGCTGGAGTCGAGTTAGGCATAATAACTCAGTAAGAAGAGCATCTGACACGTTTTCTGGAAGTCGTGGGTTCGACTCCCATTCCCTACGAAACCGTTTTTTTTTCTTCAGTTAACTCCTCAATTAGCTTTTAGATTATATTTTGATGAGCCACTCATCCCGTTCCTATCGACAAGGCACCACTGAACAGAAATAAATACACTATCAATGACTTCTGAGCAGAAATTATTTATCACAGTTAATGTCACAAAATATAACTCACGTAAAATGATTTTGTTGCATTAACTATTTTCGCTTTACCTGAACCAAATAATAGAAGCAATTTTTGCTAAATATGACATGTTATATATGTATTGCTGCAAATTTAAAATGGATGAGCACTTATCGTGAGTATAAATAAATATATTTTACAATGCAAATTATAAAACAATGCATATTAGTACAAAAGCATGGATGAAATAACTTATAAATAAACTAAATACTGTCCTACATAAAGTAATAACTTTTTCCTACAGAACAGTTAAGACCAGCTCTGAGGGGGTGGCTCAGTCGGTAGCGCGCCAGGCTCGTAATCTGTAGTTCCCAGGTTCGAGTCCCAGCTGGGACAGCGTTGAGATTTATCTCCGCAAAATTCCCCGCCCTGCCCGCGGCAGTAGGGGACACCGATGGGCTTGGAATAGGCCGCCGTCCGTCGGATGGGACGTTAAACCGTGGCCCCGTGTGCGGGAGAGCCATCCCCTGTACACGTTAAAGAACACGCTGGATGGCCTTGACGGGAGGCTACTATCTGTCTCCCAACAGCTGTTCCAGTGAGTCCCCTCCCCCAACCTTCTCTGAGCCTTCGGGGTCCATGTGACCTGGCCATTTAGCCCATGGTGTGCAAAAAAGTGCCGCTCAGAGGTAAAACAACCCAACCCAAAAACCAGCTCTGTCACCTCGACCAAATTATTGCCTCTTCATTTTGATTGCCATGTCTCTTGGACACCTTCACTTTAGACGTAAGCAATCCTTTTATCTCACTAGTTTTTACCCTACTAAAACTAAACAACCACCCGCTCACTCGCCACATAAAAATATCTCTTCTTTTTGACTATCGTGCACTGACTAAGGCAATTTATGCCTCCTTTCAGATCTCCACAACTTTTAACGTTGTAGTTCTATCATTATTAATTTTCAGATCGGTTCTATGTTCATATTCGTTTGTTACATAAATCTCACGCAGAAGCATAGGCGAGCGTTCATGACACGTTTTTCATGAAGTCACTGCAACACGTTCATCTGTCGTAACAATATGTTCTATCAAAGCTTAAAAAAATTGAGAAACAGGACTTTGAATTATTAAAAAAAAGGCAGTGACTAATTGATGTTACGAAACAAAATGAATATCGAAGATTCTGAACCAGAAAAAAAAAATCCTTGACTCTCTTCCATTCTGACAACAACAAATCCATATTTTGGTTCGCATTTTGGATTCTACTGTTAAAGTTTGTTCCTTTCTCTTTCCATCAGGTGCTATCCAATAAGACAAAATAAAGAAAAGAATTTTTTTATTTAGTATCTTTTTTACAAACACAAACTTTTCAGAAAAAAAAAAGCTCTTATCGAGAATACCGAAAGTATGGTATGTTTATTCTTTTTGCCAATGCGTTTTGTTTTGAAATAACCCAGCAACAGAAGAGGGTGTTTTTTCCATCTGCTTGTTCTGCTCTTTAAAATAACCACATCGATCAAAAAATCGAAACAAGAACAATGGAACTTCGAGATCTCAGCCAGTTTACCTATATTTTTCCAATTTCTCTCTTCATTTTTCCTCTCTAGCTGTTGATAGTCAGTTAAAGAAAGAGTCTATAATCCACAGTGAAAAGCGTTCTCAGAAATGAATCACGAACGAGTTTCTGTTTCCATCTTTGGTTCTCCCTCCCTCCCAACTTCCTCTGCTAACTCAGCAAAGCTCTCCTAAGCTTGCTCTTCCTCTTTGAATAAGAAAGGATAGCGCGCATTGCACAAACAGCCTGAGTGTCCCGTTCACTGTATGCGTGAGCTGTGCAGAAAACGGAGAACTGAAGCTGAGGACTAAGCCACGCCCACATCTTCTTCGACTCTCGTTGCATACGACGATGAATTGGAACTTACTTTGAACAGAACAGCCTCTATAGATCTCTGCTCAAGAGATAGAGAGAAGATGCAGAGCAGAAGTATTTCCCTTTTATGAACAACTAGCAAAATACTTTATTCCATATCCATAGTCAAGAAGTTCGAAATAGATTTAAAATTAATCTTAATTTATCGAGCTCTTATCGTCATTTAATAAGACGAGAAATTTCGCTGTGAAAAGTTGCATTCGATGCAAATTTCAAGAAGTGCGTTTACGAAATGAAAACAAAATAACAAACCGAAGACGAAACAACTGTTTTTTTTTAGAATTTCGATGGTTCTTGATGTATTCTAAGGTAATCAGGGAGCCGATGGGAAATAAAGTTTCCTAACAAAAATATACGGCAAATATCAAACATTGCAAAATCACAAAATTTCTTATCGGGAAGTGACGGAAAGGGAAAAAAGTAAGGACCCATCTTCTTTAAAACAGTTCACTTATAGCAAACATGTTTTGCAAAGCACAAATTAGAGATGAGTTGGCGCTCAATTTTTCGAGACCGATTTGGAGAACCAATTTCTCTAACGAATCATAAGATATATTTATATACAGAAATGCATATCGCTATCATTTTTCCTTATATTATTAATTATAATTATTTTTATGTATTATTATAATTATTTTTTTTTACAAAATTAAAATGATAATGCTATTTGAAAAGAAAAATATTATAAATATTAATAGAAGCTGAAAGTTTGCGGGCAACATTTTCTAAATACAAATAGCCATTCACTAAAGACAGAATACGTAAAACACAATCAAAAGTCGCATGGAGTTTATTTTTAATTACCATAAGACTGATTAAATAGTTGAAATTATAATTTAAAAAGTTTATATTTTCACTTATTTTGTCTTTACAATTGGATGTAATATATGAAATTTAAATTATTCCGAGCCAGCAGTCGTTCGTGTTAATTTGATCCCGACAAAATTCGAGCCTGAACTCATGTCTAGCGCAAATTGCAAAGTTTATACGTATAACACAAATACTAAGGCACTGGTGAAACTGTTAATTATTTCAATAAGCATTAAAGCTAAAAAATCGGAAATAATTAATTTGGGGCAGACTCATTAAGTTCTATTTGTTTGTTTTCCTTCATTTTTTGGGTTCTTACAATAAGGAATTAAATCTTACAGCAGGTTGTCTTTTATATGACCCATGTGATTTTATCTGCAGGTGTCCTCTAAACTTTATTCCAGCTGAGCTTGAATGTACCCAATGTATACACAAAAAGATTTAACAATTTGAGCAATGCACTTCGCTATCGTAAATTGGAAAAAAACATGCTTGGTTATTTAGACCACACAGACCTCTACTGATATTTTATTCACTCTTTTGTTACATCCGTAATATGTTCTCAAATGAACACTCAATATTTGTTTAACTGTAAATGCAGAAACTAAATTAAGTACATTACAATCATAGCTTAAGAAAATGAAAGCAAATGTGAGTTTAGTAAAAATTTTATAGCTCCTTCGAGATAAAAAGTATGAAATATTATATCTGATGAGGCGTAATTTATTTTTATATGTTGTTTCATGATTTTTGTGTATTCTTTTTGAATTTGTTTTTTGTAAAAGAAATATTTTGTCTTATTCTAACTTATAGAAAAATTAACCGAGGATCAGAAAATTAAAGTAATTCGATTTACTAAAGAATTTACTTAAAAAATTATTCATCCTCAATCCTGGAGCTCAAACGTTGATACAGCGAAAAATATATATTGTTGTCAACAAGATCCTGTAATTAAAAAAATACGTTTTGACAGTTTTTTATGTATTTATTATCCCAAAGATTAATTATAGTATTTTTGTTTTATAAAAAAATAAAACTGAACTCAGTGCTACAGTAAAAATATATAATACTTATTGAGACACTTTGGTCAACAATTTCACTTTTGAAATAAAAGTGGTCCTGAGACAAGTTTCGTTTCAGAAACGATTTTACAAGTAGATACCGATTTTATCTTAGGGACAATGATATAACGATTGTTACGTTTCTGACAAAAAAATGCATGTTTTTATAACTATATAAACATGCATTTTTTATATGCTATATAAGAATTCAAATGACGTGTCCAGTCAACTACCGATCACATACAAAGGGCAATAATAGCGCTACAGTAGGAGTTAGAAAATATTATTTGCAATATTTGCTATTTAATAAGGAAATAGGGACTACGGCAGAAATGTGAAGGGTGCAGAAGACGTTCGTCAAGGCCACTGAGTCATCGAATTTAGAAGAGTGTTTTGCGAAACTCTGTCATTAAGACAGAATTAAAAGAAGTTTGGTTTAACTGACTTCTTCTCATTGTAAATTTTCCTCTTCCAGGAGGTGCAACACACCTGGTGATCCCATCCTGATATCAAATCCAATTAAATTTAAACGTCCTAAATACAGTATAAATGACATAATTCAAATTCTGAACTTTTATCATTACGTGAACTTAGCGATACGAACGTATGATATTTCAATTGGCAGAAGTCATTTTAATCACAATTATCACATACTTATAATTTCAATTTATTTCCCCGTCAGGCAGAACTCAGATGATTACGGCAACTTTTCTCAGTAAATGTGGCCACCGTTTGATAGTTCTGGATTGGACCGCATCAATTTATTAACATCAATATTAATTACATTGCTGATACATCATGAAAATACATTTCATATTATATGATAAGCGCCTCTTCGAATATTTTGTACCAAGACCTCTAACGATCTAATTTCTACAGAAACCTCTTCATAATCGTTAGATTTCAATATGTTGGCATGAGTCACAGAAATTGAATCAAAATCAACAGCTTCGAATTTAACGTTGTTCTTATTTCCTCCAACATTTAATGGAAGCTTCTGAATGTTTAAAGGACTCACTAAATATTGGCAAGGACTTTCTTCAATAGTGCTATCATCTTAAGCTTTTCCTTGTTCCTCAAGAATAGCAAACCAACAGGGAGAATGGTTTTTGGAGTTGAAAGTTCCTGGGACTTAGAGGTTATCAATTCCTAAATCTCATCTGCTTCAGCTTTTGCCTAGAGCTGGGCAGCCATCTCTACAACATCAGCACTGATATCACCAGCTTGGTCTTGAAATTCCTGGAGACCAGGCACGAACCAGCAATAAGACTTTTCACCAAAGTCTTGCACCCTATATGGAAGGAATATCTGGCTTTCAACATTTCCTTGCACTTAAACTTTTGTCTTTTGTATTCAAGGCGGATTAAGTAGGGGGGAAGAGGGTTAGAGAGTTAGCTCCCACTTTTACTAAAAATATCTAGCATTATTTTAAATAAAATTAAGGTAGTTTTGAATTTGTGTGATATTTTAAATTTGTAACAATATTACGTTCGAGAAAGATATAAGATCGATGACGTGATTCCTGATAACGTGAAGAGGGGGGAGGGGGAGGAGCAAAAATCTTTAAATGCCCCGTGTCCTAGAATTGTTTAATTCGGCCCTGCTTGTATCACTCACCATCCTGATCTTTCACGCTCTCAAAAACCCTAAAAGCCTTACCTTGAATGGAAGCGGCCCACGGCCCTGAGTTTAATCGTGAATCCACAAGATTCAGAAGTTCTCAATGCCAGCTACATGTCCTGCACGTTGCTTTATAATCGAAGAATGTCCATAGGAAACGATATATAAGTGTCAATAACTTCAATCCTCAAAAACTCAAAATGCATTTTTAATTTAAAGGATTTCTTATACAACGAAATAGTTTTTGTTGTAAAATTCAACTGCAAAATGCTAATGATAAATTTTTCGAAAATGATCATACTTTTTATAGAAACTATGATCAAATTTCTAAACTTTCTATAATTATACAAGTCCCATGGTTTCATTAGAAATGATATGTGTGCATTTCTACGTAATTTAATTAGCTTATATTTGGAAATATATTCGAAATATCCTATTTACAATTTATGGATTTTAAGTATAAATGTTAATGCTTATTTCATAACATTCGCAACTTCAAGCAAAAGGAATGAAAATTTAATGTGTTGAATTCAATTAAAATTTCTTACTCGGGCAAAATGATTTATTCTTTAAAATTATGGTATTTCATGTCAATAAATCAACCCACAAGATCTTATTTTTTCTCAGGATTTAATTTTAATTGGAAACTAACGTATAAATTTTTTAGGCTTTTAATTTGCTACAATTCTTTTTCTCGTTTTTGGGGGATTTGGACTTAATGCCACTCTTCAAGTTCAATGGAAGTGTTCTTGGTTTAAATCACAGTTGGGTTGATGGCATTAACTGGAATCCTCTCTCATTCTCCGAGAGGCTCAGCTGTTTCTTTTTTTCAGTCACTGTGACGTTAAAGGCGAAGAGAGATCGTTAAAACAAGCAGCACAAAATACGTGAAATAAAGCTAAAGAGTATATCGCGTGAAAACGGCGGGAAAACGTTAAAAGCTCTTGTACAGTTTCCCATAACAGTCACCATAATGATATATCAACCGCCCTTTTGCATACCACATGTCAATTACATTTTTATTAATTTCTTACTATATATATATATTCCTATATTACCGGAAATAGTATATAGAACAGTTTTAAAGGAAAAAATTCGAAATTTCGTGCTCGTGGCACTTATATCGTTTCTATGTGAACATCCTTCAACTGTTAATTGCAGTAGCTGCACTTAGAACTATATATTTTCTGTATATATTTTTTCCTATATTATTAACAACAGTAAATAGAACAGTTTTGAAGGAAAGATTCGAAATTTCGTGCTCGTGGCACTTATATCGTTTCCTATGAACACCCTTCAACTGTTGATTGCAATAACTGCATTAGAAGTTCAGCACTGAATCTGGTTAAAATAAAATAGTTATGTACACATTTATAAGAATATGGTCCAATTGCTTCCATTGTCAGAGTTCAACAATCCCATCAAGTTTTACAATTTTTTTCTTCCTTTACAACGAAACTGTTTTCTCTTACGTTCTTTTCTAATAGAATCACTAGGACACTAACCTTTTACCAAACATTTTTAAGGTTTACGTAGGAGCTGCCAAAAACTCACTGAAGGAAATGACTTAAACGAACACAGATATTAAAAACTGAAGCGTATCGTCAGGAAGATTGACCGTAAGAGTTATTTTTTTATGTGCATAATCGATGAATCCCTGTCGTGACGTAGATGGGTTCGATCAATAGGCCATAAATAATACTACACGTGAGAATATCGTAACTGTGGACAGGCATAGATATTGAACGGCCTATACTGGTGAAATTTCTAAATGTTTCCATATTCCATATTTTTCCATATTTAACGTTTGAAAATAGTCAGTTAATTTTTTTTCGCTTTGGAACTAATGTCTTAAAATAACAATTATTCTCAATTGTTTAGAAGTAAACAAATATTGGAAAAATAATTTTTTGTTCTTTGCTACTAAGGATGGTATGACGAAGATATATTTTTGAAACCCGAAAGTCTTCTTTCGAGGAAAATTAGCGTATTGAAAACGCTTTTGAACTACTACTTTAGACAAGGGTTCCTCAAACGATCGCATGTGAAAGCTGTTCAATTGGTAGGTATCTCAGTTCATACTGAAAGCAAAAAACGCACTGGGACGTCAGTTTAATAGAATATGATACCAAAACCTTAATATATCAATTGACAGATCAATATCCATTGAAACCATTGACAGCTGGGGGCCATAAAGAAAAATTTGCCTCCAATCCTTTTTAGTTTAAAAAAAATAACGAAACCTTGATGTGATTAAAACATGCGTGCTCTTAAAATAAAAAAAAACTCTTTGTGTAAAATTTAATTTATGCATTAAAAAGTGAAATGTGCCGCATCACAACTTTGTTTAAAAAAAATTAAAGTATGAAATCAAATAAAAATTGCGTGTAAGGGAGGAAATTCTTCAGGTTTCTAGAATATTTAGTTATAAATTAATGAAAATTATATATATATATAATTTTCCTCTCGTTAAATATAACGTGCAGCATATTTTTTATAAATTAAGTATTTTATTTACAAACAGATAAGATTATTTTTTATTTTTATATGTTTTTTAATTAAGTTCCTTCCTTTAATTTTCAAATTCCAGGTATTCATCAAGGCTTTTGGTTTTTTTAGCGCATTTTTTAATAGTTAGGATTATGTTTCGTTTTCATCGAAAAGACTTCAAAATTAAAATTTTTATTTTTAAACCTCCTTCTTTTTTCTAATCACCCATAAATTATAGCTTGTTTCGCTTGTAAATAATAACCACTAATTTGTTTTTCAAAAACTATCAGATATCCTACGCAAGTTAATAAACGTCGCTAATTCGTTTTCCTGCTTGTTTGGTCGAAAAAACCGTAACCAGACTTGTCTGGTCGTTTTCTTGCTTGTCTGGTCGAAATTCGAAATTTCGTGCTCGTGGTAAACCTGTTTCTGCAACCTGTTCTGTTCAGTAAACCTGTTTCTGCCGGTAATATGGCGCTCTCCCCACTTTGAATAGAATTTGTGCATTAGATACGTTAAGTTTGGTTAGAAGAGATTAGATTAGATTTTCAGTTCGTAATTATTACTCTCTGTTTCGTTCACTAGATTAAATAGGGTAAAGTAAGATTTATTTTATAATAACTTCATTTCGTTCTCTTCTGTCAGATTGTGCGAATCCGAACTTCTTATCGATCAATAAATATTTCTCTGTTGTATTTCGTTGTCCGTTACCACAATAGCGCTAAAAATGAGGAAAAACAAATTATTTAGTGCCAAATTTACGACTCACGATAATTTTCTTTTAAGACATGAATAGCATACTGACAGCATTGTTCTTTTTTACGATGTGAACAATATACTTCCTAAGTTTGTTAACCAAGATTTTGGAATAAAGAAAATTGGAAACTTAATTTTCGAAAGTTTTAGTTAAAGTTATTATTTAAAATATAGAAGAAGTCGTCATCCACCAGTCTCCCGCCTGAATTTAATTGGTGTAAAACAGATATCCTTTATTTTTAAAATGCGTCCTAAAAATAAATTCCTACTGTGCTTCAACATATTCTCAACACTGGCCCTGCTGGGACTTGCACCTGGGAACTGCAGATTACGAGCCTTGCGCGCTACTGAGTGATCCACCCCAGCCCCAACCCGATTTCTGTCTTCCTGGGAAAATTTATATGCTGTACTATATTTTTTAAAACAAATATTATCATTATTTGAATAAAGAAAAAGGATTTTTTTATTTTAATTTTAAAAATGGAATGGCGATTTGAAAAATAGTTATGAAATTAATAAAGGTTTTTTTTTTCAAGCTTAAATTCCTTACAATATATAAAAATACTTCAATTCATAATTTCTTCTAATATCCCAATTTTCGGTTTTC
This sequence comes from Ryuthela nishihirai, assembly GCA_038380435.1. Classification (NCBI taxonomy): domain Eukaryota; kingdom Metazoa; phylum Arthropoda; class Arachnida; order Araneae; family Heptathelidae; genus Ryuthela; species Ryuthela nishihirai. The sequence continues at coordinate 86,177,012 of JAWZYU010000017.1, read as the reverse complement.
GTATTATTTTTCCCTCCGTGAAGATAACAAATTAAGGATAACGATATTAGATTAGTGAATAACCTGGGTGAACTCGGACCAAGCGCTGTAAAAAAAAAATCATTTAATTTGTCCCGTTTATATAAAAAAATTTCCCTTTTACCAATGCAAACCATTAATCATTAAGATACTAAATTATTAATGATTTAAATTACATACTCTTGGCGTCTCCAAATTCCCAAGAACCATGCCCAAAAGTTTGACATTAGCTTTTATTATGGAAGGTTACTCTTCAAAACTATGATGCCAAACAACTGCCTTGGGTTTTAGACATGTGCACTGATCTTGTATCATGCGCCTTGCAGTAGAAAAGGTTTTCTCTGACGATGTTCTCTGGATGCTTGGATAGAGTGAATGAAATAAGCAACTTTACTCAAATATGGAAATTCGTTCTCCTGCTGGATTCACCAAGGAAGCAGCTCAAAAGTTGCAGCCTGAGCATTTATATATCCATATCTGAACAATTCATCTCTTTATGAAATCGAAGAAGCTTCCTCATCAAATGAATCGTCAAACTCTTCGAAATTTCCTGTTCTTAATTTTTTTCTTCATTCTTCGAGGTTCATTTTCATTTTCATGCTGTTCGGAATTAATCTGTATTAGCCTTTTCACTTCTGGTTCTTTATCAGTTCTGTAAGAAATATCAAGCCCTTGAATTTTGGGTGTAAGAAAGTTGCTAGTATATGTATGGTTTAATATCATGGCTCATTTATCTCTCAAAATTCCTATAGCTTTCTTTTTTAAACTACAGAGAAATTCCGTATCTTCGGATTTAGCCTCCAACAGAGCTGGAAGCTTGTTTACATAATACTGCTAAATCAGTCGTGTTTCGACACGACTGATTTAGCAGTATTATGTAAACCTTTTGACACCCCTGGGCCACATTGAATGAAGATTTGAAATCCCTGGGCCACATTGAATGAAGATTTGAAATCCCTGGGCCACATTGAATGAAGATTTGAAATCCCTGGGCCACATTGAATGAAGATTTGACTTCCCTGGGTCACATTGAGTGAAGATTTGACTTCCCTGGGCCACATTGAGTGACGATTTGAAATCCCTGGGCCACATTGAATGAAGATTTGAAATCCCTGGGCCACATTGAATGAAGATTTGAAATCCCTGGGCCACATTGAATGAAGATTTGACTTCCCTGGGCCACATTGAATGAAGATTTGATTTCCCTGGCCACACTGAGTGAAGATTTGACTTCCCAGGGCCACATTGAGTGGAGATTTGACTTCCCTGGGCCACATTGAGTGAAGATGAATTGTTTTGGGCCGCACATAAAATATATAATATAGTTAATGTATATGAATAATAAAACTTCATTTATTTTCTTATGTTTTTATTGTAAAATTTAAAAAAGGCAACATAAAATTAGTGAGATATCAAAAACTCGCTGAAAAGCACACAATCATGCTGAAAGCTTATGTCGTAAACACGTAAACTTTACGATTTTGTAGGCCGCATGCGATCCGCGGGTCGCGGGTTGGACACGCCTGTTTTAGATAGAGGTGATCACTTGAGAAGGCTTCCAGTTCATCAGAAGCATCTTTAAAGAGACTCACCCAGAATGTTTTTGTTGATAGTGTTCAACTTCAAGGATCTTCTCCCAATGTGAATGTATTGAAGTGAACATATGGAGTTTGCTGTTCCATCTGGCATCTATATCGCCCCTCAGCAATTAATGCGAGCGATTCTGCAACCCAGATCTCTTGGAGAATGTACTGAGATCTCGACAAGAACTGATCATATCCTCTATATCTAGCAGTTACAAACACAATTTTGCTCATTTCTTCACGCAGGTCGAATGACCTCAAAATTCTAATTAATTCAGACCTAATATTGTCTCAAATTTTGTTAATCTCATTTCAAAATTCCCGTGTGCTTAAAACATTATTGTGAAGTTTTCCATTTATAATGTAGTGCACAGTTAATCCCAAAGAATTGTTTTTTCCGTAGGAATCACTCTCCAAATCCAATGTTTTGTCTCCATCCACATCAGTGAAAACCTTTTTCATTTCACATGAAACACTTTTAAGAGACATGTAGAGCACCATTTATGTTCTTGAAATTGTAGTTGGATATGATTAAAGTTCTCTGGCATTTACTACACCATGGTTAACTCCTACGTTGATAAGAAATTGTACCACCCGCAAAATATTATCCCCATATAGAACTCGAAGGGTATAATGCTCTTGGACACAAAATTCACCAACAGTTTTGTAGCGGACAATTTCAATAACGGAGACACTTCGACTTTTTTTTTATTCCGATTTCATCGTTACGTAACTGGTTATGCTCTTCTCCTCCCCCCCCCCCATCACATTCGTCTTAATAAACAGAGATGTTCCAGATTATGTCCGGTGTAAGTATACACTTTTTGTACACTTGAAACAACCTAACACATTTTACACTTTAACATCGCCGTTAAAGATGCAGCCAAACGTTTGACATATTACTGACTTCAGTTTAATTTTGGGCACAAACACATAAATTTCTTATTTCAGTTTAAGTCATACTTTTCCCTTTATGATCTTTGCCTAAAAACGTGTAAAAATATTGTTATCCATATTCTTTATTTTAAATGAAAAGCAGCAAAATGCGCTTTAGCAACGAACGCATGCAAAAAAGTTTGTATTTTGGACTGCCCTGGTTTGCAAACTGTGGTACGACTGATAAATAAAAATTAATATCTGAGTAAATGAAGTCATTAAAAAAGTGTTATCATTTACCTTTAGAATATGCTGCAATATTATCGGAACTATAAAGTTAATTGATATGGCTTTTGATTGGCTGCCTACTGAAACATATTTACCACATCGAAGACACCGTCCACTGAGAGAAGAAAATGGATTCTTTTATTTCAGTTTTAGTGATGATTTTTGGAAAAGCCGTCCCTGTTATCCAGTGCTTTGAATGTAACAGTTCCCTGCTGCCAAAGCTCATACACATATCTAAGAAATATCTCTATTCTCAGGTGCATATTTCTAACGTAGGTATTTATTCAAAGCACAAACCTTCGAACAAGAAACGTTGTATCAAAGGCCCGCCAAAGGTGTCAATTAAAAAAGCGGCATTAGATAAAAGTAGCTTTTCTGTCAGAACTGAGTTGTTACAGTGGCATTTGATTGGCACATAAAAAAACAGTTTACGATAAGTAAGAAGCACATGTTCCTTACAGTTTCTTAGAAATTTCTGCTTTTCATATACCTCATAGGGTGTGTCAATTTTGTAACTGACACAAATAACGCATCAGGCATTTTTAAAATAAATTGGTTACGCATTTATTTTAAAAATGCCTGACTATGTATAAAACCTGAAAATTTATTCTACGTATAAAACCTGAAAATAATTTTGACTACGTATAAAAACCTGAAAATAATTTTATTCAATGGAATAGAAAGACATCGCAGAGTAAAATGAAGTTTATTCGAATAATCATCTCTATACTCACTCTTAATGTTTCAATGGGCTTTGGTTAGTTCACATGCAGTGGCATGCTTTAATATCTCCAAGTAAAAAATATATGTTACATTGATAAATATAGCAAAACATCTGTGTTTTCTTCCTCAGTATTTCAGTTTTGTACATTTTTTCATAAAATCATGGCTCCAAATTTCTCAAAACGCGGAACGAATTTGATCCATTTAACACACAGGTTTCCATAAATTAAGGAAAATCCTATATTATCTCATATATTATCCCTATATTATATCATTGTTAAATTCTATTAATTAATTAAAAATTATATTAAAAAAATATAATTAAAATTTATATTATATCATTTTTATATTATATCATTGTTAAGTCAATGAGAAGCTAACGTCAAAGCTCTATAACTTCTAAAATAAGTTTTTTGCTTTGAAAGTGTTATTGCAGATAAAGATCTGAATCAAATAATCAATATCTCGATTTTCAACAATATTCGTGCAGTATTTAATGTGTTATAAGTTTGAATATTTAACAACAGCAATATTTCACATGTTCAATTTCTGTTTAGCGAAAACCACTTTTAGGGGCTTCTAATCATATCGCTCTCCGCATTAACATCAACTTTTTACCCGTGGTTTTCCCGCTACAGGGGTTAATATAAATTTCGTATACCCTAGGAACGCTTTTAAATACGGATATCCAATTCTGTGCATGACTATCTATAAAGCAGAGGGCGTCAACCATTTTAAATTTCAGAGCTAAATTGAACATTAATAATATTACGCATAATTGCTTAATATTTATTATTACAATTAATTACAATCATTATTTTTATTACATTTAATTTACAATTAATTAAGCATAATTGCTTAATTAATATGACACTGAAATGTTCACTCAGCTTGTTACAATTCGGCACTAGATCCGGCCCTTCTTAGACTGATTTCTGTTACTCGCAAACATATATTGGACAAAGAGTTCACGATGATTATTAAGTAACCAATGTATACAAAAATTTGCGGATGAAGATGCGGATAAGACTTTGCGGATAGAACTTTTGTTATCTGCGCAGGAGTCTATTCATAGATACTGAAATTTCGTGCTAACGTACAACAATTACTGATGAAACGTATATATTTTCACGAGGGCTGTACGACTACTATTCAGTATATATTTCACGAGGGCATTTTGCACGACTACTATTCAGAACACGTGATATCTGTATGAGAGAACTGACAACGTTTTTTAGCGTAATTTCAGTTAGTTTTGCACCAATAGACAGCTAGGATGTTGTTATTGAATTACTAGTTTTCATGTAAGTGGGACATTGTAGTGAACAGCCTTTACTTAGTACGGTGATCAAACTTTAAAGTTTTCATATGTAAGTTGAAGGAGATATCGGTTCTGTTCAAGATATTTATGAAGTGAGGCAAAACCCTTTACACAAGTGATGTAACAACAAGTAGGAGGTATTTTGTATGCTTTAAATTATGCAACAAAGTTACTTGTTAACAACTGATTTATGAAACTCTGATAATGAATATTCCATGAAATGTTAAGCCTCTATTGAGATATCTCGACTTATAACTTGTTAATTAGAATGTCGTGTAACGGAATTTTGAACTCTATTTGCATTTGCTGGTAAAAGATCATCAGTTAGTAATTAGACACGACCATAATTAGTTCAGTTGTGGGTTAATTAGATTGTTCAAGTTTCACATTTCTTGCAAAACATTTGTTTTATCTAAGAAATGAGTTTATTTATTATCAGTTTGGGTAATTCGAACCCATTATACAGTTTTGTCCAATAAGCATTAATGAAAATTTGTAACAATTGTGTCAGGAGTGGGAAAACAATGCGTTTAAGAACAAATATAGAAGAATTGATAAAACATGACCGATAGGAAAGCCAAAATGGCTAAAATAAATAAAATAATGAATTAAAAACCAAAATAATGACTCGGAATAATAAAATCAGTGATATGATTAATCAATGTAGCGCAATAAAAGCTGAGCTTAATAGACAATATACGAGTAATTGTTTAAAAAGTGAAAATGATGATGTAAAGAATATCGTGAGTTGGGTTGTTTCACCTCTCAGCTGCATTTCTTAGACACAATATGCTAAATGGTCAGGTCAAAAGGCATCGAAGGCTAAGAGAAGGTTGGGAAGAGGGAACCCACTGGACAGCTGTTGGGGGACAGATGGTACCCTTTCGTCAAGGCCAACCAGCGTGCTGTTTAACGTTCGCAGGGTATGGCTCTCCTTGCACAGCGAACCACTGCTTGAAGTCCCATCAGATGAATGACAGCCTTTCCAAGCCCATCGGTGTTCTTTACTGATTGAGGTCATGGCGGAGAGTTTTGCGGAGATAAATCTCAATGCTGGCCCAACTTGGACTCGAACCTGGCTATCTACCGACTGAGCCCCCATCCACCCCAATAACATTACAGAAATCACATGTGACATTATTGTCGTAATGCATGGTATTAAAATGGATTATGAACATCCGATTCAGTCTGCTAGGATTGAGTTATTTTCTTCTTCTAGTTAAAGTTCGAGTGGTTTTCGATAATGTTGTGGATACACTAATTCAGAAAAGTAAAATCAAGTGTTCCACTTATGGTCAATAGTCCTGGGCTGTATTCCAGACCCAGCTCCAAGTTATCGCTAAAGCTAACGTGTATAATGAGCTTCAAAAGACCTGTTTCTTGCAGCTTCTTTAAGGAGTTCTGCTGCAGAGATTTTACAAGCCATTTCAAAAGAGTAACGACTCAACCATCACAGTTTAATGTCTGCACTGGGACTAGGGCTTCGTGACAATTATATGAAACGGGAATGTGTTACACAGATTAAACTCTGAGTTAAAACTGGGTAGACAACTCACGTTTCAGAACTGCATGGTGAAGACAACGAATTGATATCTGATGGAATATTGAATGAAGTGCCTTGTGGTATGGTGGTAGCTAGTAGTGCAATGTGAAGCTGCTCAGACCTGACATAATTAAAATATAACACCTTCATTTCACTAATATTCTAGACATCGAAAGATCATTCTGGGACATCCAAAGACAATCACTGGGGATCACGCTGAAATCCATGGGAATATAAAACTTAACATCATAGTTAGTAGCTACCTTGCACATCGTGTGTTTGTTTTTCTGATATCTGCTATGCCTGCATTTTAGGCCTTCTTAAAAAATAGGCATTTAGTATTAAATCCTGTGATAGTGTACCAATCTACAAGACAGAAGAGAGATTCCATCATTAAACCGAACATCTCACTAGTTATCAACTGTGACCATGGTTTAGTGACGGAAGACACTGAGATTCCAGCACAAAAGGAAGTCATAGTCCATGGACTTTGCTAGAAGACTTCTGGTGCCTTCCAACTAGTGGTCAATGATGCCCTAGTAAAGGAGCTTCGGCTCATGACATCCTTTACAACTAGGATGGGCACTCTTTTGCACACAAAGGACTAAATGGCCAGGTCACAAGGCCCCCGAAGGGTCAGAGAAGGTTTGAAAAGGGAACCCACTGGAACAGCTGTTCCAGTGAGTTCCCTTTTCAAGAAGAAGATTCCCTTTTCCCAAGAAGGTTTGAAAAGGAGATTCCCTTTTCCCAAGAAGGTTTGAAAAGGGAACCCACTGGAGACAGATGGTAGCCTCCCGTCAAGGCCATCCAGTGTGTTCTTTAACGTGCACAGGGTATGACTCTCCCACATACGGGACCACGGCTTAACATCCAATTCGACGGACGGCGACCTTTTCAAGCCCATCGGTGTCCCCTACTGACCATAGGCAGTGCAGGGAGTTTTGCGGAGATAAATCTCAACGCTGATCCAGCTGGGACTCGAACCTGGGAACTGCAGATTATGAGCCTGGCGTGCTACCGATTGAGCCACCCCGCCCCTCCTATTAGAGTAGTGAAGAACTCTAGCAAAATCAATAGATTATTAAAAAGATGTGTGTAAGTAGCAATATGTGAGTCTGTTACATGGGTAACTTATGCAAACATTAAAGAAATTACTGACGAAGTCAGTAATTTTTTTGTTTCTTAGTTTTCTTACTAAACTCAAAGAAAAATTCCATCTCATCTAGCTGAATTGTGGAAAGGAAATGGGAAGTTCTTAACCCAAGGTCAAGCTGCTACAATCGAGAAATTACTTACGGAACATTCTGATATCATCTCGTCACCATCATATGATTATAATCAGACAAATCTGACAGAGCATACATTACTACTAGTGATACTCGTCCCATCCACCTACTGATGGTTACTAGCAAAGAAGGCTTCCGTTAGCAAAATGGCAGGAGACAAAGCAACTAATAAGAAACATGGAAGCCCAAGACATTATAGAGCCATCATCCAGTCTCTGAACATCAGCAGTTCTCCTAGTTTAGAAAAGGACGTCTCAACTAGATTTTGTGTTGATTATCGAAGGTATGTGTATGAAGGTATCGAAGGGATGTAACTAAGAAAGACTGCTTTCCATTATTCAGAATTGATGACACACTCGTCATTTTATCTGGGTCGGAGTGGTTTTTGACTTTAGACTTGAAAAGCAGTTATTGGGAAGTTGGTATACATCCTAAAGAACCAGAAAAGACAGCTTTTACCACAGGAAATGGCAGTTTAAGGTAAACGTTTGAACGACTACAGAATCAGTGCTCAAATCTTTGAGCACTGATTCTGGAAAATTGAGTGGTTTGTCTAGTATACTTGGACAACATCATGGTCCCAAGGAAAGAATTTACAGGAAATTCTCAGGAAAGAATTTTGAGGGATCCTTGGAGAATCGTCAAGTGTTTGAGAAACTTATAGTAGCACACCTACTCCCCATCTTTGCCCATTTTCTGGATTATCCGCAATCTTTTTTTCCCCTGTTCATTCATTTAATATTATTCCCTGTTGTCTTAAACCTTCTTTTTCTTCCCCCTAAGTTTACTATGCTTTTCATCATATTTCATATTATATGTTTGTCTTCGTCTTTGCAACTTGTCATTTTGTTTATACGTATCAAATAATTATGCAATTCCTGTAAACATGTTTCTAATTTTGTACTATCATCAATATCTCTTTTTAATTTCTCAAATGTACTGGGGCATCAAGTCACTTGAATGTTTAAATTAATATACAAAGTTACCTGTACCTTGGCTTTACTGTAACCCCCCCCCCCCCCCATGAAATAAATTATATTATAAGCTAACACAGGGGCTGACTAATTGCAAGTTGTTTCAACAAGATATTCATCACTACAGTTGTGTCAACACTATAACAGGGGTCAAGACCACACATAGTAAAATACTCTGGTGTATTAAAGTTAAGTTACAAACATAGAAGTTCACCTAGAAACATAACAACTTGAGAGTGTTTTTGTGAAATTCTGGTGAGAGATATATCAGATTATTGACAAAGAACATATGCAAGCTTGAGATGATGCATAGTTTAATGATCAAATGATGCGAGTATAACCCCCCCCCCCCGAAGCGCAGGTCGAAGGGCCTTCAGACTGAACCGTGAGGATGATCAAGGCTATCGATCGATCGGCATGCGTCTCACTATTTGTCCTTTTATGTGGAAAAGACTCACGTGACCACCCTGAGACAAGGAGCGAAGAAAACACCTCGGTCATTCTGCTTTAAAACGTGATGCAGGTCGGAGGTCAGGCTCCAATCGGGATAAGAATTCGGTTTGGGGGATGTGTTATGCGCTGATTTTACATCAGGCATAACGATTCATTTTTCTTAAATTAATTTCTTGCTAGATTGGGATTTTTGCTTTTTTCCCACACAAAGGGAACAGACTAACAAAGGGGAACACGTCAGGAGTGGGCGGAAATCGCAGCTGCAGCGAGGGTCACACACACACGGGACATCCAGCGCCAGATCTCATGACATTCGATAGCACACGGACAGTGGATGGCAGGCGGAATCACATTTTTCTTCGCTTGCAGTGAAGGTCCGGCTGGGGGTGCTGACAGTTTTAGTGCCGGTTTCACACGAGAGGCTGTGTCCACCCCCGTAGCAAATGCAGATGCTGAGCTGGGCAACCTTGTCCAGTATCGTGTAACGAACGAGGGATCCCGTTCTCCCAGGCGGCGATGTCAACCTCACAGACCCCCTGGGGAGAATTTATCACTCGTGAGTTCCTCTGCAGGTGCTGCGGACGGTTTGCACATACCCTTTTCGTGGGAAATCGAGGGAGAAGAGTCGTGGGAAACTTGTAGCAAGGGGCAGGGAGGACTGAGTTCTTGAGAGAGGGAGTTGGACTCTAGACTTGGAGCAGAGCAGACCGACCAGAGACGTGAGAGAGAGAGCAGTCGGACGGGACGGTCCCGAGCTCTGGATCTTGCCGTACGATCGGAGATCGGAATCAGGAGATGAACTTTGAATAAACAGCCATGTGCTTGGATGCGTTAGAGCAGAATCAGGAGATGAACTTTGAATAAACAACCATGTGTTTGGATGCGTTAGAGCAGAATCAGGAGATGAACTTTGAATAAATAGCCATGTGCTTGGATGCGTTAGAGCAGAGAGAGAGAATAATTTGCCTCCGCATTTAATTAAGAGAGAGAGAGAACAATTTGCCTCCGTACGTAAATTGTGCCAGTGAAGGGCACCCTCCCCTTCACAGCATGACCGCATCTCTTCGCCGCAGCCAAAGTATCCCACAGCGGATGTGAAGGTCAACAGAGGCCCTTCCCCCTAGCAGCCGCAGTGCGACGGAGGTGTCAGCGGCCAAAAACCGACGGCCTAACGAGATGATCCCCACCCGTGCTGGAGTGATGACGACCTGGCTATAACCGATGCAGCTAATGGAGAAGCTGAGTATTTATAACGGTACGATTGTCCATTATTTTCTTTTAGTTGCTTACCCTTCCTTTGACTAGAAGTGGCTATCTTTAATTTTAGAGTTAGTTGTAAAGGGGTTCCTCAAGCCGTTAATTCTTTAAGTTCTTTTTGGTTAAGTTCACGATAAATAATTCATTTCTTATCTAGATTAATTGTTTGCCTGTACTACTAGAGATTGTGTTTCAATAAATGTTGTTACCCTCTTATGTTGCCATAAACCTGAGTTGTGTATCATCAGTGTATTTCATTAATAAAAACGTCTTCCCCTAAGGAGACAGCCTGGGATTTTTGTGGCCCGCATGGTTTAATTAAGGTGCTATCCGTAATTGAGCAATGTGGGAAACACAACGCCACAGATTTGGAATTTTTATATGTCTAGTTAAAAGTGAATAGTGCTTGCACCGCGAGGTGCGCACAACAGATGTCCCAGTCAGAGCCAGTGTTTTTTGGCCACGATTTGCGTGCTGCTAGGCGAAGTAGCCAGACGTGAAAGAGTGTCGAGTACGAGGCCTTAGTAGAAGGCCGACTTTGTAATTATACAATCATTGTAATACTATAGTTAGGCGAACAATAAATGTGTTGTACGAATCCTACAGTCTGTTGATAATTTATGCGATCATCCAGCTCGCCAATTTTCTGACAGTTCTCTGACACAGCTTTAGTTAAAATATTAGGTACCTTTTAATCAAATGCTCGTAATCCACGCCAGTTCAAGAATTTATGATTCCACAGAAATAGATACACATAGGAAGGGATATCCATGAATAATGCTTATGCATAAAAATCTTTCATTGCTGGTAGCAGAAATGATTTGTTCCTGTGATCAAGAGTAACTATATCAGGGGTATGATCACTAAATGTAGGGTGTATGATCGCCCTGACCTGCCATGCGTTTTGCACAACGATCATGCATGCTGATGACAAGACGACAAATGAAGTCGGAAGGAAGTAAACGCCATGGTTCAGTTGGCGCAGAACGTAGCTTTAGGAATCTTTTGGGAGAGGGTTGATGAGCACCACTAGGTCTCCACAGGGTTTTCCAGACACTATCAATAGGATTTAATTCCAGAGACCTGGCTGGCCACTCTCTCCTGTGGATATCTTCACGCTCGAGATAATCGTCAACCAGGTTGGGTTGGGTTGTTTTACTTCTGAGCAGCACTTTTTTGCACACCATGGGCTAAATGGCCAGGTCACATGGACCCCGAAGGCTCAGAGAAGGTTGGGTGAGGGGACCCACTGAAACAGCTGTTGGGAAACAGATGGTAGCCTCCCGTCAAGGCCATCCAGCGTGTTCTTTAACGTGCACAGGGTATGGCTCTCCCGTACACGGGGCCACGGCTTAACGTCCCATCCGATGGACGGCGGCCTTTCCAAGCCCATCGGTGTCCCCTACTGACCGTGGGCAGGGCGGGAAATTTTGCGGAGATAAATCTCAACGCTGACCCAGCTGGGACTCGAACCTGGGAACTACAGATTACGAGCCTGGCGCGCTACCGATTGAGCCACCCCCGCCCCTCGTCAACCAGGCGAACTCTATGAGGATGAGCATTATCATCTATAAAAATGAACACACCTGAAAAGGTCAAGGATCTGCTCTTTGCACTTTTAAGCAAACACTTTGTCAACCTTAAACACATTTAATTGTGTTTCGTCCCATGTCCGTCTGCTTATTCTCTAACACTTCTCGTAAGCTGATGGGACTGGGACGTGTAATACGATATGATGAGCGCCTTATCTTGGAAGCTGCTTTCCAGTTCCACATCCAGCATTAATCTTCTCCGCAGCACAAGACCTCCTTCTCTATAGTGGTCTATTTTCTGGATATTTCAGAGAGGGTGTCCATCTGGAGAGAATTGCATATTTCACAGATGGACACATATTGGAATTCATAGTCAGACTGAAACGGGATTCATCAGTGAAAAGAACATGCACCCACTGCTATTTGGTTCAGGTGTGATACTGCCTGCACCAAGTCAATGCATCAGGAACGGAAAGTCAATGCATCAGCTAACGGAGGAGGGCTGGTAGTTCATATGAAACACAGAGTATGAAACAGCCTTCCAACAACAGAAGCAATCTCTTTCATCAGCGGCAATGTTATTTTAGGTGCAGGTTGGTATACAGTTTGAATTAGATACTGTTGCAAACAATACCGGAATTGGTGCCGTCCTTTTGTAACAATGCGCTGGAAAATGTCATTGCATACTTCAGTAAAACATTATCCAAAACTGATGTGTTACATGAACTATTAGCAACGGTTAAAGTCATAAGACATTTTCATAATTACCTTTATAGGCAAAAGTTCCTTATTCGCACTGACAATGCTACTCTATGATGGTTGCTAAACTCAAAAATCCTGAGATAGCCAGGTGGATACAGAGATAGCATGAGTGGCTTTTACATCAAGTTTCACAGTGGCATGTTACATAGGAATGCAGGTGCACTTTCTAGACGCCCATGTATTGATGACTGCAGGCCTGCTATAATACATTTTTGAGCTATGACAAACATGAATTAATGCCTAGGTGTCCAGGATGAAGAAGAAATAACACCAATTAGATTTGTTTCAATCATTTGCCTGGGAGCAAATATCAAAACAGACTAACTACCAAAAGCTATTGCGCACAGTGTCCCACTGTGCGCAATAGCTTTTGGTAACTGTGCGCAATAGCTTACATACAAGTAAGAGATGATGTATTGAACAGAAGATGGGTTTTTGGGTTGGGTTGTTTTACCTCTGAGCGACACTTTTTTGCACACCATGGGCTAAATGGCCAGGTCACATGGACCCCGAAGGCTCAGAGAAGGTTGGGGGAGGGGACCCACTGGAACAGCTGTTGGGAGACAGATGGTAGCCTCCCGTCAAGGCCATCCAACGTGTTCTTTAACGTGCACAGGGTATGGTTCTCCCGCACACGGGGCCACGGCTTAACGTCCCATCCGGTCCCCCACCGGCCTTTCCAAGCCCATCGGTGTCCCCTACTGACCGTGAGCAGCGCAGGGAATTTTGCGGAGATAAATCTCAACGCTGACCAAGCTGGGACTCGAACCTGGGAACTACAGATTACGAGCCTGGCGCGCACCCGACTGAGCCACCCCCGCCCCCAGAAGATGGGAGAGTTCAACTGAATGACGGTTTGCTGACAGATGATCCTTTCTGGTTCACGAATGGATTTGATGATGGATGTCCATGGTAGTGTCATTGGTGGACATTTCAGTGTGAACCATACATTAGCAAAAGCCAGGGAGTTTCACTGGATGAAACGTAGAGCAAATATTTAGAAATGGTGTAGGCAATTTTCATGTCACTCTAATTTATTTATTTTTATTTATCATTGCATTTTTATCGCATTTTTGTTGTAGTAAATATATATCTGTGTTAAGCATATTCTTAGAAGTGCTGATGTAGGGATGTGACTCATGAGTTGTTGTTCGGGTCTTAGCTGGCTGACTTGCATATGCACAGGACAAAAGGCACTTTTACAACTAGCCTTGGATGCGAGTGCTAGTGCAAAAGACAAGCATGGCAATAATGAACAACAGTCTGAGCGTCGCTGTTAAACTGGAAAGATGTTTGAACACGTATCAAGGGACACCACTCCTGCTCAAAAACAAAACCCTTAAGGAGTGGGTTCGGTTCTCTGTGAACCAGGTTCAGTTCTGTGTGAACTGAGGCACGGTTCTATATGAACCAGGTTGTAGGCAAGGATTCAATATCCTTTCGCCGAGTTTGAAGTGGGTAAAGAGAATTTGTGAAGCGCAGTTTTCCACCTCATTGTACGAAGGTTTGCAGTAGCAAAGCAGCAAAGCAGCAGAGGCCCGCGGAACGTACATCCCCAAAACGTAATTGTATATAAATGTAAATAAACTGTGTCGTCCATATACTACTCTCGTACTTGAATTATTGGACACTTTTCTACACATCACTTGGCGCAGCAAGTCTGAGGCATATATCGGTACAAGTCTAACAACCCACGAATGCGTGATTTCACCTAAGTAAGGGTGAAGGTAATTATGGGGCTAGTTGATCTCCTCTATTGAGGAGAGAAATTTATGTCATCTAGCCCAACATGACATTTGACGCAGTTCAGTCCGTAGTATATGTAATTACAGGTGATGAAGTAATAATCTACGTTCTCTGGTGTCTGGAGGTGCTGTGATGACTGGCAGTGTTGTGATGACTGACAGTCATCACAATGGCTGGCGAGCGCGCAAACCTGCCTCAGCCAACTTGCGATTCATAGTCCGTGTCGACACAGGTTTGTCCATAGCTGCCTGTACACCGTATCGAATGCCGTCTGTTGTGGATTGTAGGGCTGCCGTGGCTTGTTATCGAATGCGACGATCGAAGTATTCAGAAGTCCACTTACGTGCACCAGTCACATTACAGCAACACACGTTACCTTCCTCCAACTACTCTCACCAAATTCAGCCGACAATTGTTGCATCCCGATGCATTTCCTCTGCGATGCGGCACAGGGACCAACCAGCAGTATGCAGCCCTATGATGAAGAGTTAGGTAAAACTGTCCGTGTGATGGTAGGATTCCCTGGGGCGGGGGTGGCTCAGTCGGTAGCGCGCTAGGCTCGTAATCTGTAGTTACCAGGTTCGAGTCCCAGCTGGGTCAGCGTTGAGATTTATCTCCGCAAAATTCCTCGCCCTGCCCACGGTCAGTACGGGACACCGATGAGCTTGGAAAGGCCGCCTTCCGTCGGATGGGACGTTGAGCCGTGGCTCCGTGTGCGGGAGAGCCATACCATGTGCACGTTAAAGAACACGCTGGATGGCCTTGACGGGAGGCTACCATCTGTCTCCCAACAGCTGTTCCAGTAGGTTCCCTCCCCAAACCTTCTCTGAGCCTTCGGGGTCCATGTGACCTGGCCATTTAGCCCATGGTGTGCAAAAAGGTGCCGCTCAGAGGTAAAACAACCCAACCCAACCCAAGGTAGGATTCCCGATGACATCTGCCAGTCATTCTCACTCCATACACGTGCCTTCACAACCAAGATCACTCCGATGCAGTGGACCACATGCCCAGTTGAAGACGACCAAACTTATCTATGCCGAGCAGTTCTGCCCTATCACCTCCCTCACCTCTCACGTGATTGGTTCTCAACCGTACTCATTTCCATAACCCGACTATTGATACATACCCACCTATTTGTATGGTGCTCCGACAAATACTTTCCAGTGTGACTTTTCTATGTCTAGCAGTGTATATTGCTACAGATTACAATCGGGAATGATCAGAGCCAACACAGTCTGGAAAGATTTTCGACGAGAAATGTTGAGCTGTGAATTAAGTGGAAAGAAAAATATCGATGGCACTTTGGATCGAAGAAATTTCGGTGTGCCATCATTAAGAAAAAAAAGGGACGGGGATGGCTCAGTCAGAAGTGCATAAAACTCGTAATCTGCAGTTTCCAGGTTCGAATCGCAGCTGGACCAGAGTCGAGATTTATCTCCACAAAACACTCCACCCTGCCCTCAGTCAGTAGGGGACACCAATGGGCTTGAAAGGACGCCATCTGTCGGATGGGACGTTAATCCATTCCCAGTGTGCGGGAGAGCCATACACTATGCATGTTAAAGAACACGCTCCATAGACTTGAAGAGAGGCTACCATCTGTCTCCTAACAGCTGTCTAATGGTTCCTCTCCCCTAACGGTCTCTGATCTTTTGGAATCTTGTGACTGGCCATTTAGCCCATTGTGTGCATCAAAGTACTGTTCAGAGGTAAAACAACCCAACGAGATTAAAAGCAGAAATAAGGCCTCAAGAATGAGACCTCTGTATCCATGGATTGATATCCCCGTGTTGTGCTATATTCATTCCAACCTCCGCAGGTTGGGTTGGGTTGTTTTACCTCTGAACGGCACTTTTTTGCACACCATGGGCTAAATGGCCAGGTCACATGGACCCCGAAGGCTCAGAGAAGGTTAGGGGAGGGGACCCACTGGGACAGCTGGTAGCCTCCCGTCAAGGCCATCCAGCGTGTTCTTTAACGTGCACAGGGTATGGCTCTCCCGCACACGAGGCCACGGCTTTACGTCCCATCTGACGGACGGCGGCCTTTCCAAGCCCATCGGTGTCCCCTACTGACCGTGAGCAGGGCGGGGGAATTTTGCGGAGATAAATCTCAACGCTGACCCAGCTGGGACTCGAACTTGGGAACTAACAGATTACGAGCCTGGCGCGCTATCGACTGAGCCACCCCCGCCCCTCCTCCGCAGGTAATCCGAGGCTCAGGAATTGTTTGAAAAAGCATATTCCTAGTCTTGGAGAACAGTATTTTTTCCTGCGTTAGAAAGGTTAAATTCTAGTTAAAGTTCTTTGCATTATTGTGCTTAATAGAATTAAGAATTTGGTGGATAGAATATTGCTTGAGGGGCAGTGTGGATTCAGAAATGATAGGGGATGTATAGATCAAATATTTTCGCTTATATTCCAAATAAATGTTTAGAGTTTCAGTTACCTGTGGTTACCGGCTTCAGACATTTCAGAAAAGTTTTTATTCTGTTGATCGTCATATTTTCTGGTTGATTGTTAGATCTTATGGCATACCAGAAAAACTATTTAGCATATTAAAGCTTTCTATAATAACACAGAATCTTGATGAGATTTATCTCCGCAAAATTCCCCGCCTTGCCCACGGTCAGTAGGGGACACCGATGGGCTTGGTAAGGCCGCCGTCCGTCGGATGGGACGTTAAGCCGTGGCCCCGTGTGCGGGAGAGCCATACCCTGTGCACGTTAAAGAACACGCTGGATGGCCTTGACGGGAGGCTACCATCTGTCTCCCAACAGCTGTTCCAGTGGGTCGCCTCCCCCAACCTTCTCTGAGCCTTCGGGGTCCATGTGACCTGGCCATTTAGCCCATGGTGTGCAAAAAAAGTGCCGCTCAGAGGTAAAATAACCCAACCCAACACAGAATCTTGTGTTAGATTTAGTAAGGCTTTCGAGCCTCGTATAAGGCATGGATGTGCATGTTGTTTTTCTGCTGAGGGCCTGCCATCCTCTCAGACCTTCTACTATGGCATATAAACTGGCAGGCTCCTGTCAGACCTCTGTGGCAAGCAGCTGCTTGAGGGGGGTATTATATTTTTATTTGTAGTAATTGGTTTAGTATTGATACTGGAGTCTGGCAAGGATGCTTTTTGTCAGCTTTTCTCTTTAGTTTTGCTATTGATTATGTTATGCGGAATTCAACCTCAAGGGGAAGATATCGGTCTTAAATGGTCTAATTATTTGAAAATTTCTGATTGCTATTATAATAATAATTTGGCGCTTTTGACAAATCATAATGAGTTGAACTCTTTCATTAAAGCTGTTGATGAGACTGGTATTTCAGTAAATTTGGTGATAAACAGAAATAAAACTAAAGGAATGACAATTAGTCAGGTATGTTTTGATTCAGTTATTTTTATTTGTTGCACTGTTGGAAAAGTGTTATAGTTTAATTATATCTGTAGCTATGTAACAGATAATGGCAATATGTAGCATGAAATGTACAGAAGAATAGCGATTGCTACTGGAACTTTTAAGAATCTGAACAGAGTGGAAAAATTAGAGAATATAGAATAATAATAGAATTAGAATAATATAGAGTATAAAAATTTTTAGTCTAAAGACTAAAATTAGGCCATATAATAGTTTGGTTCTTTCTAAAATTAGTTATGGTAACGAAACGTGGGCCTCTTTGTGAGCAACTGGAAATTTCATGACTTTTACTTTAGGTTTTTTTCTTGGCCATTAGGTGGTTTGATCTTGTAAAAAATGACGAGGTAGCAGAGTCATCAAACCTCCTTTGAGCAGCATATTGTGCAGAGAGAGACAGTTGGTTTCGCCATGTTACTCGTATTCATAACTATAGATTAGTGAATAAGATTATGAATAATATGTATAAATTCCTCAGAAAAAGGTGGGAGACCTAGGATGCGGTGGGTGGACAATGTCAAAGAGGACCACATTAGAATTGACCTCTACAGTGGCCAAATGCAGCAGCTGTAGCTCAGGACAAATGAGTTTGGAGAACTACATTGCACAATCTGGTAGGACTTCCGCATCTCAAAGCTGTTTGAAGAGTATGTAGGTAGGTAGGTAGATATGCTGAACCGAATCTAGGAGAGGAGCAATCCCCAATTGAGAATACTATTAAAGGTAATGGAAGCAAAAAATATAAAATTTGTTCACATACCACACATTCTTCTGGAAAATTTAGAAGACCTATAAAACGGAGAGTAAAATATTACAACTGCAATGGAAATTTATTTTTTCTTAGATCCGGGCTTGTATATGTGTATGCATGTGTATGTTGTTGGGTTGTTTTACCTCTGAGCGGCACTTTTTTGCACACCATGGGCTAAATGGCCAGGTCACAAGGACCCCGAAGGCTCAGAGAAGGTTGGGGGAGGGGACCCACTGGAACAGCTGTTGGGAGACAGATGGTAGCCTCCCGTCAAGGCCATCCAGCGTGTTCTTTAACGTGCACAGGGAATGTCTCTCCCGCACTGCTTAACGTCCCATCCGACGGACGGCTGCCCATCGGTGTCCCCTACTGACCGTGGGCAGGGCGGGGAATATTGCGGAGATAAATCTCAACGCTGACCCAGCTGGGACTCGAACCTGGGAACTACAGATTACGAGTCTGGCGCGCTACCGACTGAGCCACCCCCGCCCCGTGTATGTAAAGTGATACAATGCTGAAAACTCATGGTTTCCATAATTATATGTTAGTTTAGAAAGAACGGCACATGAAATTTACCACTGGAATTATTTAGATTGTGATTTCAGAAAATTGAATATAAATTCATTAACATGTATAAAAGTATTTTGTTTCACATTGTGTTTTTGAACACAGTGTCCTTATTAGCTTATTGATATACCTGTTTCAACAAACGTTTTTACTTTCATTTGTCTTTAATTTTTGCTTACAAAATAGTAACTGTTCTTCAATAAGGATTAGAAAGCAATTTCAAACGGATGAGGGTTTCTATTTTTATGAAACCGACCAGGAATTAAACTCTTACTTTGATTTAAATAACCGTCTACTGCTCAGTCTTCAATAACTCGATCAAGTTAGCCTTAAGCCTTGTCTCTAAGAATGTGGCTCACGAATCTTTGAACTCGATAGTTTTGTCCAGCACACTTGTGTGAGTTTTAACACCTCTGCGCTGTAATAAATTAATAAAATAAAAATTAAAAGAAATACCTTCCTATATGACCCTAAAAAGTAGAAAATAAACCTAAAGCATATTGATAGTGCAGTGCAATCAGTCACGGAGTTTGTATTCACTTCAAAGGAAGATAGGGCGCCGATTAACCTACAAAAAAAGGTTGCCGGCCCCCTATCATCCTTTGAAGTGAATATTCAGTGACTGATTGCACCATCGATATACTTTAGGTTTATTTTCTACTTTTTACGGCTCATACAGGGAGATAGGTGTTTTTAAATTTTTTAGTTTATTTATATTTTTTCTTTATCACTAAAAACACTTATCTCCAAAAACTTTCATTTGATATAGTTCTCATAAATATCGACCAAATTTTTCCTCCCTTTTAGAGTCATGTTTGAGGTAGACCATGACATTGGATACGTCACAAGTTTTAATTCGAGAAGACTCGTTATCGCCATTTCAGGGTTGGGTTGTTTTACCTCTGAGCGGCACTTTTTTGCACACCATGGGCTAAATGGCCAGGTCACATGGACCCCGAAGGCTCAGAGAAGGTTGGGGGAGGGGACCCACTGGAACAGCTGTTGGGAGACAGATGGTAGCCTCCCGTCAAGGCCATCCAGCGTGTTCTTTAACGTGCACAGGGTATGGCTCTCCCGCACACGGGGCCACGGCTTAACGTCCCATCCGACGGACAGCGGCCTTTCCAAGCCCATATTATGTCCCCTACTGACCGTGGGCAGGGCGGGGAATTTTGCGGAGATAAATCTCAACGCTGACCCAGCTGGGACTCGAACCTGGGAACTACAGATTACGAGCTTGGCGCCCTGCCGACTGAGCCACCCCCGCCCCACAAACCGACAAAATGTCAAGCGAAAAGCAATAGGAAGATAGGTAAAAACAAGAAACTGTTTAATGCTTTTGCTGCGCAGTAAAAAATATATATTCAAGCAAGACGCATTTCAAAACTAGGACCGACTTGTTTTTTTCCAATGGGACAACGAGAGAAGAGTGTGCAGCTTACGCGAGTTGTATCGCTTTATTCTGAGAAGTGTTTTTCTTTACGTAGAGTAGACTAAATGACGGGGTCACAAAGACTCCAACAGCTGAGTTAGGAAGGGGAAGGAAATCCACCAACAGCTGGTAGCAGACAGATGGAAGCCTCCTATTAGAGTGTTCTTTAATGTGCGCGGCCAAATTAAGAGAAAGTGAAAGGGCAATGTCTGAAGTATTAGAAGGAAAACAGGTGTTGAGAGCCATAGTGAGCTACTAATCCTAACGTGGTTTATACTCTTCCTATTATTCAATTACAATTTTGGCCCAGAACTGAAAAACCAGGATTAAAATCTGAGTCGAACATTGCATTTCTTAAAAAAAAAAAAACTGACAGGCTCCTATCAGACCTCTATGGCAAGCAACTGCTTGAGGGGGTGTTTATTTATTTTTTATTTTTTTATATATTCCTTATAGGGTCCTAAAAATAAAAAATAAACCTAAAGTATATCGATAGTGCAATCGGTCACTGAGTTCGTATTCTTTTTGAAGGAAGATAAGTCGCCGATTTACTTACTCGAGAAGATTGCAGGCACCCTATCTTCCTTTGAAGTGAATACGAACTCAGTGATCGATTGCACCATCCATTTTCTACTTTTTAAGACCCTATAGGAAAATAGGTGTTTTTTAAAAGTTTTTAATTTATATTTCTCCTTTGTTATCACTAAAAAACACCTAACTTCTAAAACTTTTATATACGACTCATAAACATCAAGCACATTTACTCCCTTTTGGAGTCACGTTTGAGGTAGCTCACGACATTGGAGACATCACGAGCTTTAATTTGAGATATGACTCGTTAAAGTTGACCCCGTGAAAATCCTTCCCCCCATATTTTATCAGGGATATCAGAGGGGGCGAAATTCTAAATTGTTAACGACCATCATTACACGAGCTTTCATTTGACACCTAACTCATAACTGAGGCCCTCGCATTCAGAAAATATAGTAGAATGGCTTTCACATTTCCCGTTTTTTAGGGAGAAAGAAAGCATAAGGGGGTGAATTTTTATAGCCTACGATATTCCCCGCGTTACAAGCGTTCATTCGACACATAGCGCGTTATTTTCCGCACTAACTTCAGGAGATATAGACGAACAATAATTTCCGCATCGTCCCCCTTTTTTGGGGGGGAAGAAAGTACGGGGGTCAATGTTTCATAGCCTACGACATTCCCCGCGTTAGAAGCTTTCATTCGACGTATAGTTTGTTACTTTCGGCTTTCGCGTTCTGCAGATATAACTGAAGAATAGTTTACACATTTCTCCTTTTTCGCGAGGGAAGAAAACAAGAGGGGTCAATTTTTTACAGCCTATGACACTTTCGGCATCAGAAGCTTTCATTTGGCACATAAATCATTAAGTTTCTCCATCGCGTTCGAAAGATATGCTGGAACAACAACGTTTCGTCAAATCCACAAATCGACCAATCAACAAATGAAACCGAACTGTCAAAGCGAAAAGCAATAGGAAGATTGGTAAAAAGAGCCATTATTACATTATTTGCTTAGGAATCTTAAAACGCAAATTCTTCTGTGTCAAATACGTTTAATTTTGTGACAAGAATGTTAAATTGGTGACTAATAAAGTATCAAATAAGACATTCATTGCACTCAGAGGAATACACCATTGACACAATCTAATGCAAATTATTGCTGATTTATGAATTTGATCATTAACGAAATATTACAGATGTGTAGCAAAATCTACTACAAAATTAATTTTTCTAATTTCAAGTTTTGCATTTAGATATGCAGAAATCTAAAACCACACAGCATTAAAGAGAAGAGCCGGTCTTGTCTGATGAGTTTTCATTTCAAATCATTTTCAGTTAATTCTTTTAATGTTTTACCTTTCAGTTCTATAGGTTTTGAGCATCTCATATCAAAACCTCGGTATGATGCTTTGTATTTCAGTATCCACCTTAGAGAATTGTCGCATACCAGAGGATTATCTAAAAAAAGAGTTGTTATTTAATTGTGAAATAGAATCAAATATCTATAGTTCAATTATTATGGAAATTTATTTTTAATTTGTGACATTTTGTTTGTACTACTGTACACGTCTTACACTAAACTCCTAGAACAACAATTCAAAACCAGATGATCGTAGGCAGTTCATTAAAATGTAAATTGGATTAAAAATTTTCATTTTTATAAATGCTTCTTTTTAATAAAAAAGCATGAATAAAATATACTATATAGTTTTTTCTTTCAGGCTACCTGCTTGCCATAGCAATCTTTTAGGAGTCTGTCAATATAATATCCACGGAGACAGACTTATAACAAAGGTTAGACTTAGGATAACATAATCATTAAATAGAAAACGATTTCATCTCCAGATATTCGAACGTAATCCTTATGATCTAGCAACCAAAATCTTATGATCTAACAACCAAATAGGGATGAAATTATTTTTCTCTAGAAGGAACAACTCATTCTTTAGCATCACATCAAATACGAATGGTATCAGGTGTATATACTTTAAAAAAAATATTATAATAGGAGTTAAGGGTATTTTAAAGTTTTTAAAAATACATTATAAGTAGCAGATCGGGATCTAGGAAAATATTTAGGGATTTGCCAAAGGAGCAGATCGAATCTGGACAGCGCCCGGGTATAAAACGTCTCCCACTTTTTTTTACTAGTCTTTACACATTTTCTTGCAAAGTATGTGTAATATATGTTTGATATTTTTCATCTTCGTTCTGGTTATAACATTTTGAAAGGGAGAGCATGCCGCCTTGTTTTCATCCCTAAATGCGGTCTGGTATATATATATATAATATAATGTAATAATATGTATATTATTTCTTCAATTTTAATATTCTTATCCTAACGAGTATTTACTCTTATATAGTTTTTAAGTGCAAATTTTGATGTGCCTGCTACTTTAAAAGTTTGTAGTCATGTCAGCTTCGAGATAAATTTTGATTTTTTTACCGATTTCCAAGGGATACGCCGAAAGTTTGTTGACTGTACTATTTTAATGGAACTGTGTTTCTAGCAAAGGGCATTCCTCACCCACCCCATAAAAAATCAATTATTTTTGTTTCACCCGTTTTACAATGATTTTTAAAGAATCTCTAAAATAGCTGGAATAATGTTATAAAAAAATATATATATAAATAAATACCCTCTCAAGCAGCTGTTTGCCACAGAGGTCTAACAGGAGCCTGTCAGTTTATATGCCACAGTAGGAGATCTGAGAGGATGGCAGGACCTCAGCAGAAAAACGACACACACAACCATGCCTTACCCGGGACTCGAACTCGGGTCCCTTTATACTGCAGTGGAAATCCAATCTCTGCCTACCTCCCAATTTTACCTTTTTCCTACTGGATTATGTCACTTCCCCCCACTCCTCTTTTTTTCCATTTATTTAGTCTAGATCCAGGCCTTTAAAAAACGTATTTTTAGAGAGAAAAGTATTTTTCTGCTAACATTTAAGTTACAATGCTATTATATGTAAATAGTAAGCTAACGTCGAAGCTCTATAACTTCTGAAATAAGTTTTTTTATTGAATAATGTGAGAGCAAACAAAGATCTCAATCAAATATATTGTTACGACAGATGAACGAGCAACAGTGACTTCACGACTTACGTGATTTGAACACTCGTGTGTGCTTCTACGTGAGATTCAATTTAGCCAACGAATTGGAACTTGGAACGATTCGGAAGAATAAAAAAAGATAGCAGTGCAGTGTGTTAAAGTTGTGAGATCTGAAAGGACGTTCAGATGGTCTGATTCAGTGAATGTTAAGTGAAAATAATTAGTATATTTATTAGTATCTGCGCGGGTGTTTGTTTTCTGTTGTTAGTAATAAAAGTTTAGTGAACTAGCACAGGACTAGAGTTTGTTTACGTCTGAAGGTATTCAAGTGACATGGTAAACAAAGTGAAGAGGTAGGATTTTAGTAGAACAGACAGAGCTGATATGGTATGCTCTGTACAAAAAGGTTAATGACTTATGTATGATAGCAGTTAATTTGTTTATAAAATACTCCATCCATATATTTGTAATAATCTGCATTGTATTGTAATTGGTTTTAAAATATAGTTATTAGTATTCACTCTCAGTGCCTATCTATTTTAAAATTCGCAACAATATCAATATCTGAATTTTCAACAATATTCGTTCAGTACTTAATGAGTTATGGAAGTTTAAATATTTAACAATAACAATGCCAGTCGCAAGAATTTATCTCAGACCTAAGATTTAATAAGCATTATTATTTGCAACGATTTATTATTTCAAAGAAGTGAATATTCCATAAGTTTGCGCAAATTAATCTTTCAGTATTCGCTAACCTTGTATAATTTCTTAGGACTGGCATTGTTGTTAAGTATTCAAAGGCCCATAACTCATTAAAGTCTGGACAAATATTGTTGAAATCGATATATTAATAATATTTGATTGAGATCTTTATCTGCTATTCCTTTTTTTTTAATTATTTTAGAGAACTCCGAGGTTAGCATCCCATTTACATAACATAGGATTAAAATTAACTCTTGTCCACAATGTAGACATTGTGATATTATTTATATATATATAATAATTAATCTTACTTTCCAAAGAGACTGTAGTGAAGGTACCAAAAATTTCATCCCATATAATGAATGGCAAAGAATTTATGTAGTTGTACTCCAATTTCAATATGTGCAACTTGGGAAAAATTTCCTTCATGCGTTCTGGTAGTGCTGTAATTTTGTTTGCACTAAAATATGAAACATAATAATATTACAAAGTTTTTTATTCAGTATCTTTCGTGAAAGTATCTGCTTAAAGGCAATAAAGAAATTATATCAAATATCAGAATTTTTGATCCAGCAGAAATGTCATTCGATATCTGCCATTACAACCTTTTTCTTTTTCATCCAACTTAACCCTGGATCTTGTTTCAAAATTTTGAGATTACTTTTAACAGATTACTTTTGATCAGATTATTTTTTACAGATTACTTTCGATCAAAAATATAATTAAGAATTCAATTTGAATGTAGGATACACTTAAGACATAAATTCTCTTACTTGCGGATAATTACTCCTAATATTCAACCACTTGCTGGTATCATCTTCCTAGGAAGTTTCAGTCCCGTTGGAACTCTTTTTTTTATTAGTGGATACCACATGTAGAAGCGATGAATTCATATAGGCAAGTGAAAAGCTCGCTTGTGGAGCTTCTGGTGGGAAGTATAGAGCTTAGGAACCTTAAAAAAAATACCCCTCAAGCAGCTGGTTGCCAAAGAGGTCTAACAGGAGCCTGTCAGTTTATATGCCACAGTAGGAGATCTGAGAGGATGGCAGGACCTCAGCAGAAAAACGACACACACAACCATGCCTTACCCGGGGCTCGAACCCAGGTCCCTTAGATCAGTAGTCAAGCGTGCTAACCACTCGGCCACCTTCGAAAATATTGCAGAGAGCGCTAAAATTCAAATGTCAAGGTTGTAGAGCAGCGCTCGTTACTTACAAATAGATTGTTACTACCAGTGAGACCGGAACCGGATTACTAACGACTGATAACAGCAATGAGGAGTCTTGTGGAACTAGCCGTTGCTGGTGCTATGGCAGCAAGGTGTCTCGTGCCTGAAAGGTATCTCACACGCTCCTTGGAACGCGACCAAGGACATGTTGTTAATATTGTAGGTATGATGTGCAAATGGTCACACTGATTATGCTGATGATTCAAATGGACAGATCCTTGCAGCCGGATGCAGAATGAAAGTATGTACTATAAAAACTCCAGCAACTGTTCTGACCAAAACATCGGTCGCTGTTCCACCAGGAGTGAACATCATACTTGCGTATTCCCACATTGTGTATTGCGAGATGGTTATTTTGTATGGGAAGTATCATTTTAATACCCCGGGCTCTTGTACGACCCTATTTGTCGCGAGATATCCGCAGGATCATTACCCCACACATTAGAAGGTATTGGATAACATAGCATGCCTGTGTGAAATGAGAAGCACATTTAATAGGCATCATACAAGATGATAAACGAACAACTTCAGATGCCAGTCTTGGAGGTCCCAGGCCCTGGATTCTGTGTTCACCTGATCTGACCCTATTGGCTTCTTCTTCTGTAAGTATGAACCCAAAAATATATTGCTGCTTTATGAAACACTTGCTCTGAATTTTCAGGACACCTAAGCAACGGATATACGCCTGCGACGTCATTGATGCTGCCATGCTCAGTGTAGTGTGCCATAACACTTATCAATCGTGTATTGCGACTGATGGAGATCAACTTGAGTATGGATTGCAACATAACGCTGTTTACATTGTCAATGCTGTTTTATTTACATTGTGTGTCTAGTTTTGTTTCTTAAACGAACAATGTCGCAACCATTGTAATCAGATTAGGGCATTCACAACAATCATTAATATGATTACTATAGTTGCGATGAAATATATTTGTAAGGTATCGGTAATGCCCTATTAATTCGCCATTAGAAGTTTGGTGCTATCTGCAATATTTCTGAAATTAACGTCGCTAATTCCGCCCTTCACCACCAAGAGAGCTGAATCCATGTCGATCGAGATGAGTACCTCCAGTTCCATAAGCATCTATCGCTTTTATCGGCGTGGGATCACTTGGTCTGGAATTACTGCCTTGGAGAAATATGCACCACTCTCTATTTATGAAACAACACAATCTTTGAAGTTCTGAAGAGAGTCCTGTAAAATCACATTGAATACGCAAACTCCTGGGAACTATTTTATTTAGTGGTTAAACTATGAAATCCCAGATAACCATCATTCTAGAACTGTCACAAAGCTGCATTTGGATTATTCTTTCAGATAAAGACAAGAGGAGAAAATCAGATAGGCAAGCCAAAGTAAGTTGGAATAAGTCAGGCGTATTGTAAGTTTTCCCTCCTGTAATCATTAGCACGCCTGACTACTAAGCCAGCGTGCACGCCTTTGTTTTAAAGTTTATGTATTGTATGAGAAACTGGGACAAGCGTGATAGAGCTACTAGGCTCTCTGTATCCTTCGCATTCTTTACAAAAATATAGACCCAATAACAAAACACCAAAAATATGTCTCGAAGACCTGTCCTAGGATCTCTTCAACGCAAGATAGTCGTTAGGCAGTAAAAGCTGTCAAGACTAATAGACTCTACAGAACGTCAGTTTGCCTCATAGTTTGCTGATTCCGCAGAGAGCATCATGGGTATCAGAGACAGGGCAATTTTTAAGGGGGAATTTGGGGGGTTCCAACCGTGCCCCAAACGTACATATTACATTTTTCCTTTTTGGGGATGATATTTACCCTTTTAAAACGTTTAGTAACTCCTAAGCATTAATGCAAAATACAATAGACCCCTGCTTTACAATATTTATTCGTTCTAGAGACCCCATCGTATTGAGGAAATGTCATAATATGAAAAATAGATTACTTTTGATAATTCATTATAAGACCTGGGATATGAAATTTACGCTACAAAACTAAGCTATTTCGCTCTTAATATGGCAATTTTTACAATGGGAATATTTTCATGTAGAATACTAAATAATATTAAAACATGATAAAAGCTTTAAAAATTGGGAAAAAATATTTTTTTTGAAATTGCTGAAATAGTTTCCCTTTCTTGCTTGGGTTGTTATTTTATCACCCGCGATGACATTGTCCACGAAGAGCAACAAGACCTGTTAATGTTTATGCTACTTCATATTTACAATTTCTTCAACAATCGTAAAAGTGCATATTTATCGTATAGTGAACCTTATTGTATTATGTAGAATCCATCGTAAAGTGATTTGAATGTAGTCAGAACGAATCGTAAAGCGGGAATCCACTGTATATTACTGGATTTTATTTTCTTATTGGCTACCCTTTTTTAATATTTACTTATTTATACATTGAAATCAGTTGTGTCCCGCAATCTTCAGAAGAAAATTGTTATTAAATTGTGAATAATATTTCCAAAATATTAAAAACAAAAAATAAAGTTTTTTTTTACCTCCACATGGAGTACGAAAGAGCAAATTAGACCAATGATTGTTTTTAGACCATGATTTGTTTACAAATAGAGCAAAACGTGATGAATGGGTGAAAGTTTTTAAATTGAACATAACAGTTGGTGCTAATGAAATAGATAAAAGATTTGAAACCTCCAAAATTTATAAATGAGCATATTTTTAGATACTACGAGAAAAAAGCTTTTGAAGCTAAGCAAGTTAAAATCTAAAAGAATTATAAATGTTTATGGCTCAAAGTTGATGAAATTTTCCCGAGAAAGACCAAAAATTTGATAATAATTCGAATAATGAGAAAGATCTTGATCTTTTGCAATGCACGATTTTGAAATCGAAGAATCGGTATGTGAAAAAGTTGATGATTTTTCGAGGATTAATAGGTTTATACTCAGGTAACTTTATAGACAATAATGATGCATTAAATAATAAATTGCGTAAAACTTTTGATTAAGGTTATATATTACTATCTATGGTGAACTTCCGGTTATCCAGTACTCAAGCATCCGGAATTCTCATCCAACCAGCATAAATTTCAAATTGAACATTTGAACTTGGTACGGCTAATTTCAATGCAGCAAGTTCAATGTACCGCCTGCCTCGTCTTTCACGCATTATTACATTCACACTACGCCTGCCGAAGTCTTTGAAATGTTATGAAATTTGTTGAGAAGCAAAACTGCTTCACTTCCCAAACTGTAATACATTTTCACCTTTGGCATTCTAAATTTTGGCTTGAGGAAAGGAAAACATGCAATCAGGAACACATAAGAAATTTATTCAAGAAAACTACTAGACCAAATTTTACTGTCTTCTCAACCTTTGATATCAGATAGTGCTCAATAATCAAATCCTAATTCAGTGAATGACTCTGATGAAACTAATATTGTAAGCGATGTAATTACGTTTAAATGTAATTACGTTAGAAATTTGAAATGTCGTTCAGATGTGAATGTCATGAAGTGTTCGCATTGACAACGACGAATTTTCGCCTTTAGACGCAGATGAGATGGGAAAGAGCATTTTTTGTTTCGTTTGGAGCAAAAATTGTTTGGAAAAAAAATTGGAGCCATACGTATGTGTAGTGTAGCCAGTAACCTACATTACACCTACATATGATTTTTTTTACGAAATCAAAATTCAACTTAGTTTCATTATTCTCATGTACTGGATAGTTTGTTTTTTGATTTGTATATGCTTTTCTACAGACTTTACCTTTCAAAAAATTCATAACATTTCATTTTTAGGAAAATACAGTACAACGGGTAGTCAGCGCCATCTGAGTTATCCGTTTGCCATTTGATCCGTCCCACAGTACATCCAGATGAGAAGGCTTCCATGGTTAAACATTGCACACGAGCTGGTCCGTCCACATGGTGTAACAGAAACTGGGATTCGTCTGACCATGCGACCATCTTCCAGTCTTCTATGGTCCAATGTCGATGATTACGTGCCCACTGCAAGAATTGATGACGGTGAACGGCTGTGAGCATAGGCGCACGAATGGATCTGCGGATGCTGAGACCCTATATCCAAGAGCTTACGATGAACTCTGTGTTAGGACACATTGGGCCCTTTACCACAATTGAAATTATGGGTAATGTCAGCCACAGTAACCCTCCTGTTGATGCGGACAAGACGAGATAGACTGTGCTGACCTCTGGCATCAATGAGGCACGCGCCTTGTTGACGTTCGAAGTATCACCTGTTTCGGACTATCTTTGATAGGTAGTAACTACTGCATAGCGTGAGTAGCCTACCAACGTCGCTGTTTCGGAGATGCTCTTACCAAGGCGTCTTGCCATAACGATCTGGCCTTTGTCGAAATCAGATAAATCCTTTGCTTTCCGATGTTGAGACGAAACGAAATACAGCCTGCGAGAGCTCCGACCCAAGTATTATACAGAAGGGGTTTTAATGTATTGCAGATCGGTGTATATGTAATTGGTGATATGAATTTGGATTTTAAAACTATTAATAATGAAGTTTAGAGATATTTAAGTGAAATGACCACATACGAGTTTACATCGTATTTTTAATGTTAGCGTCACATCATCAACAGTTATTTGCATTGATCATATATTTCTTAGAAATGTTAATTCCGTGTTCAAAAATAAATGTTCTATATAGATACTGAAATAACAGAACATTATTCATTCTTAATGACAATTAAATCACAAAAGAATAAATAGAATAAATATCAATAATAAAAACTTGCATGGCATCACTAGAACGAGTTATCTGAAAATAGAATGTAGAATAAAGGACTATGAAATGGAGTATGATATCTTTATATGAAAAAATGTTAATTTGGTTTAGCAAACATGCATTAATACGGTTTTAAAGCGATGCAGGATTGTAGTTATAATCTTGATGGTTTGAGGGATAAAAATGAAGTTAAAGGAATTAATGAAAAATGGATTACATATGAAATTATAAGCTGTAATAATGAAAAAGGAAAACTATAAAAAAGTATTATTTCCTTATGGCAAATATGGCATATAATATAGATTAAAATAAAAACCAAGAAGTATATATAACTAGAAGAACGCATATCGCCTCTGGCGCATATGAGAAATTCGTTTTGAAAGAGAATGAAGTTTTTCCTTTACCTATTGTTTCATTCCTTAAATGTTTAATTTGAGCTAGTGGATGATGGGGGGGGGGGGAAATTCAAATAGTATTTTATTAGTAATTATGCAACATAAAAGTATTCGTTTTCTAAATTCTTAAATCTAAAAAGTTGCATTTCTCATACCTCTCTCAGAAAAGTGGGTAGATTACACTAGACAACAAATTGAAACTTTTTTACCACATTGGTTAAATAGAATGTTTTTAGCTACTTTTGGGGTGCGGAATTCAAATATGACTGTAAAAAAATCTGCAGCACATGCAGTTTTTTATATATATATATAAATTACGGATTGATGCATTTCAAATTTCAATGAGGAATTCATTAGGGAAATGAAAATAAACGTGACTATTTCATTAAATTGTAACCTAAAACTCATTGATTAATTGCATGATTATAGTGAAAAAAATCTGAAACATCATAGTTACAAACTACTAAATATAAAGTGACAAATGAAATAACACTGAAACGCAAAATAAGAAAACATGGTTTTTATACTTTTATACTTACAAGAAGTTCATTTTTGTCTTTTATGTGCTGAGATATCTTCCTTCTGCAAGAATCAGTAGCAGTCACCCATCATTGCTGTGTCCCATCTGCCTTGATATCTCTCCTCCATGGTTCGGATATCCTGGTGAAATCTTTCCCTTTGTTCATCACTGACAGCTCCTAAGTTCTTGGGAAAGAAGTCGAGATGCGAATACAAGAAATGGATCTTCAAAGACATTCGGCAGCCAAGATTTTCATAGCTTTTTGGAAGATCTTGAATGAGTTGATAACAGTTTTCTTCTTTGTGATTCCCAAGAAAACCCTAGACTACATACGTGAAGGATTTACGTGCAGCGCGCTCGTTCATATTCAGTTTTTCTTCGAAGACAGTTTAATTCAGTTGCTTCCTGATCTGAGTACAAACAAATATACCTTCTTTGAGTTTGGTATCACTTTGTTTTGGAGATTTTTTGCTTCAAGTGCAAATATCCTTTACCAGTTTTGTCCTTAGCCTTTACAAAGTTTTTTCATTAGCGCCAGATTGATGTGTGGTGGTGGGAGCAGCTTAACCCTGAAATAATAGTCCTAATAGAAATTTAGATAACTGATGATGAATTACAGTTAGATACGATACCTGGTTATAAAATATATCATAAATGTCAAAATGAAACGAAATCTGGAGAGCTAATGATTTTTTCTGAAAGAATATATTACAGTATATGAAATTAATACAAATTTTGTTAGTGCTGATAAGCGGGAAATTAAATTTAGACTTAATAATTTGTTTTTATTTAATGGAATTTTATAGATTACATTCACCCACTAAGCAAAATTTTATTAATGAATTAGAAAATATATTAGAAACTGTTAACAATAATAGTGTTATATTATTAGGAGATATTAATATTGACTTAAGAGGTAATGATAGTATTAGACATGAATATTTTAGAGTAATTCTGTCAAATGGTTTTAAGCAGTGTAATGAGGCGATTACTAGGGAGGAATCAAAGACATCTCTTGATCATATATTTATAAGAAGTATCGCTGTAAATAATGTAAATACTTATATCATTAAGCTGCACATTACTGATCATTATTTCACAGATTTAAACATTCAGCCTGAAATGAACAAAAGTATAGAAAGTTTAAAGGAAATACGTAAGACAGATATTACAAAACTAATGAAATTGTTGAAAGACAAAGAGTGGAATGAAGTTGAAATGGAAAATGATATCAATAAATCTTTCAAAATGTTTCTATTACAGTTACAAATATTAATTGAAAAATCAAAATACACTATACAATTAAAGCGGAAACAAAATAAATTCAAACCTTGGATGACGGATGGACTTATATAACTATTAAAAAACGAAATACTTTGTACAAATTATGGAAAATTCAGCCTTTTAACACTGATTTAAATAATTATTTTAAAAAAGTATCGAAATTTACTATTAAAAGTAATCAGAGAAGCAAAGTGAAATTATTGCACCAAAAGTTTATTAGACAAATATGGCAGTGCAAAGCAAAAATGGAATATAATAAATGAATCATCTGGAAGGAAGCAACATATGCAAATGATTCCGGTAGAATTAAAAATAAATAATACTATGTATTCTCCTAATGAAAATCCGATTCTATTAGCTGAAAAGTTTAATAATTATTTTACAGAAATAATCGAAAACTTTGTAACAGGAATTCCAGAATAAACTGAACAGATAAAGGATAAGATATCTGTTTCAGTGAATTCGATTTTCATAGATTACTTAACAGAATATGAAATTAATGAAGTAATTTCTTCTTCGCAAATAAGAAAGGCGATGGGAGCAGATTGCATATCTGTGGAGATAATTAAAGAAATAAAAAATAATATTTCAGCTATTTTATGTAATCTCTGTAATTTTCTTTGCATTCTGGATGTTTTCCAACAATTCTTAAAAATTCAACTATAGTACCTGTTTACAAAGATGGGAAACATTTAGATATTAATAATTACAGACCAATAGCTTTAGTGTCGGTGCTTTTAAAAATATTTGAAAAGCTTATTAAGATTAGACTTTTAAATTTTCTAGACAGAAATAATTTTTTGGACAAATCAGTTTGGGTTTAGGAAAGACACTGGAACAGAGGATTCTATATTAAAACTATCATCTTCAATCTACAGTGCAATAAATAAAAAATTAAAAACAGCAGTAATATTTTTGGATATAAAGAAAGCATTTGACTCAGTTTCACATGACATATTATTATATAAACTTGAGAAAGCAGGAGTTCGAGGGATAATTTTAATATGGTTTCAGACTTATTTAAAAAATAGAACTCAAATGGTTAAAACAGGGAATTGTTACAGTAATGAAAAGAAAATTAAATATGGTGTTCTGCAAGGGTCTGTAAAAGGTCCGATATTATTTAATGCTTTTGTAAATGATCTTAGTAACCTGAAACTGAAAGGAGAATTAATAGCATTTGGTGATGATACTGCTCTGATATATACAGCAACTACTGAAAATATTTTAATTGAAAAAATAAATCAATGTTTATGAAATATCAGAAACTGGTTTATAAAAAATATATTTCTAAATGTAGAAAAATCGAACTATGTATATTTTCGATTGAGAAGAAATCAAAGAGATAATTTGAGAGGGAAATTATTTTATCATACACTTAAATGCATCGGTAATGGTTGTTCATGCAAACCACTAGAAAGTGTTGGTACTTGAAATACTTAAGTGTACATATTGATATTAAACTAACTTGGAATAAACACATTGATTCTTTAACAAAAAAAATTAATACAATAATACCACAATTATTTTATATCAGAAATTTTGTAAATGTTACACTTTTGAAACTAATTTATTATGCATGGGTTAAATCTCATTTAACATATGGATTAATTTCTTGGGGTGGAATATATCACAGCAATATTAAACCATTAATTAAAACTCAAAATAGAATACTTAGATGCATTTTAAGGAAAAGAAGGTATGACAGTGTTAGACACTTTTATAGTGAATTGCATGCATTACCTTTAAGAAAATTATACATATACAATATCATTACATATTTTAAAAAGAACTGGATTGAAAGTGATATTATACGTATAAATTATAATACAAAAATAGCTAAACATGTAAATCTTACTTTACCTCTAAAACAACCATTGCACCAAAACATTATATATATTTAGAACCAAAAATATTTAATAATTTACCTGGAAATCTTAAAGATGAAACAAACTTTCAGTCTTTTAAAAAGAAGTTGAAAATCTGGATTTTTGAATGTAATGATATTAAAAAACTTCTTTGAAAAATGTTAATAATCATTATTTGGTTTTTGTTATTTTGGTACGTAGGTATACATTTTGTGTTTTTGAATTACTTAATGTCTTTCATTTTTGAAAATAGAATGGAAAATTATATCAAATCTGTAGATCTTGTTTAAATTTGTTGCCTTTTTCAAAATGTTTTACCAAATTATATAAATCCATATGCGAGTTATTTGAACTCTTGTAGATATTTTCA
This sequence comes from Ryuthela nishihirai, assembly GCA_038380435.1. Lineage (NCBI taxonomy): Eukaryota > Metazoa > Arthropoda > Arachnida > Araneae > Heptathelidae > Ryuthela > Ryuthela nishihirai. The sequence continues at coordinate 86,141,824 of JAWZYU010000017.1, read as the reverse complement.
ATGTTCCTAAAGCTGAATACATGATTTTAGAAAATATGCTATCCAAAATTCTTTATATAAAATGTATAACTTGTCTATTCAATGGGAATAAATGTCTATGTTTATGTCTATGTCTTATTTGCTAATTGTAACAATGATCGAAGAAAGCAATGGATATTAGTTAATAACATGACAGGCACATCGACAGCTCGCAATATTTTTCCTAATGATAAAGAGACTAATTTCCTAGTGAATGAAATTAATTATTTATTTTACTGATGTTAACAAAAATAGAATTTTACTTATACATCTGCAATCAGAATTAAATGATATTTTGTTTCACCAGCAAACATTTTTTACTGTATTTTATGAATAAAAATGCAAACGATGTCTTAAAATTAATTTCAAATTTAGATACGAATAATGTAGCCCAAATTAGATACCCTGGTTTACATTATTAATTTATCGATTAGAAACAGGCACCTTTGTGGATGATTTGAAATATTCTGTAATTAAACCAAACTAGAAGGACCGAAACGAATATCAATATCATAATTATCGACTTTTTGATAGTTTACCAATTTTCTCTAAAATCATTGAACAAGTAGTTAATAAAAGGTGATTAGTTATTTAGAGGGTATTTACAAAAAACATTTGGCTTACGAGAAAACTGCAGTACATCTCATTCACTTATGAAAGTTAACGGAATGATTTATAAGGATATTAATTATAATAAAGATATTATTGGGGGGCGTTATCCATCGGGAAAGCATTTGATTCAATTAGTCATAAAATACTTTTACATAAGTTGAAATTTTATTGTGTTCGTGATATATTCTTTAATTGTTTCAAAGTTTTATTGAGAATAAAAAACAAAATGTGATTATTAAGAATTTTCAAGCAAACATTATTAATCTTAAGTGGAGCACCACAGAGTTCCGTGTTGGATCCTTTATTTTTTTTTAATACATCAATGATTTCTGCAAATTAAAAATTGCGGGAACAATTTTTTCTTTTGCAGATGATACATCCTAAGTCTTCGAAGCAGAAAATAATGAATTTTTTTTAATTATTATTAATAAAATATAATTAAACAAAAAATGAATAAATGCATATATTTTATCTTAACTTTATTACTTTCATTAGGAAGTACCATTTAATTCCATGAACAGTTTAAATGCAGAATGCTCTAACTATGATTTTATAAAAATGACTGATAGCTATAATTGTTTAGGATTAACAGAAGTAATGACATGGAATGTCAGGGAATTTAAAATGGAAAAAACATATTCACTCACTCTCTTCAAAACTAAACAGAATATTATATAAAATTTAGTACTTAAAACATTGTGTTAATTATAATTTTCTTCGAAACATTTATTTTGCATGGGTTCAATCTACCCTAATTTATAGACTTTTCTGTTGGGGTGATGAATATAAATTAAACTTATTGCCAAACTTAATTTCAGTTATTCTACTGGGATCACCATATTATACAACAAATACAATACATTGCCACTAAGGAAGTTATATTTTCAACCATCTTTTTGTATAAAAATCAAGATTTAATTCCGATTATAAATTTGGAATTTTAACTCCTTAGTGTTTTGATTAAAATTTTATACATGATAAATGGATAACATATCGCCCCTGGTTAGTATGAGAAGCTCGTCTTTAGAGAAATTGGAAGTTTTCCATTTTCGAAATTTGACACCCTTTAACTGTGGTAATTCGTATTAATGGGTGTTTGTGTTTGGAAAATGTAAATAATAATATATTTATAATCCTATAAAACGCAAACAGAATTTCCCATTTATCCTTTAAAATAAAAAGTTGAATTTTATTATCTCCTAGGGTAAACGGGCAAATCATCCACTTTACATAAAAAATAATTTATTTATTATTAAAAATTTTAAAATTAAATATTAAATTTATAAAAATAATAAGCAACCGTCGAATTCTGAACAATCGTAATATAATTAAAATACATATAACTATCCATCATTCCGTTCTTCACCAATACATTCTATCACCAGAAGTTCTATTTCTAGCATAAAATATACCGTTAGCACTATTACTTCAAGTTCTACATTTTGTACATGTAGCGCCATCTAACAATGTTAAATTAAGGCTATTTGGAGGGTTTGAAAACTATAAATCACCATATTTCGTTAGTGCCAATGTAACTAAAAACAGAGAATTTTATTTAATCTTTTAAAACAAAAAGTTGTACCCCTCGGAAGTGTAGGCAAAAATAGTTGCTGCCAATGTAAATCCCTTGATTATCATACTCCACTAGGAAAATATTAAATATCAAGCCTAAATAGATCGTTTGCAATATTTGTTCAAAATTTTCAACTTTTCCTCTGTCAGAGGGTGCAATTGAAACTTTTGGAAGATTCGAAAAGTGTGAATCACAATAATTATACCTATCCAACCGAAAAAGAATTTTCAATCTATCTCTAAAAACAAAGAGTTTGACTCCAAACAAAAAATTCCGCTTTCCAATCCCATCTGCGGGTAAAGGCGAAAAATCATTGTTGTCACTGAAAACTTCATGACGTTCACATCTCAACTAAAACTTCAAATTTATAAGGTAAATACATCGATTTCAATAATAGTTTCAAATTTTACAATTTTCAAATTTTTTCGCTATTAGAGGACAGAAATCCGAAAGCCCGAATCCTAACTTAATCTAAATCAGACTGATAGAGATGTGATTATCAGACTGATAGAGAAACAAACGACAGAATGGAAACATTTGCTCGTCGTAAAAACGAAAAAGGAAATTTTGTATTAAAACTTTTATTTTATAGCACCCAACGTTTTTAAGTTTACTGGACTATACTGTAAGAAACGAAAACTGTAACAGCTCTTAAGAAATATTTACGTGCACCTTTCTCAAAGTTAGTCAACATTGAATGTATGTTTACTATCATTAAATAACTTTTTATAATATTTGAATAGGAACTAATAGTTACTAAAATTATATAGCCACACAACTTGTATCTATTTATTTCCTTATTTTCTTTAATAAAATAAATTATTTTTTAATAACCTGGAACAATTGGAATATAACTTATCGATTGTTTGCTTAGTTTCTTTTATTGTTTTGCTAGTCTTAGTAAAGTGTTGTATTGATAATGTGTTGTTTCTGAAAATGTGTTGTATTTTGTGTGTCTGTTGTATTCGTGTATTCTTCATTCTATAATATATTTGAATTTGATTATCTATTTTTGAATCTGTGAAAGAAATCAAATCCCCCCCGAGGGGGCGGGGGTTGCTCAGTCGGTAGCGCGCCAGGCTCGTAATCTGTAATTCCCAGGTTCGAGTCCCAGGTGGGTCAGCGTGGAGATTTATCTCCTCAAAATTCCCCGCCCTGCCCACGGTCAGTAGGGGACACCGATAGTCTTGGAAAGGCCGCCGTCCGTCGGATGGGACGTTAAGCCGTGGCCCTGTGTGTGGGAGAGCCATACCCTGTGCACGTTAAAGAACACGCTGGATGGCCTTGATGGGAGGTTACCATCTGTCTCCCAACAGCTGTTCCAGTGGGTCCCGTCCCCCAACCTTCTCTGAGCCTTCGGGGTCCATGTGACCTGGCCATTTAGCCCATGGTGTGCAAAAAAGTGCCGCTCAGAGGTAAAACAACCCAAAACAACCCCCCAGAGAAGTAACATATTTTTAAAATAGGCACTGATCAGAGCATACTAAGAGAATAAAGTCACACAGGATAACATACTACAGAAAGAAATCAGATATCAATGCTAACATGCCATAATATCGGGTTGGATGCTCTATCCTATTTCATCTGACATAGCCTCAACGACATGGCATAAATTGTTTTGAAAAAATAAACCGAGAAGGAGCAAAAATCTATAGCAATGACCATCCAATAAAGTTATAAAGGATAGAGTTTGATAGTTTAGAACAGTTACGGCTTTTATATTTTTGGTCAAAAAAAGCATCGCAGTTGATGTCACTAGAGATGAAAGTATCATGGCGATTTATCTGTTTTTCTGGAAGAAGTTGATTGCCTGTATTTTCATGAATTCTTGACTTAGGTCTCGGCAAATGATCGCGTTTCCTCCAGATACTTCAGTACTGCCAGAGCTGATTTTAAAATTTGATTCTGAAAGGTCTGCAGCTTTTGATATTAGCTTCGGAGCAATGACCTCAAAATAAGAGCTGGGTAAAGAATGATGGGTTTCAGAATCATGTTCGATTGACAAATTGGATTTCTTGAAGATAAGTGAATATAACTTGAAGTATATTACACGAACCTTATGTGCAGCAGAGAAGATATGTCATCATATTTGAACGTTTGGTTGAACGTGACTCCCAGAATCTTTTCAGACTATCTGCTTATCAAAGATCATAAGAGTAAACAAGTGATGCAATCTTTTGTAGGTGCAGTAGTGCTGTGCACCTGCTGATGTTGATCCTGAATCGCCATTTCTGTAACATAGTGTGTGTCTAACAACTGTCTCTACATAACCAAGTCTAGCTGTAAAGACTAACGTTTGTTTTCACTGCTATATGTGCCAGTAAAACGTATTGCTAAAAATAGGGGAATACTTGATTATTTTAATTTTCCGTTTTTAACCTTAATTTCATTGTGATATATAGTTAGAATCAAGTATCAAATTGTTAAAAAATTTATATTTAACAAGTGTTTGTTTTTCATGTTATGTATTTTTCCCTTGCTTACCATTATTGCTGTTTATGCAATGTTAAGAAAGGAACATAATAAAAGCTGTTAGTTTATACTGCCTCTTCGGTCAAATCTCTTCGGTCAAATCTCTGTTTTGTTATATTGAAATTAATTGCATGATATTTGCAGCGGAAATACCCATTTATTATTATCGTATTACGCATTCGGTGGTATGAAATTTGTGATGATAAGGTGTATGTGCCATCTGTATGTATGCAGAAGTTGTGATTCTATCCAGGTTTCATATATCAGTAATGTAGATACCGAGCAAGGTTAGGCTGGGAAGCGAGCCTTGAGGGACTCTTGCAGAAAGAGGTTTGCACAATGAGAATTCACTTCGGACTCCAAACTGAAAGATTTCTCAGACAGATGTTATGAATGATCTTCGTGATGAAAGCTGGAAAATCATATAAGTTTAAACAAGCTCCTCTTTCTAGACCTTATCGAATCACTTTGAAATGTATGAAACTGATACTATGGTGTATGCATTTTTTATCCTTAGACTCTATTCCTCTATTATAGTCTTTACTACTCTCATGACCTGATGTTATAGTTGAATGACTAAGGCGAGCAGGGGTGTAAATAAGAGACTATGGTTGGAGGAGAGAGAGAGCGAAAATTTTCAAACTGAGATATTAAATTTTGTCAAGTGAGAAAATAAGTACTTTACATAAATTTAATTCTGCCTCTGTCCAGAGGTACCCAGGATATAGTTCTCTCGGAGGAGGGAGGGAGGGAGGGAGGGCACCAAAAGATTTTCCTAACTTGCCCCGATTTTGTTTGCAAAGTTGCCTCGATTTTGCCAACTCCCCTAGATTTGGTCAACTCGCTATTATTTTCCAAAAAAAATAAAATTTTTATATCTCACCTAAATTTTACCAAGTCACTTCGAATTTTGCACAGCTCCCTCGGATATCACAACTCTTCTTAATTTCACAAGAACAATCCCAATTTTTACAACTAATCTGTATTTTACTAAGGGGATTTAAAATTTGCCAACTTCCCTAGATTTCACCAAATTACCTCGGTTTTGCCAACTTCACTTAATTTACAAAAAAAAAATCCAATATTTTTACATCTCGCCTGAATTTTACCAAATCACTTCGAATTTTGCAAACTCCCCAAGATTTTGCCAAGTTGCCTAGATTTTGTGAACTCTCCGTAATTTCACAAACCACAATCCCAATGTGCACAAAGTACCTGTATTTAATCAAGTGACTTCGAATTTCGCCAACTTCCGAAATTTGACCTCCGACGTGTCCTTCAAGATCAAATAGAGGTCACGTAGATGTCAAACCGTGATATACGAGTGCCAGAAACCTGAAAATTGGTGTCTCGGGATATTTTGAGTCGTAGATCACGGAAATGTTGCGAAATTATGGATGTGATGGTCCTTCAAGATCAAAGGTCAAATTCGGTATACTGGTGTTCGAGAGCTAAAAATTGGTGAAGAGAGCTATTTTGGGCAGTGCAACTCAGAAACGAGAGGAATTTTCAGATCTGGTGTTACATTCCAGGTCAAATAGGGGCCGAAGTTGCCAGCTAGAAATCAAGAGATGCCGAAGGCACTAATTGATTTCTAGTTTCTAGTATTAAATATAGAGGATGTCAATAAAATTATTCACCGCAATATAAGCTTTAATAGATTCATTATTTTAGGAGCCATCTTATAACGGTTTGATGCAATTAATAACATAACTCAAGACATTTTTGTTTCAATTAAGTAGACTACCACAGTTCAGTCAATACTTCAGTAAATCAGAATTCACTCCACTTCTGTGTGCGCCCCATTAGTAACAGGCAGAACATAAATGTGATAAATGATTTCGTTCTAAATATTAAGAAGCTTGTCTTTCGCGATGGAAGCAAATGTCTCTTCAATTCGGTGTTTTAATTCTGTTATGTTATTAACTTTCTTTTCATACTCTCTTTTCTTTATGTAGCCCCATAAAAAGAAATCCAGAGGCGTGATATCCAGGGAGCGAGGAAGCCATGGAATAGGGTTGGGTTGGGTTGTTTTACCTCTGAGCGGCACTTTTTTGCACGCCATTGGCTAAATGGCCAGGTCACATGGACCCCGAAGGCTCAGAGAAAGTTGGGGAGGGGACCCACTGGAACAGCTGTTGGGAGACAGATGGTAACCTCCCGTCAAGGCCATCCAGCGTGTTCTTTAACGTGCACAGGGTATGACTCTCCCGCACACGGGGCCACGGCTTAACGTCCCATCCGACGGACGGCGGCCTTTCCAACCTCATCGGTGTCCCCTACTGATCGTGGGCAGGGTGGGGAATTTTTGCGGAGATACATGGAATAGGGCCATCTCACCTTATCTAAACCCCTCCGATAGGGGACCACCTTGTCGTGGTGGGGGGGGCCTAGGGCCCAGCAACCCGGCTGAAGGCTGTGCCGACCGGATTGGTCCCCCGGTTGGACATGGCTAAGGCCAACCAAGGTTGAAGATGCTGCTGGCCGGCTTGATTGCCGGTCGGATGGTGACGGCGTCGGAGACCTCACCTAACAGGAGACCTGTGTGGTCTGTTCGACGGCTCTGCCGAAAGGCTTGAGCCCGCCTTGTAGGCACGAGCCGTCAAAAAAGTCTGGGTCTTACTAAGAGTCTCCACCCCGGGTGCCGATCGAGCTTGGCTTGGATCTAATATCCTTGCACATTTGCAAACCGGGGAATAGATTAAAGTAAGGTTTCTTCCGGTGGTCAGCTTTCCTTCTATAGGACTGCTGCCATGTGAGGCTGGGGTTGAGGTGCGCCTATAGGGCGTATTCCTTGCCCCCGGCTCTAGATAGGCACGGCTTTTCATAACCAGGTAGTGCTGTACAAGCGGAACCGGGAATTGCCGTGGTTGCATAAGATCGCAACAAAAGAGATTCACCTTATCCAAAGAGAAGGATCTATTCCCCAGTGTGGCTGTGCCCCTACTTGCTGAAAGAACACGTGAGCTTTGTATATCTTCAAGCAGAGGTGCAGCATACGATTCAATTATCTAGTAGGTAATCTGTAGCCTTCACACAGTGTTCTCATGGAAGAAAAATGGTTATCTTTAAGCACCAAACGTTTATCTTGGGACTTCGCGTTCGTATTCAATAAATTCATGCGGATTTTCTGATCCCCATATACAGCAATTGTGTCTGTCAATTGTCGCTTCATCAGTGAAGACGACATTGTTCAAAAAAAGTTCATCTTGACCAATACGGTCAAGAATGTCAGCAGCAAACCGTACCCTTGGGGGGTTTTCATTTCCAGTGTTCAATGCAAAAAAGAATCTATTGGTAGCAATTTCTGAAAGATTTGCAATTTGTAGGAGTAAAAAATTTAAACTTCTTGTAAACCACTTCATGCATTTTTGAACGCGATATTTTTAGTTCTCGGCTTGCTTGGCGGATTGATATTTTTAGGACTTAGGATAAACGCATCCTGAATTTCTGCTATCCAATCTTCAGACACACTAGGCCTACCAGCTCCTTTCTGATGTAGCGCACTGCCAGTTTCTTGAAATTGTTTGAGCCATCGCTTGAGTGATGATTGAAACTCTCAAATTGAATGATGATGATTTGAGCATTGTTGATGGAGTTTTCTGATATTTTTTCCCTGTATAGTAATTGGAGATTTGGTTTCCCACAGTCACAGCACATGCATTGATTTATCCTTCATTGTTGTCGCTGTGCACTTAGTGTAAGGTCTGCGAAGTAAAAAAAATGTCTTTTGTTATTAATTACCACAAACCGTTTTAAGATGTCTCCAATAATAATGAGTCTCTCGTTGGGTCATCGTGGACAGTGTTAGAACTTTGCAATGTCAATCTTTTTTATTCAGTCGTATTTCCATGAAACTTTTATTCATCAAGATTTTTATTTTTTAATTCGACTATCTATTGGGGGTGATATTCAAATTTTCTAATAGTTACCATGGATTAAGTTTCACTTATCACGTAATATTTTATAACTCCAATACATCCAAATGGATTCCAAAATTGCGAAACCGTGATTCTGCGACATACGTTTAAGCTCTGTTTCAATATTAGAAATTTGCATTTTTTTTCCAAATATTTAAAACAGTCGAGATTTTACCTGATTAAAAACTTTGCGAAAAGGCATTCCGTTGTTAATGGAAAGTTTCCTAGTTGGTATGGTGGCATAGAAAATATTTTCCCTTCTCAATTTATTTCTCTGCAGGAAAGAATGCACAAATATTTGCCAAAACATTTAAAATATTTTATTCGTTACCGAACGTTACTAGAAGAGTATGAAAATTGCTCTTGCTGCACAATAACGTTGAAAACTTATTTAAATGAGTCGTTGTTTTGGAATCCTGTTTTCGCTTTTCAATGTGTAAACATTTTTTCTCTTACCTTTGGCTTCGGTTGAGTTTCAAATACAATATGTGGAAGTAAATTTGCATTGGATTCCACTGCAAACATTAATTAACGTTAATAAATAAAGGGAATTTTAATTCCATGCATGAGTGTTTGTTTTGAAACATACAATAACTGGATGATATTATATTTAGTATTTTATTTTACTTGTATGTATATTATCAGGGCAGAAAGAAAATTTTTAGCTTACAAGAATTACGTATTAATTTTCCTTGTCCCAACAAGCAAATTTCCTCCATTATAATGTTTCTTCGGTTATAATGTTATGTTTCCCATTGTACAGTTGGAAATGAAGCTTTGTGGTGCTTTCATCAAACAGTTAATAGTTTTGTGTAGAAACTATAAACATTTTGAGGCACTGTTGTATTAGCTCTAAACTGAGCCAGTGGTTAGCAGTGACTTCGGTCTTTGTATGTCCTTTTAGAAGAAGGCCTATGAAGTCCAGGAATAGCTTCCAAGATTCTTCTCTGCCCTACATGTCCAAACGAAAGATGATGTACAAATGTGTAAGTCATTTGAAAAGAATTTTGTTTATGCTGTACAACAATGGTATACTTTTATTCAGAGCACTTTATTTTAGATTTAGACTTCTTTTTAAAATTAAACACTTATTAATTTACAGGAATATTTGTATATATATTGTAATGTATGTAATGAAACGAATTGCGATATGATCTTTTTTATTATGTAAACAAATCAAATGTAAGTGAAGTAACGTAAGAAAAACTCATAAGCAGTAATAATCTCTAAATGAAAGAACATTTTTCACTTGGTAAAAAGGTGCTTTTTTTTTCTAAGGGATACAAATTTCAAAAGCATCCGCAGAAGTGCGGTTCCTCAGTCGCCATTTTTTTCTTCACCACGGACTCTGTATAAAGGCAGCGAGACGAAATAAAGTGCTAAAAGTAAACCAGCACCTTCGGTTTCCATCTTGATACATATTTCGATGATATATATTAGTAAATATAAAAACTTTGGTGTCACACGTAAAAATCTGTGAAATCAAATAAACTCATAAAATTCTTCTTCTTTTTGAAACGTAACATACACACACATGCAAAACCCTCATGCAGTCGTCGGCTACGAAAGTCCAACCAGACTATGCAATTTAGTTCTCCAAATACGCCTGTCCTGAGCTACAGCTTCTGCATTCGGAAACTGTAGGCCAATATAATATTACACATCACTGAATGCAAAATGTTGTTTTTCCATTTTAGAAAAAGAATCCCAAAATTAATAATCTCATTAAATACAATATTTCAATCACAAGGCATATCGCTAACCAACGAACTTCCTTACCACACTAAACGACAAACAAACAAACAAATTGAAAGGAAACAATTATGTATTTTTAACAGGCTTATCGCTAAGTAACGAACCTTCGTTCTGTATTTAGGGAAAAATAATATTAAAAACCTCAAAAAGGCATTATTCTAATAACAATGCCTATCGTTTAAAAGCAGACTTCACTTGCCCCACATAAAAAACCTCACAGCAAAATAATCTCATTGCAGGCAAGGCGTTCAAGCAAGGTATATCATCAAACAACGAATCTTCGTTACGCACTCAAAAAAGGAACAGAACAAAAGTATGGAACTCTTATAATATAATATAGTGTATCGAAATATTTTAATCATCAAAACAATATCGCTAATTCAGCAATAAAGTATCACAGGAAAACGTCCTGTAGACAAGAAATTAGAATTAGTTGAAAACAAGTAGTAGACAAGAATTAGTTGAAAAAAATTGTTGTCCTGAATGGGTTCCCACTCAGGTTAACAATTCTTTTCAGCTAATTATTCACTATACGTTAATTTGAAGTAATTGTGAGGATAGAAATGATATATATATATATACTATGTGATCAAAAGTATCTGGACACTCGCTGATCCACAATTTCCCGGTAATAGGAAAGGAATAAATATCGCGTTGGCCCACCCTTTGCTAATATCACAGCTTGCACTCTGCGGGGAAGACTTTCTATTAGATTTTGGTACATTGCTGCCATAATTACCTGCCATTCTGCCACAATATTTTATTTTATTTAATGGAAAGTTATAACGAGTCTACACATTAATATTAGAAAAGGAGTTTAAGAAAATCACCTTCAGAAACGTTTTATAACAAATACAAATCTGAGTTATGCCTTTTGAGGTTCCCTGTCTCGATTTTGCTCCTATGCTTTTGGTTTCGACATGACGGAATTGGAGCCCAGTCGAAAATGGGATAAAATATATCGCCAACAGTATCTTTAAAATCTGTTATTAGCAAACTCTAAAGTAAAAAAAAAATTTTTATTTTTATACATACATACATACATACATACAAAATCCTCATGCAGCCATGTGCTACGGAGATTCAACTAGACCATAGATTCCCAACGGGGGAGATACCGCCCCCCAGTGGGCGCTGGAGCCTTCCATGGGGGCGGTAGCGGATCCAGAGGCAAATGGGGGGCGTTGAGACAGTCAAGAGGGGCGGTCAAATAAATAAATAAATTTAATGGAATTTTCTGTGACAACCTTTTTATCTCTTCTATTCTGTGGTGTCTTCCTGGTGATTCTGGTCATCCACTACCTCATCCATCATGTACAGCTTTTCAACTGCAGCTTGGACAATAAGTTCCCTGCTACCGCCTACTAGCGTACTGGTACGTCTGAAGTCGACTGAGATGCTCTCAAAAGTTCTCTTCAAGATCACAGATTGGATATAAGTTTCAATATGTTTTTCCACTCCAAGTCGCTTTCAGTATGCTTTATGGTACGTAGTTACAATACCATCCCACGTCAGAACATAAGGTATAATATTAACATTACACTTGTGAATTAGGCTCAACTCATTAGCCAGCAGATCATACTTCCTCTTCTTTTCAACCTCTACTGTCTGCAGGTTATCCTAAGATGTTATTCCGACTTCAATAATTGTAATCTCATTCAATACTTTAGCATGCACTACTATATCAGGCTTATTATGTTGGACATGTGTGTCCGTCCTGATAGGAAAATCAACCTTGATGCAATAATAATATAATAATAATAAATTTATTATATTTAATATTTTTTTTATAATTATCTTTTTTAATATAATAAAAAACTTTGAAAATACCTTTTTTCATGAATAAATATTTTATCTAGCTATGTAAATTATCTTATTGTTCTCGCGTTAATAAGCATTTTTTAAATTAGCATTAGGTATAAACCTATACCTAATTTGTTTTAGTTTAGAATAGATTGAGGGTGACAAGTCCTTGCAAGTTGGTAGGCAAACACGCGGTTCAGGCAATTTAACATGTTTCGACAAGAATCTGGGAGCTTGAAATGACTTGTTTACGGTGCAAGTGCGCCGGCATCGCAAACATACAAGTTAATGCGTGCACAAAATCAAATCTATAAAAGCTATAGCTCTAGGAACGTTTTATTATTTTTATGTGCTTTGCCGTGATAAATAGTCGTGAGTGATAAGTGTTAGAAGTCATTATAAACATTATTTTTATAACTATCTATAAATCTGTTGAGAAGTTAATTTGTATTTGAAAATGTCTGAATCTACATCTAAAAAAAAATGCCAGCAGTACAGTATTGAGAATTTGAAATACGGATTTACGTACTCTCCTACAAACCAATCATTACCTATGTGTTTAATTTCCCGAAAAGTTTTTTCAAATGAAGCTATGAAACTTTCTAGGCTACAAGAGCATTTAAATAAAATGCATGCTGATAAGAAGAACAAAGATTTATCCTATTTTCAAGAACTGGAAAAGCAATATTTAAAACAGCCAACTATGTCAAACCTTTTTGCATCGTCTTCTAAACAAGATGATGATGGACTACGAGCCTCATATAACGTTTCATTGTTAATCGCAAAAGCAGGAAAACCACACACAATTGGCGAGGAATTAATTTTGCCGGCAGTCAAAAAATAAATAAATGAGATATTAAAAACTGTTCTTCATCATGACACCGTCAGATATCATCAAAAAAATTCCTATCGGTAATAATTCAGTGCAAAGAAGAATAGATGAAATGGCAAAAGACGTTGAAATATCATTATGTGATTACTTAAAGACTTGCAAATTTTCCATTCAACTCGATGAATCAACTCTACCAAATAACGAAGCTCTACTCTTATCATACGTACGATTTATAAAAGAAGAAAAAATTCATGAAGAGTTATTATTTGCTAAAAATTTGGATATGATACAAAGGGAGAATCTATATTTAATACCATGCAAAAGTTTTTTCAAGAGAAAGAAATTCCTATTTGCAATATTTTGTGTGCTGCTACTGATGGTGCTCCAGCAATGACAGGGCGTGATAAGGGTTTCATAGCGCATTTGAAACAAGCAGTACCAAATGTACTCGCTGTACATTGTATTATTCATCGTCAGCATTTGGTTGCAAAAAATTTGAATGAACGTCTGCATACGTTGCTCCATTACGTTATTAAAGCAATCAATAAGATTAGAAGCAATTCATTGAATGACCGATTATTTGGTAAGCTTTGTAATGAAAATGATGAAGATTACAATCGCTTGCTGCTGCACACAGAAGTACGTTGGCTCTCTAAAGATGTTGAATCGTTTTTTCAATCTATTTGACTCAGTACTGGACTTTCTTGAAGACAGAGATGAAAAATTGCGCGAAAACTTGATTACGTCAAAAAATGACATCGCTTATTTGACAGACCTGTTTAAAATATTTAATCAAGTTAATTTAAAATTGCAAGGTGATGAGTTGAATTTAATTAAAACAAAAAACGTCATAGCTGCTTTTGGGGGAAAACTTCTTCTATTCAAACGAAATCTAGGTAGAGGTGAATACAACCACTTTCCCACATTATCAGCAATCTCTGCAAAACCGGAAGATTTACTTACTTACTGCCAACACTTGGAAGTTCTTCATGTTGATTTTACTTAGCATTTCCAAGATATTTTAAACATGAATATACCGAGTTCGGTTTTAGATCCTTTCGCAAACACAGATACTGAAGAATCATCAATTTTGGAAGAGGAACTCTTAGAACTCACGACTAACGAAGCACTCAAAGTAAAATTCAAACATGGATACCAAGAGTTCTGGCTTCAAAAATCAATACCAGTTCTCTACCCTGGATTGTGGGCAATAGTACAGAAGTTTTTAATCGCATTTCCTTCGTCCTATATGGCTGAGCGTGGATTCAGTGCAGTAGCTAATTTACTGTCAAAGAAGAGGAACAGACTACACATCACTGAACGTGGCGATCTGCGATTGATGTTAACGAAATTGGAACACGACATTAACAAATTGTTAACACTCCACCAGCCTCAACCTTCTTATTAATATTTTTTATTTATTATTAATTTTGTGTTTATCTCATTATTTTTTATTTCTTATTGATTCTGTGTTTATTTTTAAAATTTTAATAAACAATTTTATTGTACATTTGGTTGTCGTTTTATTAATTTATGCTTTATGATTTTAATACATAAATAAACAGATAAATTAGGTACAGATAATATGCAACAATATTTTCATATTTCATATAAAATTAACTATTATGGACTAGGGGTGAGTTGAAATTTTTGTTCTCTTCTAAAGGGGGCGATGGTCCAGAAAAGGTTGGAAATCACTGAACTAGACTATGTAATTTTTCTCTCTAGACATATCTGTTCTGAGCTACTGCTGCTGCATTTGGCCACTCTAGGACAATTCCATGAAGGTCCTGTTTGACATTGTCTACCCATCGCTTCCTAGGTCTCCCCCTTTTCTGAAACCTTTATAGGCACACTGTTCATAATCCTGTTTGCTAATCTGCAGTTATTGCATACGGACAACATGGCCAAACCAATGCAGTCTCGCTCTGCACAATATGCTGCTTGAAGGAGTTTGATGACTCCTTCTTCTAACCTCATCATTACTTATAAAGTCAAACCAACTAATGCCCAAGATACTGCGTAAGCATCTAGAGTCAAAGGTATCAAGTTTCTTGTTATCCTGCTTACAAAGGGTCCATGTTTCGCTACCATAACTAACCTTAGAAAGAACCAAATTATTATACAGTCTAATTTTAATCTTTAGGTGTAAACGCCTATTTTTCCACATTATCCATAGATTCTTAAAAGTCCCATCGGCAATCCCTATTCTTCTATTTATCTCATGCTGCACATCACCAGTATCTGTTACATAGCTCCCAAGATAATTAAACTGAGACACTTGCTCAAGAGTGCAGTCATTCAAAGCAACTGGAGTACTATCTGCCTGACCAGTTTTCATCACTTTAGTTTTTTCTCTGTTTATTTCCAATCCTACTTCAGAATCTTCTATTACCAGTCTCATCAACAGCTCTAATGAAGGAATTCATCTCATCAACATCATTAGCCAACAATGCCAAATCATCTGCATAATCTAAATCAGAAATTTTGAAATCTCTAGACCATTTAAGGCCAAAATTTTTCCCTTGCAAAGAATTTCGCATAACATAATCAATAACCAAACAAAACAGAAAAGGAGACAAAATGCACCCTTGTCTAACTCCACTAGCAATGCTAAACCAATCGCTGAAAGAAGAACCAAATCTCACACACGACTCAGTATTATTAAAGAAAGCTTTCATTACAGTAACTAACTTATCAGGTATTCCATATGATCTATAACTCAACCACATATTATGTCGATCAACAGAGTCAAAAGCCTTTTGGAAATCTATAAAGCTAGCAACCACAGGTTCTGAAACTCTAAACATTTCTCAAGAATCTACCTAAATGAAAATATTTGATTAATCCTTCCACTACTACTTCTGAATTCACACTGTTCATCACGTAGCTGTCCATCAACCAAATTCTTAATTCTATTAAGTATAATCATGCAAAGAACTTTACCTGGAACAGAAAGTAAACTAATTTCCCTATAATTATCACAAGAACTGCAATCCCTTTTTAAAAATTGGGACAATAATATCTCTAGTAAAATCCTTAAGAACAACACCTTTATTGTACAAAATATTCAAAATTTCAGTCAGCCATGTGACAACACAAATGTTCCCAGTTCTAAGCATTTCAGAGGTGATTTCATCCACCCCTGGGGATTTATGCAGTTTTAATTAAGAGATAGCCAAAGTGACTTCGGAATATGAATAGGGCCATCATTAAAGCTAGTAATGCATCTACCCTTATTATGAACAATGGGAGTAGAAATAATCACATTATTTAGAACATCTCTGAAATTCTCAGCCCACCTAGCCATCACAGGATCCTCACTTTCAACAATCTTACCATGTGTATCTCTAAATCCCTGTGTACCTGTTTGTTTCTTCCAGCATAAAACATTAACAATATGGTACAACCCTCTGCTGTTGTGCTGTCTAGCTGCTTCCTCTGCTTTGTCAGCCAAGCTTTCAAGCCAAAGATTCTGATCAGTTTTTAACTGATCTTTTACATGTTTATTAAGCTCGTTGTAATGCCTTCTGTTAGGACTAGTAGGGTGTTGATTCATATTAATCCTGCACCTCCTTCTTTCAGAAATAAGTTCTATAGCCTTATCACTCAAATAATTTTGTTTCCTCTGTTCCCTTTTACCCAAAAGAGTACTGTTAGTTTCAAGAAAAGTCTGTTTAAACTGATCCCATTCTTTCACAACATAGCAGTAAGCAAACCACGATTATCATAATGGCTAAGTAGCCTATCATGGTATGCTTTGTCTTTATCTGGATCTTTCAGACATTCAGTATTAAAAATAATTTTCTTAACCTTAGCACCACATTTCTTAAGCTTCAGCTGCAAGACACTTTTGACAAGGTAATGATCAGACCGAATTTCGGCTCCCCTGCATGATCTGGTATTACTAACTGAACTAGCCCATTTGCTGTTAATTAAAATATAATCCATCATATTGCTGGGCAACCATTAAACCCATTTGTCATTGGAACTACCAATGCAAAAGGGATCTAAAACTTCTGCCCAAAGAAAAGAGTCAGTACCAACTGTAGCATTGAAGTCACCTAGCACAAGAGCTCTTCTTTCTTCACAGAATTCAAAATATCTTGAAGTTGGCTGTAAAACGTATCCTTCTGGTTCTCATCAGTCTTCTGTGGTGGCATAACAAGAGATGTCATTCAATTACTTAATTTTTATTTTGAATTTTGCTCTAAGAAATATTTCACTAATACAGTCATATCCTAGAAGAGCATTACTTGCTGTCTGCTAAGAGGAAAACCTACACCTTGGAGATGCTTGCCTCTCTACCTGAAAAGAGAAATTTAAAGTTATTTTTAAATATCTCACCTTTACCTGTCCATCTAGTCTCTTGCAAGCCTGGAATATCTAGGTTATAATGCTGGAATTCCTGCGTGAGGACATCAAGAGAATAATCTCTATATAACGACCTAATGTTCCAAGTACTCGCAGAAAGAAAACTATTAGTAGGATTTTTAAAGAAACTAGTTTATTGAGAGAGGTAGGGCCAACAATATCAAATAGCCCCCTGATCGCAGACATTGGATAAAGACCTGTCCCTACTCCGCTAAAGGCTGAAGTCACCGATGCTGGTAGGAACTTCAGGCACCACCTTTTCAAGAGCCATATGGCCTGCCTGAGACACATTACTCCAGTTAAGGATTGACGATGCCCAACTAGCTAAGTGAAGGTTTAGGTAGCTGCGATGGCCTCTGATCAGGATTATCCACCAGGTGATTTAAGATATCTTGTGCCTCTGTTCCCTTTGGGCTGACAACCCACAAGCAAACAGAAAACACAGTGCAGATTCTCCCTCAACACAGGCCCACCAGTGCAGCAAGTTCAGGATCCATAATTAAGCTCAAATCCATAAACCAGTCAAATCTAGTGGGTATAAATGATCAGCACCAGAACCCTGTGAAGTTGACCACTCTTCAGCAGGGTTGAAAAAAGAAAATGTCGCCAGAGATGGCCAGATCAATAGGCCACGCTGAGCTGGCAGCCCTCTCCTTCCGTTCCCTTCCAAAAGAAAATATCTCTTTTGAAAGGTACTAACAGCCATGAGAAGGCGGGGTCGGACCTGGCCTTAGGTGCTAGACTTGGCCGGTTCTGTACGTCATCACTGGGATTGGAGATAAGTTTGCTTATATATCCATTAGAAATGCAGAGATGGTAATTATCTTTGAAACAGAGAGCATTAATAGATTGAGTTTTGTGTTTATCTATATACTAATTTGGTGTAATTGCACAATGTCTTCTTTCACGTCTTTATCACTGTAAGTAAGGTAAAGTACAGTATTTTTATCAACGTTTTGTAGTAGCATTGTTGTAATAAATTGGGGTGTCAGCATTCGTAATTTGTTGTACTTTTGCATCACCACTGAAACTGCTTCCACCCCATACAAAATGTCCATTTTCATTTCTCAAGAAGGCATTGGATGGGTTAGGATCTGACTTTGTCAAGCGTTCAACGTAACTTTTTGTAGTGGCATTTTTGTTATGCCTGAGTTTCTCGAAGTTTCCTGTTCTCTTATTATTTGCATTAAAGACATCCTCGCCAGTCAGTGTGACTATTTGCAAATATTCCTTAGTTACAGCAGCAGAATCAGATTCGGGATCAGCAATATTAATAATTTGTTTGTTTTCTGCAATGAAACTATGGCTGTCGAATGCAAAGTTTTGCAGAATGTAAAGCCCATCTATATTTCTCAACAATGTATTGCCTGGACTATTTTGAACAGTGGTAAAGTTATCGATATATCGTTTCGTAGTGGTATTTGATGATACACTGCATATATATGTAATGTGGATTAAAAAAGATGCATACCTACATATCCCATCACTACGAATTATATTCTAGTAACGAAGGGAGGGGAAATTGAGGGGATTTAGAAAATTTAATTTTAAGAAATCATTTTTTCATCGGCATCCCAGTGCCCAAGTGATTAGCTTGCTTGACTACTGATCTTTAGGATCCTGGGTAGAAGAAATGGATGTTATGCTGACAAGCTGTTAGGAATTATGTGGTAAGTAGCTGCTTGAGGGGAAATTTCTTTGAAATTTCCCGTACCAAGTTAAAATGTACAATTTAAAATTTATGCCGGTTGCACGAAAAATACGGATGCGTGAGTACTAGATAACAGGGAGTTTAAGGTATTTTATTAACCCTCTTTACTTATCTCATGACTTATCAGCCTGAATATTTGAAAATTATTATATGAAATATTCATTATTCCAAATTTTAAACAGGAATAGCGTTAGCATTATTAGCTTGATATCTGATGGCATTGCCGTGCTGACATTTATTTGCAAAATGTGGACATGACGGTTTTGTATTAGAGATCCGGCCGCCATTACTATTTTTACTGTTAGTTTCCTCCATCTTGGAGTGCCAGTAGACGACGAGGAAGAAGCACCCCGCAGACTCTTAAATTCGGCAACTTGGTCCGATAGGCCCCGGATGGCAAGAGCTTACATGACTGGCGATCCACAGTAACACATGCCACATGGGTCGGGGATTCGCACCTCGACCAGCACGGAAAATGGGCTTTTCCCTCGATCGGGAGCCGTGGGCGCCTGTTATAAGAATTTATTGTGAAAGTGTGTGTAATAAATGTATTTTACGTGAAATGCTTTTTGCTGAGAGTATATCTATGTGTATTAGTTTTCGAAATATAAACATCCTCTATGCTGTGGCCAGTTCGCCCCTAAAGTTGTACCACCTCCAAACCACTCAGGGGTGGTTACAACAGTATGAAGTTTCGCTTTTAATGCGAAACCTTTCACCCGAATGTGGTGTTTGATAAAATGTAGTGTTATTTTACTCCCTTTCATGATTTTACGCTTTCGCTTTTCGAGTTTAAAGTGTTTTATTACACTCTTTAGGTGTAACAAAACACTTTAAACTCTTGGGGCCTTACACCAAAATATAGTGTTAGTTTAAACCATAAAATTGTGGTAACCAACTGCCACCATGAACAGGTGTAACGTAACAACATTTTTAACATTATACAAAAAGTCCATGTTTAACTACCATAACTAATTTTAGAAAGGACCAAACTCTTGTACAACCCAGTTTTAGTCTTTAGTTGTATACGCACATATTTCCCAATTATCCAGAGTTTCTTAAAACTCCTAGCACTAATCAACTAACAGTGAGATTTATTTACACACAATCTGCATAACTCAAGTATTCTTAGGTGAGTGATTAAATTTTCAGCAGTAATTGGAAAAAACATCCAATATATTAGAAATTGCATAAAATATAAAACTACTGATATATAGAAAGTCGATCTTATTTTTAACAGGTATTGGAACAGCATTCAGATTCATTATCAGCATTGCTTTTAGAAATGCTACCCCAATTCGTCCAATCAAGTTTTGCTACTGCAATAAAGAGTCACAGATTTAATCTTCAAAGAAATCTAAAGAATACTTTATGGAAAAGGTTTTTTTTTTATGAAAATTGTTACTTACTTTAGGTCCAAGTACTCAAGCACTGGGAGTTTTGCCAACGTATTAGGTAACCACTTAATTTTGTTTCCCTGCAGATTTAGAAAAGTCAAATTTCTGAATGGCGAAAAGAATTCCTCTTCGATTTGTTCGATGTCACAGTTTATCAGTTCCAGTTTTCTAAAACCTTTCGGTAAAGTTGAAGATAGAGATTGAGTCAGTTTGGGAATTTTATTTTTTGTTATTTTTAAATTTTCGATACCCTTCACATTTTCTACATTTAATTTCCATTTCCCTTCCTCAATCAAATTGCTTTCATCAGAAAATATATTCTTCAGAAATCCGTCTGGTGAATGGGAGGATCCCTTAGAAAATGAATAGTCGTCTTCATCAAACGGCAATATACAAATTTTTTACAAAATGGATATTTTTAATTGAGATACCCCAGAAAATGTCCAAAGGCCAAAATCTCAAATTGGAATTAAAAAATCTCAAATTTTCAACTTTGTTTAAATATAGCATGGATGAAACAATAAACAGCTGAGCAGGTGCATGTAGATTTTTACAATTGAATTCTACGAAACCAGAAGCGATACTGCGACTGCACAGATCGAAAATGACAGCACAAGAACTGCTACCGGTGCATACCCTGATATCGTGCACTCCAGCACTCTCAGAGAGGTTGATTTCCGCTATCATCAAAGAAGCGAATATCACTTGTACAACTTTAATCGAAATAGTCAGAAACATTTTATTTTCAATTTTTTAGATAACAGTATTCTTAATTTATGGATTTTTTTTTTCGTTAGCAGTTTCGTGATTATGAAGAATTGTCTTCGGGACTAATTTCGAATTCTTCGCTAATGAAATTCCATCCACAGTTTCTGTTCCTCTTCGAAAGCTTTCACCGTTTCAAGACCAAAATTTCACTTTTTGAAAAGTTTTTCCGTATCTCGTGGGCTTCTCAATTTTCGACTGAATAGAAGAATGAAAAGAGAGCATTTATTAGAAACAAAATAAAATAATTCAGCAGTTTTAAATAGTTCAGTAAAGACTTACGTTTAATTTCAATCATATTTTTTAGACAATCACTTAGTCATCTGCAATCTCAACCACAAGCAGAACAAACCACCTGACGCATTAGGCCTGGGAGAGAGTTGGCGCAACCGGTAACTCGCCAAGCTCCTGATCTGCAGTTCCCAGGTTCGAGTCCCCCCTGGGCCAGCATTAAGATTTATCTACACAAAACTCCCCAGTCTCCCCTATTGGTTAGTAGGGGTCATCAATGGATTTGGAAAGGCCGCCACGCGTCGGATGGAACGCTAAGCGGTTACTTCGTGTGCAGGATAGCCATACCCTGTGCACATTAACCCTTTCGCTACGGTTCCGGCCGTACCGGCCGAATCCTTTTCGCTACCGTACCGGCCCGTCGGCCTGG
The DNA here is from genome assembly GCA_038380435.1 of Ryuthela nishihirai. Taxonomy (NCBI): domain Eukaryota; kingdom Metazoa; phylum Arthropoda; class Arachnida; order Araneae; family Heptathelidae; genus Ryuthela; species Ryuthela nishihirai. Next base: position 86,119,931 of record JAWZYU010000017.1, on the reverse strand, counting down.
AGAAGGTAGGTTGAACGGGTGAACTCTTCCTCCCCTCTTTGTGCATCTCCCGCTCAGAGGGTTCAAACCACCATCAATTAACGTTTAAATGACAAACTGCCTGCATCCCTCCAGGCAACAGGGGGACTCTAAAGGCAACCAGGCAACAGGACAACTCTCCAGGCAACAGGAGTCGACTGCAGAATGTGGTGTGTTTATTTCCTTTTTGAAACTTGTATTTCAGCAAAAAGCAAAGGAAACATGGAATAATTCTTTTGGATTTGAAGGGGAGATCAAAAAGTCTTAGGACTGAATAATAAATTCATGCATTAATAGTTTCTCAACAGAAAGTAGAAACAGTTGAAATATTAAATGTTTGATCAAGAGGGAATCAAATTCACAACTCTACAATTTCTTAAAAGCGCTTTTTATAGAAAAATGTGATTATTGGCAATCATATTTGAAGATCTGACTGCGGTCTGCCTAAATACCTGCTTTTGATATTTTTAATATTTAATGAGTTATAGAATCTGGAATATTTAACATTTACTTACCTTGTTAACCAAAAATCATTCAAAATTCATATACTGTTCAATCATTAGATCTTCTACTGTGGCATATAAACTGACAGGCTCCTGTCAGACCTCTGTGGCAAGCAGCTGCTTGAGGGGGTATTATTTTTTACAGAATGTTTCTTTTTCATTTTAATATGTTGCAATAATTTTTCAGGTTTTAATTGAGTACATTTTCCAGTTTACAAAATTATTTGGATACTGAACAATTATTTGTGAATAATTCTACATTTAAAGAGATTTGATAGAGACCTCAAGTATAACTATAGTCATATTTTGTCCATATTAATATTACTTAAGATGTTACTGATATCTGAATATGACTCCATATTCAAATAACATGAAACGTTTTTTCTGTTCAGTACCTACGTATAGATATAATGTTTAGACAACAATATAAAAGAATTTCCCCATTTTATTAACAGAATGCTAACTTTTGAAGCTTTCTCATCATCATCATCATCATCATCCTCAAGCAGCCATGGGCTACGGAGGTCCAACCAGACCACGCAGTTTAATTCTCCAAGCATATCTGTCCTGAGCTACATCTGCTGCATCCGGCCACTGCACACCAATTCTAACAAGGTCCTGTTTGACATTGTCTGCCCACCGCGTCCTAGGTCTCCCCCTCCTAGGCCTCTAGGCACACTGTTCATAACCCTATTCGCCAATCTATAATTATCCATACGGGCAACATGGCCAAACCAGCGGAGTCTCTCTCTGCACAATATGCTGCTTAAAGGAGGTTGCAGACTCCTTTGCCTAACCTCATCATTAGTTACAAAGTTAAACCACCTAATACCCAAGATACTGCGTAAGCATCTAGAATCAAAAGCATCTAGTTTCCTGTTATCTAGTTTACACAGCGTCCAAGTTTCACTACCATAACTAATCCTAGAAAGAACCAAACTATTATACAGTCTAATTTTACTGAAGCTTTCTAACTTGAAATATTAAACTTTATGGTAAAATGCTACAACAAAAAAGATCTACATTTAGTGGAGCTAATTCTTAAAATTCAATAATATTCTCTTATTATTTAAGGAGTTTCGTATGCTTTAATATTTAACAGAAACAATGCGTAAGGAACTTATACATATATACACTGCACGATATTGAAATTGCCCTAACCAGAAGGAGTGAGGGAATAGGGGTGAAATGTAGCACACACATAGCAATATATATTGGCATACCATGATCTAATTTGCAACCACTTACAGTGGTTAGAAGATGAGATCATGCAACACAATGTGACTGCCTCAGTAGGTGGTTGCACGCCGTGAACGGCAATACAGGCAGCAATACGGCGTGGCATGGAGTCATACAGTCGACGGATATGGTCCTGAGGAATTGCACACCAAGCAGCGTTGACTTGCTCCCATAATTTATCGAGATTTTCTCCAGCCGCTGAGAGGTTTGCAAACGTCGTCCAATGTGGTCCCACAGATTTTCTCTTGGGGATATATCTGGATATCGTGTTGGCTGCGGTAATACTTGAACATGTTGTAAACATTGTCTGGAGATCGTAGCAGTGTACACAGGCTTTGTCATGCTGGAAAATGGGCTGCTGCCTGCCTCCCAAGAACGGTAACAAAACGGGCTGCTGCATGCTCCCAGGAACGATAACAAAACGGCCTGCAGAACCGTGATAACATATCGTGCACCAGTCAGTGTTCCCGTGATGCGGATAAGAGGTGACCTGCTGTCATATCCAACAGCATCCCATGCCATTATGTCTGACTGACGGGTGGTGTGCCAGTCACGAACAAAAGCTGGATCCATCCTCTTGCCATACATGGACCCATCGATAGTCAGCTCCCAGACAAAAATGGGATTCTTCACTAAACACAACAGTGTTCAGTTCATGGCCCAGTTCGCACGACTTCGACACCAAGCCAGACGAGCGCTGCGATGGTTTACAGTCAATGGCAGTGGACGTAATGGTTGCCCAGAGCACAGGTGTGCCTCATGTAACCTTCGGTTTACCATTCAGGTGGTTGTGGGAACATCCATGGTTGCTGACACAGTCCGTCGAATATCGCCTGCAATGCTCTGGGGTGACGAACGAGCATGTCGAACAATGTGCCTATCAAGCAGGGCTGACGTCTGTCGGATGGTACCACTCCCTCTGTGACACATGCTAGAACCTTCATTTCGCCTCTGTTGCCAACGGCGTTCAACAGTTCGTGCATCCCGATGAACATGGACAGCGACACAACCTGTAGTCCATCCAGCTTCACATAGGCTTATAATTCATCTCTCTCAAACGCATCTAAATGTTAATAAACATGACGATGGCGTGTACCAGGCATTTTCGGCCTTCGCTGAACAATTTCTAAGCAGAATTCTAATCTCAACCGTTCCAGCACCGAATCTCAACCTTTCACACAACTTCCACCTGCATAAACACAATACCATCCCTGTTTCTTCTTGCACCTTTTCTCTTGAGCCACACACGTCATTGGCTCTGGATTATCACCATTTGCACATCTCAACTGCTCACACCCACCCTTCTATTTGCATGTTTGTACATGTTCTTCTGGGTGGGGCACTTTCAATGTCGAGCAGTGTATATGCATACGCATATCTAGAAATTAAAATAACTCCCAATCGATATATGCGATATTACAAAACGTTTTCCGACATTTGCATGTTATGCGAATGGAGAGTCATATTCAGAGATCCCTAAATGTAAAAATAATATTTTTTTCTGGAAAATGTCACTGAGTATAAATTAAGGATCTCATTCAGATCTCTCTAATGCTCAATTTTCAGCAATATTCTTTTGATATTTAAAGAGTTTTGGAGCCCAAAGCATTTAAAATCAGCATCACCGAACATAACAATTTACTTCCAAAAGCCCATTAAAACACAAATTATATTTGTTACAACAAGCCGCTTACTGAAATAAATGCAAATTTAGATGTTGGTGTAATGATTCTTGCAGTTAATTAATTATCAGTCCAGTAATTAATATTCAGCGGATCCCCTTCCCTTGCCCCGAGAAAGTTAGAGGAGGGGACCTACTGGACAGTTCGGAGATAGGACGTAGTCTCCTGTCAAGGCCATCCAGCGTGTTCTTTAACGTGCAGAGGGTATGATTACCTTCATACGAAAATTTTTAGAACGAATTTAAGAGCAGAGTTTGCTGTTAAACGTATCCAACTTAATAATTGTAAACATTTGAGGAAAATTGTTGAAAATCGAGAATTAGAAAGATTTGAGGGAATCTTCAATTTATCTCGAGTGACGTTTTCCCGTAAAAAAAATCATTTTCAAATTTAGGGAGCTCTGAATGTTACTTTCTATTCACATAATAATATGGAAGTGTCAGAAAAACGTTTTGGAGCATAGAATACTTTTATTTTAGTTACGGGGCCGGGGGGGGGGGGGTGCTGAGTCGGTAGCGCACCAAGCTCCTAATCGTCAGTTCCCGGTTCGAGCTCTACCTTGGTCAAGCGTTGAGATTTACAGCCTCGAAACTCTCCTCCCTTTCCTGGTCAGTAGCGGACACCGATAGTCAAAGAAAGGCAGCCGTCCGTCGGATGGGACGTTAAGCCATGGCATCGCATGCGGGAGATCCATACCTTGTGCACGTGAAACAACACACTGGATGGTCATGACGGGAGGCTTCCACCTGCCTTCTAACAGCTATTTAGTGCACGCCCTTCCCCAAACCTTCATTGAGCCTTTAGGGTCCTTGTGACCTGGCTGTTTAGCTCATTGTGTGCAAAAAAGTGTCGATCAGAAATGGGTGCTCCATAATATGAGTTGAGTCCCGTGATTCCAGCGACAGGCATTGCCCCTCTGATATTAGTTAGTAAAACCCAGAGATTAAAAGCTCTCACTAGTTGGAATAAACGGTTGGTTTGATCTTATTACAACTGAGCGCCACTTTTTTTTTTGCACGCGATGGGCTAAATGGGGGACCCATTGGAACAGCTGTTTCGGGAGACAGATGGTAGCCCCCCGTCATGGCCAGCCACAGATGGGGTAGACCCCGTGATGGCCACAGATGGTAGATGCCGTGAATGCCGTTAAGCCGTGATGGCCACAGATGGCCCCGTAGACCCAGCCACAGATGGTAGCCCCCGTCATCGCCAGCCACAGATCTCCCGCAGATGGGGCCACGGCTTAACGTCCTACCCGACGGATAGCTGAATTCCTTTCCAAGGCCATCGGTGTTCCCTACTGACCTTGGGCAGGGCGGGGGAATTTTGCGGAGATAAATATCAACGCTGACCCAGGTGGGAGTCGAACCTGCGAACTGCCGATTACGGCTCTCTATCCACTGAGCCAATCCCTCCCTCACATTAGTTGGAATGTCCATTCGCTTTTGAAGAAAACTAAAATCGAACAATTACGAACTGCTTTCTCTTTGAAAACTATAGAAGGATAACATATCGCCTGTGGATATTTTTTCCAGCTGCTACTTTTCCAATCCTCACATCCATTTTTTTCCTTGTGCATTCTTATTTGCGCTCCTATTGTAACATTACATTAAACCATTTCTACTGCTTGTTTGCAGTCGCAAGTCATTGGAACACTGAAAAATCCCGGTAAGAATTGACTTAAAAATAGACTGCGCCAGAAGCGGAAATAACGTAGGTCTCTATTACGAGAAAGGAAATGAGATTGCCCTGCCCGAACTTGGCCAGCTATGGAGAAGACGGCCAGACGCAATACGGCTGAAAGTGAACCAGAGGACCAACTTATTATTGGGTGTCATCTACTTCTGAAAGGATAGTGGGTTGGAAGATACGGTTGCGGTTTTTTGGTTTATTATATATATAAACCAAAAAAGCATTTGCAGCACAAGTGCTGCATTTTTGAACGCGAACATGTGTAAGGGTAAAACGGGAACTAGGTCTTAGGATAAGAAGGGGTTTGTTTTTATTTGGGAAGTCCAGAGAAAATGAAGCAATCAATTCGGTGCAGTTTAATAAGGATATTATACTGCCCTATAAAAGAATTAAATATTAATTAAATCATTACGCAAACTTTTAAAAATGAAGATTTATTTTATTCCTTGGTTTGGAACAATATTTATTAGTTTAGTTTTTATTTATTACTGTTTTGAAATATTACACCTTCTATTTAAGTAATGAACGAATAGTGTTGAAAATCGAGATTTAAATATGCAGATTTGATCATGTTCTTTATTTTATTCTCAGTCACATTTTTTCCATTAAATACACATTTTAGAAGTTACAGAACTTCGCAGTTAGATTCCCATTGACATAACCTGGAAATTCTTTGATATACACTGCCCTGCCAAAATAATATATATATATATGTAATAAAATATATTTTTACACATTTTTATATAATATTATTTTACTATTTTAATATATCTATAATAGAAATAAGGAGAAAATTGGGACTAGATTATTACAATAAGAATGGGAACTTATTTTTGTTGGGGGAGGGTGGGTTAATAAAAACTGAGATAATGAAATAGAAAATTCTACAATTCAGTAAAAATATTATTTAAAAAAATATTTCACAATTTTTTGTAGTTCTTTTAAAAAACGAGCTCATGTCATCGTTTTGTTGTTTGTTTTCTCCGTCTGTAGACATTCAACTTTTTTGTTTTAAGAGATAAATTTAAAATTCTTTTTGAATTGGATAGGTAAATCATACGATTCGCCTTTCAGAATCTTCCAAAGGTGTTAATAGTGCCCGCGAACTGTGAAAAGTTTTTGAATTTTCGTAGTTTGAATTTCTATCGTTAGAGGCCGTTAAATAGGCCGCGCAAAAGTTCCGATCATAGGTAAAACAACCCAATCGACCCCTATGTGACCTTGAACACAAAACCGTAACGGAAATTTCTTAACCGTCCTGAGTTCTAAGACCATAAATAACTCGACACACCAATTCACTTACTAGCAGATAGATACATAGACAAACTCGAGGTATTCGAAGGATCAGAAATACAGTGCCATTTCCAAGATGTAGAAACCAGCAGACATCATTTGGAATTTCAAACTCCCACGTGGATCGAAATTCGACCTCTGGTCGACTTCAACGGATTGGTGTATCCAGAATTTCGCAACTCTTCAGAGATGCAGGACTCGAATACCCCTGTACATGATGTTCCACGTTTCTGTTAGGTCTAGTTATTATTATTATTACAGTTTGACTGAAATATGACCTGTAAATGGAGACGTCGGATCCAATTTTTCATAAGCTTTCTAAGATCTACGACAAGAAATATCCTCGTAGGCAGGGGAGGTACAGTCGCTCAAAAAAATATCTGAACACTGTTTGATTACAGAATTTAGAAAAAATATCTGGCAACGATTTTTTTCGAAATTAAAAATCTGGCAACCTTCGTGTACGTGCACGAAAGTTGCCAGACCACTAATTTCTAAAAAAAATTGTTGCCAGATATTTTTTCTGAATTCTGCAATCAACCATAGCGTTCGGATACTTTTTTGAGCGACTGTACGTCCCTGCCTACGGGGTGTCATCATTACCCATCTAATTCAACAGGAATTTTAAATTAATCTGTTAAAACTAAAAGGATGAAAGTGTACAGACAGATAAAACAAACAAAATGATGACATTAGTTCGTTTGAAAAACGAACTACAAAAAAAAAATTGCAAAAATATTTGTGAAATAATATTATTAATGAATTGTGTAGAATTTCCTTTTTCGTTATCTCTGGATTTTCATTAACCCACCCTCCCTCAATAAAAAATAAGCTCGCTGAGAAACCTGTCGTCTTCTACTAAATATCGAACTCGTCTATCTGCTTTGAACTCCTAAACAATTGTCTTTATTTCGTTCAGTTTAAAAATATTAAAAAGAAATTGAACAATAACAGTTGGAAGTTTTATACAACTTTATCTTAGCCCCATATGTTATTCTGACACTAAAAATATATTAAAACAACAATTATAAAATCTCATATAGAATATCATTTTAATCTTTCCTGTTCGGTGGAATGTTTTAGTAACTGGGAAACCCTACTCAAGGCTTATTCTCAGACCGCCCCGAACTAAATTCTAGGTACGTCCTTGCCCGTAGGCATCAAATTAACTCTCTAAAAGTGGTAAATTAAAATTTAATTTTTGATCTCGAAGCTCCAACACACAAAGAATCCGAGATTTTTAAAGCTTCTGGGATCTGTGATCCGAAGTACTCCTATATACCAATATTCACATTTCTAGCACTTTTACGTCAAGCTTTGATCTCTGCTTCACCTCTCTCTGACTTTGAAGGACAGGTCGAAGATCGAATTTCGGATTTTTTCTCCCGAGAACTACGATCTGAATTACCCCTAAGTGCAGATTTTCAGAGCTTTACAACTTCTGCATGATGGTCGTAATTAGCGTCATCCTTTGTCACGCACTAACTCACAATCAGCTAATTTTTAATTGTCAACTGAAATTCACGAAATAGATATCTATAAGAAAATATATAGGTATAAAACATATCCTATTAAAGTATTCCAATCGAGAATGATCGCTGAAACTAAGGCAAAATCTAGCGAATTTCTGCGATCCTTTTCTTATTTGGAAAGAAATTCCTATGATCCTAATTAAACCAAAAAGAAAAATCCGTTTTAATGTCCCCTAAACAGCGTCATGGGCCTACTTTTCCACTGTTCAATTCTAAAAACTGGTTTTTTGGGACCTAGAATTTCAGTTGTGAGCCAAAAAAAATAGTGCCACTCGGAGGTGGTGTTGATGGTGGATATCCCGCCTGGATCGTAATCTGCAGTTCCCAAATTGGAGTCCCAGCTGGGCGAATGTTGAGACATGTCCGCAAAACTTCCCACACTTCCCTCGGTCAGGAGGGGACACTGATGGGCTTGGAAAGGCAACTGTCCGTCGGATGGGACGTTAAGCCGTAGCCAAGTGAACCTGAGAGCCATAACCTGTGCACGTTAAAGAGCACGTTAGGTGAACTTTACGAGAAACGACCATCTGTCTCGTAACAACTGTCCAATGATTCCCCTCCCTCCAAACCTGCTCTGAACCCTCGGAGTCCTTGCGACCTGACTATTTGGACCATTGTGAGCAAAAAAAGTGCCGCTCAGAGATAAAACAATTCAACCCTTTCCTGTATCTACATCTGAGCCATTAAGTCCTAGTGACTTCATTTGGCCAGTGAAGGTAAAAAAAAAATCATGCTGACAATTAATACAACCCAACCAAAAAATAATAATTAAGACCTTTCATTTTGAAATCAATAGGATATGAATGATATAATAATAATTTAACGATTTGTTTCCATTTTGAAAGTTTTTAGAAAAAAATTTTCGAAAAAATGTTTTTTTTATTTATTATTTTTATTCTAACGTTAATCTAAATATTTCAATTGATTTCTTCAAATCATACGGAAGCCCGAATAATTCAAAAACACGAATATTCTAATTCACGCAATTGACCAACAATATCAGTGTAGAACAATGTCACGTAACAACCAACAGATCCATTATTAGAATGCGATCACACTGTGTCGTAACGCAAGAATTACAATCAGAGAATATCCGTTTTCAGAGCGGCGGCAATCATTCAGCCTAAGATGAGACTGCGCAGTTGACGCTTTCGAAAATTCTCGTATATCATTGGTTCACTAACAGGAAAAGCGATCGTGTCGACGTATATGACCTATGAGAATTTTCAAGACGTTAACTGAGCACTCTTCGCCCACCCCCCTCCCAACCTAACGTGACCCGAGCCGTTGGTCTACTTTGGTTGTTTTACCTGTCAACGGCACTTTAGTTTGCGTAATGAGCTAAATGATCAGGTCAGAAGACCCAGGGCTGGATCTGTGGGGACCGTGCCTTGACGTATCCTCTGACGTGCGACCGTGCCTTGACGTGTCCTCTGACGTGCGACCGTGCCTTGACGTGTCCTCTGACGTGCGACCGTGCCTTGACGTGTCCTCTGACGTGCGACCGTGGCTTCACACGGACCATGACCTGAAGTTCCTTCCGATGCTTATTACAGGTATGTAAATAAGTACAAACTGTTTTACTAGGAGCTGCAACTTTTTTTACATACAATGTACTTAGTGATCAGATGATAAGGACCGCAAAGGTTCAGAGAAGGTTGGATGAAGGGAAACCACTGGGTAGCTGTTAGGATACAGATGGTAGCTCCCGTCAAGGCCATCCAACATGGTCTATAACATTTGTTCTGTTATTCTATAGCATGCACAGTGTATGGCTTTTCATGCATATACCCATGTGCATGAAAGCCATACACTGTGCATGCTATAGAATAACATAACAAATGTTATGTCATTTGACGGACGGCGGCCTTTCCAAGCCGATCGGTGTCCCCCTATTGACAAAGGGCAGGGCGGGGAGTTTTGCGGAGATAAATCTCAACGCTGACCCAGGTAGGACTCGAACCTGGTAAATTCATATTATGAGCCTGGCACTTCACAGACTGAGCCACCACCAACCCAATACCTTTAACAACAAAACTCAGGTTGATGCCTTCATAGTAGCGATGGCGATCTTATGACACGCGTGCCAAAGGTAACATGCACGATGATTTTTGTTGGCACTCCCTTGAGAGGTGAAAAGAAATAGTGACTACGGCTAGTATAGAGAATTAGAAATAATGGCCACAGCAATTCAGTACATGTTTATGGATGAAATCATTGGTAGCAAGATGATGACTAGGTTGTTATAATTAGTTACTTATTCATTACGAATTTCAATTGTGCATTCACATGTTTAAAATATCTCGCCAAATAACTGATTACATAATTTTTCTAAAAAACAGGATCAAAAACAGACGAATTAAAGCTATCAACTGTTCATTAATTTCCTTTAAAGCACTTCTGTAGAACTTAAAATTTAGTTAAGGTTTCTGTTTTTGCTTCAGAGAGATGTTGTAATCTGTCACTTATAAAAATTCACTTCATTCTATTAAAGGTATCGAAATATCAGTGATGCGTTGAGCACAGTAGTTGAAAGTAGTATGTGAGTTTGTGCGTGTGAAGGAATGATTTTGATTTTCACTTGTGTAATGGCGAGCCTAAAACTTAGTGTTCCGTATCCTTATATTTGAACCGTTATTTGAACTATTTGATTTGCATTGTATGAGGAACTGATAGGTTTCGTCCATTAGATTTTGAAATAATATAGGTTTTTATTTGTTATAATGTTCAATCGTTCAATAAATTCTTCTTGTAATTAATTTTGTTTTGTGGCCTGAATATATATGATTATATAGTATCGTGGCCAGAGTTTTAATTTTTGTCATGGCATGATAAAAGAAATGTTACTTTGATTCAAAATGATAGTAAATCGTGGGTTTATAATGGAAAAATCTATCTCGCCATGTTAAAAAACGTTGAACAATGCTCTATGCATTAGTATTATACACTGAACGGCAGGTCAAGAGTAACTCATATACACAGTTAAGTAACTTCTTAAATAAGATTTGTATGAAAGAATTTAACAAGGAAAAAACGAAAAAATATATTTATAATGAGATAGCAATCAAATCTCGTAAAATCTCGGTTTTCAACAGCATTCTTTGGGTAGTTACGGAAATGCGAATACTTAACAGCAGCAATGTAATTACGAAAATAATTAATCTCAATTCGAAAATAATTAATACGAAAATAATTGATTTGGATCAGAATTTAAAAAGGTTAAACGAAAGCAATAACCGCTATGGAAACTTTAACAAGATATGTAGCTATATTTTCAGGTGATCGAGTACTGAGTAGTTAAATTTTCCCCAATTTGGAATTTTTTTTGCAGAACGAGATAACTTGCTAACGTTTGAGTTTCAGAGACTCTTTAAATATTGAACAAAAGCTTCTATAAAATCAAGATTCAAGTAGTTTATTACTGCAATTAAATCTTTAGCTAAACACACATTTTCCTATTAAAGCATGCATAATATATGAGTGAAATATCCGCACATTATTTTTTTACTCTAAACTAAAAACATCACCAATAATAAAAGTGACCATGTACAGTCGTCACGTGACACGACGGTTGCCAGATCACTATTTTAAAAAAATCGCTGCCAGATATTTTTCTGAATTCTGTAATCAACCATAGTGTTCGGATATTTTTTTGAGCTATTGTACGCAAATAATTCATTTGGAGAGAGAATTTAAACAGGTTAAACGAAAGAAATAAGCGGTATAGAAACATTACCTAGATATGTAGCTGTATTTTCAGTAGATCGAGTACTGATTAGTTAAATTTTCCCCAATTTGGAATTTTTTTTGCAGAACGAGATAACTTGCTAACGTTTCAGTTTCAAAGACTCTTTAAATACTGAACAAAAACTTCTATAAAATCAAGATTTACGTAGTTTATTACTGCAATTAAATCTTTAGCTAAACACATATTTTCCTATTAAAGCATGCATAATATATTAGTGAAATGTCTGCGCATTAGTTTTTTACTCTAAATTAAAAACATCACCAATAACAAAAGTGACCATGTACAGTCGCTCAAAAAAGTATCCGAACACTATGGTTGATTAGAGAATGCAGAAAAAATATCTGCAACGAGTTTTTTTTTAGAAATTAGTGATCTGGCAACCTTCGTGTACAGTTCACGAAGGTTGCCAGAATACTAATTTCTAAAAACACGTTGTCAGATATTTTTTCTGAATTCTATACAAATCAGAATAATAAACATTTACTACTTATATTTGATAATATTATTCGAAATAGTGAGTTCAAAGTAATTAATTATGTATTTACGTAAGCAGGCGTATTTACAAACACGTCCAGCGGATCTATTGGTTCTAAATTTTCAATTAATTCTAATTTCTATTTTACATTTCAATCTATTCCTTTGCCTTTTAGGCCTACGTTTCAAAACATGATTGATTAAAATTTCAACATTTTATTGTAAAATATCAGGAAAACTCCAAAAGACGTATAGGGCGATCCAAGATGTAGCTCTACACACTGAGACAAGAAACACACTCAAATACAACGGATAACACATAATAATTCGGCACTGACACAAATATCACACTGCACCACTACTGCTGAGGGTCCAACCTAGAGAAGTGGAGGGAGAATATATTCAAGTACATATTCCGACCGTTTCAGCTTTCTAAATACACAACTTTTAACACTCTACACTCTACACACACTAAACACAATAGATGACGTAATCGAAAGAAGAAGAGTAATTAATCCGCTCTGTGATCTAATGATTGAATGTGATCTATTGCTTCTGATGAGAGTGATTGCCATTTGCTGAAATGACTGAATGCAGACAACTATTCAACCAGTGTCTCTCGAATAACAAATCCATTCACAGTCTCAAATAGGTATTTGACTCATTTCACTTTCTTATTAATAACCTCTCACACTTTGCACTATATGCAAAACAACACACTTCCGACGCTAATCCAAACGGACAAAATAACTACTCCTATGTGCGCTCTTATTACTGCACGTTTTCTATAAGATTTGCGGTAGGAGATTGCTGTTCGCCCAAAGGGCTGAACGCAGTCACCTATTCAACCAGTGACCCTCACCTATATATTAACAGTTCAAAATATGTATTTGTCTGCTTTCACCCTTTGATTAACAGATCTAACATTTTCCACTAGATACACAACAACACGGTTAAACGCCAATGAATAGGGATAACGTAATTATTCCGCTGTGCGCTATAATGGCTGCATGCGTTCTATATCTTCTGTTGAGAGAGATTGCTGTTCGTCCAAAGGGCTGAACGCAGTCACTTATTCAACCAGAGACCCTCAGATACACATTGACAGATTAAAATACGTATTTGTCTGATTACACAATTTGATTAACTGCTTTAACGCTTTCCACTAGGTACACAACAACACACTTAAACGCCAAAGAATAGGGAAAACTTAATTATTCCGCTGTGCGCGTAATGGCTGCACGCGTTCTATATCTTCTGTTGAGGGTGATTGCTGTTCGTCCACAGGGCTGAATGCAGTCACTTATTCAACCAGTGACCCTCAGACACATATTAACAGATTAAAATTCGTATTTGTCTGATTTCACACTTTGATTAACAGCCTTAACCCTTTCCACTAGGTACAAAACAACACACTTTATCGCCAATGAATACAGATAACTTAATTATTCCGATATGCGCTATAATGGCTGCACGCGTCTTATATCTTCTGTTGAGAGTGATTGCTGTTCGTCCAAACGGCTGAACGCAGTCACTTATTCAACCAGAGACCCTCAGGCACACATTAGCAGATTAAAACACCTATTTGTCTGATTTCACATTTTGATTAACTGCTTTAACCCTTTTCACAAGGTACACATCAAACACTTAAACTCAAATGAATAGGGATAGAGTAATAATTCGGCTGTGCTCTATGATGGCTGCACGCGTTCTATATCTTCTGTTGAGGGTGATTGCTGTTCGTCCAAAGGGCTGAACGCTGTCACTAATTCAACCAGTAACTCCTAGGAACATATTAACAGATTAAAATACGTATTTGTCTGATTTCACACTTTGATTATCAGCTTTAACCTTTTCCACTACATACGTAACAACACACTAAAACGCCAATTAATAGGGATAACTTAATTATTCCGCTGTGCGCTATAAAGGCTGCACGCGTTCTATATATTCACTTGAAGGTGATTACTGTTTGTCCAAAGGGCTGAACGCAGTCACTTTTTCAACCAGTGACCCCCAGGTACATATTAACAGAATAAAATACGTATTTGTCTGATTTCACACTTTGATTATCAGCTTTAACCTTTTCCATTAGGTACACAACAACACACTTAAACGCCAATTAATAGGGATAACTTAATTATTCTGCTGTGCGTTATAATGGCTGCACGCGTTCTACATCTTCTGTTGAGGGTGATTGCTGTTCGTCCAAAAGAGCTGAACTCAGTCACTTATTCAAGCAGTGACCACCAGATATACGTTAACAGAATAAAATACGTATTTGTCTGATTTCACACTTTGATTAAAAGCTTTAACCTTTTCCACTAGGGACACAACAATACACTAAACCGCCAATTAATACAGTAAATTAATTTTTCCGTTGTGCGCTATAATGGCTGCACGCGTTCTATATCTTCTATTGAGGGTGATTGGTGTTCGTCAAAAGGGCTGAACACAGTCATTTATTCAACCAGTGACTCCCCAGATATATGTTAACAGATTAAAATATGTATTAATCTAATTCGGAGTCGTCTTCCGTGTATATCACTTTAGAAATAAAAGATAATGAATCGTCAGGTAGCACAGCATCTGGTTTAACAAGTTTCCTTTCGGACCTGTATTAGAGAGGGTCTATGGGTAACTGCTATTGCAATTAACATTGCTTAGATATAGATAAGGCACTCATTGTCTAAAATAAATGAGTGTAGGGTTTAAGTAGGTTAGTGTAGTCAAATGATGGCCAAAATCAGATGCCGTGACCACCTTTTTCTTTTCCCTATGATGTGACTATAGGTAGGTTAATTCGAACTAACACTCTTAATGTCTATATACTTTTTGGTGAAGGTGATAAAAATATATATTCAGCTGTTTGCGATAACAAAATAATTGATTCAGAGTCGTTCTGTCACTCTAGAAATGAAAGATAATGAATCGTCAGGTAGCACAGCATCTGGTTTAACAAGTTTCGTTTCGGACCTGTATTAGCGAGGGTCTATGGGTAACTGCTATTGCAATTAACATTGCTTAGATATAGATAAGGCACTCATTGTCTAAAATAAATGAGTGCAGGGTTTAAGTAGGTTAGTGTAGTCAAATGATGGCCAAAATCAGATGCCGTGACGACCGTTTCCTTTTCCCTAGGATGTGACTATAGGTAGGTTAATTCGAACTAACACTCTTAATGTCTATATACCTTTTAGGTGAAGGTGATAAAAATATATATTCAGCTGTTACGATAACAAAATAATAGTTTGGGAGTCGTTCTCTGTGTATGTCACTTTAGAAATAAAAGATAATGAATCGTTAGGTAGCACAGCATCTGGTTTAACAAGTTTCGTTTCGGACCTGTATTAGCGAGGGTCTATGGGTAACTGCTATTGCAATTAACATTGCTTAGATATAGATAATGCACTCATTGTCTAAAATAAATGAGTGGAGGGTTTAGGTAGGTTAGTGTAGTCAAATGATGGCCAAAATCAGATGCCGTGACGACCGTTTCCTTTTCCCTATGATGTGACTATAGGTAGGTTAATTCGAACTAACACTCTTCATGTCTATATAACTTTTAGGTGAAGGTGATAAAAATATATATTCAGCTGTTACGATAACAAAATAGTTCATTGGGAGTCGTTCTCCGTGTATGTCATTTTAGAAATAAAAATAATAAATCGTTAGGTAGCACAGCATCTGGTTTAACAAGTTTCGTTTCGGACCTGTATTAGCGAGGGTCTATGGGTAACTGCTATTGCAATTAACATTGCTTAGATATAGATAAGGCACTCATTGTCTAAAATAAATGAGTGGAGGGTTTAGGTAGGTTAGTGTAGTCAAATGATGGCCAAAATCAGATACCGTGACGACCGTTTCCTTTTCCTTATGATGTGACTATAGATAGGTTAATTCGAACTAACACTCTTAATGTCTATATACGTTTTAGGTGAAGGTGATAAAAATATATATTCAGCTGTTTGCGATAACAAAATAATTGATTCGGAGTCGTTCTGTCACTATAGAAATAAAAGATAATGAATCGTTATGTAGCACAGCATCTGGTTTAACAAGTTTCGTTTCGGACCTGTATTAGCGAGGGTCTATGGGTAACTGCTATTGCAATTAACATTGTTTAGATAGGATAAGGCACTCATTGTCTAAAATAAATGAGTGGAGGGTTTAAGTAGGTTAGTGTAGTCAAATGATGGCCAAAATCAGATGCCGTGACGACCGTTTCCTTTTCCCTATGGTGTGACTACAGGTAGGTTAATTCGAACTAACACTCTTCATGTCTATATACCTTTTAGGTGAAGGTGATAAAAATATATATTCAGCTGTTACGATAACAAAATAGTTGATTGGGAGTCGTTCTCCGTGTATGTCACTTTAGAAATAAAAGATAATGAGTCGTTAGGCAGCACAGCATCTGGTTTAACAAGTTTCGTTTCGGACCTGTATTAGCGAGTGTCTATGGGTAACTGCTATTGCAATTAACATTGCTTAGATAGAATAAGGCACTCATTGTCTAAAATAAATGAGTGTAGGGTTTAAGTAGGTTAGTGTAGTCAAAAGATGGCCAAAATCAGATGCCGTGACGACCGTTTCCTTTTTCCTATGATGTGACTATAGGTAGGTTAATTCGAACTGCCAATCTTAATGTCTATATACGTTTTAGGTGAAGTTCATAAAAATATATATTCAGCTCTTTGCGATAACAAAATAATTGATTCGGAGTCGTTCTGTCACTTTAGAAATAAAAGATAATGAATCGTTAGGTAGCACAGTATCTGGTTTAACAAGTTTCGTTTCGGACCTGTATTAGCGAGGGTCTATGGGTAACTGCTATTGCAATTAACATTGCTTAGAATGGATAAGGCACTCCTTGTCTAAAATAAATGAGTGGAGGGTTTAAGTAGGTTAGTGTAGTCAAATGATGGCCAAAATCAGATGCCGTGACGACCGTTTCCTTTTCCCTATAATGTGACTATAGGTAGGTTAATTCGAACTAACACTCTTGATGTCTATATACCTTTTAGGTGAAGGTGATAAAAATATATATTCAGCTGTTACGATAACAAAATAATTGATTGGGAGTCGTTCTCCGTGTATGACACTTTAGAAATAAAAGATAATGAATCGTCAGGTAGCACAGCATCTGGTTTAACAAGTTTCGTTTCGGACCTGTATTAGCGAGGGTCTATGGGTAACTGCTATTGCAATTAACATTGTTTAGATAGGATAAGGCACTCATTATCTAAAATAAATGAATGTAGGGTTTAAGTAGGTTAGTAGTCAAATGATGGCCAAAATCAGATGCCGTGACGACCGTTTCCTTTTCCCTATGATGTGACTATAGGTAGGTTAATTCGAACTAACACTCTTAATGTCTATATACGTTTTAGGTGAAGTTGATAAAAATATATATTCAGCTGTTTGCGATAACAAAATAATTGATTCGGAGTCGTTCTGTCACTTTAGAAATAAAAGATAATGAATCGTTAGGTAGCACAGCATCTGGTTTAACAAGTTTCGTTTCGGACCTGTATTAGCGAGGGTCTATGGGTAACTGCTATTGCAATTAACATTGCTTAGAATGGATAAGGCACTCATTGTCTAAAATAAATGAGTGTAGGGTTTAAGTAGGTTAGTGTAGTCAAATGATGGCCAAAATCAGATGCCGTGACCACCGTTTCCTTTTTCCTATGATGTGACTATAGGTAGGTTAATTCGAACTACCACTCTTAATATCTATATACGTTTTAGGTGAAGTTGATAAAAATATATATTCAGCTGTTTGCGACAACAAAATAATTGATTCGGAGTCGTTCTGTTACTTTAGAAATAAAAGATAATGAATATTTAGGTAGCACAGCATCTGGTTTAACAAGTTTCGTTTCGGACCTGTATTAGCGAGGGTCTATGGGTAACTGCTATTGCAATTAACATTGCTTAGATATAGATAAAGCACTCATTGTCTAAAATAAATGAGTGGAGGGTTTAAGTAGGTTAGTGTAGTCAAACGATGGCCAAAATCAGATGCCGTGATCACCGTATTCTTTTCCCTATGATGTGACTATAGGTAGGTTAATTCGAACTAACACTCTTAATGTCTATATACTTTTTAGGTGAAGGTGATAAAAATATATATTCAGCTGTTCGAGATAACAAAATAATTGATTCGGAGAATATTATATATAATATGTGTTTGCAATGAATATAAAGGTTATCTCCGATTTAAACATCAAATTATTGATGTGTAAACACGAAAATAATATATTTCAAAAACAAAACCCATATACAATGGATTCTCTTTACGTCTTTGAAGACACCACCCGTTACAAAGCAATATCACGATGCAAAATCGTTTATCGTAGAGTAAATATTCTTTTTACACTAAAAGTACTATAACAGCTATGCATTGTCGCTTTTCATTCTTTTATGCAAGTTTTTTAATGGTAATTTCCTTGTTTGTCGTTTTCTCTATAACTATAAACCTCGCTTTCAATTTTATTGATAACGTCTATTACGCTTCCACATCAAATCACTTAACGTGCTTCAACATACTCCAAAGCTGAGGCATACGCGACATAATAGACTTTTCTTCGTTCCCACTGCTATCATAAAACTTTTCTCATTTTTTCTATCCAGGGATTTATGCTTAAACTGTAATAAGCAAAGTATTTCAATAGCCTTTGTTTTCATAACCATAATAATAACTAACATAGTTTAGTAAATTATAAGCATATAATTAATTTCAATGTAATTCTTCCATTTCCATATTCTTTTCTGAGCATTGGAGTCTTGTGACTTGGACCTTTATTTCATCGGCAACAATGAATTCGCAATGAAGCTAGAAAATAAAGCAGAGGAAGCCTTTCTACATCTTTGAAGAGATCCTTTAGTGTCCTGATGCCAAAGAGATAATTCAACATTTCTGAATCCATCTCTCGACCTAACCCTGCGTACATTTGTTTCAACACTCAATTTCATGTGAATCTTCTGTATTTTCCACATTTGAAGTAAGCGGATACTTCAACGAACCGACACCGACAACTTATTAAGTGTAATAGTGTTGTACAATACGATATTTTGAAATAAATGTATATTTCATTCATTAAAATGTAGCCTTTTCACTTCCTCAATGTATCTCAGGGTTGGATACATACTAGGATCTCTTCCGTTGAAGTACAGTCGCACAAAAAAATATCCGAACACTATAGTTGATTACAGAATTCAGAAAAAGTATCTGGCAACTATTTTATTTAGAAATTAGTGATCTGGCAACCTTCGTGTACAATACACGAAGGTTGTCAGATCACTAATTTCTAAAAAAATCGTTGCTACATATTTTTCCTGAATTTTGTAATCAACCATAGTATTCGGATATTTTTTTCAGCGACTGTACAACGCATTCTTGAATTGCAGAACTATTAGCTGTCTTGAACTCGGGTTTTATGATAGAAGCACAATTGTTATAATGCAATATGGGATGGCAGAGAGGATATCATAGAAGGAATTTGGGGGAGGCACAGACAAGTCTCTGTGTAGCTACAAGGTTAGGAAAAGAGCGAATTAAAATGTTTAATCAAACAAATGTACAAACGGGGTAAAAAAAAAAAAGTATTATTGAATCTAAATCGCATACTGCTACAGATAAAGACAAAGAATATTAATTCAACACGGGGTGGAAGAAGGAAAAAAAATTGCAAAATTGCGGACAAGAGATCAAGTATTTTAGGTATTGGAAGGGCCGAATTCTGTTTAAAAAAGGTAAATATATTTCGACAGTTTGTATAGTTATTGACCTCTCACTGATAATATTCGAAGCTAGTGCACGTTGGAAAACTTCAAAAAGTTACATCACCATGTGGGAAAACCATGCCCTGTTGGGCAACCTACTTCAGGCCGCTGCCCATGCGCCCAACCATGAACGAGGAAATAATATTACCTTAACGTCACCCGGAGCTACCCATGGCCAGCGGGGGACAGCTGAGCTAAAAGATTTACATTATCGTCTGTTCTTTCGTTCCTTTCTTTGTACTTCGCTTGGTTAACCTTTCTCCTTAATATATTTTAAACTAAAATAGTGTTTAGATTAAACTTTATGAGAAGTAAATAATCGTGTACTTTTTAAAAAGTAGCACTTTTACATTTAAATACATCGTGATTTTTTTAATGTACATTTGCACTTGCTACGAAAAACAGCATTAAAGCCAGTTTCCGAAATTATTAGTTTTTATAGATCCGAATGAAGCATAATGCACAAAGGACTAAATGGTAAAATGTTAGTTATTGCTCAGATAATGCATTTAGGAGTGCAGTGGCTAAGAAAGTTTATTAAACTTTCTTAGCCATTGCACTCCTAAATACTGATAATTACTTACTGATAATTGCAAAACTTCAAATAATAAATTTTAATACACAAGCGACCTGCGTCTTTGAATGGCATTATGAAACAGTTCCCTTGCTAATCCCCATGCCTTCCACAAAAACTAATAAGGAGCAAAGATTACTGGAAAAGTAATAAATTTGGTACTTCGAATTAAAATGCAACTGAGGTAGAATTTCCAGTATTTAAACTTTGAACTTTTTAATACTCAAGTGCATATTTCTCAAACAATTTGTTTTTACACATAATTTGGATTGCAACGTCTTGAAGATATTGAAAATTATGACTAAAATGGAAATTTGATTGCTTATATATAAAAGCAGTTTCGGTCATTGCTTACGAATATCAGTTCCATGTATAATGCTTATCTGTTTGATATTCCAAATCGAGTTATGTCCTGCCTTGTGGTAGTAAAATATTGAACTGAAGGGTTTGGGGAAAACAACTGACATTGTGATCAATCAGGGTCGAGTGTAGGGGGCATGCCTCCCCCTTTAAAATGTAGTAAGTCTGATGGAAGCAAAATATTATTAAAATCGTGCATATTTCACATGTATTTCAAGAAAGTTTTTCAAATCCTCTAATCAAATGGGGATGGGAAAACTTTATATTGCAATGGAAATCAATTCTCTTGCTTGGACTCTGCCGCCTCTTTCTCCAGATCTCATCTTAGACATGAAAGTTTAATTTAATTAATTTTAATGTGATTTTTTAACAAACTGAAAATTTTCTCTAAAAAATAGGTCTTACTCATTCTGTTTAATCTTACTACAGCTATGGTCATTAATTTGCATGCAAATTTGCTGCCCCTAAAAAGTGCAACCTGTGGAACAACGCCGCCCCAGCTGACAAGCTGTAACTTCTTTGTTTTCTTTCATACGCACTTTCAAATAACATAGAGTTTTTCCCAAAACAATGAACTGTGCCTATAAATAATTTTATCATTTTTCAATGAATTGAGCTTTTCAAATGAATTGAGCTTTCAAAGATTTTTTAGGGGAAATGCTTTAGCACCCTCCCCACGAATAGGCACCCATAACAGTCTGCCGAGTGGTTACAGTGCTTGGCTACTGATCTAAGGGACCTGGGTTCGAGCCCCGGGTAAGGCATGGCTGTTTGTGTTGTTTTTCTGCTGAGGTCCTGCCATCCTCTCAGACCATCTACTATGCAATATAAACTGACAAGCTTCTGTCAGATCTCTGTGGCAAGCAGCTGCTTGAGGGGGTATTTATATATTTATTTATTTGTTTTTTATGATAAAGGCATGTTTCCTTAGGATTTTTTCAGAGCTATCATTATCCCTATCTGCAAAAAGGTGATCGTAGTTCTTGTGATAACTATAGGGGTATCAACCTACTCTCTGTTCCAGGTAAAGTTCTCTGCATGATTCTATTTAATAGAACGAAGAATCTGGTTGACAGGCAATTGCATAAAGAATAATGTGGTTTCAGAAGTGGTAGGGGATGTGTAGGTCATATATTTTCACTTAGGCAGATTCTTGAGAAATGCTTAGAGTTTCAGAAACCTTTGTTGCTAGCTTTGTTGACTTCAAAAAGGCTTTCGACTCTGTTGATCGTCATAATTTGTGGTTGATTGTGAGATTATATGGTAAGTTAGTTAATAATAAATAATTATTATAATAACATAATGAAAGCTCTCTATAATAACACTGAGTTGTGTGTGAGAGTTGGTAAGGCTTGCAGCAATTGGTTTAGCATTACTTCTGGTGTTCGACAAGGGTGAATTTTGTCTCCTTTTCTCTTTAGCTTGGTTATTGATTATGTTATGTGAAATTCACTGCACGGAAAAGATTTTGGCCTTAAATGGTCTAGAGATGCGAACGTTTCTGATTTAGAATATGCTGATGATTTAGCCCTTTTGGCAAATGATGTTGATGAGATGAACTCTTTCATTCGAGCTGTGATGAAACTGGTAGTAGAGTAGGTTTGGTTATAAACAGAGAGAAAACTAAAGTGATGAAAATTGGTCAGGCAGGCTGTGATTTAGTTATTCTGAATGGTTGCAGTCTTGAGCAGGTGTCACAGTTTAATTATCTTGGGAGCTATGTAACAGATATTGGTGATGTGCGGCATGAGATAAACAGACGAATAGGGAATGTTGTCGCGACTTTTAAGAATCTATGGAGATTGTGGAGAAATAGGCGTATACATCTAAAGACTAAAATTAGACTGTATAATAGTTTGGTTCTTTCTAGGGTTAATTATGGTAGTGACCGTGGACGCTTTGTAAACAAAATCACAAGAAACTAGATGCTTTCGCAGTATTTTGGGCATTAGGTGGTTCAACATTGTAACTAATGATGAGGTTAGGCAAAGGAGTTTGCAACCTCCTTTAAGCAGCATATTGTGCAGCGAGAGACTCCGTTGGTTTGTCCATGTTGACCGTATGAATAATTATAGATTGGTGAATAAGGTTATGAACAGTGTGACTAAAGGCCTCAGAAAGAGGGTGAGAGTGAGCTGTGAATTCAAGGGGTCCAGCTGTGAATCCAAGGGGTCCAAGGGGTGTCATCCACCAACCATTTGAGAATGCTTTTAATGGTAATTGAGCGAAGAAATATTATTATTATTATTATGAATTCCTCGTGCATTTTTTCAGTAATATTTTAAAGATCTCTGTCAAGATTGATTTTATTTATTTGAGAGATCTGTTAGCCAAATGTCTTTTCTCGATCTTAATCACACAGTAGTTAAGGTACTCAATAAACCCATCAACTCGGTATCTCTTGGTTAAATAATACGTTTAATGAATAGCATTTTACGTTACCTACATACATATTTAATAAGGCCGCAGCTTTAATCCACTGTCCCACCAATAATATCCAGTGACACGCTCCAAGAGCGTTGACCCGACTTTATTGAAAAGTCTATCAAATGTTCTAGCTCCAAGAGCATAGTAAACCATTTTACTTCCGACTCTTTCAATGGTCAGGAAAGAAGTTGCTTTTCTTTTAAATGTGCTGCACTCCCCATTTACTTTCCGCTGTAAGCACGCAGCAAATCCCGCGTCACGGTGTTACATGATGCGCCGTCAGAGTTCCGCAGATCATCTGGGTCACACAACATTCTCGCCTAATAGAGCATACATCGGAGAGGCAACATGAAAGTCGGGGATAAGGATATTATATTTTGACTTTGGAAGAAGAGATCGCATTGTGCTTGGCTTAGACTCTAGAATTGTTTATTATGATTTCGAAAGTTTAGAAGAATACTGCAAACTTAATTTTGAGAATCACCACTGAATGTCACTGTTTCAATGGCAAAAATCCAGGGGGCGGGAGTGGCTCAGTCGTAGCCAGCCAGGCTCGTAAACTGCAGTTCCTAGTTTCGAGTCCCAGCTGGGTAAAACATCCCGCCCTGCAAACGGTCATTAGGGGTTACTGATGGGCTTGGAAACGTTGCTTTCCGTTGGATGGGACGTAAAGCCGTGGCCCGGTGTGAGGAAGAGCCATACTCTGGGCACATTCAATAGCACATTTGATGGCCTTGACAGGAGGCTACCCTCTATCTCCAAACAGCTGTCCAGTGGGTCCCTCCCCCAACCTTCTTTGAGCCTTCGGGTTCCTTGTAACCTAGACATTTAGTCCATTGTGTTGAAAAAAGTACCGCTGCGAAGTAAAACAATCCAATCCAATATACGTACAAAATAGCCTTTCGGAAATAAGACAACACACTAAATAAGCAATTATCTCCATATGCTTATTGCATGCAAGTAAGGTGGTAACAAATACATTTTTTCTATACCGATGCAGAACAAAGTTTTCTAAAAAAATATTTCGAAAAGGTGTTCTGGTGATTTTTCTTTACATTAGACGCATTCCTTTACAATTTCTATCCATACACGATTTGGAAGTGGTCATAGAGAAACAAATATTATCTACTGAATTATTACAAATAGTTTCAAAATAATTTTATAATGATTCTAAAGGTAGAAATTTCTTATAAAGCACTAATAAGGGAAACCCATGGAAATATTTCTTACTGTCTTGCAATTAGGTCTATTTTTACTCCCATATTTATTGTAGATTACTGTAAGAACTGGTATGGTTTAATGTAGCTCTAGAGAGTACTGATTTGCTACTTTGAATCACAAAAAAATTGCTTTACTAAGAATTTAAAGTAGACACAGATGCGTTACCTCACATGTGAAACCTTTTGAAACATCTCTAGTATCTTGGTCTTGTTAAACGAAAATTCAGAGGAAGAAATATGGAAAACCTCATTTCTGGAAAGCTTGTCCTTTGGATTTCTTTGTAGCCAAGCGGTTATCACGTTTGGCTCCTGATAGTAGTAGCATAAATGAGTGTTCTGAGCCAGTAAATGGGTCCAGAGAATTCTGTGAAAATCCATGGGAAAAGTTATGGGGGATGAGGAAAAAAGTATGTTTTTTGTGGGTTTTTGTGAAAATATGTGTGAAAATTAGAAAAAACGGGGGTATTTTTTAGCATGTGAAAAACTAATTTAAGTTTTTTTAAAATTGAGGTTTAAATTAATTTGTGAATTAGTTTAAATGGATTAGTTTGAAATGAGGAGTGTGTATATGAGATAAAATTGATGTGGTTTGTTGAGTTATCATACACTTCAGTGGATTATTCGATTGTAAAAAGCCATGGAAATCGGGTTGTTTTTTGTGAAAATCAGAAAAACCGGGATGTTTCATGTGAAAAAAAGGTAACTTAAGTTTTTCGGGCAGACGAGATATTTACAAATTTTCACAAAAATGAGGTGTGTGTGTGTGAAAGAGATAAAAAATGATGTGGTTTGTTGAGTTATCATACACTTCACTGGATTATTCGGTTGTAGAAAGCCAGGTAAATTGAAGAATTTGACAAATCGAGACAGTTTTGAGAAATTTGTTTGAAACATATGACAAAATCAACCGGTAAAATGACATTTTCGGGGACGGGGTCTGATGAAAAGATAGACTTTGAATATCTGTGAATGTATGAAGAGAGGGTACTAGATGGAAAAAAAATTTTTTTGAGGTGAAAAGTAATTTAGGTTATTTTTTTAAATAGTCGGAAAGAATTTGAAGTGAAAAGTGATGCCTTAACTGGCATAGTGGTTAGGCAGCTAGCGACTGTTCCAGCAAGGCAAACTTTGTGTGTTGTGTTAGCTCTAACTAAGGCAGTGGTCAGCAGTGACTTCGGTCTTAGTAGGGCATGTCCTTGTATGAGAAGGCCTGTATTAAGCTAGGAGTAGCTTCCAGGATTCTTCTCTGTCCTATATGTCGCAAATCAAAAAAAAAATGTAGGTTAGAATAATTTTGAACATGTATGAAGTTTGCAAAGAGAGAGAAGAGTTTTATGTTATCGTGCTAAACGGAAATCAGTCTCGATCTCTACAAAAGAACAACGGGGTCGAGATTTACTTTCATTGAACTAAATGGTTCGAGAAGTTGCACTTCGAACCAGTATTTATTTCGAATATCTTATTCGGTTCGATGCACGGCCCTTCTCCCTCTGTCCCCTCCTCCCCTCTGCCCTCTCTTCCTCTCTCTGTCCCCTCCTCCCCTCTGCCCTCTCTTCCTCTCTCTCTCCCCTCCTCCCCTCTGCCCCCTTTTCTCTCTCTGTCCCCTCCTTCCTTCTGCCCTTTCTTCCTCTCTCTGTTCCCTCCTCCCCTCTGCCCTCTCTTCCTCTCTCTGTTCCCTCCTCCCCTCTGCCCTCTCTTCCTCTCTCTGTCCCCTCCTCCCCTATGCCCTCTCTTCCTCTCTCTCTTTTTTCTGGATTCTGTAATCAACCATAGTGTTCGGATACTTTTTTGAGCGACTGTACTTAAAGTTGGGTTGGGTTGTTTTACCTCTGAGCGGCACTTTTTTGCACACAATGGGCTAAATTGCCAGGTCACATGGACCCCGAAGGCTCAGAGAAAGTTGGGAGAGGGGACCCACTGGAACAGCTGTTGGGAGACAGATGGGAGCCTCCCGTCAAGGCCATCCAGCGTGTTCTTTAACGTGCACAGGGTATGGCTCTCCCACACACGGGGCCACGGTTTAACGTCCCATCCGACGGACGGCGGCCTTTTCAAACCCATCGGTGTCCCCTACTGACCGTGGGCAAGGCGGGGAATTTTGCGGAGATAAATCTCAACTCTGATCTAGCTGGGACTCGAACCTGGGAACTACAGATAACGAGCCTGGCGCGCTACCGACTGAGCCACCCCCACCCCCATTGTACTTAAAGAGTTCTGAACTTTGAATAGTAAACAGCAACAATGCAAATGTTAAGAAATTTGAAAAATATCTAAATATTATTTACATTGACTTTTTAAATATACATCTCTTGCATTAAATGCTGTGAAATAATTCTTATTATTCAAATTATAATTATTTTCTGAGTAAAAATATAACGTTAGACATCGCTGTTGTAAAATATTCAAACTCTTATAACTCCTTAAATATTAAGGAAATATTTTTGAAAAATCAAGATTTAGATAGATTTCATTAAGAAATAAAAGAAGATCGCGGGATTTTTATTGCTGAAAAGAGAGTTACAAAACTGTCTTTTCAGAAGTTTAGAGATTCGAAGTTAGCTTCCACTGATATAACATGGAGGAAGGTGATGATAATTTAATTAGCATTCAGTGGATATGCGCTTATCTTTCCCCAATCTCCACAGATTCTTAACCGTTTCAGCAGTAATGACTATTCTCTTGTTTACTGCATGTCGCACGTTACCAGCATCTGCAATCTGCAGTTCCCAGGTTTAGGTCCCAGCTGGGTCAGCGTTCAGATTTATCTCTGTGAAACTCCACGCCCTGTCCTCGGTCAGCAGGGGACACGAATGGGTTTGGAAAAATCACTATCCGTAGAATGGGACGCTAAGCTGTGGCCCCGTGTGCGGGAGAGCCATACTCTGTGCACTTTAAAGAACACACTGGATGGCATTGACGGGAGACTGCCGTCTGTCTCCCAACAGCTGTCCTTGTGGGTCTCCACCCCCAGCCTTCTCTGAACCTTCGGGGTCATTCTGACCTGGCTGTTTAGTCCATTGCATTCAAAAAAGGTGCCGCTCAGTGGCAAAACATCCCAACCAGTATTTGTCATAAAATTCTCAGATAATTAAACTAAGAAACTTGCTCAAGAACACAGCCAATCAAAAAACTAGAGCATCACCCTTGTGACCGATCCTCATTACTTCAAATTCCAATTTGTCACCAATTCTGTCTTATTTTCCCAATGATTTAATAAAAGAGTTAATCTCATCGACATCATTTGCCAAAAATACTCCAGCTAAATCATCAGTATATACCAAAGCAAATATTTTTAAATTTCTAGACCAGGAATGGGCAAACTTCTCTCGTCGACGGGTCATATCAGGGTTGGGTTGGATTGTTTTACCTCTGTGCGGCACTTTTTTGTACACCATGGGCTAAATGGCCAGGTCACATGGACCCCGAAGGCTCAGAGAAGGTTGGGGGAGAGGACCCACTGGAACAGCTGTTGGGAGACAGATGGTAGCCTCTCGTCAAGGCCATCCAGCGTGTTCTTTAACGTGCACAGGGAATGGCTCTCCCACACACGGGGCCACAGTTTAACGTCCCGTCCGACGGACGGCGGCCTTTCCAAGCCCATCGGTGTCCCCACTGACCGTGGGCAGGGCGGGGAATTTTGCGGAGATAAAACTCAACGCTGACCCAGCTGGGACTCGAACCTGTGAACTACAGATTACGAGCCTGGCGCGCTACCGACTGAGCCACCCCCGCCCCAGGTCTTATCAGGACTTTTAAGTGTGCCGCCGGCAAGAACCTTAGTCAATGCATTAAAATATTCAATCCCCACCCCTTCCAATGCCTCGAGTACACTATATATTTTCAAATTCAATTTAATTGTAAATATAAAATGCAAACAGTTGAATTTTCACATTACATATTTATTACGAAAACAAACATCACAAATAAACAGAGAAAAGAATAAAAGTAAATATATAACTAAATTAATATTAATGCATTTTAATATGACTTTTTGCGATTGAACACTTTTGGTAAGATCATTAGTGTTTGGTAAAGTGTTGCTACTTACCCAGAGCAAAATAACGTCAAAAGCAATTGCTGCTCATCACCAGCTTAAGTTTTTTTTAAAATATTGGTATGACTTTTTACCGTTTCCAAATTCCCCTTCATTAAAGGGTGCTACTGAAACTATTTAAAGATTCGGAAATGCGAATCATAAACTCCATCAATATTCATCCAACTCAAAAACAATTCTTCATTTATCTTTAAAATTGAAAAAAGTTGAATTGCTGCAGCAGGATATACGACAAAACGAAAACCAACGCTCGTTATTTATTCTTTTAAACGAGCTGAAAACGAAATTCTCGATACGGCTAGATGTCAAATCAGTTTCGAAAATATACAATTAGGAGTACGAAACGTTTTCGATATTCATTATCAAGTTTAAGGCAGACCGCCACCATGGCTACTAACAAATGTAATTTTAGTGAAAGCTTTCCAATCGGAGCCTTGAATTCACCTTGACCAGAACCAGAGCTGTGCCTAGACAATCTTTTTCCCTTGGCAAGGAACGGAAGACGTTCGGGATAAGAGTTATTTTGAAACCCTTTGAGTAGTTTTCTCATGTATAAATAAAAACAACCATATAAAAATCCGCCTTAGGTTTATTTGTTCTTGGGGCGATGCTCCACTCGTCCCCCCCCCCCCCCCCCCCAGAACACTATTCTTGAAAGAACCAATCCACTTTAACCTTGATGGGCTTGCCCAATAGATTCGGTGATAAAATTTTGTTCAGAGCTATCAAAACAACCCACAGAGAAATATCTTTTGAACTAATGACAATAGAGTCAATTTTTATCCCACTTCAAGTACTGGCAATATTCAGCTAAACTGATAAATTGAAAAAAAATATTTGCCACGAACAATAGAAGAATATTTTAAAAATATCCAAACCCATATCTCCTGTCCGAAATGGGAAATTTCTCATTGTTTATCATTCTCATAACTGATCAACTAACCCAAAACTTAAAGTTTATGAAATTATCACAAAATAGCGAAGTATCTGACACTGAAATCCGTTCACAAATATCTCTACTATTTTAGGATTCAGTGACAATAAATATCATTCTGATTATTAATGCATCTCTGATGAGTCAAAGCCATTTCTTTTAGAAAAGTTGGAACTAGTTCATTTCGAGCATAAGGATTTGCATAGTTTATAATTCAGAGTTATTAGTGAAATAATAAAATTGTAACCTTTAAAACTTTATTATTTTGCTACATCAGAAATATTAAGTGGACACATTTCAGAGCAGTTCAGTTACTCTTTTCTGTCCTGAGTTGAATTCAGTTAAGTCGAGTTAACATTGTACCTTGTACAGATAGGAATAACTGAATTATTGCACAAATTTGTTCTCTTATCATATTTGTTATCACAGGCTAATGACTATTTTAAGTGTAAAATTTTTATAGTAAAAACATACTTTTATATATTTTGAGCAGAAAAACATCCATGAGCCTGAAATTAAAAAGATCGAGAAAGTAGTATCATGAAACTAACAGCGGGCGGGGGTGGTTTAGTCGGTAGCGCGCCAGGCTCGTAATCTGTAGTTCCCAGGTTCGAGTCCCAGCTGGGTCAGCGTTGAGATTTATCTCCGCAAAATTATCCGCCCTGCCCACGGTCAGTAGGGGACACCGATGGGCTTGGAAAGGCCGCCGTCCGTCGAATGGGACTTTAAGCCGTGGCCCCGTGTGTGGGAGAGCCATACCCTGTGCACGTTAAAGAACACGTTGGATGGCTTTGACGGGAGGCTAACATCTGTCTCCCAACAGCTGTTCCAGTGGATCCCCTCCCCTAACCTTCTCTGAGCCTTCAAGGTCCATGTGACCTGGCCATTTAGCCCATGGTGTGCAAAAAAAGTGTCGCTCAGAGGTAAAACAACCCAACCCATGAAACTAACACAAATCAAACCATGGTAACAGATTCAACTACAGACCTAAAAGAAGACCTAATAATACCAGACACTTTCCTTTCGCTTGGCAAATTAATGATAACATCACAGTTGCGATTTTAACATATATTGGGAAAAAGAATTTAAAAGAACAAATGAAACTCATTTAAAATATAGTCAAGGTAAAGACTGAAAAGAAAAACCATTAACATGATCAACTAATGCAATAAATATGTCATATTTCTGATTGACCCAAATGAAAAAATTCGGTATGTTACCTCACCGAGACTGTGGATTAGCAGAACCTTTATCCTCAGCTGCTGATTTATCAACTGGAGCAAAGTTAAGGTTTTGATCTGTTGAAATCATCCAGGAAGAAGCAAATATGAATATTAAACACTACGTAAGTGCAATGTAATCGAGGTGTGCACTCTACACGTCGTATACCTTCAGCCATTATGATCATGAGTAATATTAGCATAAATTGATGTTTACTGAGCACTTAAAAATCCGGCGATCTTCCTTCCATCTGGTCTGCAATCAACTTGACACGAAAAAGCGATTATTTCTAAAACTTTTCGTTGACAAAGTGTTGCTCCAACTTCATAAGTGTTGCAAGTTAAGGAAATTGTTAGAGGTGTTTGCAGCAGAATTAAGTTGTATTCTGTTTTTATTCTATTGAAATGTTTGCATCCAAAGATTTTTCTTTGTGGGTTGTTTTGATAGCTCTGAACAAAATTCTATAAGCTGCAGCATGAGATAGTTCAATGCATAGTGTAAAGGAAAAAGCCATTTAAAATCTTATACGTTCATAGTTACAGTCGCTTAAAAAAATCTGGCAACCTTCGTGTCACGTGACACGAAGGTTACCAGATCACTAATTTCTAAAAAAATCGTTGCCAGATATTTTTTCTGAACTCTGTAATCAACCATAATGTTAGTATATTTTTTGAGCGACTGTACATGCAATCTCGCACCACTGCAACTAAATCTTTTCTGCTATTAATTAATATTATTTCCGTCCCGTGGCCGAGTGGTTAGCACGCTTGGCTACTGATCTAAGGGACCTGGATTCGAGCTCCAGATCAAGGCATGGATATGTATGTGTCGTTTTTCTGCTGAGGTCCTGCCATCCTCTCAGATCTTCTACTGTGGCATATAAACTGACAGGCTCCTGTCAGACCTCTGTGGCCAGCAGCTGCTTGAGGGGGTATTTATTTATTTTTTATTTATGTGTCATCTTATTATTTTTGCTTTAGCTATTTACAAATGATTTTCTTAATTTCGACCTATTAAGCATGCCAGTGTAAATTGCACATCTGAAAGATGTTTAAAGACATTTTAATTCATGCACTAAGAAACTACTCTACCTCTCACCCTCCTTGCTTTAAAACCCCTACACAATTTCCTATAAACTCACTTTGCCGTTTGAATAAACCACTCGAACACTGAAATGGATCCCTCCCCCTTATAAACGTAAGCTAAATCTCGTACGAATCTACCAAAATTCCAATTTTTACTTCCGTCAGAAATCCCGTTTCTAAAGATAATTTCCAACATCATGGTTACGCACAGAACTTGGACAAAATAAAAAATATCGAGTAAAATGATTTACTTTTTTGTTCACATTTTAATATCGAAAGAAATCATACACTGGTTTCTATAAATTAAGGAAAATGCAGAAAGATTATGATAAACAAAAAACTATATGAATGATTTTAATGAAATTTATGGACATTTTTCATCAAAAAATAACGCTTACAGGAACTTGTCCGAAAATGAGGTGTCAGAATGCAGTGGGAAAAGTTCTTTAATAAGGCTTGTGGTTACTCCTTACAGCAATGCAGGCACGACAGCGATGTTCCATGCTGTTTATGATGTTGTGAATCAGCTCAGTAGGGAGTAACGACCGTTGTTCCTTAAAAGCAGTAATAAGCTCCCCTTTGTTTCAGCTGGTGGGTTAAGGACAACAACACGTCTCCCTAGAGCATCCTACACATGCTCAATTGGATTTAGATCGGGAGATCGAGCTTTCCACTCCATGCGCATAATAGTCTTCTCTTGAAGGTATTGTTCCACTAGTCGAGCTCTGTGTGGACGAGCGTTATCGCCTTGTAAGATGAATGTTTCACTCATTGCACCAGCGTAAGGACGTACATAAGGGTCCAGGATGTCATCTCTATACCTTTGAGCATTGAGGTTCCACTCTTCAACACATAGAGGTCTGTGCGTCCACCTAAGGAAATGCCATCCCAAACACACGTTACCTCCGTCGTTACTGTCTCTTTGACCGGATGTTACTGGGATCATAGTGGGTACCTCGTTCTCTCCATATCAAACAATGTACGGAATCACTCTGCAAGCAATATCTGGACTCATCTGTGAAGCATACGGACCTCCATTGCTCTACTGTCCAGTTAACATGCGTGCGTGCCTAATTCAACTGCACTCTCTCCTGTGACGTGACGTGAGGGGTATACAAATTACTGGCCTTCTAGCGTACAGACCTCCCTCATGAAGCCGTCTATGTACAGTGGAAGCTGATACAATCCTCCCAGTAGCTACTGCAAGAGAGGATCGTAGCTGTGAGGGAATAGACATCCTGCTCCTTAATTGCTGTTAATCGCAGATATCAGTCTTCTACAGCGGTGGTAATTCTAGTCCTTCCTCTGCTAAATCTCCGAGACGCGGAATCCGTGCTAAGAAATTGATTCCACAGTCTATGGATCACAGAAGGACTCACATTCAGCCATCGTGCCACGTCTGACTGACTTTGACCTGCTTCGAGCCGGTCAATAGCTCTCCACCGCAGTTCATTTGGCAAATGATGTCTCGATGTCATTCCTACAAAATGACTATTTCGAATTTCTTTACTAACATTTACAACACAAAATAACGAAAAACTCCAAAGCACTCGATTTTATGCCGCTATCCGATTACGCAAATTTACACAACCTACACTAATTTGCATACGATATGCTCACTCGGCATTACTTTACTGGTTACATGAACACGTTTGGTGAAAATCGCACAATTTTGTAGCGAATTATCGCGATTTTTCTCATTTTACCTTAATTTATGGAAACCAGTGTACTCTAAAACACCGAACCCAATACCATTCTCACCAAGATCATGATATTGCTAAGAAAAGGTCTTAATTAGTTGACTAATAGAGGGAACCTATCAGCAAAGATATTAGTTAAATATGTACAGTCGCTCAAAAAAGTATCCGAACACTATGGTTGATTACAGAATTCAGAAAAAATATCTGACAACGATTTTTTTAGAAATTAGTGATCTGGCAATCTTCGTGTCATGTGACTACGAAGGTTGCCAGATCACTAATTTCTAAAAAAATCGTTGCCAGATATTTGTTCTGAATTCTGTAATCAACCATAGTGTTCGGATACTTTTTTGAGCGACTGTACACCCGAATATAGCAAGTGTGTTACATCGTCTTTTTCTGTGCAGAACTCTTTGTCACGTATTAGGAACAGCACACTCCTCTTGAGCGACACTTCTGCCTCTCTTCTCGGTAACACTTCCTCCTTCTCCCACTTCCACTTTGCGTATCTGCCCAAGTCTGTATCCGAACGTTCCTAAAGCTTTTATCCCAGCAGAGTCAGACGACATGTCTCTTCGCTTGCATCTTAAAAGAGATATGATGTTGCCACCCATCCAATCCTTCTACGATACATTTTGATGTACCTTACTTTTGAATTTGCAGACATGATTCGATTCTGTAATTTCCATGTCTGAGTCAATATCTATCGTCACATCCTTCCTGAAAATGTTCCCGTAGGAAAGAATGTTTCCCTCAATATTCCACCTTGAACGAATTTCGAGTTGAACATCTACTTTATCTTTCCTTTCGGTATAAACTGCGACTTTAAAGCATCTACTTACAGTGATCTGACTCTCGTTTTTCTGGTAAAGAATTTTTCAGAACTTTTTGTCAAATGTACGTTGTAAATTGGGAGATTTTAAGGCCTACCATTCCTTTCTAACGTAGAATATCAATAAATTAGCTGTGCGTTCGTCCATATGGAACGTCAGTCAGTCACTACTATCGAATCCCATTACCCATATTGGATTTATTTTATTATGAACTTCCAAGTTGAACAGAGAAGGATTTAAGATTTCAACTCATTCTTGACTTTTTTGCTATGCTAGCGATTCGTAAAACTGTCCACCAGACTATTTAAAAGCAACGATCTTGGCTATGGCCTGCAAAAGCAAATTAAAACAATTAAATTTCCACAGTTGGAAATAAAAATTAAGATATTCCAATTCACAGTTTAATTTTTTTACTGATACATATATAATATTTCTACGGCTTCTAGGGTAGGTCAGAATCAGAGAATTCTACATGTACTAGAGACATCTCTGACAATAGTACCGCAGTCCTCAACGGAGCGTAGCTAGTTGGGTAGAAAGAACGCTTGTAGTGTATTTTAACTATAGTGACAACCGTCTTTTTTGCAGTTATTTTATGACATTTACATTCTCAATTGCTTCGAATAAGTTTCTTTAATCTACGTTTTAAAGTAAAATTAACTGTAATTCATGATTAAAGTTATTCTGTTTGCTCCTACCATTCAAATCATCAGCAGCACATTGATTGGCTCACACCACTGTCGTTCAAAGTGGCCCCCGGACGCTGGTTAGTTCAGCTAA
The DNA here is from genome assembly GCA_038380435.1 of Ryuthela nishihirai. NCBI lineage: Eukaryota > Metazoa > Arthropoda > Arachnida > Araneae > Heptathelidae > Ryuthela > Ryuthela nishihirai. The sequence goes on along the minus strand of JAWZYU010000017.1, from coordinate 86,084,771 downwards.
AGATTGGCGCCCCGCCCCCCGCCATGGCTTCTGCACTGTCAAGTGACTTGGTCAGCGAGAATTAAAACACATTGCTTGCACGAGAACAAATGCTGAGGAATAGAACTCGAAAAATATATTAAAAAATTGCTGAAATAACCACAGATATCTATATAGGATGCACAAATCATACAATCAAGACTTATTCTAAGCAGTTCATGCTTAGAATTAGTCTTCCTACCATTGTAAGCAATCGTGGATAAAAACTTTATCGTCCTTTTGGTTTCATATATTAAATGCATGCTTAATTCATACATTGAAAGGACAATTTATTATACACACCCATCTAATAACGTGTGGGTCCACCTTTCATCTCACAACAACAGCAACATATGGTGGTATGGACTCTACCAAGAGTTGGAAACTTTCGGGGTAATATGGCCCATGATTCCTGGACAGCTGTCCGTAAAGCATCGGGAGTTGCTGTTGGTGGATTTCAGGTACTAATGCATCGCTCCACCACGTCCTACAAATGTTTAATAGGTTTCAAATCTGGAGAGTGAGATGGTCATTCGAGAGTTGTGAACTCACTGGAATGCTCCTCCAAGCAGTCCTTCGCCAAACGGAAGCAATAGGAAGGGGTCATTGTCTTGCTGAAAGAAGGCTGTGAAGCTGCTGTGAGAAATGGATAGACATGAATGGATGTAGATGGTTTGTGAGTACATCAACATAGCCTTGTGTCGTGATGGTGGTCTCAATAAGTACAAGGGGCTCCAAAGTGACCCAACTAAACACTCCCCAGAACATAATGCTGCCTCCATCAGCCTATAATACATTGACTTGACAGTTGGGGTCCATGACCTTGTGCAGTCTAAGCCATACACGCATCCAACCAACCACCCGTTTCCTGCCTTTCGCCTTTCGCCGTGAAATGTCCCTTCACCCACTGCGCCTCGTAGCCTGGTGAAGTGCTGTTAACAAGGACACTCAATGTGGGAGTCGGCTGACATAGCCCATTTGTGCCATCGTACATCTAATAGTCTTTGCACAAACCTTCGTAGCTGCCATGTCATTCATTGTCGTCTCTATCATCTGCAGTGTGGCACTCCATTCCGATGTTATGATGCAGGCATTATGTTCTGGGGAGTGTTTAGTTGGGTCACTTTGTGTCCCTTGTACTTATTGAGACCACCACTCACCTTGAACCTGAACTGCCTGGTCATGGCCACATTTTCCCCAGCAGCTTCAGGTTTTGTCGGTTTTGATTTACCCGTACTGAAATGGTCGCATGCAGAAATTTACTGGTATGTACATGTAATGGTCGCATACAGAAATCCTAGACTTACTGTAATAGCGGATATGGAACACCCTATTTCCCTCGCACTGATTATCTACCCATGGCCCAACTTGCTCAGTCGCCGTGTTTATCCATCGCAACACTTACAGGTATGCCATAGAGCAGATAGGTATCTGACCTGTTTATAGCCTGTAAGAGCGTTTTGCTGCCACATTATTGTGGCAGAGCAGGGCAGGTTTGTGAATGATGTGTAAAAGACGGTGTGTATATGTATGTGTGTGTAATAAATTGTACACTGGTTTCCATAAATTAAGGAAAATCCCTATGTTAAGTCAATGGGAAACTAACGTCAAAGCTCTATAACTTCTAAAATAAGTTTTTTTGTTTTGAAAAATGTTATTGCAGATAAATATCTCAATGAAATAAATCAATATCTCGATTTTCAACAATATTCGTTCAGTATTTAATGAGTTATGGAAGTTTGAATATTTAACAACAGCAATGCCAGTCTTAAGAAACTTATACAAAAATGAAGAACAGTAAAAAAATTCTTTATACAAGTTCTAAAATACAAGCTTATTTTATTAAACACTTCGATACAATACTTATTACTTAGTTTTAATTAACTTCTGAAGTCAATTTTTGTGGCTGGCATTGTTATCGCTAAATATTCAAACTTCCATAACTCATTAAATACCGAACAAATAGTGTTGAAAATCGAGATATTGATTTATTTGATTGAGATCTTTATTTGCAATCACATTTTTCAAAACAAGAAAAACTTATTGTAGAAGTTATAGAGCTTTAACGTTAGCTTCCCATTGACTTAACATAGGAATTTTCCTTAATTTATGGAAACCAGTGTAGTTTCAGTGTATAATATAATTAACGTTCAATTTACTTTTACGATATACTCATTCCATATATGCTCACCTATCCACCATTTTATATACATCTTTATGCACATTAATTATCCGATTTACAACATTCTTTTAGATTTCCAGTCTATGTCGAATGTATTAGAATTTTTTAAAACTCATTTGCACAGCACTGCTTAAATAGATATGCATCAAGATTATATCAGTTGAGTATTTTGGAACTGTATTTTGGTGCAGTAATTATGTTCACAAAAGTAGAGTAAAGTTGTTGGTACATAAAGTAGAGTAAAGTTGCCGTACATCTAATTTAACAACAGTAATGCCAGTCTTAAGAAACTTATACAAAAATGAAGAACAGTAAAAAAATGTTATCGCTAAATACTCAAACTTCCATAACTCATTAAATACTGAACGGGTTGTTTTACCACTGAGCGGCACTTTTTTGCACACCATGGGCTAAATGGCCAGGTCACATGGACCCCGAAGGCTCAGAGAAGGTTGGGGGAGGGGACCCACTGGAACAGCTGTTGGGAAACAGATGGTGGCCTCCCGTCAAGACCATCCAACGTGTTCTTTAACGTGCACAGGGTATGACTCTCCCACATACGGGACCACGGCTTAACATCCAATTCGACGGACGGCGACCTTTCCAAGTCCATCGGTGTCCCTTACTGACCGTGGGCAAGGCGGGGAATTTTGTGGAGATAAATCTCAACGCTGACCCAGCTGGGATTCGAACCTGGGAACTACAGATTACGAGTCTGGCGCGCTACCGACTGAGCCACCCCGCCCCGTAGAGTAAAGTAAAAAGGCCGTCGCCAGTAAGGTCCCGGTGAGAAGGCTTTGATTGGATTTCGAGAAACTTTTTTTTAACAGAAGTTTTTAAATAAGCACAAGTCAAACTAGATCGGAAGTTGTTAAAGACAAGAATGGTATAATCGTAGTACATGCTCTCCAGTCCCATTAGTTATGAGTTTAGAGTCATCACTTTAATTCCCCGTTTTCTGCCGTCTTCTTCTACCATTATTCTCTCTTTTATACCTTTATATAGTGCACAACGTCATTTGTGCTTTTTTTTTCGCATTGTTTATATGCATATGCCTTCGATTGTATGAAAGCATTTCAGAATTTTAGAATCATAGAGAGGATGTTGACAGAAAAACGACACCAGATTGCTATTAAGAACTTTTGACATTGAACTTTATAAGAAAGTAATATATTTCACAACATTAAATCTTTAAATCATATATTTAAGATACCTAATTCCCGTCATATTCTCAGTATAATATTTTACTTAACATTCTGTCTTCAACAAATGCATCTAGATAGAAGAGATTTTAACACGTAAAAAATATGTTTTGATGTTGAACAAACATTGCCTTTAGATCAATGAGCGAAAATAAAATGCTCGAAATAAGGAATATAAGGTAATTGACAATTTAGCAATACAGAAAATTACTATTTTGGAAAAATTTGGGGGCCCGAAAAAATAATTTGCCCCAGGGTCTGTGGCCTACTTGTTCTGCCTCTGCAATGGTATGTATACAAACGTGGACTACAAGCAGAATAGGATACACTATTCTGATAGGTCGCAGACCTATTGATATTATTTTCCTTTTTATTTTGATACACTATTCTAGTGCAACCGCTTTAATATCTGACAGAGACGTCTAACATAGCTGATGTTAACCAGGCTCCGTTTGTATATATCATTCGGTGATATTCGGTTTCATCTATTTCTGTTGATCATCATCATCCTCAAGCAGCCATACAGAAATGAAATCTCGCCGGTGGTACTTAAACACAGCAGGTAACGTCTAGCTCTTGTAGTGCATAACTTAGTCTTTCGCAAGACAGACCATTATTAACCTTCGTATGGAGTGTACTTTTCCCTGCTTCCGTGCAACAGAACTCAGTTCCACTTACCAAATATGCAGTGGACGTCGTGTCTTGTTGCCGGGGATTGCATCTGATTGGCCCCTTGGGTTGGATGGTTCCCAGGGTTGCAAGAATGATATAGCCATGTTACGAGCAGAGGAAAGAGTCGGTGTGGGGTAATCGCGCTTACCGAACCAGGGTTTGGTCGTACAATCTATCTATCTTTTGCTTTCTTCGCTTAAGTCCAATTTTTGGGAGACCCACTGGACTAATTTTAGGCCTGACTTCGGGGGAAAAATTTGCGATAGATATCTCTGAAATAGAGAGATTTTAAACTGTAGCTAGGCTAAATTTACGAAAATTTGCATTGCTTGGGAAAAACCGCGAACAGAAAAATCTGACGTGGGTACTTCTTATATTTGTTCCGTGTGCACGTAGCAGAATCCAGTTCTCGTTCCTGGGAAGTCATCACCTACGGTATGGTTACTTTGTTTTGAATCTTAACTGACTATTGTCACTTTAACTTTAACTGTCACTTTAATTTTAACTGTCACTTTAATTTTAACTGTCACTTTAACTTTAAGAGTCACTTTAATTATGTCACTTTAACTTTAACTGTCACTTTAATTTTAACTGTCACTTTAACTTTAAGAGTCACTTTAACTTTAACTGTCACTTTAATTTTAACTGTCACTTTAACTTTAAGAGTCACTTTAATTATGTCACTTTAACTTTAACTGTCACTTTAATTTTAACTGTCACTTTAATTTTAACTGTCACTTTAACTTTAAGAGTCACTTTAATTATGTCACTTTAACTTTAACTGTCACTTTAATTTTAACTGTCACTTTAACTTTAACAGTCACTTTAATTCTGTCACTTTAACTTTAACTGTCACTTTAACTGTCATTTTAACTTTAATTTAGATTGTTAAGTGGAGTTGATGTACTAAAACATGATTTTAACGTAACATCATCCACTTCTCTAACCTACGGTGGAATTTCGTTGACTTTGAGATTTGAATAAATTTAAATTTTGTTATTGTTTTTAAACAAAATCTGCATTTTAGTCAATTATTTGAAACCTCTACTCGTCGCAGCTACAGTTAGGAAATACGTTTTAGTAGCTCGAGTCTAAATCTTTTTTTGGTGACTTCCAAAATTTTTTGTTAGAAAGCAATTTGCGAAGTCAGATCAACAATAAATACTAATACGCAGTCTGAGAGTTAGAAATGCTGAATGGTTAATTATTTTAGTTAACGCGGATCATACTTAGTTCATTCCGCATGTCTGAAAGAGAAAGAGTTGCGGATGACAAACTTCTATCTATATATCATCCAATACGATAAGGAAAATTTGGGCCTGTGAACCCTCCAAAAATAGAATGTAGTCATACTCTACATAAATAGAGACATACTTAAAAATCCTTTTCCACTGTTAAATATGTAGAATACCCAAAACATGATGGTGGGGTTTCGAGAACCAATATGTAGAAAAAAATGTACATGTTCAAGAAAAAAATGTTTGAACTGAAATAGTACGACAATAGTTTTGAACAGAATTCATTAATTTCCACATGTGCGCCATTTGTGACTTTGATATATCTCAATCGTTTTTCCAATTTTTACCATACAGACATCAACATCTCTCTTGTTACTTGCTTAATTGCTTCTCTTATTTTTGCTTTCAAATGATTCACGTCCCGAATTATGTCCATGTAAATATAATTCTTTACAAACATGTCAAGTAGTATCAAATCAGGGCTCCTTGGGGATAATAGAATTGGACCATCACTGCTAATCCATCTGTTATTAAATATTGCACTAAGAACCTTCATAACGTCACTTTAGAAATTCACTAATTATGTTCAAAACTATTTGAATTACACTTTCAGCTGAAATACTAGTTCCTTGAATATGTAAATTACTTTCCTTCATATTGGTTCTTAAAACTTCCCCATTATTTTTCAGACACCTCGTATTTCTGCATTATGAAGTACCTATAAAGTAATTTCGTTGATATTTTTGGGTTTTATTTGCCGAAAAAATATATCCATGCAATGTCTTCGTAACATGTGTAAGAACTTAAAAAATGCACGCACGTACCTGAGCTACGATTCTGATGTTCCACACAGCTAACTCCTTACTGGTACATGGCGTTTAATGGCACAGCCATTCGACTTCTCCTTGTAAATATACTCTAGTCCAGTGGTTCTCAACATTTTATGCTTCACGCACCCCCTGGAAATGTGTATGTAACTAGCGTAGCCCTTTTGCAGACAGATAAAACTATAGTTATAGTATAAAAATGGTTATTTTTACTTTGTTAGTAGATCTAGCGACTTTTGAGCTGCCACTGCGTACCCCAAAAAATTTTCCCGCGTACCCCAAGTTGAGAACCCTTGCTATAGTCTATAGTAGTACACTCTGGTAGTATTCTCTGGTCTATAGTAGGGGCGGGGTGGCTCAGTAGGTAGCGCGTCGGCTCGTAATCTGCAGTTCCCAGGTTCGAGTCCCAGCTGGGTCAGCGTTGAGATTTATCTCCGCAAAGTTCCCCGCCCTGCCCACGGTCAGTAGGGGACACCGATGGGCTTGGAAAGGCCGCCGTCCGTCGGATGGGACGTTAAGCCGTGACCCCATGTGCGAGAGAGACATACCCTGTGCACGTTAAAGAACACGCTGGATGGCTTTGACGGGAGGCTACCATCTGTCTCCCAACAGCTGTTCCAGTGGGTCCCCTCCCCAAACCTTCTCTGAGCCTTCGGGGGTCCATGTGACCTGGCCATTTAGCCCATTGTGTGCAAAAAAGTGCCGCTCACAGGTAAAACAACCCAACCCTGGTCTATAGTAGAACTCTGGGATCAGAGTGCATCATTTTCTCCTCTTAGGAACCAACATGGCGATCTCCATCAACTCTCAACATAAACACCAAATATAACTTTAGTTTTAATAAAACTGCATATTTTATTACGCTTAATAGTTAAGTATTTATATGCCCTTTTCTCTGAGCTTGAGGGGTTTTTTTGTTTAGCAGCTCTTGTGTATGATAACGACATATAACTTAATGTAGGTATTATTATGTTAACCGATTTTAATGATGCGTAGGGAATAATGAAATCATTACACAATTTTATAAGTTGTTTTTCTGATAGAACCACTAAGATTTTTAAAAAATGTCTTAAACTTTTTACCAACATTCTATTCTAAAAATTTTTCACATATTTTAAGAGACGTATATATTTATATGGAAAGAAAATCAGCAAATGCAACAATATTGTCATTGCCAGAAGCTGTTTCCACAAAACAAAATTCCAGCTCCGAACTAGCCTCGACTGTATGTAAATTAAAATTTGTTCCATCCACGTTTCGAAAATATGTGCGGTATCATCCGATTAACTTTAGAAACAGACACCAAGATTCCGAGGAAAAGAGCAAAATTATTCCTCCTCCCCTCCTTTAAATGAAAATTTAAAAAATAAAAATTAAATATATGAAATAATAAAAAACAATAAGCTATGAACTGGGAAATTGTTCTTGGGAAGAATTCATTTTTTGTCCCCCAAATTCCACTCCTCCGGTCATAATCATGTCTTCCACTTGATGAAGACCAACATGGAAGTCGGAAGTGCAATACCCATTGCATTATTATCGAGTTATAATCCAACCACCACCATCCAGCTTGTGAAGGCTTCAATATCATATTTTTTCTCCGATAGTTCGAAAGTTAAAAACCCTCCCAATTGTCTTCCATCTAGTTGTCGCCCATCCAGTTGTTGTACCCTTCCTGTTGTCGCCCACCCAGTTGTCCTAACTTTATTCTTGTCTTCTACCCAGTTGTCCTACTCTTCCTGTTGTTGTCCACCCAGTTGTCCTACCCTTCCTGCTGTCATCCACTCAGTTGCCGTACCATTCTTGTTGTCATCCACCCAGTTGCCGTAATTTCCTGTTGTTGTCCACCCAGTTGTCTCATCCTTCCTTTTGACATCCACCCAGTTTTCGTACCCTTTCCGTTGTCATCCACTCAATTGTCGTACCCTTCCTGTTGTCGTCCACCCAGTCGTTGTACCCTTCCTGTTTTCGCTCACCCAAGTTGTTGTACCCTTCCTGTTGTCATCCATCCAGTTGTAGTACCCTTCCTGTCGTCGTCCACCCAGTTGCCGAACCCTTTCTGTTGCCATCTACCCAGTTGCCGTACCTTCCTCTTGTTGTCCACCCAGTTGTCCTACCTTTCCTTTTGGAATCCACCCTCCTACTCTTCCTGTTGTCGCCAACTCAGTTGTCATACCCTTCGTGTTGTCGTCCACCCAGTTGCCGTACTTTCCTGTTGTCGTTCACCCAGTTGTTCTACCCTTTCTGTTGTCGTCCACCCAGTTGTTCTACCCTTTCTGTTGTCGTCCACCCAGTTATTGTACCCTTCCTGTTGTCATCCACCCAATTGTCGTACCCTTCCTGTTGTCATCCACCCAATTGTCGTACCCTTCCTGTTGTCGTCCACCCAGTTGTTGTACCCTTCCTATCGTCACCCACCCAGTTGCCGTACCCTTCCTGTTGTCGTCCACCCAGTTGTCCTGCTCTTCCTTTTGGCATTCACCCAGTTGTCGTACCCTTCCCATTGTCATCCACTCAATTGTTGTGCCATTCTTGTTATCGTCCACCCAGTTGTTGTACCCTTTCTGTTGTCGCCAACCCAATTGCCGTACCCTTCCCGTTGTCCACCCAGTTGTTGTACCCTTCCTGTCGTCGCCCACCCAGTTGCCGTACCCTTTCTGCTGTCATCTACCCAGTTGCCGTACCTTCCTGTTGTTGTCCACCCAGTTGTCCTACCCTTCCTTTTGGCATTCACCCAGTTGTTGTATCCTTCCCATTGTCATCCACTCAGTTGTTGTACCCTTCCTGTTGTCGTCCACCCAGTTGTTGTACCCTTTCTGTTGTCATCCACCCAGTTGCCGTATCTTCCTGTTGTCGTCCACCCAGTTGTTGTACCCTTTCTGTTGTCGCCCACCCAATTGCATACCCTTCCTGTTGTCATCCACCCAGTTGTTGTATTCTGTTGTCATCTACCCAGTTGCTGTACCTTCCTATTGTTGTCCACCCAATTGTTGTACCCTTCCTGTTGTCGTCCACCCAATTGTCGTACCCTTCCTGCTGTCGTCCACCCAGTTGTTGTACCCTTCCTGCTGTCGTCCACCCAGTTGTTGTACCCTTCCTCTCGTCGCCCCCCCCCCATTTGCCGTACCCTTTCTGTTGTCATCTATCCAGTTGCCGTACCTTCCTGTTGTTGTCCACCCAGTTGTCCTGCCCTTCCTTTTGGCATTCACCCAGTTGTCATACCCTTCCCATTGTCATCCACTCAGTTGTCGTCGACCCAGTTGTTGTACCCTTTCTGTTGTCGCCGACCCAATTGTCGTACCCTTCCTGTTGTCGTCCACTCAATTGTCGTACCCTTCCTGTTGTCGTCCACCCAATTGTCGTACACTTCCTGTTGTCATCCACCCAATTGTCGTACACTTCCTTTTGACGTCCACCCAATTGTCGTACCCTTCCTGTTGTCGTCCACCCAGTTGTTGTATCCTTCCTGTCGTCGCCCACCCAGTTGCCGTACCCCTTCTGTTGTCATCTATCCAATTGCCGTACCTTTCTTTTGGCATTCACCCAGTTGTCGTACCCTTCCCATTGTCATCCACCCAGTTGTCGTACCCTTCGTGTTCTCGTCCACCTAGTTGTCATACCCTTCTCGTTGTCATCCACTCAGTTGTCCTACCCTTCCTGTTGTCGCCCACCCAATTGTCGTACAATTCCTGTTTTCGTCCACCCAGTTGTTGTACTCTTTCTGTTGTCGCCCAACCAATTGTCGTACCCTTCCTGTTGTCGCCCACCCAATTGTCGTACCCTTCCTGTTTTCGTCCACCCAATTGTCGTACCCTTCCTTTTGTCGTCCACCCAATTGCCGTACCCTTCCTGTTGTCGTCCACCCAGTTGTTGTACCCTTCCTGTCGTCGTCCACCCAGTTGTTGTACCCTTCCTGTCGTCGCCCACCCAGTTGTTGTACCCTTTCTGTTGTCGCCCACCCAATTGTTGTACCCTTCCTGTTGTCGTCCACCCAGTTGTTGTACACTTTCTGTTGTCATTTACCCAGTTGCCGTACCTTCCTGTTGGTGTCCACCCAGTTGTTGTACTCTTTCTGTTCTCACCCACCCAATTGTTGTACTCTTCCTGTGGTCGTCCACCTAGTTGTCATACCCTTCTCGTTGTCATCCACTCTGTTGTCCTACCCTTCCTGTTGTCGTCCACCCAATTGTCGTACCCTTCCTGTTGTCGTCCACCCAATTGCGTACCCTTCCTGTTGTCGTACCCCAATTGCGTACCCTTCCTGTTGTCGTCCACCCAATTGTCGTACCCTTCCTGTTGTCGCCCACCCAATTGTCGTACCCTTCCTGTTGTCGCCCACCCAATTGTCGTACTCTTCCTGTTGTCGTCCACCCAATTGTCGTACCCTTCCTGTTGTCGTCCACCCAAATGTCGTACCCTTCCTGTTGTCGTCCACCCAATTGTCGTACCCTTCCTGTTGTCGCCCACTAAATTGTTGTACCCTTCCTGTTGTCGCCCACCCAATTGTCGTACCCTTCCTGTTGTCGTCCACTCAGTTGTTGTACCCTTCCTGTCGTCGCCCACCCAGTTGTTGTACCCTTTCTGTTGTCGCCCACCCAATTGTCGTACCCTTCCTGTTGTCCTCCACCCAGTTGTTGTACCCTTTCTGTTGTCATCTACCCAGTTGCCGTACCTTCCTGTTGGCGTCCACCCAGTTGTTGTACCCTTTCTGTTGTCACCCACCCAATTGTTGTACTCTTCCTGTTGTCGTCCACCTAGTTGTCATACCCTTCTCGTTGTCATCCACTCTGTTGTCCTACCCTTCCTGTTGTCGTCCACCCAGTTGTCATACCCTTCCTGTTGTCGTCCACCTAGTTGTTATACCCTTCTCGCTGTCATCCACTCAGTTGTCCTACCCTTCCTGTTGTCGTCCACCCAGTTGTCGTACCCTTCCTGTTGTCGTCCACCCAGTTGTTGTACCCTTTCTGTTGTCGCCCACCCAATTGTCGTACCCTTCCTGTTGTCGTCCACCCAGTTGTTGTACCCTTTCTGTTGTCGCCCACCCAGTTGCCATACCCTTTCTGTTGTCATCTATCCAATTGCCGTACCTTTCTTTTGGCATTCACCCAGTTGTCGTACCCTTCCCATTGTCATCTATCCAATTGCCGTACCTTTCTTTTGGCATTCACCCAGTTGTCGTACCCTTCCCATTGTCATCTATCCAATTGCCGTACCTTTCTTTTGGCATTCACCCAGTTGTCGTACCCTTCCCATTGTCATCCACCCAGTTGTCATACCCTTTGTGTTGTCGTCCACCTAGTTGTCATACCCTTCTCGTTGTTATCCACTCAGTTGTCCTACCCTTCCTGTTGTCGCCCACCCAATTGTCGTATCCTTCCTGTTGTTGTCCACCCAATTGCGTACCCTTCCTGTTGTCGTCCACCCAATTGTCGTACCCTTCCTGTTGTCGTCCACCCAATTGTCATACCCTTCCTGTTGTCGCCCACCCAATTGTCGTACCCTTCCTGTTGTCGTCCACCCAATTGTCGTACCCTTCCTGTTGTCGTCCACCCAAATGTCGTACCCTTCCTGTTGTCGTCCACCCAATTGTCGTACCCTTCCTGTTGTCGCCCACCCAATTGTCGTACCCTTCCTGTTGTCGCCCACCCAATTGTCGTACCCTTCCTGTTGTCGTCCACCCAATTGTCGTATCCTTCCTGTTGTCGTCCACCCAAATGTCGTACCCCTTCTGTTGTCGCCCACCCAATTGTCGTACCCTTCCTGTTGTCGTCCACTCAGTTGTTGTACCCTTCCTGTCATCGCCCACCCAGTTGTTGTACCCTTTCTGTTGTCGCCCACCCAATTGTTGTACCCTTCCTGTTGTCGTCCACCCAGTTGTTGTACCCTTTCTGTTGTCATCTACCCAGTTGCCTTCCTGTTGTCGTACCCTTCCTGTTGTCGTCCACCTAGTTGTCATACCCTTCACGTTGTCATCCACTCTGTTGTCCTACCCTTCCTGTTGTCGTCCACCCAGTTGTCGTACCTTTCCTGTTGTCGTCCACCTAGTTGTCGTACCCTTCCTGTTGTCGTCCATCCAATGTCCTGATCTCTTTGGTGTGTTTGGTACAGGTTCACTGGACGACAACCAATGATATGTACGTTTGGTGTTCCTATAGACCAGTGGTTCTCAAACTTTTATGCTTCACGGATCCCCTGGAAATATGTATGTAACTAGCGTACAATCACTCAAAACAATATCCGAACACTATGGTTGATTACAGAATTGAGAAAAAATATCTGGCAACGATTTTTTTAGAAATTAGTGATATTGCAACCTTCGTGTACTCTACACGAAGGGTGCCAGATCACCAATTTCTAAAAAAACCCTGCCAGATATTTTTTTCTCAATTCTGTAATCATCCATAGTGTTCGGATTCTTTTTTGAGCGACTTTACCTCTTGAATAGATAGACAAAATTATAGTTAGAGTATAACAATGGGAATAAAATAAAACATTTATAACATATATCTAGCGACTTTTGAGCTCTCACGGCGTACCTCAAAATAATTTAGCGCCTTTCCCCCAAGGGGTACGCGTACCCCACGTTGAGAACCTCTACTATAGACAATCCATTTTTCATCGCACGTCAACAACCTATCCGAAACAATAACTCATTCTTGTGACGTAAAAGCAGGAACGAGCATATCGTAAACCGCTGGAGTTTGTTGTCGGCAGTCAGTTCATGTGGAACCCATTTGCTCATGTCCCAGATTTTTCCTAGGCGATGTAAATGCAAACGAATGGTTTCGTCACTGAGATGGCACCTTTCTGCAAACTCTTTGTACATTTAGCGTGAATCCAACTCGATGTTCGTCTTCAGTTCATTGTCATCAATGACGGTTGGTCTTCCCTCGCGGACTGCATCTTCAACTGTCTCATCACCTGATGCAAATTTTCTGAACCACTTTTGTCCATTTGCTCACTGTGTTCTCTCTAAATGCCGTACATATGTTTCGAGTTGCTTGCGCCGTTTTACTTCGCAGTTTAAACTCATAAAGTAAGCACGCTTGAACAAATGTATTCGACGCAAACCTGTTTTCGTCACCTTTCCCAATTTCACGGACCGTTTTTCACGCTTGTTATACATCAAGTGACTCAGCGTGCCACGTGCTTTTGACTGTATATCGACGCATGTGCACCACTTGCAGTTGTACTTACGTACTTTTCGTTGAAATGATAACATTGGAAAACAGCACGAACTTATTTGGTTTGCTGATAAAATAAAAATGCAAACAGAAAAGAGTAATTTAATATGGCAATAGTTGGTATTTGAACCAATCTTCAAATGCAGAGAATCAAAAAATTACTCTAGTGTATGTTGTAAGACTGACTCGCAGTTTCTTCCTCCTTAGGTAAGCTCATTTTTGAACATTATTTTAACACGGACTTCAAAATGTCAACATCAAACTTCCACGAGTAATCTCATTAAAATCAATGTCCCAAGTGCATCGTCATTGCTTTGGAACAACAAGTGGCTCAATCGGTAGCCCACCAGGCTCGTAATCTTCAATTCCCAGGTTCGAGTCGCACCTGGGCCAACGTTGAGATTTGTCTCCGCAAAACTCCCCGCCCTGCCCTAGGTCGGTAGGGGACATCGATGGGCTTGGAAAGGCCTCCGTCCATCGGTGTGACCTTAATCCTTGGCTCCATATGCGAGAAAGTCAAACATTGTGCACGTTAAAGAACACACTAGATAGCCTTCACAGGAAGCTACCATTTATCACCTAATAGCTGTCCAGTGGATCCCTTTCCCGCAATCTTCTCTGAGCCCTCTGGGTCATTGTGACTCAGCCATTTAGCGCACTGTGTGGAAAAAAAAAGTGCCGCTCAAAGGTAAAACAGTCCAAGAGCGCCTGAAGTGAATGTTTGTGTTTTCTATCGCAAGTGACTATTACTGTTTTCATTTAATCACCAAGAACATATCCAAGTGTAATATAAAAATGCTTATATTTAAAACGTAAAATAAGATGCTTATATTTAAAGCATAATATAAAATGCGTATATTTAAAGTGTAATATAAAATGCTTATAATTAAAGTGTAGTATAAAATGTCTATATATAAAGTGTAATATAAAAATGCTTATATTTAAAACGTAATATAAAATGCTTATATTTGAAACGTAATATAAAATGCTTATATTTTAAGTGTAATATATAAATGCCTATATATATAGTGTAATATAAAAATGCCTATATATAAAGTGTAATATAAAAATGCCTATATATAAAGTGTATTATGAAAATGATTATATTTAAAACGTAATATAAAATGCATACATTAAAAGCGTAATATAAAATGCTTATACGAAATGCGTAATATAAAATGCTTATATTTAAAATGCAATATAAAATGTTTACATTTAAAGTATGATGCCATCCTCACAAACCTTCTACTATAGCATATAAACTGACAGGCTCCTGTCAGATCTTTGTGGCAAACAGATGCTTGAGGGGGTATTTTTTATACCCCCTCAATAAAAAATTAAAATCATTTATCAAAACGAAATGATCACCTGACATTTACAAACCAGCTTGATGTAACTTAAAAATCTTCACCTTGTACATCATTAATTCAACCCTAAATGTCCGACCCCGCCTTCTCGTGGTGCAGACCGTTATACCTTTCAAAAGAGATACTCTCTTGTGGAAGTGAACGGAAGGGGAGGGCTGCCAGATTAGTGTGGCCTACTGATCTGGACAACTATGGCTACTTTTCTTTTTTTTTTCTACCCTGCTGAGGAGTGGTCAACCACACAGGGTCCTGGTGCTGACCATATAAACCTACTGGACTGGACTGATATATGGCTCTGAGCTTGATTATGGATCCTGACTTTGCTGCACTGGTGGGCTTCAGTGGAGGGAAAATCTTCCGTTGTGTTATCTGTTTGTTTGTGGGTTCCCAGTGTGAATAGATTCACAGGATATGTTTATCAGCTGGTGGACAATCCTGAGCAGAGGTCATCGCAGGCATCTGAACTCTTTGCTTCTATTGGCATCGTCAAATTCTACATTGGAGGAAGTCTTCCAGTGTAGATGGCTTCAGCCTTTAGTGGTGGGGGAACGGGTCTTTGCCCTATGTCTGCGATTAGGGGGCTGTTTGATATTGTCGGCATTCCCTCTCTCAATAAACATAGTTTCTTAAAACATCCCACTAACCATTTTCTCTCTATAGGTAGTTGGAATGTGAGGACTCTGCACAGAGCTTTTTCTCTTGATGTCCTCACACAAGAATTCCACCATTATAATTTAGATATTCTCGGCTTGCAACCGACCTGATGGACAGATAAAGGTCAGATTCTTAAAAATAATCTTAAATTTCTCTTTTCAGGGAGGGACGACAATAAGCATCACCAAGGCGTGGGTCTGCTTCTCAGCAGACACGCTAGTGATGCTCTCCTAGGATATGAGTGCATTAATGAAAGGTTTCTTACAGCAAAATTTCAGACAAGCGTTAAAGACCTGAATGTTATCTGCTGTTATGCCCCAACTGAGGATGCCGATGAGGATGAGAAGGATAGGTTTTATGAACAACTTCAGGATATTTTGAATTCTGTCAAGAAAGGAGATATTATCCTTGTTCTTGGTGACTTCAATGCCAAAGTTGGTACTGACTCTGACCTTTGGGGAGGAGTAATAGGCCCTTTTGGTATTGGTGGCTGCAATGGCAATGGGCAACGTCTCCTACAGGTAAGTAAACTCAATGAATTCAGAATAACTAACACTTATTACAAACACTACGACATACATAAGTACACATGGGTTTCACCTGATGGGCTGCATAATAATATGATTGATTACATATTAATTAACAGCAAATGGGCTAGTTCTGTTAGGAATACCAGGGCATATAGGGGAGCTGAAATTGGATCTGACCATTACCTTGTTAAAAGTGTGTTGCAACTTAAACTTAAAAAGTGTTGTGCTAGGGTTAAAAAATTTACTTTTAACACTAAAGCACTGAAAGATCCAGTTATAGCCAAAGCTTACCATGATACGTTACTTAGTCATTATGACAGTCATGGTTTGCTTACTACTGAAGTTGAGGAAGAATGTGATCATTTTAAACAGGCTTTTTTGGACATTAACAGTACTCTTTTAGTAAAAAAGGAGCAGAAGAGACAGAATTATCTGAGTGATAAGGCACTTGAGCTTATTTCGGAAAGAAAGAACTGCAGGAATGTCCTTAATCAATACCCTTCTAGTCCTAATAGAAAGCATTGTAGAGAACTTAATAAGCGTGTAAAAGATCAGTTAGTTGCTGATAAGAATCTTTGGCTTGAACGTTTGGCTGACAAAGCCGAGGAAGCAGTTAGACAGCACAACAGCAGAGAGCTGTACCAGATAGTTAATGTTTTGTGTGGTAGATAACGAACAGGCATACAAGGATTGAAGGATAAACAAGGTAATGTTATAGAAGGGGAGAATTCTGTCATGGCTAGGTGGGCTGAGCATTTCAGTGATGTTCTGAACAATGTAGTTAGTTCTACTCCCATTGTTTGCAATGATGATAGATGCATTGGTGGCTTGAATGTTGGCCCTATAACACAATCTGAAGTCATTTTGGCTGTTTCTAAACTTAAACTTCATAAATCCCCAGTGGTAGATGAAATTACTACAGTAATGCTTAGAGCTGGAAATGTTTCGGTTACCACTTGGATGACTGAAATTCTGAATATCTTTTGTGATAAAGGCATGGTTCCTAAGGATTTTACCAGAGCTATTATTATCCCTATTTTCAAAAAAGATGATCGCAGTTCTTGTGATAACTATAGGGGTATCAGCCAACTCTCTGTTCCAGGTAAAGTTCTTTCCATGATTGTGCTTAATAGAATTAAGAATCTGGTTGACAGTCAATTGCGTGATGAGCAATGTGGATTCAGAAGTGGTAGGGGATGTGTGGATCAGATATTTTCACAGGCAGATTCTTGAGAAATGTTTAGAGTTTCAGAAACCTTTGGTTGCTAGCTTTGGTGATTTCAAAAAGGCTTTCGACTCTGTCGATTGTCATAATTTGTGGTTGATTGTGAAATCATATGGAATACCAGAAAAGTTAGTTAACATAATGAAAGCTCTCTATAATAACACTGAGTCGTGTGTGAGAGTTGGTAAGGCTTGTAGCAATTGGTTTAGCATTACTTCTGGTGTTCGACAAGGGTGCATTTTGTCTCCTTTTCTCTTTAGCTTGGTTATTGATTATGTTATGCGAAATTCACTGCAAGGGAAAGATTTTGGCCTTAAATGGACTGGAGATACGATAATTTCTGATTTGGATTATGCTGATGATTTAGCCCTTTTGGCAAATGATGTTGATGAGATGAACTCTTTCATTCGAGCTGTTGATGAGACTGGTAGTAGAGTAGGTTTGGTTATAAACGGAGAGAAAACTAAAGTGATGAAAATTGGTCAGGCAGGCTGTGATTCAGTTAATCTGAATGGTTGCAGTCTTGAGCAGGTGTCACAGTTTAATTATCTTGGGAGCTATGTAACAGATAATGGTGATGTGCTGCATGAGATTAACAGACGAATAGGGATTGCTGCCGGGACTTTTAAGAATCTATGGAGAGTGTGGAGAAATAGGCGTATACACCTAAAGACTAAAATTAGACTGTATAATAGTTTGGTTCTTTCTAGGGTTAGTTATGGTAGTGAAACTTGGACACTTGTAAACAATATAACAGGAAACTAGATGCGTTTGATTCCAGATGCTTATGCAGTATCTTGGGCATTAGGTGGTTCAACTTTGTAACTAATGATGAGGTTAGGCAAAGGAGTTTGCAACCTCCTTTAAGCAGCATATTGTGCAGAGAGAGACTCCGTTGGTTTGGCCATGTTGCCCTTATGAATCATTATAGATTGGCGAATAGGGTTATGAACAGTGTGTCTAGAGGCCTCAGAAAGAAATGGAGACCTAGGATGCGGTGGGCAGACAATGTCAAACAGGACCTTGTTAGAATTGGTGTTCAGTGGCCAGATGCAGTAGATGTAGCTCAGGATAGACTTGCATGGAGAACTAAATTGCACTGTCTGGTTGGACCTCCGTAGCCCATGGCTGCTTGTGGATGATGATGATGATGATGATGATCAATTAATCACGTTGTAATCTTAATTAAATTTATAAGAGACAATAAAAATATTCATTAAACACCTGTAATATTGGCAAAATAATAAGCCTGAAGGAGAGTTTTTTAATAATTTTGACTATGTTATTATATAATTAATTATACTTTATTTTAAACACAACACAAGGAAAACTACTTTGAGAGAAAAAAAAAATCTAAAATATTGGATTCGAACGTGAAAAGTGTGAAAGATCATCCCACTCTTGAGAAGTTTTTTTAGGGAAAAAAAAATATTCGATGTTTTCTGCAGAGATCGAATTCAGCAATTTGTGACACAGATATATAGATTCAAATGCAATTTACCTCGGTTCAGTTCTCTCGTTAGGTTCTGAACAAGCAAATACTTTACCATCTGCACTCGTAATTTCACAACCATCTCGAAAAACATTACCGCCACCTTTACAAATGCCTCTGTCTCAGGGCATGGGAAGATATTGATCCTTAGTCGTTTTTTTTTTATCTAAGAAGCGGCGATTCATGCAATTTTCATTCATTGTGAGAACTGGGAGGTTAGACTTGCCTCTTGGGCCCATGACTTTCAAATGAGTGGTGAGATCCCAACATCTGTAAGAGCTGCGATGCATCCCCTGGCAATCAACACCCATGGCTCCACCTTTTAGAGCTTTAGAGAATGCATTTATTGGTTTAGTTCCAAGGAAAAAATGTTTTTCAAAATGTATATTTTTTACTAGTTTGTGTACATAAAATCCCCGTTCAATTTTATCTATGTAAATATGGTAATTTCGGGACCTTGGAGTGTCCATATTCTTTTATCGATTAGTCGCTTGTGGATATCAGATAAAAAATGGCTAATCAGAAAATGTTCCTGGTATAACAGAGCAATGCGGTAAAAGTATAATTGCATGACAAATTTGTTTGATTATTAACTGGTAATTTGCCTGCCTCGCGACAGATTATCGTTTTCCGTTTTGTACGCAGAAGCAGATTTTTTAATCATCAAATTAAGTTAAATGTATAATTGATTTGTTCTAAATGTAAGAGATCGATTCAACCTTTTGAGAGTGGTTGCAGAGTTAACCAACCAACCAGAACACAAGAAGAAAAATTCGAACTGTCAAAAGTCAAATATGTTATCATCATTCGGTCAATATCATGATGATAATTTTCATCTAAAGCAGAGGTTCCCAAGCTTATTTGTCCTACCGCTCCCTTTTCAGAAAAAAAAATTACTCACCACCCCCCTGGAAATCTACCTTCTTTAAGCGAACAAACAGAAAGATGCAGTGACAAATTTGCGTTCTTTTATGTATCTATGTTTCTACCTACTTCCTACAACATAGTAAAGACAGATGTTGTTGTAAATAAGACACCTTGAAGCTTGAAATTATAAAATTATTTATTAAAATCGAGCATAGTAACATTCGCATTACACACAGAAAATTAAGATAACGAAGGATGATTTTACGTGTTTATTTGAAAAATAATCACTACGACTTTAACTCTATTGTTACACAACAGACGAAATATGTACGAACGGTTTTTTAAAACTTTCTTATCTTCCCTTCTTTCTTTATGCTTCCACCGCCCCCAATTCCACCCGAGGCTACTACCGACCCACTGGATCGTTCCAGCGCCCCCCCCCCCCAGGGGCGGTATCGCCCACTTTGGGAAACACTTATCTAAAGGGTTTAATAAAAATGATAGGAACAAATTAATAATATCGAAACCGGTAAGTTTTTCGAAAATCAATTTTTAGAAGCATATTTTTTTGTCACGCGACTTTTTATTCCAACGTCGAGTTTTTAGAATTGCATATTTTTCAAGCTGGGCACAGCGAATGACTATGGTTGAGTAGGGGAGTGTCCCAAAATTTTCCAACGCGAAAATCACATTTTGGGCAAAATTCTAGAACATTACCAGAATTTCGCTCCGTGGAGAGGGCCTCGATTTTGTAATATCCCCACAATTTATACAATACAAATTAATTAAATTAACTGAACTAATTTTCGATCTCATCTGAATTTTACCAAATGGCTTCGAATTTTTCCAAGTTACCTCGATTTTCGCAAATTGCCTTGATTATTCAAACTCGCCATAATTTTACAGAAAAAAATCCCAATTTTTACATCTAACCTGAATTTTGCTAACTCCCCAAGATTTTTCCAACTTCTCAAGATTTTTCCAACTTCTCAAGATTTTTCCAAGTTGTCTCGATTTTGCAAACTCTCCCTAATTTCACAAATCCAATCCCAATTTTCACAACTTGCTGTATTTTACTAAGTGGCTTCAAATTTTGTAAACTGCTCTAGATTTTGCCAAGTTACCTCGATTTTGCCATCTTCCCTAGATTTTGGCAAGTTGTCTTGATTTTGCCAACTCTCCTTAATTTCACAAAACCAATCCCAATTTTCACAACTCAAATGCATTTCACCAAGTGCCTTCAAATTTTGTCGACTGCCCAAAGTTTTTCCTCGATTTTGACAACAACCCTAGATTTGGCCAAGTTGTAGAGATTTTACTAACTCTTCATAATTTTACAAAAAAAAAATCCCAGTTTTCAGAATTCCCCTGGATTTTGCAGAGTCGCTTCGAATTTTGCCAACTCCAATTAACTTTGAGGGGTCTTCCACCACCACCACCCATAGATACGCCCCTGCTTTCAAGAACAATTCGTCAACGTCAATTTCTCCAATATTCGAACGGTTGCCTTCCACGAATTCCCTTGTATGCTGGGATGCTATGGAAAATATTTCTAATTTTCTTCTTCTAAATTCATTTTTGCTTTTTAATAATTTTTTAAGAACACTTTATTACCGAATACTTAGCTGCGGATAAACGATTAAAATTACAGAAATGAATAAACGTTTTCATCTGGGAAGAAAAAAACTTAAGCTTTTACTTCTTAGTGAAATGTTCTACCTTTCCTTAAATGGCGGCACTAACTCTTCAGCATCTTACGAGGGTCTTAAACTTGCACCAGTTAATGGTTAAGTTCACATCAGTTAATCGGTTAGATTGTTTTACCTCTGACTGGCACTTTTTTGAACACCATGGGCTAAATGGCCAGGCCACAAGGACCCCGAAGGCTCACGGAAGGTTGGGGGAGGGGACCCACTGGAATAGCTGTTGGGAGACAGATGATAGCCTCCCGTTAAGGCCATCCAGCGTGTTCTTTAACGTTCACAGGGTATGGCTCTCCCGCACACTGGGCCACGGCTTAACGTCCCATCCGACGGACTTTTCAAGCCCATCGGTGTCCCCTACTGACCGTAGGCAAGGCGGGGAAATTTTGCGGAGATAAATCTCAACGCTGACCCAGCTGGGACTGAACCTGGGAACTACAGATTACGAGCCTGGCGCGCTACCGACTGAGCCACCCCCGCCCCACATAATGGGGCTACATGGCATGATCGTAAGGACCTCAGAGAAGTCTAAAAGAAGGAGACCCACTGGACAGCTGTTAGGAGAGAGATGGTAGTCTACCGCCAGAGTCATCCAGTGTGTTCTTTAACGTGCTCAGGGTAGGCTCTCCCACACACTGGACTAATGTTTAACATTCCATCCGAAGAACCACAGCCTTTCGAAGCCCTTCGGTGTCCTGACTGAATGAGCGCAGGGCAGTGAGTTTTGCAGAAATTAATCTCAACGTTGGCCCAACCCTCGAACCTTGGGTGGTGACTCGAACCTTGGAAATGCAAATTATGAGCCATCCATGACCCTGTCATTTAATGGTGTAAGCGTACACTAGAATATGCTGTTTTGACCCATATTTTCGGTGTGGCATTTCACTCTATTGTAATGAAAACTTATATTTCAATAAAAGCTTACAGTTAGTTTTCTTGTTTCAACTTTTCATCAGAATATGGGTGACTTTCACTATTAGGTTGTGGTAACTAAACGTGACTTTTTCCAGCCTTTAGGTGAGAAATATTAAATAGGAAATTTAAGTCAATCTCTGAAGTGCATAAGTAGCGTTATAAACTCGATGAAAAGGTTCAGTTCAGAACTCGAGATATTTTTGCATTGAACTGTTGCAAAAACATTTATACAGTTCTCTTCTGTTTCTAATAACAATATCTCAAAACCTGAATATTAGAAGTATTGACATTTGAAGTATTGTATATAATCGGATGTTCAAAGAGACACGTGTTATCATTTTCGAGGGGAAATTATCTTGAACCATGAAAACGAACCCAGAACTTCCTGACTACATGTAGGGTGCTCAACCGTTGAGTTATCGGTCGTAAATTTCAATTGATAACGTTGTAAAATGTCCATCTGAATGTCAGATTATTAATGCATTAGTGACTTCGAAAAATCTTGAAGTATTTTCTATAATAATAAATACCCCTCAAGCAGCTGCTTGCCTCAGAGGTCTGACAGGAGGCTCTCAGTTTATACGCCATAATAGAAGGTCTGTGAAGATGGCGGAACATCAGCAGGAAGAAAACACAAACATCATTATCTTACCCACGGACCTTTGATCAGTAGCCACGCTTGCCACTCCGCACAGGATGGCTCATATTGTCTATACGGTTATATACACTATCTGATCAAAAGTATCAGGACACCCTTTCTGATTAGTGTGTTCGCCCATATACACCCCAGCCATGGCCTAACAGGTATAAAAGGACGCACGTAGCCTGGCAAACTCATAGACAGTCATGAATAGGAAAATGGACCAGATCTCAGTGACTTTCAATGTGCCAAAGTCAAAGGCCACCTTAGCAATAGGGCGGGGGTGGCTCAGTCGGTAGCGCGCCAGGCTCGTAATCTGTAGTTCCCAGGTTCGAGTCCCAGCTGGGTCAGCGTTGAGATTTATCTCCGCAAAATTCCCCGCCCTGCCCACGGTCAGTAGGGGACACCGATGGGCTTGGAAAGGCCGCCGTCCGTCGGATGGAACGTTAAGCCGTGGCCCCGTGTGCGGGAGAGCCATACCCTGTGCACGTTAAAGAACCCCCTGGATGGCCTTGACGGGAGGCTACCATCTGTCTCCCAACAGCTGTTCCAGTGGGTCCCCTCCCCCAACCTTCTCTGAGCCTTCGGGGTCCTTGTGACCTGGCCATTTAGCCCATGGTGTGCAAAAAAGTGCCGCTCAGAGGTAAAACAACCCAACCTCAGCAATAAGTCAGTTCAAAACATTTCGGCCCTGCTGCAGCTGCCCCGATCAACTGTAAGTGATGTTATTGTGAAGTGGGGGAGCCATACACTGTGCACGTTAAAGGTGCTGCCTAGGAGCAGCAACAGCGCAATCGCAACCCGGTAGGGCACGTAAAATGACAGAGCGAGACCCCCGAGTGCTGAAGCAGGTGGTGCGACAAAATCACCTGTCCTCGGTTGCAACACTCACCACCGCTTTCCAAAATGCCTCTGGAAGCAAAGCCAGCACCATAATAGTTGGTCGCAAGTTGCAGGAAATGGGTTCCATGGTCAAGCAGCCTCACACAACCTAACATCAACAAGAATAGTGCCAAACGTCGATTGAAGTGGTGTAAAGCACGGTGCCAATGGACCCTTAAGAAGTGGAACTGTGTTCTCTGGAGTGATGAATCATGCTTCACCATTCATGGCAGTCTGACGGACGAGTATGGGTGTGGAGGATGCCATTGTGGACGCTATCTGCCTGACTGTGTTGTGCCAACTCTGTGTGTCGCATCATGCTCAGGGACTGTTTTTAATGGTTATATCTGGGCCTCTAGTTGCACAAATGGGACTCCGAAAGCAGAATGACATTCTCAACAATTCTGAGCTCCCAATTTTATGGCAGCAGTTCGATGAAGTGCCCTTTACTCTACCAACATGACAATGCCCCCGTCCACAAAGCGACAACTGTGCAGGAATGTTTTGACAAGATGGCTGGGGAAGAACTTGACTGGCTGCACAGAGCCCTGATCCCAACCTCATTTGGGTTGGGTTGTTTTACCTCTGAGCGGCACTTTTTTGCACACCATGGGCTAAATGGCCAGGTCACATGGACCCCGAAGGCTCAGAGAAGGTTGGGGGAGGGACCCACTGGAACAGCTGTTGGGAGACAGATGGTAGTCTCCCGTCAAGGCCATCCAGCGTGTTTTTAACGTGCATAGGGTATGGCTCTCCCACACACGGGGCCACGGCTTAACGTCCCATCCGACGGACGGCGGCCTTTTCAAGCCCATCGGTATCCCCTACTGACCGTGGGCAGGGCGGGGAAATTTTTGCGGAGATAAATCTCAACGCTGACCCAAATGGGACTCGAACCTGAAATTCATTATGGAAAGTGATGCACTTGCTGCATGCAAACACTTACAAAGAAGAAAGTGTTCACTAAATGGGAGGTGTACACTTACTTTCACCAATGCATCTTGCTAATATGAAATCAACTCCGTATTTCGAAATTTAATAATATTAAAACGTAAAACAATCTTGATTGGATGTTTTTTAGCAATGTAGTAAATGCTCACTTTTACTGAAATCTTGTTTCTTTTTGTGCTGAGAAGAATAAAATATTTATCAAAATTTATCAATCTTAATGAAGCAGCGGGTCGCAGAACAATAAGTCAATTTCTGTTAGGTTGTTTGCTCAGTTCGATTTGTTTATGCAACCATATTAATTTTAAGGCTCATACAAAACTATTACTAGATCAGCAGCCAGTCTATATCTAGTAAGCATTGATGATGAAAATCGGACTCACATCCTCAATATCTTAATCCGCATCTGCATCTACGATCCCGGATTCCAGCCTTGAGGAGACTGGGAATTTATTAACCCTTTCAGGACCATAAGGTTTCTAAGAGTAAATATTAGTATATAACTATTTATTTTAGTTTGTTTAGACGTAAAATAAATAAAAATCATAAGAAAAATACATAACAATGTGTAGTTTTTTTGGAATTTTATGGGAAATATTTTTCCCAATGGACTATAAAGGTAACACAAATTATAGTTAGGCTTATTATGCAATGTCTTTTATTTATTGGTTTATTAGAACAAAATGTTAACTAAAATAATACAAAATTATGAAATAAAATTACTATACAAAATGATGTGCTAATTATGATATTCTGCGAAGCAATTTCTTTTGGTAGTGAGGCAAAGATTGACATTGCACATAGTACATATATTATGCGTCCTGACAGTTCTGTTTTTGTCTTCTAAACGTTCCCGTTTACGTAATTGCGTTTGGCATACGTTCTATTTTGACATTCTGTATAAAAAATGCAGATAAGGTTATAATTAAATACGACAATCACCAATTTTAAAATGGGAAAAATGTTTCCCTTAGTCGTGAAAGGGTTAAACGGAAGATCTTTCTGCTTGATATTTATTTGATTATTATTAAGAAATCATTTTAATAATAATTACTAATTTTATTAAAATGATCCGTGCAACCATCAGAAAATAATTTTGGAACAAACAAATAAACAAAACTGCACGAAATTGCGAAATATGAAGAAACATCGACGACCTCATTTCTGTAGGTAAACTAGATTTTCAGTTTGAGTCTTAAAATAAATTTAGCTAGGATTTCCTATCGATGCATAATGGAAATTTCAATTTGGCAAAACAATGTGCAAATATTTTCACATCGCATTGCCAGTGAAAAGAAAAATCTTAAATGACAATGTATGTTCCGAAAAAAAGAACCTTTGTGTTTGAAGGGCTGTGATTGGCTGAGTCGATAGTGCGCCACGCTTGCAATCTGAAGTTGCCAGGTTCGAGTCCCAACTGTGCCAATTGTGGGGTTTATCATCATTAAACCCAACCAATGGTATCGTTCTGAAAGGGACCAACAATTGTCATAGAGAGATCGTCTTCTGTCAGATAGGCCATTAAGCTGTGGTCCTTCGTGTACGATATCCATAACCTGTGTGTCTTAAAGAACGTACTAGATCGCTTTTTCGGAAGTTTTCATCTGTTTCTAAAAATTGCACAGTGGGTCCCTTCCTCTAACCATCTCTGGGCGCTTCGGATCCTTGTGACCTGGCATTTAGCCCATTGTGCGCACAAAAGGCAGCTCAGAAATTAAGCAACTCAACCCAGCCTGTGGGTTGGTTATTTCACTGATGAGCGGCATTTGTTTTTGCACAGAAAATAAATTCAGAGTCCCAAGGATCTAAGAAAAGAAAGTGGGGCAGGGGAATGCAATCTACGTGACAATTGTTAGGATCTGTGTACACAGTAAGTTGTTTAATTCACATGGTGGGGGCGGGGGTGGCTTAGTCTGTAGCGCGCCAGGCCAACACCACCTAGAGGAGAAGGCCGTACCACTGATTTGTGACGTCAGCTTTACTAGACCGGACTGCCGGCAGAATAGATTGAGAGATAGCTTATCCTTGTTCATAGAACTTCCCATTTAGATTTTGAATATTCACTAATAAATCATTAAAATAATTTGTTTTCATATAATAAAAAAAAAATCCCACTTTTTTCTAATTTTTTTTTTAGAGATAACTTTTTTTTTGCTTTGATTAGTATTGATAAACCATTAATTACCGTTTCCGATTATACAGATAGCTTTAAATTATTATTTAGATAATAACACTCTTTAAATGTTCGGAAATTTCGAAACTTTTAACGAATTTTGCAAACGATCGATTAATGTATTGAACAAGTACTAAATTTTCACTCTTAAAGGATTCTAGAAGAGCGAAATATATTTAGAAAAAAACTACTTGTTACAAAATACCACAGATACCTATTTTTTTCACAAATATGTATGTATATATATATATATGAGGTCGAAAACATTATTTAATGAAAACAGTATGTTTCAATATTGCATATTTTAAGAAAAACAACCAACAAATTCCACATTAAAAATACTTTTATTTACAATATGAGAAAACAAATATATATAGGATACACATTACAATGAAACAAATATTTCATTGTTTACTTTATTTTTAAGAAAATTGTGCAATTAAAACAGGAAAATTCACCAATCATATAGGAGAATTTTTAAGCAATATGAAGGAACTTAATATTGTGCAATACTATTTAAATGGAAAAGGAAAATTTTATGATATTCCCTTCATCCCAGTTGAACTCTTTTTTTTTAAATAGTTTAATAATGAAAGCTATTTTTAAAATGCATCACATTAATAAAAACTGTTTCTAGGACAACTATGACTTTTAAATAAAAAGAAAAATTGCTTTCCCAAACTTTTTCACCCTAATGCATATTAAAACTAATTTCTTCACATAACATAGAAATTTTTATCCTTTTTGCTATCATAATAAACTTTAATAATAGGAAAAAAAAATTCTGAAGAAACATGAAAGCAACATCTAAATACATGTGGTCAAAAGGTTTGAACAGATTCAAAATACAACAGAAATATAAAATACAATGAGAGGTCAATGTACAGGTCACATTGAAATATCCATATACACTCAGTAATTATGAAACCTAATTCCATGTTATGTCAATGGAAAGCTAATTTCAAACCTTTGTAACTTTTAAAATGAGGTTTTATGAAAAAAAAATGAAATGAAGATCAATTAAAGATCTCAATCAAATTTATCTAAATCTATGTTCATTAAAAATCAAAGAATTATGAAAACTGGGATATTTAATATGAACAATGGCTGTTTTAAAATATTGATCTGGGAAGTAGTTGAAATAAGTTAATCTCAAAACAGTATCCCATATTAAATTTTATTAGCATAGTTTTAAGCAGAAAATGTAACAATTATTTAAATTTTCACCAACTCTGCAGAATGCTCATTACTGTTTAAGATGTTGATATATAATAAAATACCCCTTCAAACAGCTGCTTACAACAGAGGTCTGACATGAGCCTGTAAGTTTATATGCCATAGTAGGTCTGTGAGGATGGCGGAAACCCGGCAGAGAAACAACACGAACAACCATGCCTTACCTAGGGCTCGAACCCAGGTTAGTAACCAAGCGAAGCCTCTTTAAATACTAAATGAATATTATTGGAATATAGAAAATTAAGATAGATTTTTAACTTATATATATTCAGTCATATTTTCCCATGAAATGTTTATTTTAGAAATTACAGAGCTTTGAAATTATCTTTCCATTGACATAACATGGGATTGGTTGGTCATAATTAACAGAGTGTATATGGGGTAGTTTCATGGCAGCAAACACAGACTTTTATAACACAGAATTGAAAATATTTATGATAATATATTTGTACATACATGTAATAAAAAAAGATTTAACTTGTAAAATTTGCAGCTATATATATAATTAGTAGAATTGTAGCATCATCAGCAACTCAGATTTAATGACATTGCAAAACTTGAATTAAGTAAAAATAAAGTACTACAAGCAATATATATCAACTATTGAACATTTTACTAACATTGAATAGATAGAATTAGCATCTAAAATTTTCTTATATTTTTATAGAGGTCAAGCTGTTTCAAATGATTCAGTATATTCCAAATGTGCAAATCAAATTGAAGAATTAAAAAAATATCTAGATGTCATTTACATAAAGGTTGATGAAGTGGCAAAAATAAACTACACCAGTAGGTTCTTAATAGGATTCCTTCCCAAAGGCAAGTCGACAAAATAACTTTAAATTTGTATGGGGTCAAAAATATACAGAACAGAAAAAAATGTTTTGCTATTTTGTAAAGAGCATATACTTAACATGCCTGGAAACATATTAAATAAAAACATTATTCTAATCTTGACCTTCTGCAGAGTTTTTTAAATTTAAGTCATTAACTATTATGCATATCTTAACTGCCATATCTGGTGAAGATGCTTTCAAATGCTAAGAGCAACAGGGTATATTTCCTTTATAAACAGATATCCTTACACTAAAATTTTAATATTACTTGAACTCACTATCAGTGTGAAACCAATTATTAACAAAGAACTTGGAAGAAGAAAATATGTATCAGAACCAGTACAAGGTTTCTAATAACATAGTCAATCATCTCCCTCCAAGCAGAAACTGACATCCCCAATGATACAGAAAACCTTATTGATCTGTTGACCAGGCTAGTTCATAGGCATATCAAACACCCATTGGCAATCACTATTAGAAATTTAAAAAATCCTACATTTGCAAGGCAGAAGAAGCCACAAGATATGCATATATATTAAAGAAAATCAAGGAATAAATTAACTTCCTAAATCTCCCATGTCTTTTACAAAAACCAAAGATTGACACTTAAGGTTTCTGCTTATAATATTCTCAATTTAAAGTAAGGAAGGAAAAATAATATTCAGAAAATTCTATTTGCAGTTTAATGAGTTTCAGTTGATCATTTCATCCAGAAACTGGTGGTATATTTGGACTGTTTAATTAACATCTTATATTGTCTTGAGGCATACGTCTATGTTGTTGTTCACGTATGGATGCTATTTTTGCATTTCAAATTATTGATATACTAATTTACCCTATTCCATGCAGTTCTGCGAACTGAGAATATTAGCTTTTGATATAATATTCACTTTACCATAAATGATTGATCAAACCAAGCTGCAAACAATAAACAAAGACAGTCAGCTGTCACGTGTGTTTATGTTATCTGCTCACAAAGGCTCCCATATAAATAACATGCAGTTGAATATTATTATTTTCAAAATACAACGAAACGTCTACTGACTCAACGATGGTCCAGTTGGGTCAGCCCAACTGGACATCATTGAGATTAATTTCCGTCACCCGCACCCTGCCATCGGTGTCCAATCCTTCCTGAAGTCTCATGTGGAGTTTTTACTGCCCTGAGAACATTGAAAAGACATTCTGAAATTAGCTCTGTTTCAGAGAAAGAAATGGATGAATTAATATCCGTTAGAACTTAAGAGAAATAGAATCACTTACTTGTGGGTAAATATCCTAATATTTCAATCCCTGCTGTCATCCGAAGAGGTTGAAGTTTTGTTGGAACTTTCTTTATTTTGTATTGGGTGAATGCCAGATTTTGGGTAAAAGAATTCCTTGCACATCGTTCATGGGTCATCTGTTGACTGTATTAATAATACTTTTTCTGCTTTTCTTAAAAATGTTTTTTTTTTTACTTTTTGATTATTGTTGCTGTATCCCAGTCTATTTTATGATTAATGTTGTCTACGCGTCTGTCTAGTCCTGCTTTATTTTGTTTGTATTTTAAAAAGATAAATAATAAAAGGAAAAATAAATTATAAAATAGACTAGATGCAACAACAATAATTAAAAGGGACCAAAAGATCATTCTTAAGAAAAGCTAAAGAAGGGTTATTAATAGAGTCAACAGGAATTGCTCTACCCGAAATCTGACATCCACTAATAAAAAAGAAAGTTTCAACAAAGCTGCAACCTCCTCGTATGACGACCCTAGTCAGGGGTCGAAATGTTAGGAGATTTACTCACGAGTAAGTGATTCTATTTGTCTTAAGTTCTAACTGATATCAATCTGTCTTTTCTAAGATAGTCATGAATGCAATTATTACTGAAATTGGTGACCTAAGAAAACAACTTTACATCGTGTCAGAATACTGCAGAGGACTGCATTTCTGCACAGAAAGCTTAATTCACCAAAAATACCCCCCCAAGCAGCTGCTTGCCACAGAGGTCTGACAGAAGCCTGTCAGTTTATATGCCACAGTAGAAGATCCGAGAGGATGGCAGGACCTCAGCAGAAAAACGACACAAACAGCCATGCCTTACCCGGGGCTCGAACCCAGGTCCCGTAGATCAGTAGCCAAGCGCGTTAACCACTCGGCCACGGGAACTTGTGAAAAATGATCACTGGCAGCAAATGTCAATGTGAAAAGAAGAAATGTAAGAAAAAAACTCTTACAACCAGATTGCGGGTTTACCAAGCTCGTCCAAAATCTTTGTTGACAGATTTTCAACACACGAGACGATTAAAATGGGCAAAGACGTATGCACTTGAGGACTGGAAAAAGTAATTTTCAATGATGAAAGTCAGTTTTGCCTTACTGTAAATCAGCTTAGTACAGTCGTTCAAAAAAGTATCCGAACACTACGGTTGATCACAGAATTCAGAAAAAATATTTGGCAACGATTTTTTTTAGAAATTAGTGATCTTGCAACCTTCGTGTCACGTGACACGAAGGTTGCCAGATCACTAATTTCTAAAAAAAATCGTTGCCAAATATTTTTTCTGAATTCTGTGATCAACCGTAGTGTTCGGATACTTTTTTGAGCGACTGTACCTATGTAAGACAGCGGCCTCGTGAGGATTTCAGCAATCATTGTCTTAACGTTATTATGAAATATTCAACCAAAGCCATGGTATGAGGTTGCATGTCCCGTCGAGTGTTGGTAGGAAAAGAAATAATAAAAGCTATGGACTACATAGAAATACCGAAACCAAAATTGTTACCAATAGCCAGAAACCTTTTTGTAGACGGAACTTGGATATTTTAAAACGAAAACGATCATTTGTCACAGTGAGAAGGTTGTTCAGAAGCAGTTAGCAATTAGTACCATTAAAAGAATAGAATGTCCTCGATAACCTAGAGTACAAATTAGTTCTAAAATTTCCAAGAAGCGGTCTTCAAATAAGCATTAGTTAATTGAGGCTTTGTTATTTTCTTTTAACCATATCGTTACAGAAATGCTACTTCTGAAACTAATTCACTACATGTCAAAATAATGCAAAGCTACAACTAAACGGAAGGGAAGATCTAATACGTATTGATTTTAAAATGTTTAATATTCTCTTTAAACATATGTAACGACTTCTATGTAATGATTAAAATAAAAATAATAAAATTAAAAATTTTATGAAATTAGTTCCTATTAATTTATATATACATATATATATACTATATCATATTGGAATTCATGCTTGATTTCATTCCGGTAATTATAATTCAAAAACCGTTTTAAAAAGCAAAAATTAAAAACTCTTCTTAAATCATCAAAAATACTTTAGAGTGAATTATAAAAGTTATTATTTAATAATTTCTTGGCTAAAAATCAATATGAACAACAGAAACCTTCACTAGCACAGATGTATTCAGGACTTTTTAATGACATTGCATTCATGAATTGCTTTCGCCAAGACTAAATGATTATCGATTTGATTCGTACACGTATTTTTGACTAAATATCTAGATCAGTGGTTCTCAACCTTTCATGCTTCACGTACTCCATGGAAATGTGTATCTAACTGGCGTACCCCTTATATAGATAGATAAAACTGTAATTATAGTATAATAATGTCAACTTAGCGACTTTTGAGTTCTCACGGCATGCTCCAAAAAATTTTGCTGCGTACCCTACGTTGAGAATCCCTGGTCTAGATCATTGTTCTGCAAACGATGTATCGCAGTAAAGACAGATAGTCCATTTAGGACACCTGGGAACCCCACTAAAAATAATCACAAGAAAAAATAAATTAATTTGAAATTTGTATTCATTATTTGTCATTTCAAACCAATATCATTTCGATATTCTTAATCGTTATTTGCTGTGCTGTGCCGAAACTTTATTCCATTGCACTTCAAGTGGCTACCTATAGGCGGACCCGAATATGGAAATCTGGACCCCCCTCCTCCTCCCGCATTCTTCTTAGTTCGCAGTTTTGAAGTTTCATTTTTTAACCGTCGGATTTCGATGGGTTGAACAACAAGAACAACAACCACATTAATGATTCAATGTTTCGTGCTAGGCTGTGAAGTAAAAGAACCGTTGTTTCAGTTACGAATAACATTTGAATTTTTTTTATGCTGTTGCCTTTTACTAAGCTCAAGATTTTGGATGCATGAATTTGAGAAAAAAAAACACATCTCGTTGATTGTCTCAGAACATCTGTTGTAAATGGAAAACTAAAGGAAAAATAACGAGCAAGAATAAGAATCGTGATGGTGATGAACTTACCGTGGATCAAAATATTCTGCAGGTTAAAATATAGGCAACATACATAATTATTTTAAAGACTGAAACATGTACCCCACCTTTACAAGGTTAAAAGTTTATTAGATAACTTTAACATTAAGAATCTGTTGCAGGATACACATGATATGCAAAGAAAACAGTGAATCAGAACGAGATTTGTCTACTGTGATGTATCTGTGCTTATTCAAATTAAATATTTTTCTGAACACAACAAACATATTACAGGGGAATTCAATTATTCATATATGTTTTGGATTTCGATGTTATACTGCGCAGAATATGAAGCCACGATCCTTTTTCCAGTCATCTCTGAAAAGTAGATTCCATTTAGCATACCACAGCTGCAGAATATTGCATTAAGAGACGCCAAGTAAGCACACTTGGTCTTTCTACGCAGAACAGGTCTCTCCACCGCCATCCAGATATTGCTTATTGCATTACTCGTTTCTTTGCATCAGTTCTCAGTTTCTTTCTTTGTTCATGGTTTGCTATTTGCTTGCAGGCGATCATAAAGACAGGTCAACTGAAAGAAAATAAAGACTTTAAAATTTAAATACAAGGAAATAACATCCCGTTGAACTTAAAGAAGCATGGACATAGCCAGAGAACAAAGTTCTTTAATATTGAACAGAGATTTCTGCAGATGTACATTTCACACACACATGACTTGATTCCGGAGAAGAAACGAAATTCCCGGAATCAGAAATACTACTGCAAAGCAGTGTTGCTGGAAGAAGTTTCAGAAAATCTGCTTTGGGCTTTTTCTTATGGGAAGGAAAGATTATTTCCATTATTCGCTGTATGCCACCATGATTTGGTAAGTCTTTTCTTGTAAGAGGTCTGCAATATGCGGAATAGGTTATGGTTAATGTTTTCTGACAGAGTGTAAATAAAAATTCTAAAATTCTGTTCTGCTTCCTTCCATTCTACTGAATAAACTCTGACTTACCTTTCACACTCTTACAATTTGGACATTCACTTTACATCCTAAGCATCTCCGTGTCTCAGTATTCATATTTCGAAAATATACAGTCGTATCAGAATAATATGACCACTTACCATGCATATACTATGGTAGGTGGTCATATTATTCTGATACGACTGTCTATAAAGTGGTGCTAGAAAGGAGTCGTCAAGAAAAGTGCTTAAATCGAAATCATCGAAATTTTTAATGATTAAATTGCATGATTATCACTTAAAAATGCTTGTTAAAAACATTTTCAGTAAATGTTAAGTCTTGATTTTTAATTGACAGCTTTCTGGCAAAAATATTAGGTTAGATTCACTGCCAAGTTTAAAGTATAATTGATCCGAGGAAATGAAATTTAATTGGTTAAAATGAAGAATGTTTAAATGTTGCAATTTTTTCAGTATGATAATCGGTAATGGGGAGCGTTAGTGGCACATCGAGGAGACTATGAGACTGCGCAGTTGATGCCTCGACAGTTCATAAGGCACAGATTGATTGACAGGGGATATAAGAACTGTCCAGTCATTTATTGGCAGTCTCATAATCTACCTATATCTCTGTTCTCAATTCTTCATTCTTCTCAAAGAGAACTGGTTTGAAAAGCTAATAAACTTAGTGTTTATTTATTAGATTGCAAGTTACTATTTTAATTTCTTCAAAAACGATAGATACTAAAAGTATTTCGAGGTTATCTCGGTCATCAGCTTAAACGTTTTGTAAGCATCATTTAATTTCATCAAAGAAACAAAATAACTATTCAAGTCATTCAGAATTTCAATCGAGTGAAATGTTTGAATTCATTTTCAAGTGAATGTTCATTCTATAAACAGTCATTCAAAATTTCATCAGTTTAATTGACTTATTTCAATGAATAACTGTCCCAGTGAGAGAGTGG
This sequence comes from Ryuthela nishihirai, assembly GCA_038380435.1. NCBI lineage: Eukaryota > Metazoa > Arthropoda > Arachnida > Araneae > Heptathelidae > Ryuthela > Ryuthela nishihirai. Next base: position 86,049,825 of record JAWZYU010000017.1, on the reverse strand, counting down.
TTAGAGCTTTTTCACTATCCACCAAAGGAATCTATATTTGGATCATAGAAGAAGTATTTTTTTTATTCTTGTTCACGTTGTCTTCAGAAGATATTTCCACTTCCTCACAAATCGTCCAACAATTATTTTGTGACACTCCTTGTAAAAGCCTCTAGAAGTGTTTCAATGATTAATGACGTTTAAAAAATATAAGCAAAATAATTATAAAATAGGGATTGTACACTGGCGGAAATTGAAAAAAGGACCCCCAGAAAGAATTATTTTAGGAACGTCATATTAGAACATTTAATAGTTAAGGGCAGCAGAAACCGTGATCCCAAATTGAACCACCTTGGCGTGGTGGTGGTGGTGGTGGTGGGGCGGGGGAGGGGGGGTTCGGGCCCAGCACCCCGGTCGAAGGCCGTGTCGGCCGGATTGGGTCCCCAGTTGGACACAGCCAAGACCAACCGAGGTCGAGGATTCCGCCGACCGGTTTCTTGCGCCGGTTGGATGGTGACGGCTTCTTAGACCTCACCTATCAGGTGCTCTGGGTGAGCAGTTCGAGGGCTCTTCTGAAAAGATTTGCGCCCCAGTAGGTCGGGCCTTCACAAAAGTCTGGGCCTCACTAAGAGTCTCCACCCCGGATGTCGGACGAACTCGGATTTATATATCCTTGTTCATGGCTAACCGGGGAACAGAATAAAGTTAGGTTTCTTCCGGTGGTTAGCTTTCCTTTTATAGGACTGCTGCCATGTGAAGTCGGGGTTGAGGTGCGTCTATATGGCGCATTCTTGCTCCCGGCTCTAGATAGTCATGGCTTTTCATAACCAGGTAGTGTCGTGAGACGGAACCGGGAATTGCCGTGGTTGCATAAGATCGCAACAAAAGAGAACGAACGAACGATCCAAGATTGAAAGTCATTGGATGAAATAATGACGTCACTGAGGACGACAACATAGTCCTTAAATACACAATACGTATTTAAGGACCAGGCCATGAAGAAAAAAACTATTCGTCTTGTGTCGTGTTGTTCAGTGCTCTTTGAAGAAGCTACCATGCCTGGACGACGAAGGCGTGCAACATTTGTTCAGTTAGTGGAGTTTGAGCGAGGTCGTATAGTGGGTCTTCAAAAAGCAGGTTGGCCTTTTCATTAAATTGCACATCACGTTGGACGAGAGGTATCCGCAGTGGTACGATGGTGGCGTCGATGGTCAAAAGAGCATTCGCACACTCGTAGACGTGGTTCCGGGCAACACAGAGTTACAGACGCACGAGAAGATCGGCGTATCAGGAGGGCGGGGCCGCAGAGCAGATGGCCACGGCGTCACAAAAACGATCCTCTGTCGTACTAAAGGTGTCTTACAAGAACTACAAGAACAATACGCAATCGTCTTTTGGAAGCAGGACTATGGGCATGCGTGCCACTGGCATGGTTACCACTGTCACCTCGTCACTGTCGAACACGTTTGTAGTGGTGTCAAGAACGAGTTCATTGGAGGGAAGAAAAGCAGTCTGTGGTCTTCAGTGATGAAAGCCGATTCTGCTTAGAAGCATCTGATGGTCGTTTACGCGTCCGAAGGCAACAAGGTGAGTGGCTTCTTCCATTGTGCATCCGCCAGCAACACACAGGTCCCACGCCGGGCATCATGTGTGGGGAGCGATTAGTTACCACTCTCGTAAATGTCTGGTGTTTGTACAGGGTACACTGAATAGCAATACGTACGTCAGCGACATCGTACAGGCGGTCGTCCTGCCATATTTGAGTGTAATGCCAAATGCGATGTTCCAGCTGAATAACGCCTGCCCACACTCCACCCGGGCAACTCAACATGCTCTTCAGGCAGTGCACCAATTCCCTTGGCCAGCAAACTCTCCGGACATGTTTCCTAATCGAGTATGTCTGGGACTGGATCGGACAAAGACTTCCGCAGACCGTGGCAGGCAACGACTATCGCTGAATTACGCGTCCAAGTTGAATGCGCATGGAATGGTGTCCCCCAGCGTGATATCCAGCACTTGTACGACCGGATTGCATGCCAGATTGGAAGCTTGTATTGCTGCTCGAGGAGGTTCAACACTTTATCAAAATGTGCCTTCTGTAAAATGTAATACTCATTAAAAGGTAAAATAAACATTGAATCACTTCACACGTGTGATCACTGCCCTTTCTGAACAAGTTGTTTCTACTGAATAAATCTCATAGGTTGTGCTTCAGTTGTTAATGGTGTTCTTTTTTTCAATTTCCGCCAAATGCAATATACTACATGAAGTAACTGAAAATACATTTTTCTCTAATAATAAGTTATAGTTATGTCTTTTTAGACAAGGTAAGTTCCTCTTAGTTTTAATGGCAAAATGCGTCAGTCGTTATAGTCTCTGCAATCATAATGATGCTGTTGCATTCGGTTCTAGTAAATGCTTCATGAACACGAAGTGGTTACTAACCTCTGCATTAATAAACAGATAGTTTTTAAATCTTTAATGAGAATAGAATCTGAATTTTACTTTCATAAACTTCACTTTACTGTACTCAAAAAGTTTAGTGTTAGGACTTTTGCTCTCTGATATTTTAAACGTAACCCGCTAGAAAGAGAAAAAACCTAAATCCCAGATCTTGCGATCTGTGCAGAGTTTAATAAGCGAAGTACTGCGCATGCAAATCTTTCCTTTTAGTAGATACTAATTCTTTTTGCCTGCTCGCAACTTTCGTCTCATTACTCTTTCATTCGCATTTTTAAAATGCGCTTTTAAAAATACTTTTTAAAATTTTCATTTTTGGTTGTTAATGATATGTAAAGAAAAATATTCACAGAAGCAAAAGTTTCATGGGAGTTAACGATGTTTCAGACTTTCTTGTTTCTCACAAAATTTCCATTTATGAAGATTTCTTTTCTCCCTTTGTCTCAGTGTACTCTTCTTTCACCAAACGTTAAATGCGTTGAAAAGGATGTTGCTAGTTGCGCTCAAAATATCGCTCCATATTACTTGCAAATGGGAAACGAATCGGAACAGTTGCACTCACATTGCCTTCTGGTGGCGACTGCGAATTGAGGAAAAAAAAATGAAAAACTGACGAAAACGATTAAGTATTTTATTACACCAGAGGATCGTTCTGTGTGTACTATTCTTGCTATTATTAGGTGCATAACTTGATTATTCTTAAAGTCAGGCAAATGATTAAATCTTTCATCATTATTCCAAATGATTATTGCAGCAGTGATAATGCGGTGCTTCAGCATCCCTATAGAATCTCATTCAGTAAATACACATCAGTCCATGAATGAACCAGTTCGTCGTGGACCAATGCGAAATTACATTTACAGTAATTTCGAGGATTTTAGAATGCTAATATTGCTCTAGCAAATAGCCCATTTCCATAGCTCAGTGAAATTAGTAATGCAATCAAATATCAGATTACAATATAGCGATTATCGTTTAGAAAGATGATACTTAATTATTCCAGCTTCCAAAGCTGTTTAGGTTCGAATCATGCATAGGATACTTTTTCACCAAGGGGTGAAGTTTTTCCTTTTATTTATTCACAAAGGAGTTTCTTAAAACTCTGAAATTAATGACATGAATTCAATTAATGTTTTCCGAATCAATATTATATTGTATAGTCACAAAGATTCGTATTTTGCACCTACATGATATTTCGTGCACCACTTTAAATATACAAGGTGATACATTAAATGATTTAAGCGGTTTCAAAAGTTTATTTTCAAAAAACTAAAAGAATTCAGAAATGAAACATACACCAATGGAAAAAATAAGTCAAAATGTTACTTTGGTACCCTATTGAAGATTAATGTATCCACCGTTTGTTACTCTGCGCATATCAAAGCAACATTCTCTTTCCTGCCAAATTTGGGGCGGGGGTGGCTCAGTCGGTAGCGCGTCAGGCTCGTAATCTGTAGTTCCCAGGTTCGAGTCCCAGCTGGGTTAGCGTTGAGATTTATCTCCACAAAATTCCCCGCCCTGCCCACGGTCACCGATGGGCTTGGAAAGGCCGCCGTCCGTCGGATGGGACGTTAAGCCGTGGCCCCGTGTGCGGGAGAGACATACCCTGTGCACGTTAAAGAACACGCTGGATGGCCTTGACGAGAGGCTACCATCTGTCTCCCAACAGCTGTTCCAGTTGGTCCCCTCACCCAACCTTCTCTGAGCCTTCGGGATCCATGTGACCTGGCCATTTAGCCCATGGTGTGCAAAAAAGTGCCGCTCAGAGGTAAAACAACCCAACCCACCCTGCCAAATTTCTCAGCATATGACGATCAATATCCCCAATAGCGCTTTCTTCAACGGTTAAAAGTTACAGGCAATGTTGCAACATAAATTTCATTCTGGACAATGCTCCGCAGAAAGAAAGGGAGATCTGGTTAACGTGATTGGCCGAGGCGAGATCAGGTTCATAGATCAGGCAATTGCATATTTATTCCTTTATGTCCGTGGCCGAGTGGTTAGCGCGCTTGGTTTCTGATCTACGGGACCTGGGTTCGAGCCCCGGGTAAGGCATGAATGTTCGTGTTGTTTTTCTGCTGAGGTCCTGTCATCCTCTCAGATCTTCTACTATGGCATATTAACTGACAGGCTCCTGTCAGATCTCTGTGGTAAGCAGCTGCTTGAGGGGGTATTTATTCATTATTTTTTTACAAGACAATTCTTTCGCAAAAAATTTTGAATTGTTTTTTTTTCAGGGATATCAGTTTCATTTCTATACGTTTTGGGCGCTTACGAATTTTTTCTAACCTACTGGAATATTTTTTAAATCACCCTGTGCATTGGTTCACAAGCGTTTTGAACCAAATTCAAAAATCGTGATCAAATGCAAAACAACTCACGACAAACGTAATTTTCAGATTAATGTATCTTACGGAAAAATCGACGTTGGATTCCGATATCGTGTACAAATTAATGTCGCTTTATATATGCAAAGAAGCAATTCGTTGGGAGAGAGTGTTATAGGGCTTTGCCTCGATTCATATCTACATTGCGATCATGCGATTTGTAAGCATTGGAGTTTTGCACCTGAAATAAAATATTTGATCGAAGAAGTGGCGAGCCATTGGAAATAACGAGGCTGGTAGTCAGAAATGGTCAGCTAGCTACTGTGAACCATTGAACAATCCAGATTGGATATCAATTGATACTAAAAACACCCCTCCAATAGGGGACCACCTTGTCGTGGTGGAGGGGCCTAGGGTCCAGCAACCCGGTCGAAGGCTGTGCCGACCGGCGTGGCGGCACACCGAGGTTGACCTCCTCGGTGTGCCGCCACGCCGAGGTTGAGGATGCCGCCGACCGGTTGGACGTGCCGGTTGGACGGTGATGGTGTCCGAAACCTCACCTCTCAGGTGCTCTGGGTGAGCAGTTCGAGGGCTCGGCAGAACGGATTTGGTCCCCTACTAGGCCAGAGCCCTCTCAAAAGTCTGGGCCTTACTAAGAGTCTCCACCCCGGACGCCGAGCGAACTTGGATCTATATATCCTTGTTCATGGCTAACCGGGGAACAGATTAAAGTTAGGTTTCTTCCGGTGGTCAGCTTTCCTTCTATAGGACTGCTGCCATGTGAGGCTGGGGTTGAGGTGCGCCTATAGGGCGTATTACTTGCCCCCGGCTCTAGATAGCACGTCTTTTCATAACTGGTAGTGTCGTATAGGCGGAATCGGGAATTGCCGCGGTTGCTTAAGATCGCAACGCAAGAGAGGTGATACTAAAAACATTCAGAATATTCAGTTAAGAAAGGCCTAGAGCGTCGGCCATTAATTAGTTGGATAACAATCCGCATCATCACCAATAACTAATTTTTTTTCATGGACTGGGAGAGATTTGATCCTGATTGAATAACGTTTACAAAAAAATTTTCATCTTTATAATTTTGCAAACATCCTTATTTTGATGTAGAACATTTAAAAATTAATCACGTTTGCACTGCAATTGGAGAAGACAGATTTTTCAAGATTTTATTTTGATATATATTTATTGATAACGACTAAAATTTTGACTTCTGATTTTCTGAAATTATCACCGAAAATAACAGTGATTTTCCTCATTAATGCTTGAATTTATAACATAATCAAGACTATTGTCTGCTACTGGTTCATAATTAATGATAGAAATAAAAATCCGTTTTGAAATATAACATATATCTTATGTTTAATTAACTTTATTCTTATAAAGGAGACTTAATTTTTCTTCAAATTTGGATACTGAAGAAAACTTTCAAGGTAATAAAACAGATATCTGAAATTATTTTCGCGCAAACGCAGTTCGACAACATCTATTTAACTAGGGTTGGTTCTCGCATCAACTTCTCTGTGCTAAGAGTAATTTCTTCCCATTATTTAGTAAAAAAAAATAATAATTTTGGGTTCTTTTCTTCCAGTTTGTCACTATTGACTGACAATAAAAGGAAAATAACTGAAACAGTCAGTCAGAATTTCACACTGTGACGTTACACTGTAACTCTACTTTTGTGACCACTTTTACTTTTACAACATTATAGTGTGTATTTTGTAAGTATATAATACCTGTGCATTTTGTAACAAGTGTCTGGGGGCTGGGATGGCTCAGTCGGTACGCGCCAGGAGTTATGCTTGTAGCTTCTCTGTGCATGTGGTTATATTACATTGGATATGGGGCGGGGGTAGCTCAGTCGGTAGCGCGCCAGGCTCGTAATCTGTAGTTCCCAGGTTCGAGTCCCAGCTGGGTCAGCGTTGAGATTTATCTCCGCAAAATTCCCCGCCCTGCCCACGGTCAGTAGGGGACACCGATGGGCTTGGAAAGGTCGCCGTCCGTCGGATGAGACGTTAAGCCGTGGCCCCGTGTGCGGAAGAGCCATACCCTGTGCACGTTAAAGAACACGCTGGATGGCCTTGACGGGAGGCTATCATCTGTCTCCCAACAGCTGTTCCAGTGGGTCCCCTCCCCCAACCTTCTCTGAGCCTTCGGGGTCCATGTGACCTGGCCATTTAGCCCATGGTGTGCAAAAAAGTGCCGCTCAGAGGTCAAACAACCCAACCTTTTATATGATGCACTATGCAAATTGCCGGTTTGGTGTCAGCATTGAATCTGAAGTTTCTTAGGATTGCGGGGTTTGCCCAAAGATATCTAACTGAAACTGGTTTGGTGAAAAAACATTTTCGAATTTTAAAATTAGCGATTCTGCGGGTGGAATATTTTTGCCACCTCACCTTTCAAAACATTTTTGCACGGCAGTGACTTTTTTTTTTTCGACTTAATTTAAAGAGGCGTTTTCTTTCCCCATAGTATTTCTCTCACTTACTGGGCGATTAATTTCTATAACAAGGGTCTGATAAGAATATATTTCTATAACAAGGGTCTCCCAGAATATTGTATATCAGTATTTATCATGGGAGTTTCTTTCCTTTAAGTTTTGACTAAAGGATTGAGCTGTGCGCAGTATGAGCACTGAAAGCCTTAACTGGCATAGTGGTTAGGCAGCTAGCGACTGTTCCAGCAAGGCAAACTTTGTGTGTTGTGTTAGCTCTAACTAAGGCAGTGGTCAGCAGTGACTTCGGTCTTAGCAGGGCATGTCCTTGTATGAGAAGGCCTGTATTAAGCTAGGGGTAGCTTCTAGGATTCTTCTCTGTCCTATATGTCGCAAATCAAAAAAAAAAGTAGTAAGGTTGCATGACTGCTGAAATTCAAAACAATATTAAGACAGAATTATTGACTCTTGCGCTTGACTGCTGATCTAAGGGACCTGGGTTCGAGCCCCGGATAAGGCATGGATGTTCGTATTGTTTTTCTGCTGAGATCCTGTCATCCTCTCAGATCTTCTACTGTGGCATATAAACTGACAGGCTCCTGTCAGACCTCTGTGGCAAGCAGCTGCTTGAGGGGGTATTTAATTTTTTTATTTTTATATGTAGTATATATACTATAGTATATTGTGTCTCAGTATAACACATGATTTCCCGAAGTCCCAAAGTGGTGGATATCGATCCCAGTGGGATCGATAGGACTCTGCAGGGAGTCGATAAAGAGTTAGGGGTCGATAGGGAGTGGAAAACTGTTTAAGCGTGAAACAGAACTTTATGAGGTTTAGTACAAAAAAGGGTATTTTGAAATAAAAAAACTAAGTAACTAAAAGTCGGTTCATAAAGTAACCCACGTTGTTCTAGAAGAAAGGCATTTTTAAGCATATTGGGTTGGGTTGTTTTACTTCTGAGCGGCACTTTTTTGCACACCATGGGCTAAATGGCCAGTTCACATGGATCCCGAAGGCTCAGAGAAGGTTGGGGGAGGGGACCCACTGGAACAGCTGTTGGGAGACAGATGGTAGCCTCCCGTCAAGGCCATCCAGCGTGTTCTTTAACGTGCACAGGGTATGGCTCTCCCGCACTCGGAGCACGGCTTAACGTCCCATCCGACGGACGACGGCCTTTCCAAGCCCATCGGTGTCCCCTACTGATGGCACTCATTTTAACATATTTATTAATTAACCATTTAAACATCATACTGGGCAGGGCGGGGAATTTTGCGGAGATAAATCTCAACGCTGACCCAGCTGGGACTCGAACCTGGGAACTACAGATTATGAGTCTGGCGCGCTACCGACTGAGCCACCCCCGCCCCCCCAACATAGATAGAATAGAATAACAAATATATAGGGCCTATAACACCAATAAACACAACAGATGCAAAACGAAAAGGAAAGGAAAACAAGAATTGCATATAATCCAAGGCATAAGAACAAACCAAGACATACGTGTAATACCATCAGATAAATCGAATCAATTGGTTGTATTTAACACAAAAGAGGTGGAAGACAAAATCAATGCGATGTTGACAGAGATGTAATGCAATCCAGCTAAGAAAGATCCTACTAATACAATTATCAGAAAATTGGCCTACATCAAAAACCACGAAGTAATACCAGAGTGCTTGCAAAAAGCGAGCGTCCCACCTTTATAACCAGCTATACCCAAGCTTTTCATAAAAGCAAAAATCCACAAAGAAAGAAATCCCATTAAAACCACTTGTAGCTATATCAACGGCGCCTACCATTAGAATTGGGGGAGCACTATACCACTTCCTTACAAAATTCTTTCCACCTACAGATTTAATGGTAGACTCAGCTATACAATGTATTGAAAAGCTAAGAAAAATCCAAATGCAGCCTGATATCTACATACTATCATTTGGCATAACCTCATTTTCCCCAACACATATCTTAAAGGGGGGGCGGGGGGCGGGGGGGGCGGGGGGGGCGGGGGGGCTCAGTCGGTAGCGCGCCAGGCTCGTAATCTGTAGTTCCCAGGTTCGAGTCCCAGCTGGGTCAGCGTTGAGATTTATCTCCGCAAAATTCCCCGCCCTGCCCACGGTCAGTAGGGGACACCGATGGGCTTGGAAAGGCCGCCGTCCGTCGGATGGGACGTTAAACCGTGGCCCCGTGTGCGGGAGAGACATACCCTGTGCACGTTAAAGAACACACTGGATGGCCTTGACAGGAGGCTACCATCTGTCTCCCAACAGCTGTTCCAGTGGGTCCCCTTACCCCAACCTTCTCTGAGCCTTCGGGGTCCATGTGACCTGGCCATTTAGCCCATGGTGTGCAAAAAAGTGCCGCTCAGAGGTAAAACATCTCAACCCAACCTCTTAAAGATGTGCTCTACATTATTGAAGAGGTGCTTCAAAAAAGTGGCGAGACAACTACTATGGAAGTTTGCGGTACCCTATATGCGCTCGATTTCGTCACACAGAATACGTGCTTTCAGAGCAGTGGAGCTATCTACCATCAAAAGTTTGGAGTACCGATGGCATCACCACTTTCTGGACGTCTACTCGGCGACACAGCAGTTCGACATATTGAAGATAAGATGCTTAATAAATATAGCGCTCCACCTCTACTTTGGGTGAGATATTTTGACGACATACTTGTCATAACGAAACAAACAGAGGAGCATATATAGGGCCTGAAAAATGAGCTCAACCGTATCCTCCCTATTGTGCAATTCACAATTGAAGTTGAAATTGAACGCCCACTATTATTCTTGGACTTATTAATCACTAGAACAGATAAAAAGTTCCTATTTTCGGAATTTACTAAAGCTCATCCTCTCAGATCTCCTACTGTGGCATATAAATTGACAGGCTCCTGTCAGAATTCTGTGGCAAGCAGCTGCTTGAGGGGGTATTTATTTTATTTATTTATTGCACCAACAATGATGATCTCCTTTCAACTCCAAACAACCCATGAAACATAAGAAAGCTGCTATGCATACTGCATTTTTGCGGAATCACAAATATGCAACAACAGAAATGAAAAGGCTGTATGATGTCGCCACCAAAGCAGGTTATTCAAAAAAAGGATCAGAGCTGTCGAGAGGAGGTGCGGCTTCAAAGTCTAAGACACCCAAATACCTACGGCGCATATATCTATATCCCGTATAACAAATCCAGCGTATACATCCCGTATACCAAATATTCCATGGCAGTCTGAAGCATTGAATAATGCAATACGCCCATACAACCTAAAAATACCATCCACTACTAAATTCTCAATCCTAGTGAAAGTAAAAAATGATCATAACTATATATCCCCCACCGGTGCCGTCTACAAAATACCTGTCAAAGACACCATCAACCAATTTGCGGAAGTACAGTCGCTCAAAAAAAGTATCCGATCACTAATTTCTAAAAAAATCGTTGCCAGATATTTTTTCAGAATTTTGTAATCAACCATAGTGTTCGGATACTTTTTTGAGCGACTGTACTCGACTACTATGGGAAGACCAAGCGGACTTTTGAAAGAAGGCTGAAGGAATATCAAAATGATAAAAAAGGCAACATTAATACCGCTTTGGCGAAAAAAATAAAGAACAAACCTCAAAAAGTACCGGAATTTGCGGGGCCAAAATTTTATATGCCCCTTCCCAACACATTCGGAACTAGACATCCTTCAGCAAATTCTTTATACCGCAACAGAGACAAAATTATCAATGAAAATATTTACCACCCACCGCTACAATGGCGCTTACTGATGGATGAAAACATAACATGACATGAAAAGGATGATAGCCCAACAGCCCACAGAAAGAAATTCTCCTCCTCGTAGTGAACGATCCCATAGTGCACGTGGGATGAGTATACATGTCACAGTGCCTATCGCACTGTGACATGCCCTTGAAAAAGTGACGACCGAGGTCGCGAAACTCGAGTCGGGCCATTAAAAGTTTTTAACTTCTGGTGCCTTTTTAAGAATTTTTTTAACCTTTTAACTTTTTTATGTCATTTATCTTGTTGACAAAATAGAACTACTATGTGTGCTCCTGGACTGAAAAAGCCAAGACACCCTAAGGACTTCCCCTGTCATAACACCCGGATGTACATCGACCGATGTGGAATAAACAAGATTTGTTGACCAGCTACTGAATATAAGTAAGTCCTTTCCATTGATTCTTAGTCCTACTGTACAATTCTATTTCATTATGGCACAACAAGTTCTTGTGTAGCAAGACGTGATATAAAAAAGAATAAAACAGAAAAATAAATTCGGTATCTTTATGTTAAACAGCCATAGAGTATATTTAATACCAATATAAAATGTATATTATATGTTGTAGCAGATTATGTTCAACTGTTCTAAACTTAATTCATATCTTCGTATTCATGCATTTCATAATAAGGAAATAAAAGCATTATCTCCTCAAGCGGAAATATGGGAAAAGATTATTTTAAGATCCAAAATAAAAATATATTCGTCTTTGATAGAATAATGTCAACTGAATTATTTGAAATTCCCATGTGTAATAAGTGCCCTTTGGAAATTCATGATTTTTTTTCTTCTTACTCTAACATAAGAAAACGGCTCAGTCAGAGTCGTAATCTGCAGTTCTCAAACTCCGTCCTAATCCGTTTCAAAATTCATATTTTTCCTCCATGAACTACGGTTCTGCTTTCGGTGAGAAAGAGAATACCGATGGGCTGGAAAAAGGCGCCGTCCGTCGGATGGGACATTAAGCCCTTGCTGCATGTGCATACCGTGTGCACAATAAGAACATTCTGGATAGCTATCATGTCCCTCTAATTTATTTATTTTTATTTATTGTTAAATTTTATTGTATTTTTGTTATTGTAAATATTTTTATGTATTAAATGTGTTCTTGGAAGTGTTATTGTGGGGATGTGACCCACAGATGTTATTTTCGGGTCTGAGCTGGCTGCCTGCATGAGATGACGGGTCCCAAAAGCCCTTTTATGGCCTTTACGACTGGCTAGGGGCGCGAGTGTGAGAGCGGAAGATGAGCCGCACAATAAGGAAAGAACAGTCTTGAGCGTAGCAATCAGACAGGAAGGACTTTTAAACATGCATAAGGGACGCCGCACTTACTCAAAGAAAAACCCGTAAGGAAAGGGTTCGATTCTATGTGAGAATCAAGATTCTTGGTGAATCAAATACAGTTCTATGTAAAACACAGTGCAGACAAAGGTTAGATATCCTTTCGTCGAGTTTGAGGTCGGTAAAGCGAGAATCTGAAAAGTGCCACCTCCACCTCATTGCATAATTGTTTGCAGCAGGAAAGGCCTACGGAGTCGAGCGCATCCCCAGTAAGTGATTATATATAGTGTGAATAAACTGTGTCGTCCCTATACAACTCTCGTGCGTGAAGTTTTGGACATATTTCTGTACATCATTTGGTGCGCAAATCTGAGGCATACGTCGGTACTGGTGTAACAACCCGCGAACCTGTGATTTCACCGAAATAAGGGTAAAGGTAATCCTCTACTTGCGTGCGGTTAATCGTTGAAACGGTTAGTCTACTTAGTCACGACAATAGCTTTGACGAGGGAATTCTCACAATAGCTGTCCAATGGATCTCCTTTCCCCAGTGGGGCGGGGGTGGCTCAGTCGGTAGCGCGTCAGGCTCTTAATCTGTAGTTCCCAGGTTCGAGTCCCAGCTGGGTCAGCATTGAGATTTATCTCCGCAAAATTCCCCGCCCTGCCCACGGTCAGTAGAGGATACCGATGGGCTTGGAAAGGCTGCCGTCCGTCGGATGGGACGTTAAGCCGTGGCTCTGTGTGCGGGAGAGCCATACCCTGTGCACGTTAAAGAACACGCTGGATGGCCTTGATGGGAGTCTACCATCTGTCTCCCAACAGCTATTCCAGTGGGTCCCCTACCACAACCTTCTCTGAGCCTTCGGGGTCCATGTGACCTGGCCATTTAGCCCATTGTGTGCAAAAAAGTGCCGCTCAGAGGTAAAACAACCCAACCCAAATCCTTTCCCCTGCCTTCTCTGAGCCCTGAGGTTTTTATGACCTGGACATTTAGCCCATAGGGAACAAAAAATGCCACTCGGGGGTGAAACAACCCAACTCTTAGACGACAAATGTGTAATCTCAGCATCAGGAAAATGTGCAAAATCATCATATCAATCTTTGAAAGGAAAAAAAATTGAAACATTTTCTAAATTAATGCAGATCATAAGAGGCTCGTGCATTCGTTCGTTAGAAAATGCAGGCACTGCCGAGAGGCTCTATAGCGTCTGGAGCTCTCAATCCCTCATAGGAGCAAGAAGGGTTTTTTTCGACTAATAATAATTCTAATTTTTCACAAATACCACCGAATTATGAGAAAAAACTATTTTGCGATAAATACGAATTATTAGCAGAATATACACTTAAATCTTTCAAAACTTGAAATCAAGATTTTTATTGCATCCCATGGTATATTTTGGAAATAGAATGGAAAATAATATCATATCTATAGATTTTATATTAAATTTGTTGCCCTTTTCAAAAATGTTTTACCATATTGTATAAACCCACATGCGAATTACTTGAACTGTTGTGGATGCTTCCAAAAATTCCTAAAGTTGAATGTATAATATTAGAAATATGATGCAAAATTCTTTACATGAAATGTATAACTTGTCTGTTCAACGGTAATAAATGCCTGTCTAAAAAACAAATTGTGTCCCTGAAAAATATACTGCCAAGGCCGCCTCTGGTTACATGCTAAACAAAATAGGTTATTAAGGAATCTGAGCTGAGGCTGTTTTGTGATGGTTTTAAAAATGTTTTTTTTTAAATGACGGATTTTGAAATAAACTGTTCTATTTCAAAGAACGAAACTAAAATTTTCTTTATTAATTTCCTATGAGTGAATGCCATGTGTTGAATTCATTTCCGAATGATATTTGAGAGGACAATAAAAAATGCATAGTAAAGTCTCAGAAGTTGAAAGGTACATCCGGAAACCTCTATTTTAGATTGCATTTACTATGATTGATAGTAGTTATAAATGTCTTTTTCATTTTTAGAATAAATCTTCTGTATGAAAAGTATGAAATCATTCCTAACATCGATATCAGATTTAGAGGAAATATTATCTCGAGCCGGGTGCAATCGCAACCACGATCTCCTATCATATCAGGTGCTCTAGAACAGGGCTTCTTAAACTTTTTTCACTCGCGACCCCTTTTCGCCCGATAAATTTTTACGCGACCCTGGTATATAGGTATATATAATAGGTATACAAATCAAACATTTACTGATAATAAATCATAAAGAAATTTTTTTTAAACTATTTTTTGGTATACATATAATTTTACCATTTTTTAAAGACGAAAACAAATTGGCATACTGATAAGATTGATGTGCTTGGTTATTTTTACACAAAGAATTAAATCTTGGCCCAATATTTGAAAATTCAAGATGTAGAGCATCTTGAACGCTTTTCAGAGTTGATCGATACTTTTATTTTACAATCGTCAATGATGAGAACGCCGCTTTGCAGAAATACGTAGTACGAAATGGAAGAAGTATTTTTAGGGCCATTTCAGAAATTGTTAGAAATTCTATCCTAATCCCAATCAAAATTCATTTAACGATTTTTTTAGAAAACTCAAGTTTTATTCCCAGTATCAGTTGATAACTCGGCAAATTCTTCTTGAACTTTTAATGGAAGATGACTGATGTTTTTGATTTCAATTGAGTATGGTTTATGAAATCAACTTAGTTTTTTAGAATCAAAATTTAAACGGAAGTATTTCTGAAACTGTGTCTCAAGGTACTTCAGATGATCAATTACAACTCTTACAATTAAATCTTTGGGAAGGTTATTTTCAATTATAAAATCATCTGTAGCTGTTTCTAAAGAACCATTTTCCACTGTATTCTTCCGTTTGTTAACTTTTTTAGTAAAGCTTTCAATTTTATCTTTTAACATACTTATGTTACAATTTTTTTCTTTGAAGCGACATGTTTAAATCATTGAGTTTTTTGAAAATATCCGACAAATAACAGTTTTGAAAGCCATAAGTTGTTACGAAAAAAATTAACAAAATCAGATTTTTCCTCAGTCAAAAATACAACAACTTCATCCTTCAATTTCAATAATCTGTTTAAACTTCGCCCTCTTGAGAGCCACCTTATCTCTGCATGTGGTAATAAGCTTTTGTAATCGGAGTTTATATCTCTGCAAAGTTTCGAAAACAAACGATTTCATGAAGTTAATAATTTTGATAGTATCGCGAAGCACAACATCTAACTCTGGTGATATTTTTTGGTTACGAATACCTCTCGATTGATCATGAAGTGTGTAAAAATGATATGTTCATTGCCACTAGCTTTAACTTTTGCTACAAATCCAACATTCTCTCTCTGTCTGTACAGACTTCAACGCAATGTTTTTACTGTAAACCTTCATTTGTGAAAACTTCATCGAGTTTAAGATATATTATCTTTCCCTCTTGTAAGCTCCCACAAAGGGCCACAAAACAGTAATTCCTCAAGTATGCTTCCTTCATAAACATATCTTCCATAAAGTAACAGCTGTGCCATGTTAGAAATATCAGTTGTTTCAACTAACTGAATTGCAATCTTTGGGCTGCTCTTAAGCCTGGTAATAAGCTGCTGGAATTAGTCTTTACTAATTTCAGAATTTTTTTTGGAAACAGTATCATTCGATAAAGGAACTTTACGAATTTCATCCCCGTATTTTTTCCCATGAACTATTTCTGACATTTTAATAGCAGCAGGTAACACGAGATCTTCTCCTATCACGTAGGGCTTGTTAGTTTTTATAATTAAATAAGAAATTTCGTAAGATGCAAGTAAATACTTTTCGTTGACAGTAACAAATTTCTCAAAACATTGTTTTTCTTTATTTAAAGATTTTACAAGTCGTTCAAAATATTCCTTTGGTTTATTGCAATACACTGCATGCTTAGTGTCGTGTCCACAGAAATTGATCCTGCGGACACGACTTGGGGGGCCAAAAGGTCCTAGGATATGCCTTTCGTATGTTGAGAACAAAGACTTGTTTTGGTCACCAAGTTTCCACGAATTTGTCCCTGACGCCGGTTGACACCGGTGGCGACTTCGCCCCGGTTGTAGAAACTTCTGGACTGGAATCGCGCTCGACATCAAAGGCCCCGAGAAGGCGGAGCGACTTTTGGCTCAAGCATCCGCAACCAATAGCCAGTGCCCGCGTCAGCCTTCCGCGCTGACCACCGCTGGAGGTCGCGGCGAAAAATGCGGCAGGGAATGAACAGTGAGAAGAAAGTGTTTTTTTTGTCTTGTGTCTTTCGTCTTGGTGAGTTGTCTCTTGTTCGTCTCGCAGTCCGGTCGAGCAGTCTCTCTCCCTCCGTCCTGTGAGCGATGCGAGTGCCTGCGAGGAAAGGGCGCGAGCCACCTTTGTCTGGCCGAGACTAGGCAGACGATATACCAGTCGACGATGCCGGACTCCCCATCCGAGGTCCCTGCAGCGTCTACATATGAAACAGGTACAGGTCACCATCATTTGTAAATCTGGTTATTTTTCCTAAGAACTGTTTTCTGCCTGCCACCGCCACCGTGTTCCCAAATAGGGACTACGGAATATGACTTTGGAGCTAGTAGCTCGGACTTAACAGATGGACTTTGCCAGAGCTAATTCTTGGCTCCCCATTGTAAAGGCTGGCATTGCCTAAACGCTGCGTAGAGGAAACTGTAACCCGACGAAGGGCGTAAGTTGTGATAGAGAATGTTTAAGTAATACTGTTTGTTAATAAATTGAGTGTTAATTGGTAAAGCACGACTCCTCTCCATTTCTATTATTGTAAGTAAAGTTTCTGGGGTTATTATGGAAAGAGTGCCCCCTCGGTAACCAGCGCAATTGAAGCACGGCCAGATATTAGGAAAGGAGTCAAAAATAATGTCGGACCGCCCTAATACTAAACGGCATCACGGTTCACGGCATTAGTATTAAGATGTCGTTTGAGTTTGGCTGATTTCATGCTCTCCGCAGCCAAAACTTCATTACAAAATAAGCAAAGAGGTTTTTCCACACCATCATGATTATTAGAAGTAAATCCATATTGCAAAAATGATTCGACATATTTTCTTTTTCTTGTCAATTTAGGTGTACTACAACATGGTAGCGAAGACTCTGCCGCATTATCATCAGATTTTTATCTCTTCTGTCTAAATTTAGCCGCTTATCCATATTCCAATAGAATCCAAAGACATAAAGGGAACGTACTACATAGGAAAATATTAAAAGTCTTCATTTTCCATAATTTAACTATTATGTTTTTATAAGAGCAGAAAACTTTATATGTACAGACAAAACAATGCTAATCATAAAATACAATAGTCTCGAATCCGAGCCGAAGTGTTTCTGGCAGCTTCGTTGACGTTGCGTGGCGTGACGACATGCGCAGTTCAAAGTGCGCATGTTGTGTGTTAAGAACAAGGCTGCAGTGAAGTTGCACTGCCAGAAACACCTCGGATTCATTACTCGTTTCATTTTGAATTAATTTTTGGTCGTTCTATATTAGTGCTCTTTCAAAACTTTTATACAAAATACTTACTTATTATTATATATCAACATTTTTAACTGCAATTCTAGTTATTAATATGACCATGGTCCCCCTCAATTAAAAGTGAAATCTACAACTGGAGAAAGGCCCCCAGTTCAACGGAATTTGTTCAACGGAAATTGTTCGAAAGAGAAGTTTATTTGAAACGAAATCAAAGCTATTTTTGGAAAAGTGTCGGAATGATTGTATCTGTCCAGTGCGAAAGATTTTAGTGTGATTTTCAATGAATGGCTGTGGGAAGAATACATGCATACCATTCCAAAAGAATCTCTTATTGTATACCGAGACTTAGCCTCCTTGACTGTGAGATTTATCGACATGGCTATCCACAATCTCCCACGAAATCAAATACACACCATTTAACAAAACAGAGAAAAAAATAAGGACAGAATTAAAGGAGTGGTAAAAGCTATCCCACAGCCACCCAGCATTTCATTAAAAAATATGCTAAAATTTTTCGCACTGGACAGATACAATCTTTCCGACACTTTCCCAAAAATAGCTTTGATTTCGTTTCAAATAAATTTCTCTTTCGAACAAATTTCCATTGAACAAATTTCCATTGCGAACAAATTTCCATCGAACAAAATTCTGTCAAACAAATTTCGTTTCGAACAAATTTCATTGGAATAAATTTCCATCAAACAAAATTCTGTCGAACAAATTTCTGTCGACTAAAATTTCACCGAAGAAATTTCTCTTGGGAAAAAATTTCCGTTTCGAACAAATTCCGTCGAATAAAATTCCATCAATCAAATATTTGTTTAGAAAAAATTTAAATCAGAGAAATTTCGGTTTCAAACAAATTTCGGTCAAGCAAACAAAATTCCGTCGAACAAATTTCCATTTCAAACAAATTTCTGTGAAGAAAATTCCATCAAACAAATTTCCATTTAGAATAAATCCTTCGAACAAATTTCCGTTTGGAATAAATTTCCGTCGAACAAATTTCCGTTTGGAATAAATTTCCGTCGAACAAATTTCCGTTTCGAACAATTTCCCGTTTCGACAAATTTCCATCGGGCAAATGCTGTCGAAAGATTTCCGGATACCATAGTTAATAAGTACATATTTTTCTAATTACGTTAAAAATTTTAACTTCCGTTTATGAACGTTTTCATTTCACCAAAGAATATCGTGTCCTGTTCGCTCTTGATATTTGCTTATTTTTAAAGCAATCATTTTACCACGCTAAAGCAGAAAGAAATAAATCGATTCCATCTTTAAACTAATCCTTTTAACTGTATTGTTGACAACAATTGTTTTCCATAACATCTAATATTAAGTCTATATGAATTAAAATACACTGCTGGCCATTAAAAGTGCAAAATCAAGAAGAACTCATCAGATTTTCTCGAAATATGCAAGATGGGTAGCCCATGGAAGAACATGTAAATAATTCGAAGCGCAGCACATACGCACATCATGTGTAACAGTAACGCCCTCTGGAAGTGGTATAAGAGGAGATTAAAAAGAGCCGGTGTAAAGCACTGAAATTGGGTTTGCTCGCAGTTCTTGCGCACTAAACGATCAAGTATGCCCCGTCGAAGGACACGGCATCCATACGACTAGGTTTCCGACTTTGATCGAGGGAGAATTGTGGGATTAGGGAAGGCGGATTATCGTACCGAGACATCGGTGCTCGTGTTGGATGGAATGCTGCCACAGTGATGAGAATATGGCGTCAGTGGGTAGAGGTGGAACGACCTCACCGACGTGAGGGATCTCAACGGCCCTGTCACACAAACGAACAAGAGTACAGACATCTCGTGCACATGGCTTTGAATGTTCGTACAGCCACATCAAACACCTTACCTCAACAGTTAGGATATGTTGAACATCAACCAGTGTCCACATGTACAGTTCGACGTTGTTTGCAGCATCCGAGCATCTTTGCTAGGCGACCTTTGCTTCGGCTACCATTGACACTATACATTTGTAGTCTGGTGTATGCGACTGCAATGGTGCCAAGAACGTCGTACATGGATGCGAGAATGGCATCGCATCGTCTATTCAGACAAATCCTGCTTCAGTATGCAGCACCGCGATGGACGAATTCGAATCTGGCGGTACCACGGCGACAGGCTCAGTGAGACATGCATGATGCAGCGTCATACAGGTCGGGTCCCTGGTGTTATGGTATGGGATGCCATTCGACTTCACTCACGCAAGAGCCTCGTATGCATTACCGGTACTTTGAACGGCCAGCGTTACATCACTGAGGTGTTGGAGCCTGTGGTCGTACCTTATCTTCAAGGGCTCTCTGGTGCCATTTACCAACAGGATCAAATTTGACGATTGATCAAAAAATCACATCGTCAAAAAATTCCTGGATAGCCACCATTTGACACTTCTGCATTGGCCTGCACTGCGCGTTCACTGGATCTGTCCCCAATTGAACATGTCCGATCCATGATCACGATGACTAACACATCAGACACTAGCAGCTGCTACAACAGATAAACTTTGGCTATGTATCGAAACTGCATGAACTGACATTCCCCAAACACACATCCATCGTCTCATCCTCTCAATGCTGGAACTTGTAACAGCGGTTATTACGACTCATAGTGGCTACATTTGATGCTGATTTCTTTGTATTCCACAAGTCTAACCGAGTTGTATTTGTAATCATTTGATCCTTGTAGCATAAGCATATTCACTAAATATGTCTTTGATATCCCTTGTCTTTCCTGGTGTTGCACTTTTAATGGCCAGCAGTGTAATTCAACCCAGTTACGTAGAACATTACGTAGAATGCATTGTTTTTTTTATGCCTGATGCTATAGGAATATAAAGACAGAAAAGACTAACGAATATGGACAATTAATTATATTATTAATCTCTCAAAGATAAAACACATTTGAAATGCTTTAAGGAAAACTTTATACTTTATCCTTCCTGCAACTTCCAGAAATCTTCGTCATCTTCAAGAAGCATTCTTACATCAAGTGACATTTACTGGTGTATGAACTTATTCTTTGACCGCTGATGCTATTACTAGTCTGATGCTTCACTTCTCCTAATACCAGCTCTCTTACACTGATGCTTCTCTTACTCTGATACTGAAGTGTCGTTGAATTTGGGATAGCAACCTAGTAACGAGTTGAACCCCCTCTGGCCCTGATAACGGCCACCACATGGCGAGGCAAGGACTCCACAAGTTTGCGTAAATGTTCCACAGGTATGGCGACCCATGCATCCTCCAGAGCTGTCCACAATTCTTTCAAGATCGTCGCTGATGGGACATGGTCCCGAACACTCTGCTCGACGGTATCCGAAAGATTTTTGAAAGGATTTCAACCTGGGCTTCTAGATGGTTTATTCATCATTTAAAAATTAGAAGAATGCTCCTGCAACCATGCAGTAGCCAACCTGGACCTGTGAGATGGACAGTTGTCTTGCTGGTAGATGTCATCTCCATTGGGATGCATGATGGCCATAAATGGGTCTAAATGGTCAGCCATGAGATCTACGTACTTGGATGCATTGAGAGTCGTCAGTACACGTACCTAAGGTCCCACAGACGTGAAGGCACCCCAGGTCATCACTGAGCCACCACCAGCTTGTACTGTTCCAATCTGACATGCAGGATCCACAGCTTCATGAGGTTGGCGCCATACCCTCAGTCTCCCATCGGCTTGATGAAGTGTAAATTAGGATTCGTCACTCCACGCTATCCATTGCCAATTTTCGATGGTTCAGTTTCGATGTTCTTTAGCCCAGGCATGCTGTCATGGCCATTGTCATGCCATTAGAAGTGGGACTCTCGTAGGTCGGCGGCTCCCGAAGTTGAGACGTTGAAGTGAGTATTGCACGGTCCGTGCACTGACTTCCCTGCTTGAATCCGCGTTCAGATGGGAGATGATTTCAGATAATGTCTGGCCCCTATCAGCCCATACAGTGCGGGTCAGACGGCGAAGCCCACGATAATTCAAGGCTGGATGTCCTTTGCAGTTTGTCCAGGTGCTTGTTTTTTTGCCGAAATTTTCATATTCCCTGAATACTCTTGAAACTGTCGTACGAGAAAATCCAAGTTCGTTGACAATTTCGGAGATCGAGTGTTGCATCCATCGGGCACCTACGATCATCAAATGCATCTAAATCCCGCGCCTTTCCCATTTCGCTTCGCATGACGAATGCTTGGGGAAGCCAAAGCTGACGACCATGTATTATCAGTTTCAGCCACATATGCGCGCAAATGCGGGACTTGCGGTACTGAATTTGGATAACGTCTCCTATCCCTATTCAATGGCACTTCAGTGTACTTCTCTTATGCTGACGTTACACTGATCCTATGCTGTGAAGCCTGTTAGTGAAAACCGCAATCGTTATTAATAATCTTTTTTTCTATTTAAATGCAAAAAAAAAAAACGTTTTTTCATTTCCTTGTACGGTTAAAATATTTCGTTCAGTCTACAGTCTATTTATCTTAAAAGTAATCTTTACTTGCATCGTTTATTCCTGCATATCCATGACAAATTTCCTATATCAATGTCCAACCGTTTAAGAGCAACAGGTTTTACTTTTGTGTGTATGTATATGTTCTTACAAATTAAATTAAATACCTTTGGATTAAATTATCATCATCCTGACTGTTTCCTCTTGCAGCCGGAAGTTATACTACTGAAAAACTTAAATAATTTTTATTCCTTCTTTTTCAGCAATTCTGAATGGTTTGTACTAAAGGTAAAGTTGCATTACTAAGTATTTACACTTATTATTTATATATATACATGAAAGTTATATTATTATAGAGAATAAGGGACACTTTATTCTGTCCCAAATGTTAACGAAAAAAAAAGATCTGCCAAAAACGTATTTACAATCTAGATAAAAAAAAAAGGTTTAATTCATTACCTGATATACACCGAAGAGCCAAAACATTATGACCTGCAAGTCTTTATGCATATTGAAGAAACTGCAGGTAAAGGACGGCGCGTGTGAAGATCATGAAAGGGTATTAATAACATCTGATACTGAGCTTTGTTAATCAGTGTTATTCTTGTTCTTCAGATGGGAAAGGCAGCGGATTTAAGTGAGTTTGGCAAAGGCCAAATTGTAATGGCCAGACGACTGGGGTCAGAGCTTTCTAGACGGCAAGGCTTTTTGGGTGCTCACAGTCAGCCATGGTTAGTACCTTCAAAAAGTGGTCCAAGGAGGGAAAAACCACGAACTGCCAGCAAGGTGTGGGTCGACCACGGCGCATCGATTGTAGAGCTGAGCGAAGGCTATTCCATATGGTAAGAGCCAACAAAAGGGATGCAGTGACGCAACTCACCCTTAATTTGAATGCTGGTGACGGACGTAATGTGTCACAACACACAGTACATCAACCCTGCTGAATATGGTGCTGTGTAGCCGCAGGCCACCCCGAGTGACCATGCCAATCTCGGTTCACTGTCGAAAGCGCCTACAATGGACACACGAGAATCAAAATTGGACCTTGAATGATTGGAAGAAGATCGTCTGGTTCGGTGAATCTCGTTTCCTGTTGATCATGTGGACGGCCGAGTACGTGTGCATCGTTTACCTGAGAAAGTGTTGGCACCAGGATGCACTGTGGGACGAAAACAAGCTGGTGGAGGAAGTGCAATTCTTTGGACAATATTCTGCTGGGAAACCCTGGATCCAGGCATTCATGTGCAGGAAACTATGTCCTCTACCACCTACCTAAACAACATTGCAGACCAGATACATCCTTTCGTGGCAACGGTAATCACTTTTAGTAGTGCCTTCTTTCATCAGGATAATGTGCCATGCCACACTGCTCGAATTGTTCGAGAATGGTTCACGAAACATGAGGAAGACTTCCAGGTATTGCCCTGATCTCCAAATTCCCCAGATATCAATCTAGTCGAGCATTTGTGTTTTGTGTTGGAACAGCATATCCGATCGGCGGCTGCTCAACCACGTAATGTACAAGAGTTAAAGGATGTGCTGGTAACGTGTTGATACCAGAACCACAAGACACCTTTAGTAATCTTGTAGCGTCCATGTCTCGCCGGGTAAGAGCTGTTTTGGTGGCACGTGGAGAACCAACATCACATTAAGCAGGTAGTCATAATGTTTTAGCTCTTCGGTGTATAATAGAAACCTAAATAGCAAGGATACAGTTAAACAAAATACAATTAAGCATTTTTATTTAATATAATTAAATAATTACTTGGAAGGAAGAGCTTTGCTTGGTAAAGGTGGGCTGAGTGATAAATTGTTGTGCATAAAAATTTTTATTTTGCTGTTATTTCCAAAGATTGTAATATTAAGTGAAAATCATCAAGACTACTAATGTAAGACGAATCAGAGACTCGATGATCTCGGATCAGAGAGCTGCTCGATGATCTCGGCGTTGATCTTACTGACGTCTTTGTTCAATGGTATAATATAACTGGGTCGTTCATCCCTTCGTAGTTTTCATTGGCGAGGCAATTTCCGAAGACTTCATCGATGAGATTGCAATTAAAAAGGATGGTCGATATTGGCTCAGGTGGAACATCATCACACCTTTTTTTATTATTATTTTATTCTTGAAATACAAAAAAGTTCCACCAGGCCTGGGAAAAGGCCCCGGATGACCCCCTAAAGGACTTTCCCCAAAGTCGAGACCTAGCTAAATCGCTTTCTCGCACCCAAAACGGTAGATTCACCCCATTTCATTAATATCCTTAAGCCCGTTTTCAAGATAAAAGTTGCATAAAAAATACCCCCTCAAGCAGCTGCTTGCCACAGAGGTCTGACAGGAGCCTGTCAGTTTATATGACACAGTAGGAGATCTGAGAGGATGGCAGGACCTCAGCAAAAAAAGCGACGCACACATCCATGCCTAATCCGGGGCTCGAACCCACCCAAGTCCCTTAGATCGGTAGCTAAGAGTGCTAACCACGCGGCCACGGGACGCTATAAATGTTACATACATACATACAAATATACAAGAATTGCTCGCTTTTATGGTATAGGATAATATTTTCAGCTATCCATAATATATTGCCTAATTTTTTGTTTGGATGTACCTTATCTAATTATTCAACGGGTTTGTTAGATTTCTTGATAACATTTCTTAGAAAACAACCTTATGTTTTATCGTTTAGTTTTCATTTTCATCTTGTAAATGCATTTAAAAAATTTGATTGTAAATTGTTTGTAATGTCATGTTTTATAAATGGAAATGGAATAAAGTTATTTTATTAATTTAGTGCCCAGTTGGTACTCGATTTTTTGCCATGTCTGTATCAGCATCCCTCCATGAATCGTTCAGATGGCATCCTTGAAAAGTCCATTCTTCGCTCATTTATATGCACGGAATCCTGCATTTGGATAGTCGTGCATAATCTAGGGATAGTTTCTATTTCTCATAAAGTTTTTCGATTTGGCTGTCCCCAAAAAAAAACAATGTATTACTTCCATAGTTATATTTCAGCAACATTAACGTAAACATGTAATTATTAAGTGAATTGGTTTGAAAAAAAGTTTAAAATAATCACTCTCTCAAAAATATTTTATCACAAAATGGAGGTAATATTTCTGCTAAAAAGTTAATTTTACTAACTGTATATTAAAGAAAAATTCACGATTCATTACAATTCTGATTTTTGAGTGATTTTCGAAATAGTCTTATTTTCTAAGCGAACTTTTCAATCGCTTTAAAATGTGTCCTTCTAAGTCAAGATGTGAGCATTTGTTCTCCCGCTTGAAACTCGAACCGATTTCAACATCAGTTCCAAAAGTCTGAAAGTTTAAAGTGTTAGCGACCAGCATTTCTGAGGCCTCCTTACACAAAAGAACATTTCAAAATTTAAAAAAGCCAAGGAAACATTTCCATCCAGTCTGAGAGCTCAATCTTTTTTTCTCTCTCATTTGTCTACCCTAACGCAGACAAATGCAAAAAGAAACAGGGAACAATAGCCACGGAACGAAACCTTTGTGCGAAAGGTTCCAAAATAGACATTCCCTCTGCATAATTTATCTGCACACGGCGATCACAAAGCACCTAATTCTGCTTTTCGAGTTCTGCTGTCGGTTCATTTATCTGCTTGGGCTCTCGCGCATCCACGTTGTGCTTCGGAATACCTCTCTCTCTCCACGACTCCGAGTTCCCAGTCTCTTTTCTCTGGTGTCACCGCACGTGCCTCTCAATAGCAGCAGATGGCTCTGACAGACTCGCACCGCCGGAAAAAAAAATGATTCCAAATCTAAATTTCGCTAGCAGAGTCGACGAATCACAGAAGTTAGATAATCCGAGACTAAGTTTCTCTATCCCAAGATTTTTTTCCCGATCTGTCGTTTAGTGCATCTGTCTGGATATAATCAGAGTTTTTTCTTCTTTTTATTCTGCAACGTGACTGAATTCATCCATGCCTGATATTTTGAGGGCGTAACTGAAAAGGCAAAAAGTATTACATTGCATTAACTTTACGAACTTATGGATTTCAGTTTAAAACATTTTACTGATTTTTGACCTAGGTTTTGACAATGATTTAACAGAGAATTTAAATGTTTGAAAGCAGTGAGGCGATCAATACTTAGCTGCATTGGCATAGTCAGGCGAGAAGGACCCATTGGAAAAATTTTATTTTTTAAGAAATCTTTAATTCATCAATTTACCTTAACACATGTCTTGATAGAAGTTTTCAAACATTCCCTCTTTTTTCAAAATCAGGCTCATCCACTGCTTCCCTCTGCTGTTATGCAAAAATGCCGAACTACATGCATTTAGAGATTGCCTTAATTTCAAATTGTGACTTCCACAATGAGTGTAAAATGCTTTGGTGTTTTTACCTATACACATTGATATGCCCCTTTCATATTTGTCCCATTGTCATATTTTACTATGACCACTGAATCAGAAGTTAAAAGAATTATTGGCACAGCGCAATCCAGATCTTTTGATCATTCCAAAAATAATGATATACATCTGGGATGTCAAAATTTTATTGCGATTGCAACAATGAGGGGAGGACTGGCACTCTTCTTTTTCCAGGGGCGCAGCTATAACAAGGTGGGGGGGGCAGGCTCTAAGAGAAAATTTGATTTCATTTTTTTTGCAAGAATTCAATATTTATTTTCTGATAATCTGTCTTTAATAATAAAATTGTTAGCTCCATTTCCGTGTCACTTAGGTAAGATAAGAATTATAATTATTAAATTAAAAAATCTTGCTCCTATGAGAGCTAGGGTGCCCGAGATGCTAGATTCCGAGAAGCTATATGCCAGTGCCCCTTGCTAGTCAGCGCCTGCAATAAATTTTTAAAGAGAGTTATGAAAAAACATTAATCCAAATCAGTGTTCTTCAATAGGCGGTAAATTGCTAAAGAGACAGAAAATGAATAAATAAATGAGACGAAGCTCTAGTAAACAGAAATAGTGCCAAATTAGAAATTTTTTTAGTTTCAAAACCAATTTAAAAAATTCCTACCTTAACCATATTTTTCTCATCTGATTTCGGAAACTGGAAGCATCTTACCTTTCCTTTATCAAAGTAATGCAGTATTATCAATCTGAAAAATTATAAATACTATCAAATAAATTATTATTAATTTTATTATTCGAATTAATTGTTATTATTATAAACAGGTTTGCAATTTTCTTATTTGATATTATATTATTATACTAAAAGATCCTTCAATTAAATTTCACCGGGAAATTGTACCACTTCGTCCGCGAAAGAGGCAGATTAAAATAAAAAATTACCCACGGAAAAGAGAGATGGAAACAAACCAAGAATTAGCCATGGTAGGGAGATACCGAACCAAAAAAGAGAGACAGAAAAGGAGATTAAAAAGGGGTGATATTTAATAAAATATCCAAGGAAAAGAGAGACTAAAAAAATTATCCGTGCAATGGAGAGATCAAAGCAAATTTGCAAAAATTGCCAGCAAGGGAGACACTGAAACCAAAGTAGTATCGCCCCGGAGATAGCGACGGAAGTAGCTCCACGGTCCACTGCACATGCTGGCGTCGGGGGCTTAATTTTTGGGAGGGGGTCGACCGTAAGTGCCGACCCCTCTCAGGTGGGGGAATGGTCTTCCTCCCCCACACGTGTGTGCTGGAGACGGGGAGGGCTTAAATTTTGTGTCCCCAAAAAAGGCCCCCTGCGGAGGGCTTAATTTTTAACGACCGGAAGTGCCGACCCCCCTCAGGTGGGAGATGGTCTTCCTCCCCCAACACATGTGTGCTGGAGACGGGGAGGGCTTAAATTTTGTGTCCCCAAAAAAGGCCCCCTGGGGAGGGCTTAATTTTAACGACCGGAAGTGCTGGAGAAGGGGAGGGTTTAAGTTTCTTGATGGCTGGCCCCCAAAAAAGGCCCCTAGTGAGGGCTTAGCAAAGGCCGACCGGAAGTGCCGTCCCCCTGGGGAGGGCTTAAATTTCTTGATGGGTCCCCCAAAAAAGGCCCCTTGGGGAGAGCTTTTAAAACATAAGCCCTCCCGTCTCCAGCACACACGTGTGGGGGAGGAAACCCATACCCCCTCCAGCGCGGACGACCATTGCTAAGCCCTCCCTAGGACGCCACGCCCGTGGAAGACAAAAATTAAGTCCCCCAAAAAATTAAGCCCTCCCCAGAGGACTTTTTTCCCCTCAAAAATTAAGCCCCCGACGCCAGCGTGGGCGACACTTCCGTCGTTAAAAATAAGCCCTCCCCGTCTCCAGCACACACGTGTGGGGGAGGAAACCCATCCCCCCTTCTGCGTGGGCGACCATTGCTAAGCCCTCCCTAAGACGCCACGCACGTGGAAGACAAAAATTAAGCCCCTCAAAAAATTAAGCCCACCCCAGGGGACCTTTTTTGGGGAACCCATCAAGAAATTTAACCCCTCCCCAGGAAGCCTTTTTTTTCCTCAAAAAATTAAGCCCCCTCTAAAATTAAGCCCCCGACGCCAGCGTGTGCAGTGGACCGTGGAGATACTTCCGTCGCTATCTCCGGGCGATACTACTAACCAAATATAAAAAATAGCCAGGGAAGAGAGAGATCAAAATAGATGAAAAAACAGGGAAAAAGAGACAAAACAAATAAAATTAGCTTATATAAGGTGAAAACTAGAAAAAAAAAAGGAAAAAAAAGGGAAGAGCGCGACTAAAACAATCTTTAAAAATGAACCAAAGAAGGGAGACACTAAAACAAAACAAAAAAATTGCGAACGAAGAAAGAGAATAAAAGAAATAAATTACCCACTGAAAGCAGAGGTTAAAAAAACTCAGCGAAGAGGGGGAACAAAAACAAATTTAAAAAATTAATCTGAGAAGGGGGGGGGGGGGCTAAAACAAAATTAAAAAAAATCTGCAAGAGGTAATAAAAAAGACAGGGAAGAGGGAGACTAAAACAAAATAAAAATTAACCTGAGAAGAATGAGACTAAAATTTGAAAAAAAGTGGAAGAAAACTGATACCAAAATTTATTGACTACGGAATAGGGTGACTAAAAAAACACCAGGGAGCAGCGACTAAACTAAAATGAAAAAATAATATCCGGGGATGATGGAGACTAACAGAGAAGTGAGAGACTAAAATAAAAAAACAAGGAAGAGGAGAAATTAAAGGAATGTTTTTTTTTCAAAATGTTGATCTAAAACGAAGTAAAATAAATTAATTTTATCCAAAGTGTGGAGACTTAAGAGAAATATTTTTTTTTTCAAGGTAACGGAGACTGCAGCGAAATAACAATGAATTTTACCTAGCTGGAAACGAAGAAGAGACAACAGCAACTTGGCTTTGAAGTTCCCAAATACTATTTTATTGATTCATAAACGCTCTGTTCAAGAGAAATTGCCCCCATCCTGAAGGATTCGATAGATTTGTCCGAAATTGCCCACGCTTGTACAGCATGGCAAAATATGCAAATTTGAACTTCCAATAAAATACCTGCAGAAACAATCATGTTATAATTATAATTGGTACACTGTAGCCGATATTGTTCCATCGTAAGTCTTCGGTAATGAATATTACATTTGGACTGACATTAGTAGAATCGGCGACACCAGTAAAGATCTTGGAGTGCCGCGACAACCTGTAAGACAACAGTCTACATAGTTAAATGCCTTCAACAGAAGTCAGACTGTTAAAATACATGTCAACTCGCGACCTTGCTGATTCTATTGTTTAGAATTCGAGGACTGTCGATGCAAATTCTAATCGATGTTATCAGCAGTTGTTGCAAGATGCCACCCACGACGTCCACTCTTTGTAGCCTGCAAATGTACGCTGAATATGAAGCCTGGCAATTACGATGACAATGCACCGTATTGCGATTTAAGTAGGATTTAGGAGCATCATGCTGCCAGTAAATCGACAATCCTTATTACAAGTATCATTGCAAATTAAGTGGCAGAAGATGCGCTAGGTGCTCAGATGTTTCTCACGTATATCCAGGCCCAGATTTCCAATTAGGCACGTTAGGAACTAGCCAAGGGATGCATTATTTAAGTGCTACAGTTTGTTCATTTAAATAACAAAAATAAATATGTATTTTTTTAATTATTATTATTACCTATTTTCTACTACTTTTCGCTCGTCATTTGTCAGTCACACATTTTCTGCATTTCTAAAAACAGTTCTTTCAACATATCTTCCGAACGGGATGGTCAAACTTAATGCTTTATGTGTCAAATCAAAGCTAACGATGCGGGGAAGTCATAGGCTATAAAAATTTCCCTCCCAATGCTTTCTTCCTCCACAAAAAAGGGGAATATATGTACGATTTCGCTGTATCTACCGAACTCGAGAGCCTACAATTACAAGTTATGTGTCAAATGAAAGCTCACATGAGGACAGTAGTAGAATATTTCGAATTTCTCCTTAACCATTATCTCTTCACCTCAGAAAAAGAGGAGCGAATTTACGCTGTGGTCGACCCTATCGAGTTATATCCCAAAATAAAGCTTGTGATGTCCTGTCCTGAATACCCTAAACAAGATTCCAAAAGCAGGGGGAAGGAAAATATGCTCGATTATGAGTCATGCATGAAATGAAACTTTTGAAGATAGGTGTTTCTGTGATAAAAACAAATAGAAATAGATTAGAAATTTAAAATATACCTATTATCTCATATGCGCCCTAAAAAGTAGAAAATAAACCTAAAGAGTACCGATGATACAATCAGTCACTGAGTTCGTATTCACTTCAAAGGAAGATAGGACGCCGATTTACCAACTCAACAAGATTACCGGCGCCCAATCTTCCTTTAAAGTGAATACTATTTCAATGATTGATTGCACCATCGACATGCTTTAGTTTAATTTCCTACTTTTTAGGGCGCATATGGTAAGATATATAATTTTCAGTTATTAACTTTAGCTAGTGACGTATCCATGGAGAGAAATTACTCTTTTCTGAAAATCACTCTTTCTCATGACAATCGAAAATAAACTTTTAAAAGAATATGGATTATGAGGCTATACACTGTATTACCAGACGTATTGGGTAATTGCAAGGTATGTGAAAGGAAAACCACAACTTTGTAAATAAGTTTTTCTTTGCTGAAAATTATCGTTAAAGATAAATTATAGATCCCAATTAAATTTATTTCATTTTAGAAAATATGAGTTTAATATTTAAACAATTAAAGCTTAAATATTTAACAGCAGATATTGCTGTTATATATTCGTCCTAAATATTGTTTTTGATGCAAAGTGGGAAACATTACCCAAACTTATAAAATTACATTTATTTCGATAAACATTTGTTATAATTTTATGAAAAATTCTTACGATATCAACAGTGATATTAAATGTTTCAGTTTCCAGAACTTTTTACGTAGTAAACAAATATTGCGTGATAATCAAAATCTAAATTTGTGGGATTTTTTAGATTTTTAGATTTCTTGTCATTTTGTTGGCAAACGGTTAATTTAATAGTTTTCCATTCACCCAACGTGGAAAAGTCCCAATATTCTTGATAATTTAGTGTAATTTGCTGATTCCTACAGCAAAAAAAGAGGAAGAATAATGTTTAAATTTAAAATGAATAATTTGATTTTTAATCAATACTATGCATTAAATATTGCAAGTTATACGCTATGCATAAATATTAATTTATTACATAAATTTCATTCTTTTATATCAAAATTTCTAATAAAAAACACTTATTATTAGACTTCCGACACCCATTTCGATTGCATTATTTCCTTTCTTCGTGACATTTTCAATACCGAAGTAAAATTTCTGTAAGATTGATTGATTGATTTAACGTTACTCTGTAATGGGAGCTCCTTCTACAGACTTTCCCAATTAGAAAATTTGAAAATTTCTGTAAGAGCCTCATACCACTTTATGTTTATATGCGTAGGGATGCTTGAGATGTAACCGCATTGCTTGAGGTTACCATCTCAAGCTCATCTCATTGGTTGTCGACGACCAATGAGTTATCATCTCATTGGTTGTCGACGATAGATAAATGCAGGGTCGGACATCGGTTTTACATCTCAAGCCACATTGCTTGAGATGTAACCGATGTCCGACCCTGCATTTATCTATCGTCGACAACCAATGAAAAATCCAGTGGAGTGATGAATGATGCTCTGTGGTTTTCAGTGGCGAATTCCGCGCTTCTGCTTGTCGACCAATGTCAGACATGTTCAGAAATATCGAAATGAGTAAATTCTACTCTGCTGTATTCGTGAACATCCACAAACTGAGCAACGGTAGTTATGGTGTGGGATGCCATCGTCTATCATGACTGTTCATTTTTGGTCTGAGGGAAGTCAGAAGCCAAATATATGTCGATACTACTCTGATCAGTTGCATTCTGTTCCTCAATAACCATTATACAATGAGTCCTTGTTCAATAAGACAATATTTGTCCACATATAGCAAAAAACTGAAGAGATCATCTCAGTGAAGGACATTCTTCGCGTGCCTCCGAGGTCCCCATATTTAAATCATCTTTGATCATGTCTGGCGGCTGGCAGTGAATCCACATCCTGCACAAATTGTGCCAACATTGGGGGAACGTCTCCTAAGAACATGGCGGAATATATACCCTAGAAACCTTTTCAACCTTTTTACACCTGCGGACCGGTTAAAATAGGAGAAAATATTTCGCGGACTGCTAAGGCAGAAATAAAAACTATTATTTATATAGTATTTGATGCATTAGTTTTTAAAACTGACATTATAAAATGAAAATTCTATAGTTATTTGAAATAACCAGAAACCGAGCAGTGAACAAAAATGCTATTAATAGAACGTCTTGACTTTTGAGAAAGCAATATTTAATTCAAAAAACGTTAGTGCGAAATCTGCTGCTGTTTCTTTGCTAGAATAGTTGATAACCGTGGCTGCAATGTTGTTTCAGAGAGACGAAGCGCTGCATTGACATTCATTCGCTTTCTCTGTTTGGTTTTTATCACTGACAGGACCGAAAAAGTCTTCTCACACTAATAGGTAGTCGAAAATACGACCAAAATTTGAATAGCTCTGTAACTGAGAGATGGATACTCTTTTTCCAGTGATATCCAAAATTGAGACAATGATTACATTTTATGTTTGGACACCAGAGTGACATCAGAAGATAACTCGATCAGGTTTTTCTTTTTCACGAGGATTAAGTGCTCATGAGTTGGCATCTTTCATGAAGGGATTATTAATCCAAATTTTCATTTTCAGGGTAATCAATCCTCATTTTCAGGGTAATAATGATTAAAGTTTTTAGCTAACGCCCTTAAATGTTGACTTATTGTATTGAATATGACTTTCCGGTTGACGTCAGCAGCAATCAAAAATTCTTGCAAAAGTGGAAACATTTCTATATCTTCCTCTTGTACGCGACTATCCCAAAAAGCCAGCTTCTTTTTGAATGCATCCATCTTATTTCCCAGCGTAAAAATATTTGTGCATAATCCCTAAAGAGAAATATTAAGTTCATTAAGAAGACTAAATATGTCCGTCATATATGTAAGCTTAGCCATCCATTCCTCATCCAACAAAGGCTCTACTACAGCCGAGTTTCGCTCTCTCAGAAACTGTTTTATTTCTTCCCTGAGTTCGCCAAGGCGTGAAAGAACCCTTCCTCTCGATAGATGGAGAAGGAGATGTTGGTGTTGCGAATCCATACTCTCACACAGTGTCGTAAACAGCCTGGAGTTCATGGCTCGACTACGAATTCCATTTATGATCTTCACCGCGTCATTCATCACAGTGTTTAGTTCAGTATAAAGCTTCTTTGCAGCTATGTGCTCTCGGTGGATCATAGAGTGAGTGGACAAAATTTCTGAATGCGCAACATCCTTTATTTTTGCAACTATACCTGAGCGATGTCCAGTCAGGCTCGCAGCACCGTCTGTACACACTCCGATGCATTTGCCCCAGTCTAAGCCCTGCCCTTGGAAATATTCATCAAGAGCGCTAAATATCTCTGAACTAGTGGTCCGTCCAGGTAAGTCAAGGCAACAAAGAAGTTCCTCCCTAAAGTCTTCATCTTCACTATACCTCACGAAGGAAAGTAGAATAGCATGGTTACTCACGTCAGTTGATTCATCAAATTGAATCGCAAAACATCTCGATTTCTTTATCCCTTCTACAACTTGCGCTTCAATATCGGTGGCCATGTCAACAATTCTTCTCTGAATGGTGTTGTCGGAAAGCGGTACAGCCTCTAGTTTTTGAATGGTTTGAGGACCCAAAATTTCCCGAGCGACATCTAAGATGCAAGGCTTTACTAACTCTTCACCAATAATGAACGGTTTTTTCGTTTTACATATTCGAAGAGCAACTAAATACGACTCTTGACGCAGCGACTTGTCAGTAGTCGTCATCTTCTTCATAAGACTTTTCTGGCTATTCATCTGGTTGCGTAACCTTTCAAAAAAAAATCCAGTCTTATCTGTAAGATCGCTATGCTTCGAACGCAAATGACGAGCAAGTTTGGAAGGTTTCATAGCGTCATTTGATGAATTTTCTGAACATACTACACACAAGGGCCGTGGTGATAGTTCACTACCAGAGGCTACCGTGAAACCAAGCTTTAAGTATTCTTTATCATAATTCCTAACAAAGTTTCCTTTTCTTTTTTTGGTTTCTGTCGCACATTCCGAAGTATCAGCCCATTTCTTTTTATTTGTTTCTTCTAAACTTAAAGCACTCGCTCTTGACTTACTTTCGGTGTCTTCATTACTCTTCCCCTGACTATTGTTCTTGTTTTTAAGGAAGGTTAAAAGGTTTTGCTGTCTTTCTTTATTTCCATTTTGTAGGGTTAAAATTTTGCAACACAATGGCACAAGAAATAGCTTGCTTTCCGAAATACCACAAGACAGTATTAACAAACAATACACACGGGCGCAACGAATTTAAGAACGTTCGGGGACGGCAAGTTGTGCAGGATGTGACTAAGACGTGTTTTTGACAGAAGAGCTGACGCAACACTGGCGAAACGATACATGTATATGTTACCGCTAAAGTGCAGAAATCAGTTATTCTACAGATTATCTAGGTATTGTGCAGATTAACTAGGGTGATCCTTTAACGTGCGGGAAATTGTTTCATTTCTCAAATTACCTAGGTAATCTGCAAATTACCTGGATAATCTGCACATTACCTACTAGGCACTCGTTAAAGTGAAAATAAGATCTTTGCTGGAACAACAGGAACGTTTCTGTACGCTTAAATTAACATAATATTATTTATCTAGTGTCCGAGAGTAGAGTTGAAACAAGGGTCATCCCTCTGTCAACATGAATCAGTCGTCCTAATTATAAAAAACGCCCCCAAAATGAGCAGGCCAAGTGAGAACGAATCATTTTAGTGATTCGTTATCAAGAATGAATCACTTTACCGATTCGTTCTCACTTGGCCTCCGCTCATACGGGGCGTTTTTTATAATGAGGACGAGTGAATCACGTGTCACGAAGATTCATGTTCAAGAGATTCACCACTATGAGAGAAACAAACTTTTGAATTTTAACGATACGGAAGCCGTTAATGTGCACATTACCTAGGTAAAATGCGGAAAACTCTTGATTCCGCACGTTAACGGAGCAAATCAGTTAATCTGCAGATTAGCTAGGTAATGTGCACATTAACGGCTTTCGAGCTTTAGTGGTAACATATACACAGCGCCGCCTATATTCGTCGTCGCCCGCAGCGCTGTCCCGCTACGTGATCATGTGTGTAATTGTGATCATGTGATCATGTGTGTTTTAAGAAATAATTTTTTCGCAGACCGGTAGGAAATTTCTGCGGACCGGCACTGGTCCGTGGACCAGCAGTTGAAAACCACTGCCCTATAAGAGATTAAAGCATTTCGAGTTGATGCAACAGGTCCCTAACTGCATCGCCATCCATCACAAGGCTAAACTTCTCACTAGGTTAGAGTGTCTATACGCCCTGGTTTTCAAAGAACTGTCCAGATGTCTAGAAAACAAATTTCGGGATGTCCCAATGCCCGGTTGTCTCTCAATTTAAGTGGATTTAATAAACGCCATTTTTGGATTAACTCAATCACTGTATTTATGCCTTTTGTTTCAATTTAGAGGGATTATTTTTGTGTGGATTAACAAGGTTTGCAGAGCACCAAACAGTTGGTTCATGCTGGCCACGTAGTTATATCGGCGAGGTAGGAAATTTGCTGCAAGTGAGGTCTTCGCATTAGCTGTACCACAAGAAAAGTCTCACTTTTCTAACTCGTTCCTAGCAACAATAAAATTCACACCTCTGTGAGACATGCTTACCGTCAATCAATACAGCATGTAATATGCGCACGATGCGTTTAGATCGGGCGCATTGTTTCTCTTCCCACCTCCTGCGAATTGTCAGTCAGGACTATTGCTTCGTTATGCAACTGCTTCTCTTAAATTTAGTTAAGTTTTATGTGGGTGTTACACTACCTAGAAGAATGTCCATATTTCAGTAATCTGAAACCTGGACCATACCTAAATTGTTCTGGTTTCAGAACATAAGACAAGGACCTTTTATTAAATGTCTCGGTTTTTACCAATCGAAATCGGGACACCATATACTAGATGCATGGTTTCCTAACATTAAAGAGTTTTTTTTTTTCGTTCTGAAACTTGAAATATTTCATGTGCTACATAACACCTTCTTATGAGCTATTTCTTCGACACATCATCCATTCCTTTTAAATAAAACCGTCAATGGCTTTTGGGTGGGTCAATCTTTATTCAACAGTATGGATATATTTAAATTGTTCTACAAATCTGGAAGTAACAAATCCATTCCCTTGGAGATACCCATTTAGCAAATGCACTTTTCTTTTTCAAAACTCGGAGTTTTTCCAAGTTTTTTAATTCATATTTTCTTGAACTTCATTAACAATATTTATATTTTATTATTATCCATGCCTAATTCATCAACCCACTCACTAGCCAAGGGTTAGTAACCTTAGGGCCTCATATAGGGGGGGATGTCCTTGAGAATCTTAGTAAGGGCAATACAGGCGAAAAATGATTGAACTTGTGCATATTTCACGTGCTTCTCATGAAAGTTTTGAAACGCCTCCAAAAGGAAGGGGAAAATGCTCCACTGGAATTGAAATCCAGTCTCTCCTCCACCCGTTACTACCTTGTTCTGGCTCGATTGCGTTGTCTGCCCCCCTCCTCCATCCCTATATTTTTTTTTATAGATCTGGACCTGCTACTCCTCCTACAGTCACACACATATCAATATATTGTCTGAAGTCAGTAAAAGTGTCCTCATATGTAGATGTGTTTCATACACGTGTTCTACGTGGATTTTCATATCCACCTTGAACCATTTCAACGTTGCCTTTAGCTTCATTGTCTACATTCTGGCACCATATGGAAGATTATCTCGGCAGACAATTCCATTTGAGATGCCGCAGAGCAGGGCAATGCCAGTTACCTGCCTTGATGGCTCTTATAATCCAAGTAACTTTTATAAAACGAGGCACCCTTTCATCCATGCAAAGCCTCTGCAAGGGTGATTTGTCCAGCACCGAGTCTGGGACTCAGACAGTAGAACACAGGACGTCCCCAGGAAATACTTTGGACCGCTGCTCGACGGTTCCCAAGAACGGGCAGCCACGTGGTTTCGGGACAAGGATATTGCAGCAAGAACTATCCAGATTATCATCCGGTACCACACCATCCTCCCACCCTCCTTTGCAGAAAGAATTGCGGGGGCCAATTAGACTCGAGATAGCTGCCCTTTGTGTTTTAGAGAGCGAGGAGCAGAGAGGATGGAGAGATAAGACAATAGTCTAGGAAAGTAGTCAGTAACTTTTTAAAGTCAGGAGAGAAAGCAACAGTCTTAGAGAGTAGACAGAACGTTTCAGTAGTGTAGAGAGGCGACAACGGTTTTGAAGCGAGGAGAGATGAGAGCAGTTTTAGTGAGGAGAGGGGCAGGACGTTTCCTACTAAATTATGTAAGTTATTGTGTTAATCCCAATACAAAGTTGCTTAAAAGTTCCCGAGATGAAATGTGAAATGGTGATAGCACTGTAAATAAATATCTATGTCTTTTGTTCAAGAACCATTACCTGCCATTGTTTATTCCTATTTATGTGGGAGGTTATCTTTTTTTCCCCGTATAACAATGGAGCTCTAAGTATTTAAAAGGGTACAACGTAATGTATTAAAAATCGATCACACCTAAAATAATTGCGGAATGGACGGATTATATAAATTTCATTCATTGCCCCCCCCCCCCCCCCATAAAACATATGCATAAACTTCTGAGGTTGTATATATATTTTTAAATATTTGGTCAAAAAGAAACGTACCAATTACGTATACAAGTTTAAAACTGAAATTTAATTTCGCTATACTGAACCAAAGCATGATTTTTTGTTAATTCTTTTTCAAAATAGACTAAGCTTGTTATAGTTTTACATACATACATACATACATACATACAGAATCTCAAAAAGCTTAGAGCTACTGAAGTCCGAAACGTTCTGCAATTTAGTTCTCCAAGCATGTGCATACTGACCTGCAGCTGATGCATTTGGCCACTGCACACCAATTTTAACGAAGTAGCATTTGACATTGTCTGCCCTTACATCCTAGGTTATAATATATCATATATCATATAATATATATAAAAATATATAATATCACATCACATAATATATCGTAATCCGTAGAACACTAATCTATAACTATGCATACGGACAATATGGCCAAACCAACGGAGTCTCTCTCTGTATAATATGCTGCTCAAAGGAGGTAGTCGCTAAGAGTTGAACCACCCAATGCCCAAAGTACTGCGTTATATTTAGAATCAAATATATCTAGAATCAAAGCATCAAGTTTCATGTTATCTTGTTTCAAGATCTTGTCCCTGTTTCACCACCAGAACTAACTTCAGAAAGGACCGAACTATTGTATAGACTAATTTTAGGCTTTTGGTGTATGCGCCTTCTTCTCCGCACTCTCCATAGATTCTTAAAAGTGCCAGCAGCTATCCTTATTCTTCCGTTATATCATGACACACACAACACCAATATCTCTTACACACCTCACTAGATAACTGAACTGAAACAGTTAGTCAAGGGTACAACCATTCACAGAAACTGAACAACAATATGTCTGACCAATCTTCATCACTTTAGTTTTCTCTATGGTGTTGTTATCACAGAGCTCACATTAGTCTGTTTCTCCAATTATTCTACTCAATTCATTAAGTTAGATTGCAAATTAAGTATTTTTATTGCTTTTTGAACGGTGCGTTGTACAGATAAACGGTCTCGATTACTTCGCTAGGATGTCTCTTCAACAATTGTATAACTGAATTCGACAGGATATCCTGAGGGCTTTATTAATAGATTCAAAAGCGATTAATCATCATTTCATTTTACATCCTGTGAAAATCCGAAAATCGAATAAGAGCTAAAAAAGCTACGCAACGTAACTTATCCCTTATCCCTTTCATACAGTATTATTCAAAAGCATAAAAGTTATTAATTCGAAACTCTCTCTTTGGGACTCTCCTACTTCCTTCGCACAGCTTTGTCTACTTCCTTTCGCTATTTTATCGAGGTTTTTAACGATTGCGTGGAATACCTCCGACTGAGCTCAGGGGAAATAAAAAGCCTCAAGGAAGAGATTCGGTTTCCTAACCTAGATGTTATTTCAGTTTTCTTTTCTTCTTTCTCCTCTCTTCCACTCCTTTCGGATCAAAATCGTCTCTCTCCGTTCTCATGCCATCCATCTTTTTCTTCTGTTTATCCCCCTCAGTTTCTTCCGTTTTTTATCAAAGTTACGAAAGGAAATCCACGACTGCTCTTAAATTCCCCCGAGAAGCCTTCATTGCTGTTGTGGCCTGAAGACAGAGCGCCGCCACCGCCACCGCCACTCCTCTTCTCCTCTCTGTCTGCCCATCTGCCTTCTCTCTTTTCTTCGCTTGTGAAGTTTGTTTAGTTGAGCGCGTGATCCTCTTGCACCGATTCTTCGACGGGAGGTCTTTTCTTCTGCCTGTGTCGTCGCTGCAACAATCCTCCCCACAGACAACCACTCACTCCGCCGGCAGTGTACGATGCTTAGCCGCGCTACCAGAATGAGGGAGCGGATTCCAAAATAGCTCGCTTTTACACAGAGACTTCGACATTCTTTTGAAATTTCGCTCTTGAAGTAGAAAAGATCTTGTTACGGGAAGAAGACGTCATTGGTGCATATTAATTTCACGAGAAACGTCTTTTTCCCCCGTGCAGTTAAATCAACGAAACACGTGCACTGGGTTAAATGTAACGTTTATGGAACTCACTTAGAAGAAACAGAAAATTTCCATTTCTATAATTTATGTTCGCGTCGTATAATTTGATCCTGTTTTAGTCCGTATTCGTCCCTAAATTAAATTAATGTTTCGATAACTCGTTTTCCATCTATTCGTAATGAGGGGGTAATATTCCAATGAATAACAGAAAACAAAATTTTGATGAAAATTCTGTAAGAAAATAAAAACATTATTAAATAGCAGTTATTTGCATTTTTGCACGAATATTTTAAAAATTGAAGCAAACGTTTTTTTTAATGCATTTTATACTTTTTTTAATGCTCTTAGAGCAAGCAAACATTTTTAGTGCCAAAAAAATAAAGAAATATTTATAACAGCTTTGATGATATGCTGACCGGACAAAAAATTAGTCATCTCCCACTGTAAGAGGGTTACGTCAGTTCGACAGCAACAGAGGGCGCACCAGTAATTAACGCGTCCTATAA
This sequence comes from Ryuthela nishihirai, assembly GCA_038380435.1. Taxonomy (NCBI): domain Eukaryota; kingdom Metazoa; phylum Arthropoda; class Arachnida; order Araneae; family Heptathelidae; genus Ryuthela; species Ryuthela nishihirai. The sequence continues at coordinate 86,008,893 of JAWZYU010000017.1, read as the reverse complement.
ATAGCTGTACCGTGCGCTACAAGGTTCATACAGTGACAAGAAATGGTTGTGCGCCACGTGCGCATTAGTCGCTCCGTGAAACATGGGTCGCGCCAAAGATATGAATGAGTGTCAAAAAGGTGTTATTGCATTTGGCCGAGCCAAAGGGCATAGTGTACAAGAAGTTGCTGCCTCTGCAGGTGTGTCGAAACGTGCTATCCAAAGGGACTTCCAGCAGTAGCGTACATCGCAGTCCACCGCTAATCATCGCCATAACTACAGCAGAAAGACTGTTCTTACCAATAGGGACCGCCGCAGTGTGTCACGCACTATTAGGACAAACCGCTTTACAACAAGACAGGAATTGCTCCAGTCAGTCAATGCAGGCCTATAACAAGCTGTTTCCGAATGAACACTCTGAAAGGAACTGCATGCCATGGATATCTGGAGCAGAATACCATGGAAGAGACCCATGTTAACAGCTCACCAGGCTGCACGGCTACAGTGGGCGCGGCGCCACAAAGACTGGACTGTCGACTCTTGGAAGCATGTGATCTGGTCGGATGAGTCATGTTTATGCTTGTACTTGAATGATGCGAGGCGATGGGTACATCGTAAGCCGCATGAAGACTTTAATGCGGATTGTGTGCAAGGTTCTGTTCAAGCTGGAGAAGGCTCTGTGATATTCTGGGGTGTTTCACGTACGAGGAAATGGGTCCTTTGGTTACGGTAACATCACACTTGAACCAGAAGGGCTATATGGAGTTACTGGACGCCCATATGTTGCCTTTTGTGCAGCACCTCCACAGTGAACACCAGAAGTGTCCCAGTCTTCCAAGACAATTGTTGCGTGCACAGGGCTCGAAATGTGTCGGATTGGCAATATGAGAATTCTGAAGCCTTCGAACATCTCGACTGACCCGCCAAATCCCCGGATTTGAATCCCATAGAAAACTTGTGGGACTATTTGGGCAACGAGTGAAGCGCCTTCCCAGTCATCCGGCCAATCTGGCAGAACTGCTGCATTTTCTGCTGGAAGAGCTTTCATAAAAAAGTGGGTAATCAAACTCTGTCAGAAGTTTTATTTTTTGTTTAATTTTTAATTACTTTCTTAGATGATCTTAGGGCTATATGGGAACGTACCTTCCACTAATGTCCCAGCGAAGGACAGGAATATTGATGTGCACTACATCCGCACACAGGTGACATCCATGCCAGACAGGGTTTCGGCTGTTCTTCGGTCGCACGGAGGTGTTACGCGCTATTAGGTGACATTCAACCATGGGTGACTAATTTTTTGTCTGGTGAGCTTATATTTAGAGGGAAAAGAGCAGCCAAGCATGATGGCAAAAGATGTAGCAGAATCAATGATAATGACAATCTTCGCTGGGACATTAGTGGAAGGTACGTTCCCATATAGCCCTAAGATCATCTAAGAAAGTAATTAAAAATTAAACAAAAAATAAAACTTCTGACAGAGTTTGATTACCCACTTTTTTATGAAAGCTAGTCTGTAAACAATGGAGTGCTAGGCTGCTTAAAATATCACCAATTTTATATTATATTTCTGTAAAATAATACAATTTGATATATATATTTTATTATGTGTTATAAAATATCGTACTTCTATCGGACTTTACCGTCATCTATAAACCAACTGAGTATGAGTATGAATTTGCGTGCGAAACAGCTGAGCGGTGAACACTAGAGTATGATCAGTGAAAGAAATAAACTCACAGTACGAAAGAAAAATAAATTTTGTTGATGCACTCAATTATTTTGCTTTAATGATAAGCATTGGTTGCAGGCATTAAACTGTTGGATTGTTTCACCTCTGAGGACACATTTTAAACACAATATGCTAAATGTCCAGATCATAAAGGCTTAGAGGAGACTGGAAAGAGAATCTACTGAACACTGGTAGCCCCTTTCAGCGCTATTCAGCAAGTTCTTTAATGCTCACAGAATATAAATCTTCTACATATGTGTGCGCAGTTTCCTATCTTACTGGAGTAAACAACCTTTCAAAAGATTTCCGAGACAATTCCACTGTTCAACACAGACAGTTTGACAGTGGTAAAAATTGATCCGCAGTTGGGGTAAATTTGAATCAAATCCTTTATCTTACACTGAGATCAAATTATATTTCAAACAAGATCGATATCCTGTTCCATTTAAAGGGGAGATCCAAGGATTAAATCCGCCGTCTTCCCCTTTTCAACGCGAGCAAATTCTGCTTTATCTCTGCAGTAGGCAGAATTGTTATTAAAAATAAATTTAGTGATGGATGCGACACCCCTGGTCGAGTGTCCTTGAGCATGTCAGAAAGGCGAATTTTCTGCATGCTGTAAACTTTTTTACTACTGCTGAAGTTCTCTCTTAATAAATATAATATCATTTCCCTACATGGCCGAGTGGTTAGCACGCTTGGCTACTGATTTAAGGGACCTGGGTTCGAGCCCCGGGTAAGGCATGGATGTATGTGTTGTTTTTCTGCTGAGGGCCTGCCATCCTTTCAGACCTTCTACTCTGGCATATAAACTGACAGGCTCCTGTCAGACCTCTGTGGCAAGCAGCTGCTTGAGGGGGTATTTATTTTATAGGAAAGTCCCGATGGTTAAACCAATCGGGACTTGGTTCGAATTGTCGCCAGGTAAAAAACAAATAATAGAAAGAAAAGAACACAAAACGATAATCCAGATATTCCACGTAGCACCCCAGTCTATTATTCTAACATTTATGATATCTCCTTCAGCATACACTAGTGTGGAAAACTTAAGTTATAACACCATGTTATGTCAGAGAGAAACAAACTTTGAAGTTCCACATTTGTAAATATAAGCTTCTTATTGTAAACTGTGACTTAATTAAGATAAATTAAACATCTCAATTAGATAATATCTAAAAGTTTATTTTCAGTACTAATAGCTGCGCATTTAAAACGTTAATACACTGCACTCACTTGAAATTGCTCCACCAAGAAAGAATAACCGGAAAAAGCTGAAAATTGTCATTACAACATATACCTAAATCACTGATTTGCATATGATGCTGATAGGCAGAGAAACATGGCCAGTAGTCCCCGTGATGTAAGTTGGGTTGGGTTGTTTTACCTCTGAGCGGCATTTTTTTGCACACCATGGGCTAAATGGCCAGGTCACATGGACCCCGTAGGCTCAGAGAAGGTTGGGGGAGGGGACCCACTGGAACAGCTGTTGGGAGACAGATGGTAGCCTCCCGTCAAGGCCATCCAGCGTGTTCTTTAACGTGCACAGGGTATGGCTCTCCCGCACACGGGGCCACGGCTTAACGACCCATCCGAGGACGGCGGCCTTTCCAAGCCCATCAGTGTCCCCTACTGACCGTGGGCAGGGCGGGGAATTTTACGGAGATAAATCTCAACGCTGACCCAGCTGAGACTCGAACCTGGGAACAACAGATTACGAGCCTGGCGCGCTACCGACTGAGCCACCCCTGCCCCTAACATGGCCAGTAGTCCCCGTGATGTAAGTATTGCCGGACATTATAAAAGCAGTGTTAACGATTGGTAGCAAACAGAAGTGTGTGGAGCAAACCTTTCTGAAGTAGCTTTTGTGAAGAAGTCTCGTTATGACACCAAAGACGACGTTACACGCACTTAACGGACTTTCATAGGGGCGGAATTTTGGAATGGCGGGAACTGGATGTCCATTCGACAAATTGCGATACATATGAATCGTGATGAGTGAACTTGTGGAAGCTGTTGGCGACAACGGATAGTAGAAGGCTGCACTCTATAGTTGCCAGGTTCAGGTGTCCATAAGGGAACGTCAGAGCAGGTGGACCACCGGATATCCCCGTGATGTAAGTTGGTACAATCGACAAGCAATCGACAAGCTATATGAGTTGGTCATCGCGACAAGCTATATGAGAGAACTGCGATGGTATCGCAGAGTTTCTAGCATCATAACGTTATCCTTGCCTGTTCCCGTATCTGCGACACGTGGCATCCGACGACTATGAGACACAGGCCAGTATGCGTGCCTATCTTTCGATTGTCTTCCTCTGGCTCCATCTCACTGCTATGGCGTCTGCAGTGCTACAGGGAGAGGAGTTCCTGGAGACAGGTGTCATCTTCAGTGATGAATCCCATTTTTATTTAGGTACCAGTGATGGTCATGTTCATGTGTGGAGGCAGACATAATACAGTGTGTATCCGAGAGTATTATAGGGTTGGGTTGGGTTGTTTTACATCTGAGCGGCACTTTTTTGCACACCATGGGCTAAATGGCCAGGTCACATGGACCAAAGGCTCAGAGGAGGTTGGGGGAGGGGACCCATTGGAACAGCTGTTGGGAGACAGATTGTAGCCTCCCGTCAAGGCCATCCAGTGTGTTCTTTAACGTGCACAGGGTATGGTTCTCCCGCACACGGGGCCACGGCTTAACGTCCCATCCTACGGACGGCTGCCTTTCCAAGCCCATCGGTGTCCCCTACTGACCGTGGGCAAGGAGTGGAATTTTGCGGAGATAAATCTCAACGCTGACCCAGCTGGGACTCGAACCTGGGAACTACAGATTACTATAGCGAACCGACACACAGCATCATGGTGTGGAGAGCCATTAATTGCAAAAGCTGGTCACTTTTGGTTGTTATTGATGGCAGTTTGATGGTGATGTGGTATGTTGAAACTGTTCTCCGACCTGTGTTATCTGTCATAACAATATACCATGCCTTACACCACTTTCCAACAGGAAAATGCACAGTCACATATCCCCTGGGTCTCCCTGATGTGGTTGTCCTTGCTTGGCCCACATCACATATCTTCAATCAAAATTTAGATAGATTTGATTGACATCTTTAATCCACTTTAGTCATATTTTACCAAAGAAAAAAGCTTATTTGAAAGTAGTAGAACTTCGAAATTCGTTCTCATTGATACGACATGGAGTTGTAACTTTTCCACGTGGGGGTATCTGCTCTTCTACAGCATATCAACAAAGGTAAGAACTGTGAAAGAAGAAAGAACTACTGAAGAAGCAGGGGCGGGGGGTGGCTCAGTCGGTAGCGTGCCAGGCTCGTAATCTGTAGTTCCCAGGTTCGAGTCCCAGCTGGGTCAGCATTGAGATTTATCTCCGTAAAATTCCCCGTCCTGCCCATGGTCAGTAGGGGACACCGATGGGCTTGGAAAGGCCGCCATCCGTGGGATGGGACGTTAAGCCGTGGCTCCGTGTGCGGGAGAGCCATACCCTGTGCACGTTAAAGAACACGCTGGATGGCCTTGGCGGGGGGGCTACCATCTGTATCCCAACAGCTGTTCCAGTGGGTCCCCTCCCCCAACCTTCTCTGAGCCTTCGGGGTCCATGTGACCTGGCCATTTAGCCCATGGTGTGCAAAAAAGTGCCGCTCAGAGGTAAAACAACCCAACTGAAGAAAAAGGTCTGAGCAGACGTTTTTGATAGCAAAATATTTATAATATTGTTGCGGATTACAAAAATGGATAGCCACTGAGCGTGAGTATTAAAAGCTATATTTCAAAACCAAATTCAATACAAGGTAAATTGTTACAAAGGAAATATGGATGAAGTATCTTATTAACAAATCAACTATTAACATGCACAAGTCATCAATCTTCCTGCGTAGAGCACACAATATCAGCTCTGTGTATTTTACTAAATACTACCTTTTACTTGATTTACCAGGTCACCCGAAGATCTTCACTCGTAAACCAATTCTCGTCCTGTGCTAATAACTGTTCATACACTAGCCGAACAAAAAGACAGTCCGTGTAGAATTCGAAGTTAGCCATAAAAGTTCCCACTTTTATACTTCCGTGTATACACAACACATCAAGTTACTTCTTGATACTTAACGATAAAAGATCCCACTTTTATCCTTCCGCGTATACACAACACATCAAGTTACTTCTTGATACTTACGCGCACTGTCTCAGAACAGCTCACCGTCCATTTTCGAACTCACCGACCGTTACAACACACAACGACCGTTACAATACAAAAATGACCGTTAACGCTCCACTCTTCTTCTCCAAATTCTCCCAACGTTCTTATTCGTTGGCTGAAACTTTTTTGCTTTCGGTTGCCAGATTCCTTCTGTCGTAACACTGCCCCCTTCCTAGGTCTTGTTCGTCCCGAACAATTCTGGATTCCAAAGTTTCTTCAGTTCTTCGATGAAACGGGGTCAAACGATCCACGTGAACCACCTTGCTCTTTGTAGCTGGACGTCGATGAATGCGATATTCCACGTCTGTGTCAAAATGAAAGCGAATCTCATTATGACTTAGATTTCTTTTCTGACTGAAGCCTCGTCCACAAATATAATACGTGTAAGGCCTATAGCCCTTGTGAACACGTTTATGTCTCCGCAGGGAGAAGAATCGACTAAGAGTTTTCGTGCAAAACCTGTAAAAAGTTTTCTTCTTTGTCGAAAGTTTTCTTCTTTGGATTTTTACTTCTATCAACAGTAACAAGGAATGAAAGTCATTAGTGACATAAAATCTAGGGAGGAGTTTCATCCTCCAGTCTGACCCTTTTGTCAGTTGACTTTCACTTAATTCAGAACTGTCGTGATGAACCTTCAGCCATATTTCACCTGATTCAATTTGATCCCCAAGGTGCTTCACAATTATATCAGCTCCATTCTTTTTAGCGCTTCGGTCCATCTCCTCCTTCCATACTCTTGCTAGAACTGCAGCTTCTAATCCGACAACCTTACCTGTTTCTCCTGTATAAGTGAAATCAGTGATGTGTCGGGCTGCTAGCAATATTTTTTCTGTTTTACCTTCACATAGCCAGCTTGCAACATCTTCAGATACTCTTTGTTCTATTAACATGTTACGAAACTTGTTCAAAGCATTGCCGTTATGCAGAACCTTACGGACACGTGATGCTTCATCTACCCTATTATCCACAATGTTCACAAAACGCAGAAGTTCTCCTCCTAACTCTTCGACGAGCTCTTGCAGTTCCAAGGATCCGTTACCAAGGAAACACTGAACAGCTTCCATCACTTCCAGAGAGTTGTCAACAGAGTTTTCAAGAGGTGAATCCATGTTGCTGATAACAGCTGAACAACTCAAACTCTTCATTCCACGAGCTTGTGATGCTGCAACCACTTTCTTAACTAAATCAACAGCAACATCTTCTGTACTGATGAGATCAATAGCTCCTTTTCCGAATTCAACCTCATAAACCAAAGCACACACTCCTTCAGCCAGCTTTTTGGACACAATTGAGCATATCATTAGAGGAACGTTATCTATGGTAGCCATCAGATCCTTGCAGCAGTAAATCTCCTTATCTGTTGGCACCAGCTCCTCTGTCTGTCCTACGATGCAGCATCCGACGTCTTCCATCATCTGCTCGATTTTATCTTTAGTGCAGTCCACTGTGAAGCCAGGGATGGATTCCAATTTGTCCAGAGTATATCCCTTCAATTGGAGAGCACGACCGGAGATCATAGGGACCTTGAGACCTAAAGCAGCAAGTGCAGGAGCCAAGACAAGACTCACTTTGTTGCCGACACCTCCTGTGCTGTTTTCATCTACCATCCGATGGCGCCACTTGGGTCTCCAGCAAAACACATGACCCGAGGAGGTCATATTTGCTGTTTCTTCCGAATTCACTTTCTTGGAGCTCTCATTGTAATTAGCCAGGGAAACATCAGTCATGATTGCCAAATTGTTCATTCTGGAGATCAGCGACGAGTTTTGTAACATGATATTGTCCACTTTAGAGCTCTTGTAGTCGTGATAAAACTTTTCCATATCCTTATAATCTAAATGGTTATAATGTCCAAATCTGCACATTGACTGTTCAGAAAAGAAATTCAGCGTGGCTACGTTGAAATTATCTGAGGGATTCACTTCTCTCTGATCGTAACTCTGAGGCTTAGTTTCATCCAGAAAGTTAGTCTTTGAAGTACTGTCTCTGCCTGAAGCTCCTTTACTAGCATCTCCTGTTACGCTTCTAAGCCATTCTTCGGAATTCTTCTTTCTTAAATCCCCACTTTCTATAAACGATTCGAGTGTGGCTATATGTTTCGGAAAAATCTCTCCGACTTCCCCAGTAACGTCGAATGGCACTTTGTTTCTATGATGAATGGACGCCTCTTCTTTACTCGGACCACTCTGCGAAACGTAAACTCTGTTTCGTTCCCCCTCATTACCACTCGTTACTCTGCCTTTGCGATAATTGTCCATGACACATTTTACTGACGGCGAGGAATAGAATACCTTTCGTGTGGATCTCTCTTCAGATCGTGCCAGACTTGTATACCTAGGTATTTTGAAGTGCAAAGCGTACTGTATAGTCTCACAGCTCTCTGATCTGTGTGATTGTTCTTCACAGTTCCTAGACATGTCACCAGCGACATAGACACTCTGCCATGCATCACCAGTAGTTGCGTGGTCAAAGGCATTATCTGCGCTATCTCTACGATTCTTGATTTCCAGTAGCAGATCCACATTTTTATATGCGTTGCCTTTCTCTTTTTCTTTTCCATGTTTACAATCTAACTTAACACTATCAAGATCACCTTTTTCACTGACAAATTCAACATTTAAACTATTGCATTGTCTATTGAGTTCGGTTTTACTATCCTTGAACTGATCAATAATCTTACCAACTCGAGAAGCCACTTCAGTTCTCATCTCAGTATTTTGTGCGGCTATTTCGGCTTTCAAATCATCTTTTTGAGAAACTATCTCCGTTCTCAACTCATTATTTTGTGCGGCCATTTCGGCTTTCAAATCACCTATTTTATCGCTTTGGGCAGCTAGATCACTTTTAATATCAGTCATCTGCGTAGCCATATCGGCTTTCATATCAGTCACCAGCGTAGCAATAACGGCTTTCCTATCAGTCATCAGCGTAGCAATAACGGCTTTCCTATCAGTCATCAGCGTAGCCATAATGGCTTTCCTATCAGTCATCAGCGCAGCCATATCGGCTTTCATATCAGTCATCAGCGTAGTCATAATGGTTTTCCTATCAGTCATCAGCGCAGTCATATCGGCTTTGAAGCTATTTATCAACTTTACTAATTCATCCATACTTCTAGTTAACGGCATTCAATTAATTAATCCCACTTCTGACACCAAATGTTGCGGATTACAAAAATGGATAGCCACTGAGCGTGAGTATTAAAAGCTATATTTCAAAACCAAATTCAATACAAGGTAAATTGTTACAAAGGAAATATGGATGAAGTATCTTATTAACAAATCAACTATTAACATGCACAAGTCATCAATCTTCCTGCGTAGAGCACACAATATCAGCTCTGTGTATTTTACTAAATACTACCTTTTACTTGATTTACCAGGTCACCCGAAGATCTTCACTCGTAAACCAATTCTCGTCCTGTGCTAATAACTGTTCATACACTAGCCGAACAAAAAGACAGTCCGTGTAGAATTCGAAGTTAGCCATAAAAGTTCCCACTTTTATACTTCCGTGTATACACAACACATCAAGTTACTTCTTGATACTTAACGATAAAAGATCCCACTTTTATCCTTCCGCGTATACACAACACATCAAGTTACTTCTTGATACTTACGCGCACTGTCTCAGAACAGCTCACCGTCCATTTTCGAACTCACCGACCGTTACAACACACAACGACCGTTACAATACAAAAATGACCGTTAACGCTCCACTCTTCTTCTCCAAATTCTCCCAACGTTCTTATTCGTTGGCTGAAACTTTTTTGCTTTCGGTTGCCAGATTCCTTCTGTCGTAACAATATTGAGGGTTCAGTGGTAAAGTAACAAGGAGATGATGTCCTGTAGATATTCAGGAAAACCCATTTTTTTTCGGCTCATTATTTCATGTCTTCCATGTCTACAGGACATCTGTAATACTTTACCACTGAATTATTGATATAACGCAATGAGCGTGAGGGACAATGTTAATTCACTCACGCTCATGGTGTCTAACAGGTCCTGAGTCAGGGGACAATATAATCGTCCACTGTCCGATAAATGGCGCCACTGTGCGAATTAAATAAAAATGCGGGAAAGTTTATGTCTCACAGCTGAAAAAGAAAACTTTAGCCATTGATGGTGTAATGGCTAGCATACCTGACAAGTTACTGGGAGATGTGGGTTCGAATCCCATTCAAAGTAAAAACAATTTTTTTCAGTTTATTATTCAAATATTAAGGTTTTTTTCCGCAAAACTCTTACGTTATGGCGTTATATTTAAAAAACAAGGTTTACAACGCTCTGTGAAATAAAAATAAATTTCAGCTACATATTTATAATTACTCCGAAAAACTTCTTTTCCAATCAATGAAATTGAAGACATTAGGATATTAAGACATTTTTAAAATGTGTATGCTGCTATGAGGGAATCACTGTCTAGAATAATGGTGAGCTGGACAACGATCCATATCATCTTTGATTCCTAGATCCAACACTACTTCGATTCCAAGATCCAACTCTTCTTCTGTTCCAAGATTCAACCCTTCTTGGACTCCAAGATCTCAGTCCTCTTCTTTTGTTACAAGATCCAACGCTTCTTCGACTCCAAGATCCAGATTTTCTTCCCTTCTTAGATCCAACTCTTTTACGATTCCTAGATCCAAAAAATTTCGAGCCTTGAAATAGAAGTAAATGGTTAGACTCAATTTTCGTAAACTGCAGTCAAACTAAAAGAGTAGTGTTAAAGGGAACCTATGAGGATACGAGACTGATATGTCAAGAATCCAATTATTATAATACATTAAGTTTTTAAAAATGACGTTGACAGCAACAATGAGTGAAGACGAAGCAATAAGCATTCAACAAGTGATAGAACAATTAGATGCTAAACCTGAATTAAATCCAATTATACGCATTGAATGTTTCTTTGCTAAACCTTTCCTAAAATGATTTTTGAAATTTCTGACACTTTTTAAAAAAAAGTCAAACTGAATTCAACATCATTTGTGAAAATAATACCAAGCCTCTTTTTTTTGCAACATAATTTCATATTTCGATTTAATGCCATGGTATTTGATCTTATGAAAAAAAAGTGCAAGCTACCTGAGACAGAAAAGGTCACATCATCAGGCCACTTTCTGTAGTTCAAACGCTTAGTATTTATTATAAAGAAGCAGGCAGAATCTGTTCTTAGAAGTTAAAGTTCATTTCAGCTCAAAGAAGCAAAAACCTTCTATCGAGATAATCGATTTGCTACCTGACATTATTCCAAAATGAGTCTTCTTTCTAGTAGCAGAAACTACAACACTCAAAGGAGTTTGTTGCCGATTCCAAAAGCAAATCAAAACTTTTAGGATAATGAGAGAGAAATCGATCGATTTGCTACCTGACATTATTCCAAAATGAGTCTTCTTTCTAGTAGCAGAAACTACAACACTCAAAGAAGTTTGTTGCCGATTCCAAAAGCAAATCAAAACTTTTAGGATAATGAGAGAGAAATCGATCGATTTGCTACCTGACATTATTCCAAAATGAGTCTTCTTTCTAGTAGCAGAAACTACAACACTCAAAGGAGTTTGTTGCCGATTCCAAAAGCAAATCAAAGCTTGTAGGATAATGAGAGAGAAACAGAGGGAATGATAACTGTATCTGTTAAGACACGTGTCTCATGGCCACACAACACGTTGACTTGACTGTTTGTGTAATTGTGTCGCCCCAAGCGACTCACAGTAATGCAGCGCGAAATTGCAAGGTCGAAACAGAGAACCATGCGTCTATTGCTTAGACTGTGTAATTACTTATTTATTGTTACTCTCAAGCAACTCTCTGTCGCCGAGCATTCACTTTTCCCTGCGGATGTTCGCTAATCTGTCCCCTCAACGCTGTAGAGAAAGAGCTGATGAATAGGGCTACAATTATCTTTTGACGAGATACTTTGCCGGGGAATCCGTAATTAACCTCTGCAGCTGTAAAGCGTGACTTGGCTTAGCCCTCGTTAACACGGCTTGCAGTCGTCACTTCTAAATGAAATCTAAGTCTCCAAGCTACTTGTTGCCTCTTCGATTCATAGAGGGTACCAAGTCTCGCTTTTTCATGCGAACAGAATGATGCAAAACGTTAGGAGCATTTCCGAAGTAAAATATAGTTATAGCCGTTGGAATATAATCGATTGTTTGATCGCAATAGTTATGGAAAATAATGTAAAATGCCTTTTGTCTTGTAGAGATATATATATAGTTCATATCTGATATATCGTTCTCAAAGAGAATTGCAAATATTGTGAGTAACGAAAATAAATTGAATGGTGCGATTGGAAGACTATATATATATATCTTTACTATAGGAAAATTTCTTATAGTAGCAATATAGTCTTGTAACGAGTTTTCGATATTATATTAATTGACTAAAAGTGGAAGTCCTTGATTCCATTCATATTTCGCCGTTTCGTTTATGTGTTTGTTTTTATTCCAGAAAAGCTATCGTATAATTTTCCGATTGTTTATCTTTGTCCCAGAGAGATTCTTGCCGTAAAAGCACTTCTGAAATCCAAGGACGAACCATACACAAACAAATAGGAAAAATTACGATACATTTACGGTATTAATTTTTTTTGCTTGTTGGAGTTCAAAAATTCTTGTTCCAACTTGACATTATGATTGAATAATCTTACGTCATTTCTGCTTCGCCTGAGTGGCATTTCGTTGAGAAAAGTTCTACCGAGAACTGCCAACAGAATAATTGATGAGGCAGTAATGTCTGCAAAAGTATGCATATCATAATTAGAGTATTGATAGGTTGATAGACACAGAAATTAAGTCCAATTGACAAAAATGACATGAGCTATATATAATGGTCACAACTCCAGTTCAAGTAATATACGTTAACCCTAAAATTTCCATAATCTTCAATAAACGTTAATACCAATGAAAAAAAAAAGTTCATGTGTTATGAAGATCACAATTCTGAAAGTCCAGTTAAATAATGTCCGATAAGCAAAAATGTTCAGACAATAAATAAAATGCAACAGTATTTAATACGCAAAAATACTCGATCAATAATGTTGTGCTTTCAAGTTGAAAAATATTGAATGGCTAAACATTTCCAATATAATCTACAATAATACCCAAAACTGAAAATAATGACTAATAATTTTTGTCCAAAATAAATGAGGAGAAAGTTTCCGAACCAAATTTCGGAGAGCAGAAGAAATGGCTGCAGCAATCAGATTTTAAGTCTACTAACTTTAATCCCATTGGATCGCCATTATTTAAATTGGAATAAGAGCAGTTCTCTAGACTTCATAGTTTATTTCGTGCATTGAATTAAGCAACGATATAAGAGCAAATAGCTTCCTCATATAAATGTATATTCTATATTTTAAAAAGTAACTTATAAATGCCGCATCAAGTCAACCGACCTGTGAAGAAGCGTTTCTCACCCAAATCCTGCGGCTGTTAACAATTATTACGGTTTCAATCATTATTCCGTCTTTTGTTTTGCGAATGATTCATCGATCCTGTTTTGTATGCACCCGAATCATTTTAATCTCAATTTGCAGGGAGTGTGTAGATCTATAATACATTCAAGTGAGAATAATACATCAAGTGAGACAGAAATAATGGAACCTCGCCGAAGCGTCGTCCTTTGTTAGGTTAATGCATTTTAACGATCTCAAAACTATTTTGCAATTATAATTGCAAATTATAATTTGAATTATGTAAAAATTAGGATGGATTATGTACAAACTTTCGTAGGTTCTTCATTATGTAATAAACTAATAAAGGCATGCTTGTAGTCATGAGAATTTCGAAATGTGAACTCCATGAAGAATAAATATTTACCAAATAAATTCCTCAACTGAATAAGTTAAACAAACTTCATCAACTTAATAGCCAAATTATCATTCTGACGTGATTAATTAATTTCGACGTAGAAGGAAAATTGTAACAAATTCCAGCATTTCGAGGTGAGGCATTCTGACAAAGGAATAATTATTGGCTCTAAAGATTCCAAAAGCAAGCCATTCAATAAAAGTTTGCAAACATAAAGACCAACGGCTTACTTTTATCCATCAGTTATATGTATGTGCATCAAGAAAAAAAAATATTCGAAATTAAAGAGCGAAACAGTTCTTTAGGCTTCTTTAGTCCAGTGAACTTCTTGCAGTTTCCTTACTTTCACAGAATCACAGAATCTTCTAAATTTCTTGCACTTTTCTTCTTCAGCACAGCGGAAATTTTCTTACACTTTTTCTTTTAGTATAATGGACATCTTCTTCGGCATATGATCACTAATGTTGTCGCTACTGCGCCAAATGTGGGCGGAAGAACATAGATTCTTACTTCGTCACGTGTAATTACGTATGCTGCGAAACGAACTTCGCCGAATGTCGTGTTAGGCTAGATGACCTAGATTTCGCTCTTTAATAGAAGAGATCAACTAGTCTCTTAATTATCTTCACTCTTACTCAGGTGTCACAGGTTCGCTGGTTGTTATACCCTACCGATATATGCCTCAGACTTCCTGCTCCAAGTGTGTGTAGAAAGGTGTTCAACAATTCAAGCACGAGAGTAATATATGGACGACAGAGTTTATTTACATTTTTATACAATTACATGCTGGGGATGCACCGAATTTCCATGGGCCTTTGCTACTTTGCTACTACAAACATTCATGCAATGGAGATGGAAAACTGTGCTTCATAAATTTTCTTTACAGACCTCAAACTCGGGGAAAGGATATTCAATCCTTGCCTACAACCTGGTTCACACATAACCGTGCCTCAGTTAACAAAGAACTGAACCCTGGTTCACACAGAACCGTGTCTCAGTTAACGCAAAATGAACCCTGGTTCACACAGAACCATTACTTGGTTCACACAGAACCTAACCCTCTCCTTTAAGGGATTTGTTTTTAAGCAAGATCGGCGTCCCTTGACATGTGTTCAAACGTCCTTCCAGTTTGACAGCGACGCTCAGAGTGTTGTTCATTATTGCCGTGCTTGTCTCCTGCGCTAGCACTTGCTTCCGAAGATAGTCGTAAAAATGTCTTCCGTCGTATGAGCATACACATGCCATGAGTCACATCCCTACATCAACACTTCCAAAAATACTCTTAATACAGATATATATATATATTTACAACAAGAAAAATACAATAAAAATACAATTTAAAAATAATAATGAATAAATTTGAAAGATATGGCACCCTCCATGAAAAAGTTGATCGAAAAATTAATTTATATTGAATAATATCAGGAGTAAAAAAATATTGTTTTTTCCTTAACGAACTGTATTTCTGATTTTTGTATTTTACGTTTTCTTTTGTTTTCAGGGTCATATTTATCTTTTTTTATTTATAAACATGAAAAACAATTTTACATGTATTTTCAATAATAAATTTGCCCTTTATTTTACCTCTCTTCTAATTGCTTTACACGCGTCATTTGTCGTTTATTAGTTTTCCTGTTACACCATATCTTTCAGGGGCGGGGTGGCTCAGTCGGTAGCGCGCCAGGCTCGTAATCTGTAGTTCCCAGGTTCCAATCCCAGCTGGGTAAGTGTTGAGATTTATCTCCGCAAAATTCCCCGCCCTGCCCACGGTCAGTAGGGGACACCGATGGGCTTGGAAAGGCCGCCGTCCGTCGGATGGGACGTTAAGCCGTGACCCCGTGTGCGGGAGAGACATACCCTGTGCACGTTAAAGAACACGCTGGATGGCCTTGACGGGAGGCTACCACCTGTCTCCCAACAGCTGTTCCAGTGGGTCACCTCACCCAACCTTCTCTGAGCCTTCGGGGTCCATGTGACCTGGCCATTTAGCCCATGGTGTGCAAAAAAGTGCAGCTCAGAGGTAAAACAACCCAACCCACCATATCTTTCGAAAGCGAAAGACAAATTTAATAATTTATGCGTCAAATGAAAGCTTATGAAGCGGTGAGTGCCATAGGCTCTAAATATTTGTCTTTCATGCTTTCTTCTCTCCCCTAAAAAGAGGAGAAATGTGAAAACGATTTCATGCCATATCTTCGGAACGCAAACGCCGAAAGTAACAAGCTATACGTCAAATGAAAGCTTGTGACATTGTGAACGCTACAGGTTAAAAAACGTTCCACTTCTCTGTTTCTTCCCCCCTAAAAGGGGAGAAATGTGAAAACGACTTTTCGCTCTATATCTTCGTAACGGACTACAATTACGAGTTAGGTGTCAAATCAAAGCACATATGAGAACCATTGTAGATTGTACCGAATTTTGGTCTCCAAAAAAGTGGCAGATTCTTACGAAGTGGACCTTAACGCATTATATCTCAAATTGTAGCTTGTAAGGTCTTCAATGTCATGGGATTCCTTAAACACGACTCCAAAAACAGGGGTAGGAAAAATATGGTCGATGTTTATGGGTTGGGTTGTTTTACCTCTGAGCGGCACTTTTTTGCACACCATGGGCTAAATGGCCAGGTCACATGGACCCCGAAGGCTCAGAGAAGGTTGGGGGAGGGGACCCACTGGAACAGCTGTTGGGAGACAGATGGTAGCCTCCCGTCAAGGCCATTCAGCGTGTTCTTTAACGTGCACAGGGTATGGCTCTCCCGCAAAGGGGCCACGGCTTAACGTCCCATCCGACGGACGGCGGTCTTTCCAAGCCCATCGGTGTCCCCTATTGACCGTGGGCAGGGCGGGGAATTTTGCGGAGATAAATCTCAACGCTGACCAAACTGGAACTCGAACCTGGGAACTACAGATTACGAGCCTGACGGGCTACCGACTGAGCCGCCCCCACCCCGTCGATGTTTATGAGTCATATTTCAAATGTAGATTTTGAAGGTAGGTGCTTTTAATGACTAAAAAAATATGAACGAAATAAAAGTTTTAAAAATATCTGTCTTCTCAAATAAGCCCAGAAAAAGGTAGAAAATAAAATAAAGCATATCAATGATGCAATCAGTCACTGAATTCGTATTCACTTCAAAGGATCACAGAGCGCCAAATTACCTACTGAACTAGATAGTTGGCGCCCTATCCTTAGAGGCCGTCCCGTGGCCGAGTGGTTAGCACGCTTGGCTACTGATCTACGGGACCTGGGTTCGAGCCCCGGGTAAGGCATGGATGTTCGTGTTGTTTTCTGCTGAGGTCCTGCCATCCTCTCAGATCTTCTACTGTGGCATATAAACTGTCAGACCTCTGTGGCAAGCAGCTGCTTGAGGGGGTATTTATTTATTATTTTGTTGTATTATGTATGATGTGTACGTGATTGCTGTATTTACAATTGTTCTCGTTAATAAATGGCTTTTTTTAAATATTTTTTTCTTGAAACAATATCTTCTAATAACTGATTTTCTAACAACCTGGTATCTACTATAAAAAGCCTAATTTTTTGTTTGTTTCAAGATTTAGGCAAGTATTTCATTGAATTAAATATATATGTAATTCTCTTAATTTCTAGTGACCGGTAATGTTGATTTGAATTGTCTCTTCCTTTTTTCATAATGCATCAAATTATAGAATTCTGGACTCCTTCTAGTGGCTTGATGCATCTGTCATAAAGTTTAATGTATCTGTCCTCCTCGAAAATAAATCTATAGCTTCAATAATATTTTATCCAGGTATTGTAAATAATTTTGAGAAACGAAAAATATAGCTGAGGTCCTGCCAACCTCACAGAGCTTCTACTATGGCATATAAACTGACAGGCTCCTATCAGATCTCTGTGTCAAGCAGTTGCTTGAGGGATTATTTATTATTATTTTTTATTTTAATAAATTTTAAAGATTATTGTATTAACTTTTATACATACCTTATCTATTTGTAAATTCCGTGTCAATTTTCTGTCATTATTCCCAAATAAAAATTACTGTCCCTTCCTTCAGTACACTCCGAATTATATAGTTTGAGTCGGCTGTTTCTTATATGATGCAGAATATCTTCTTTAAAATTATCCGGTTCATTTACTCTAATTCTGATATTCAAATATTTTGTCTTTTTTAATATTTAAAATTAATTTGTTTCTTTGAAACAAATCTCCTATTTTTTTTCCAGATTTTTATTTTTCTGATCGGTTAATAACCCTATTAGCAAAATTCAAAGTCGTATCATCTGAAAATATAATTTTACTACGTAAATGCATGTTAAAATGATAATTAATGTAAACTAAAAACAATATTGGTCCAAGTACCGGTCCTTGCGGCACTCCGTATTTGATCTCTACTTCTTCACTTAGGCAATTTCCGATTTTAATTCTTTATTTCCTGCCCTTTAAATAGCTAGTCAACTATCTGAAATCAGTTCTCCTAAAACCCGACTTCTCTAATTTAACACTTTGACTAATATAGGGTCCTAAAACCCGACTTCTCTAATTTAACACTTTGACTAATATTTTTTTTCTTGTATTTGGCTCAAAATAGCATAAGACGACTATTTATGATGAATTTATGTCAAAACAATTTTGACACCCTCTTTTTAAGTGTGAATCACTTGTGCACCGCACGCCCTATATGACAAAATTTTCATACTGGGGCTTAAGGTGATTGCATAATTCGTGGATTGGCAAGTCTACACACGATTTTTCACAAGTCATAGCGCAGTTTTTTAGTGTATAATTACGGGAAATGTCTATTCATTGTGCAATACTGTCTGCGTTAAACATGTTGACTTGTTTATGGAGCCACATTTTCCTTATCGCTCATAAGCAAATCATTATAGCTCAAGTCATGGATGAACTACGCGGCCCGACTAAAATTCTAGATGGGAAGCAAATATGATTCGCGCAGAGTAGTAGTATATAACAAGGGCGAATCATATACGATTCATACGGCAGTGAACGTGTTAAATACCAAATTACATGAGAAACTATCAAAGCGTTTTTTAACGTCTAAAAATAATAACACTGACATTTCAATTTTATTAAAATTTAAAAACATTTTACGTGTTAATCTTAAAACAGCATCTTTTATTCCTACACCTTTCTAAATCCATATTGATTTACTGAAAAATAATTACTTTATCTAGGAAGGAAACTATTTGTTTTATCACTTTTTCATAAATTTTGAGAAACAATTAAATAAGCATATGGGTTTGTAGTTTTCCAAAATACTTACTTCGCCTCCTTTATGGACAGGTATAACCGCAGTTTTCAATATAGCTGGAAAAATGTCTTGCTGCAGGGATTTGTTTGTCAGTGAACATAAGATATCTTTAATTTTCTTAAGATATCCTTTACTGTTTGAATTCAAATATCATCTACATATATCCTTACGGCTTTATTACCATAAAGCCATCATCTATATATAAATTTATAATCACATCCTAATTTATGTCTTTAAACATTTCCTTTAAGTTATTAAAGTTATTTTTTCAACATCTCCCCGATTTTCGAATTTTTAAATTTTATACTACATCATATATTTGATATTCAAAAATAAAGTCAACTGAAAAGATATTTCTCATACTGTTTTATATATATATATACCTAATATATTTAATGACACCTGATATCTGTATTAAATTCAAGAGCTAACGTTTGTGCTGTTTCTTTAAAATACGCATTAAACCTATTTGGTAAATGAAAACCACTGTTATTCAGATAATAAACTATTCTTTACTTTCAATTTCTAAATTCAGTTCTACCAGTTTTTATGTCAGACCCTTATATTTCATTTACATCTCCGTTTTTCTTTTTTTAATCTGATTTAGTACTAAAAAATTTGTTTTTGCAATAATTATTTTTCGCTTCTCTAATTAACGATGTCATCATATTTTTATCCTTTTTATATTCCTTAATTTCATATTCAATCATTCAATTTAACTCGAATCATTTTCCCAATTTTTTTCTATCCTTTATTGACTGTATTAACCCAGTTGAAATCCATGGTTTTAGATTTTTTAAAATGGGTTTTAGATTTTTTTTATATGGCTCTGTGTAACCCTTTGGTTTTGCTTTTTCAACTGAATCTTCTAGTTTTATGAAAAATTCTTTAAAGCCATCATCTATATCTAAATTTATAATCATATCCTAATTTATATCTTTAAAACTTTCCTCTAGCTCATTAAAATTGTTTTTCAACTATCTATTCACATTTCTCTCTTTCTCAAATAACGGAAAAACGAATTTCATTGAGTGACTAGCTTATAAATAACGATCAGTAAAAAAAAATTTATTATATAACTTTGATATTTAGTATAATACATATCTTTTATTAAAACGTCGTCAAAACAAATACCGAATGCCGTCTACTAATTTGCTCATGACTCGAGTTAAAACCATTTGCTCTAAGCACACCAATATATTCTTAAAATTATTCCCACCATTCAATATATTAATATTTATGCCTCCCAGCATTGTTACATGCATATAATCTATAAGTTCCAATATATTACCTGGTTCATTAGAAAATTCTGCAGTTGTATATTTAAGCATTTTGTATATCGTATATATCCAACAAACAAACCTTTACCACGTTAAAGGTAATTATAATTTGTAATACATATGCAGTAATATTACTAATATCTATATTTTGAGCACTAATATTAACAGATCTTTTTACATACAGAGCTACCCCTCCAAATTTTTTAAGAGTTCCACCTTTGCAATAAAAATCATAACCGTCAATACCGTAAATTCGTGTTTTGTATTCAGATTTCTGTCAGAGCAATGACATCGGATTCTAAGTTTACTAAACTTAGAAAAATCAAAAAACCAGCAAAATTCTTTCTCACAATTCTGATGTTTCCAGTTATGATTTTAAACCCATTTCCCCAAGTACAATTTCCTTTATTACAGACTCAACTATTCTCCATAACATTACATTAGGATAACATTGTTCTTCCTGATCAGAATTTGATAAATTCGCCATTTTACCAGTTATTCAAATATTTTCTTAGCATAGCATTCAGTATTTCCATATCATCCCCCCCCCCCTACATATTCCGAACATCTTATTCTTTGTGCCTCAACATTTTAATTTTATCTTTTCTGACATATATCTTGGCACCTCGTACCCAAATAAACCTGTAACCTTTTTTCCTTATGTTTGGTTTTCACCTCATACAATATAGCTGTTTAATTTCTGGTGTAAGGTGGTCGTTGATTTAAATCTTTCCTTCTTCATATAAGTCGTTAATATTCTTGATACTTAGATCTTTTATGGCTCTCCTTTTTTTTAACCCGTTCCTCTTTCATTTTTCTTAATTCTAATTGTACTACAATTGACCTACCTTTATTTCTATTTCTGAATGGGATTCTGTGTGCTCTCTGAACGTCTCTATTTCTTTATCTATATTCAGTACATTTGCCAATTTGTTCACTACACGAGTAAAAATTTCCTGTTCGGCCTCTAGGATACCGACTCTCTCTATATTCGAATTTCTAGCATATTACTTTCAACTTCATATCTTTTACTTCGTTTTGCATGCTTTATTTTGGTCATTTAGAGTCTTATTTTGGATTTCTATATCTTTGACAGTTGTCGACATCCCTTCTATGATTGATGTACACTCATCCATTTTACTTAAGCTGAAGTCTTTGTAAAATCCTCTAATTGCAATTTAATTTCTTTCCTAAATTTTACCTTTTCTGCTACTAAATCATTTCTTAAAGTTTGCATTTGTGACTTATCGCTCTTGATCAAATTCTCTTCCCCTTTTTTTACTATCAGGATCTGTCGAAGGAACCTCCTATGAATTGTATCTTGCCTAACTCTTTCTAATTTACAACCAGCATTTAATTTTATTCTTTCTTTCTGCTGACATTTTCCGAAAATTCCCTATTGCAATGCCAAAACAATGAAAACGATAATTGCCTCATACACTACATTGTAACTGATCCGACTGTATAGATAAACTTCTTCATCATAATCCAAACAACACTCTACCATTTTACGTTCTTAAATTTGCAAATAATTTTCCCAAGTATCTTAATTTTCTTAATTATATGAAGCACTGGCAAATACAATAAATTGTTTTCAAAGCGGACCACAAAAACCAAAATATGTTTTCAGTTTACAATATAGCATTGATTAACTTGCAAGTACTACTTTGAAAACAGTTTTGCTACCTCTCATTGCCTGTAAGTATTTCGAACTAGAACACAAAAACCAAAATACGCTTTCTTTACATAATAATACTTGTATATAATAACTGGCTTATACTGTATTATATGAGAAAACCATTGCAATCCTCAAAAGAGAGAAGAAAAAATAGCAAATCACCTAAGTTACGAAGCAATCCTAGTTTCAATATTCATTTGCAGACACTAACATAGAATTTGTTACATGACTTACCGCAATCATCCTTCATCAATAAGACCTTCACACGTTATGTCCTTGCTTTAATTCTTACGAACCAATGCTTCTAGTTACACGACAATTCTACGTCTTTATCTACTTTACTACTTTACGAACTACTCTTACACCTGGATCGTAAGAGTGGAATTTCACACGCATGGATCATATTGTTCGTCAAAATCTGCGCATGACTCAGGGATTCAACACTTTTACTAAATAAAAATGATCTTTAACTTTCAACTTTCAACTTTATTTTACAAATAAATATATATTTCTTTTGCTATATATACTTTTCTTTAGCTATATCTATATTCTATATTGCTTTATTTATTTGCTATACAATTTAGAGATCGGAATTTAGAAATATACTACCTCTCATTGAAACCGCGGGAGCTAACATTCGTTGCGTCTTATCCACACCACGCCTGTTACCAACTTCTTAAAAATAGCTAATCCTCAGTGATCGTCCAACTTTTATTGTTCTAAATATATTAACACATGAAGTTAACGAAAATCACAGAAATAACGAAACATACATTCTTCAAAGGCTGTGTGCTTCCAACCCTCCGCATTCTTTTACCTCTCGGAATAAAAGATGTCTGAGTGTCTGTGGTAGACATAACTCATCGAGAAATCATGGTAGGAGCTTCAAAATCGGACAGAATATTTTTCGCAGTTGAAGAAGTGGTAGTGGCCAGTTTCAAATCGAAATCTTAAATGGCTAACCAGGACAAAATGTTTTTACCTCTGCCATCTCCATTGTTGGCATTATCGCTATGATTTCTATGTCTATATTTCGTAATATCTCTGCTATGCTCTTTGGATACTGATTATTCATATAAAATGCACATCGTGTTTGAAATTCAAATAGATTCGCTGATTACAACAAAACCCACAGATGCAATCGTCTGGGCAGAATGTAAAATTCAAAATGTAATTCATTCAACTCTAAATGTTAAACCAATATAGATATTTGAAAACGGCTTGAAAGCGGTTTTACCAATCATATATTTCGCTCTTTTCTGATCATTTCAACCACTTACAATTTAAGGTTCTCTTATTAAATACGCAACTTAGCAACGGGCCCAAATATCCTGTTCGAATTGTACATGTGTTTTGAGTTTCATACGCATTGGATGTTCCGTCATCAATCTAGTTATATTTCAAAGCCAAGGGATTACAGATAAAATAATAAACTTTTGTTTTGTTGTTAGCATTAGTATGAAAAATCTAGTGGAGCTGGTGGCTTAAAACAAGTTGTGAAATTGATGGTGCAAAGATCAATGATTGATCATCAAAGATGGGTTGGGTTGTTTTACCTCTGAGCGGCACTTTTTTGCACACCATGGGCTAAATGGCCAGGTCACATGGACCCCGAAGGCTCAGAGAAGGTTGGGGGAGGGGACCCACTGGAACAGCTGTTGGGAGACAGATGGTAGGCCCCCGTCAAGGCCATCCAGCGTGTTCTTTAACGTGCACAGAGTATGTCTCTCCCGCACACGGAGCCACGGCTTAACGTCCCATCCGACGGACGGTTCCAAGCCCATCGGTGTCCCCTACTGACAGTGGGCAGGGCGGGGAAATTTTGCGGAGATAAATCTCAACGCTGACCCAGCTCGGACTCGAATCTGGGAACTACAGATTACGAGCCTGGCGCGCTACCGACTGAGCCACGCCCGCCCACATCAAAGATGTGTTGAGGGAGGGGAGAACACGAAATTTTCGACCGGTCTGTTGCTAATTCACGTATTTGATAAGGTAGCCTTAAATTATAAGTGAGTGATGCTAAATCTCGCATTTAATAATGTAGCTCCCTACTGTCAGATGATGAAGTGGTCAGAAAAAAGTGACATATGCGAAAGATAAAACTGTTTTGAAATATTTGTAAAATTCTTTTGAAAATTCTTTTCAGACGATTACCACTGTAATTTTTTTTCAACCAACTGATCAATTTTGTCTCTGAACACGAAGGATACTTTATACGAAGAAACGGTTTATCAAATATCAAGATACTCAAGGCAATAGTTCGGGAATCATTGCAATATAAATCCGCACAAATTTATACCTGGAATGGCTTTTGTGGCTTCAAAGGGAATGTGTGCCCAAGAAAACTTGCTACAAATCATTGAGCTTAAGGAATCTTCGTTTTCTTCCTACCTTCATGACTGCAACAACAACATACTGTAAGTGTTGAATCTGTGCTAAAGGGTTTTCTGAGGAACAGGGAGTGGTACTCACAAAACTAACCTTTAATGCAGTGAAAACAAAAATATGCGTCATTTTAAAAGTGAGTCCCAGGCAGTGCCGGATGCAATTCATTTACGATTAAATATAAGGCGAAGGGAAAATATGATCGTAGGAAGAGAAATTAATGCATGGACGTAACGAGGACTATGGCTGGGGGGAGGGAAGAAATTTTTCCAACTTGGATATCAAATTTTTTCAACTTACGAAAAAAAGGTCTCTATCAGGGATCATCATCATCATCATCATCATCATCATCATCATCATCATCATCATCATCAAGCAGCCATGGGCTACGGAGGTCCAACCAGACCGTGCAATTTAGTTCTCCAAGCAAATCTATCCTGAGCTACATCTACTGCTTCTGGCCACTGCACACCAATTCTAACAAGTTCCTGTTTGACATTGTCTGCCCACCACATCCTAGGTCTCCCCTTCTTTCTGAGGCCTTTAGGCACACTGTTCATAACCCTATTCGCCAATCTATAATTATTCATACGGGCAACATGGCCAAACCAACGGAGTCTCTCTCTGCACAATATGCTGCTTAAAGGAGGTTGCAAACTCCTTTGCCTAATCTCATCATTAGTTACAAAGTTGAACCACCTAATGCCCAAGATACTGCGTAAGCATCTGGAATCAAAAGCATCTAGTTTCCTGTTATCTTGTTTACAAAGTGTCCAAGTTTCACTACCATAACTAACCCTAGAAAGAACCAAACTATTATACAGTCTAATTTTAGTCTTTAGGTGTATACGCCTATTTCTCCACACTCTCCATAAGTTCTTAAAAGTCCCGGCAGCAATCCCTATTCGTCTGTTAATCTCATGCCGCACATCACCATTATCTGTTACATAGCTCCCAAGATAATTAAACTGTGACACTTGCTCAAGACTGCAACCATTCAGATTAACTGAATCACAGCCTGCCTGACCAATTTTCATCACTTTAGTTTTCTCTCTGTTTATAACCAAACCTACTCTACTACCAGTCTCATCAACAGCTCGAATGAAAGAGTTCATCTCATCAACATCATTTGCCAAAAGGGCTAAATCATCAGCATAATCTAAATCAGAAATTTTCGTATCTCCAGCCCATTTAAGGCCAAAAGCTTTCCCTTGAAGTGAATTTCGCATAACATAATCAATAACCAAGCTAAAGAGAAAAGGAGACAAAATGCACCCTTGTCGAACACCAGAAGTAATGCTAAACCAATTGCTACAAGCCTTACCAACTCTCACACCCGACTCGGTGTTATTATAGAGAGCTTTCATAATGTTAACTAACTTGTCTGGTATACCATATGATCTCACAATCAACCACAAATTATGACGATCAACAGAGTCGAAAGCCTTTTTGAAATCAACAAAGCTAGCAACCAAAGGTTTCTGAAACTCTAAACATTTCTCAAGAATCTGCCTAAGTGAAAATATCTGATCCACACATCCCCTACCACTTCTGAATCCACATTGCTCATCACGCAATTGACTGTCAACCAGATTCTTAATTCTATTAAGCACAATCACGGAAAGAACTTTACCTGGAACAGAGAGTAGGCTGATACCCCTATAGTTATCACAAGAACTGCGATCACCTTTTTTGAAAATAGGGATAACAATAGCTCTGGTAAAATCCTTAGGAACCATGCCTTTATCATAAAAGATATTCAGAATTTCAGTCATCCAAGTGGTAACCGAAACATTCCCAGCTCTAAGCATTTCCGTAGTAATTTCATCTACCCCTGGGGATTTATGAAGTTTAAGTTTAGAAACAGCCAAAATAACTTCAGATTGTGTTAGAGGGCCAACATTAAAGCCACCAATGCATCTATCATCATTGCAAACAATGGGAGTAGAACTAACTACATTGTTTAGAACATCACTGAAATGCTCAGCCCACCTAGCCATGACAGAATCCTCACCTTCTATAACCTTACCTTGTTTATCCTTCAATCCTTATATGCCTGTCCGTTTTCTACCACACAAAACATTAACTATCTGGTAGAGCTCTCTGCTGTTGTGCTGTCTAACTGCTTCCTCGGCTTTGTCAGCCAAACCATCAAGCCAAAGATTCTTATCAGCAGATAACTGATCCTTTACAAGTTTATTAAGGTCTCTGTAATGCTTTCTATTTGGACTAGTAGGGTATTGATTAAGTGCATTCCTGCAGTTCTTTCTTTCCGAAATAAGCTCAAGTGCCTTATCACTCAGATAATTCTGCCTCTTCTGCTCCTTTTTTCCTAAAAGAGTACTGTTAGTGTCCAAAAAAGCCTGTTTAAAATGATCCCATTCTTCCTCAACTTCAGTACTAAGCAAACCATGACTGTCATAATGACTAAGTAACCTATCATGGTAAGCTTTGGCTATAACTGGATCTTTCAGAGCTTCAGTATTAAAGGTAAATTTTTTAACCCTAGCACAACACTTTTTAAGTTTAAGTTGCAACACACTTTTAACAAGGTAATGGTCAGATCCAATTTCAGCTCCCCTATATGCCCTGGTATTCCTAACAGAACTAGCCCATTTGCTGTTAATCAATATGTAATCAATCATATTCTTATGCAGCCCATCAGGTGAAACCCATGTGTACTTATGTATGTCGCGGTGTTTGTAATAAGTGTTAGTTATTCTGAATCCATTGAGTTTACTTACCTGTAGGAGACGTTGCCCATTGCCATTGCAGCTACCAATACCAAAAGGGCCTATTACTCCTCCCCAAAGGTCAGAGTCAGTACCAACTTTGGCATTGAAGTCACCAAGAACAAGGGTAATATCTCCTTTCTTGACAGAATTCAAAATATCCTGAAGTTGTTCATAAAACCTATCCTTCTCATCCTCATCGGCATCCTCAGTGGGGGCATAACAGCAGATAACATTCAAGTCTTTAACGCTTGTCTGAAATTTTGCTGTAAGAAACCTTTCATTAATGCAATCATATCCTAGAAGAGCATCGCTAGCGTATCTGCTGAGAAGCAGACCCACGCCTTGATGATGCTTATTGTCGTCCCGCCCTGAAAAGAGAAATTTAAGATTATTTTTAAGAATCTGACCTTTATCTGTCCATCTGGTCTCTTGCAAGTCGAGAATATCTAAATTATAACGGTGGAATTCTTGTGTGAGGACATCAAGAGAAAAAGCTCTGTGCAGAGTCCTCACATTCCAACTACCTATGGAGAGAAAATGGTTAGTGGGATGTTTAAAGAAACTATGTTTATTGAGAGAGGGAATGCGGACAATATCAAACAGCCCCCTGATCGCAGACATGGGGCAAAGACCCGTTCCCCCACCACTAAAGGCTGAAGCCATCTACACTGGAAGACTTCCTCCAATGTAGAATTTGACGATGCCAATAGAAGCAAAGAGTTCAGGTGCCTGCGATGACCTCTGCTCAGGATTATCCACCAGCTGATAAACATATCCTGTGATTCTATGCACTTGGGGCTGTCAACCCACAAACAAACAGAAAACACAGCGGAAGATTTTCCCTCCACAGAAGCCCACCAGTGCAGCAAAATCAGGATCCATAATCAAGCTCAGAGCCATATATCTGTCCAGTCCAGTAGGTTTATATGGTCAGCACCAGGACCCTGTGTGGTTGACCACTCCTCAGCAGGGTAGAAAAAAAAGAAAAGTAGCCATAATTGTCCAGATCAGTAGGCCACACTAATCTGGCAGCCCTCCCCTTCCGTTCACTTCCACAAGAGAGTATCTCTTTTGAAAATTACTAACGGTCCGCACCACGAGAAGGCGGGGTCGGACATTAGGTGCTAGGCCTGGCCGGTTCTATGCATCATCACAGGGGATTGGTGCATAGCTCTCCTTCCAGTGACTACCTAGCTACATTTACAGGGATATATACCCAGAATTTCACTCCATGATAGGTGGGTGGGGGTAGCTCGCCAAATTTTTTACACAGTGCCCCGATTTTCCAACATCGCCATGACTAATAAAATACATTATCCTAATAAAAAATAACATCTGAATTTTACCAAGTCAATTATGGCAACTCACCTATATTATGCCTTGTTTTCTCGAATTCGCCAACTGTCTTTATTATCACACCAATAACCCCAATTATCACAGCTCACTTGTACAAGTTTTACCAAGTGGCTTCGAATTTTGCCATTTGCCGTAGATTTGGCCGTCAACTCGATATGAGTTCCCCAATGAGTATGATATGAGATATGAGTTTCCTGATTTTGCAAACGTTCCAAGATTTTTCCCATAGTTACGCCCCTGAATTCATATGTCCGATTTCTTTGACAGTGTTTTTCTTGATTTGTTTATTAGTAACGCTTGTTTCAAATCATCAGGGAGGCCATCCTAGGGTGCACAAAATTTTCCTTGCGACGACGCCACTAACACTGTTGCGAAATAAAAGGCATCTTCAAGATCTCTAAATAGTGTAACTGTCAATAATATTGATTTCCATTTTGTTCCTGAACAAACACTGTTACGAAATAAAAGGCATCTCAAGATCTCTATACAATGCAACTACCAATAATATTGATTTTTATTTTATTCATCGTTGTCGTCGTCATCATCATCTTCAAGCAGACATGAGCTACGGAGGTCAACCAGACGGTGCAATTTAGTTCTCCAAGCATATCTGTCCTGATCTACATCTGCTGCATCTAGCCACTGCACACCAATTTAAATAAGGTCCTGTTTGACATTGTCTGCCCACCGCATCCTAGGTCTCCCCCTCTTTCTGAGGCCTTTAGGCATACTGTTCATAACCCTATTCGCCAATCTATAATTATCCATACGGGCAACATGGCCAAACCAACGGAGTCTCTCTCTGCACAATATGCTGCTTAAAGGAGGTTGCCGACTCCTTTGCCTAACCTCATCATTAGTTACAAAGTTGAACCACCTAATGCCCAAGACACTGCGTAAGCATCTAGAATCAAAAGCATCTAGTTTCTTGTTATCTTGTTTACAAAGTGTCCAAGTTTCACTACCATAACTAATCCTAGAAAAAAACCAAACTATTATACAGTCTAATTTTCGTCTTTAGGTATATACGTCTATTTCTCCACACTCTCCATAGATTCTTAAAAGTCCCGCCAGCAATCGCTATTCGTCTGTTAATCTCATGCCGCACATCACCAGTATCTGTTACATAGCTCCGAATATAATTAAATTGAGACACCTGCTCAAGACTGCTGACATTCAGATTAACAGCCTTCCGAAACATTTTTTCTCACTTTAGTTTTCTCTCTGTTTATAACCAAACCTACTGTACTACCAGTTTCATCAACAGCTCGAATGAAAGAGTTCATCTTATCAACATAATTTGTCAAAATGGCTAAATCGTCAGCATAATCTAAATCAGAAATTTTCGTATCTCCAGACCATTTAAGGCCAAAATCTCTCCCTTGAAGTGAATTTCGCATAACATAATCAATAACCAAACTAAAGAGAAAAGGAGACAAAATGCACCCTTGTCGAATCCAGAAGTAATGCTAAACCAATTGCTACAAGCCTTACCAACTCTCACACACGACTCAGTGTTATTATAGAGAGCTTTCATTATGTTAACTAACTTGTCTGGTATACCATATGATCTCACAATCAACCACAAATTAAGACGATTAACAGAGTCGAAAGCCTTTTTGAAATCAACAAAGCTAGCAACCAAGGGTTTCTGAAACTCTAAACATTTCTCAAGAATCTACCTGAGTGAAAATATCTGATCTAAACATCCCCTACCAGTTCTGAATCCACATTGCTCATCACGTAATTGCTTGTCAACCAGATTTTTAATTCTATTAAGCACAACAATGCAAAGAACTTTCCCTGGAACAGAGAGTAGGCTGATACCCCTATAGTTATCATAAGAACTGCGATCACCTGTTTTGAAATAGGGATAATAATAGCTCTGGTAAAACCATAGGAACCATGCCTTTATCATAAGAGATATTCAAAATTTCAGTCATCCAAGTGGAAACCGAAACATTCCCAGCCTTAAGCATTTCGGTAGTAATTTCATCTACCCCTGGGAATTTATGAAGTTTAAGTTTAGAAACAGCCAATATAGCTTCAGATTGTGTTACAGGGCCAACATTAAAGCTGCCAATGCATCTATCATCATTACAAGCAATGGGAGTAGAACTAACTACATTGTTTAGAACATCACTGAAATGCTCAGCCCACCTAGCCATGACAGAATCCTC
The DNA here is from genome assembly GCA_038380435.1 of Ryuthela nishihirai. Taxonomy (NCBI): domain Eukaryota; kingdom Metazoa; phylum Arthropoda; class Arachnida; order Araneae; family Heptathelidae; genus Ryuthela; species Ryuthela nishihirai. The sequence goes on along the minus strand of JAWZYU010000017.1, from coordinate 85,978,291 downwards.
ACCTTCTATAATCTTACCTTGTTTATCCTTCAATCCTGTATACCTTTCCATTTTCTACCGCACAAAACATTAACTAACTGGTACAGCTCTCTGCTGTTGTGCTGTCTAACTGTTTCCTCAGCTTTGTCAGCAAAGCCATCAAGCCAAAGATTTTTATCAGCAGCTAACTAATCCTTCACACGTTTATTAAGCTTTTTGTAATGCTTTCTATTAGGACTAGTAGGGTATTGATTAAGGACATTCCTGCAGTTCTTTCTTTCTGAAATGAGCTCAAGTGCCTTATCACTCAAATAATTCTGCTTCGTCTGCTCCTTTTCTCTTAAAAAAGTACTGCTAACTAGCAGTCCAAAAAGTCCAAAAAGTCTTGTTTAAAATGATCCCATTCTTCCTCAACTCCAGTAGTAAGCAAACCATGACTGTCATAATAACTAAGTAACCTATCATGGTAAGCTTTAGTTATAACTGGGTCTATCAGATCTTCAATATTAAAATTAATTTTTTAAACCTAGCACAACACTTTTTAAGTTTATGTTGCAAGACACTTTTAACAAAGTAATGGTCAGATCCAATTTCAGCTCCAATATATGACCTGGTATTCCTAACAGAACTAGCCCATTTGCTGTTAATTAATATATAATCTATCATATTCATATGCAGCCCATCTGGTGAAACCCATGTGTACTTATGTATGTCGCGGTGTTGTAATAAGTGTTAGTTATTCTCAAAGCATAAGTTTTCTTACCTGTAGGAGACGTTGTCCATTGCCATTGCTGAACTAAAGCTGTTACAAAATAAAAGGCATCTTGAAGATCTATAAATGATGTAATTGCAAATAATATTGATTTGTATTTTATTGCTGAATTGTGTGTAAAAGCTTCCTCCGATTTCATTTCTCAAATTTCGCATGTTATTTTGGATTTAATTTACCTTTCTACCAATTTTTGGCATGCAGAAAGTTGTTTCGGCATATCCTGGGTGCTCAAAGCAAGATAGAGAATATCAGATCATCAAAGCAACTAGACACCAAAAGCTCTTTCGGCTATGTCATGGTTCCCGAGGCTGATCTCACGCGTTCAATAGAAAAGCTGAAATTATCAGCCATCAAGAGAATAATATTAGCATTCTTCTACGAATTATTTAGCTTGCAAAAGGATCCACTCATTTCGTTTGTTCCTTAACAAATATAAATATTCTTTCTTTTGTTGTTGATAAACATTATTCTTCTGTCATCCGCAGATAGCTTTAGCTCTTAACACTTCGGAGAATGTTCTCGAGTGCTCTTCGACCATGATTGATTGGTGAATTCTTATATTTTTTCAAACCTTCGAAATTGCAAAGCACCCAATAACATAAAAACCATTCTTGGGAAGGGAAACTTAAAAGAATTACATTAAAACCGAGTTAATTTTAAATTTTTTTTCGAAATTGCCACATAAATAAAAAATTTTTATTTAAAACTCGATAAGCAAATTTTATACAGATCTACCTCGATAATCCGAAACTTTCGATAATTCGTAATTCGAAAAATAATTAGCTTATATCAATTTTTTTGTGCTTAAATAATTTGAAAAAAAAATAATGAAAATAAAATTTTCGTTAAAAAATATACATTTACGAACGCAACCATTGGTTTTTTTATCGTTGATCTTTCATCTTGTCTCTGATTATAATTTTTCTTTTAACAAAAACACGCCTTTAAACGATTTATTGCAGCATCTGATCTCCATTTTGTTTGGATGGCTCACAAGATATGCCAGGGACAATACGGGCGGGGATGGCTCAGTAGGTACCGTGTCAGGCTCGTAATCTGCAGTTCCCAATTTCGAGTTCCAGCTGGGCTAGAGTTGATACTTATCTCCGCAAAACTCTCCACTCTGCCCTCGGTCAGTAGGGGACACTGATGGGCTTGGAAAGGCCGCTGTCCGTCGGATGGGAAGTTAAGCCTTAGTCCGTTGTACGGGAGAGAGCCAAACCCTGTGCACGTTAAAGAACATGGTGGAGGTCTTGAGGGGAGGCTACCATAAGTTTTTAACAGCTGTCCAGTGGGTTCCCTCCCGACAACCTTCTTTGATCCCTCGAGATCCTTGTGACCTGGCCATTTAGCCCATTGTGTGCTAAAAAGTGCCACTCAGAGGTAAAAACCAATATAGTGACAATATGTGAAAACTTTGGGACGTCATGCAACTCATTGCCCTAGGGAATACCCAGAAAATGCAACAAGATAAAATTTGTGACTATTTTAAGTGAACCATTTTTTAGCTGACAATATTTAGTGATTTTCTTTTATTATTTTATGCTATATGGTATCAAGAACATAGCTCGTAACATTTGCATTGTTTAATAGTGAAAAAAATTGTGTTCAGTTTTGAAAAAATAGTTCTTTTGGAATTGGATTTATTATTACATTATAAAATAAGCCTTATCGTTTTCCTGTATTTTATATTTTCATTTTCTTAACGGGTAGTTCTATTTTTCTCGTAAATCTCAAATTATCTAGTTTTTCAGAAATTCGAATTTTTATTTTCCGTTCCTTGAAATTTGAATTAACCAGGTTTTACTGTGTTACGATTTGCAGATTAGTATATAGTAAAACTACAATGTTTACAATAACTCCACAATACATTGAGAGACACGTCGCGCTATAGAGAAGTAGATATATCTGATGTTGTCTTGATAGATGTCCCTTCGCAACTTGGGCCATTCACTAATTAGGCCTGGGCAGGGGTGGCTCAGTCGGTAGCGCGCCAGGCTCGTAATCTGTAGTTCCCAGGTTCGAGTCCCAGCTGGGTCAGCGTTGAGATTTATCTCCGCAAAATTCCCCGCCCTGCCCACGGTCAGTAGGGGACACCGATGGGTTTGGAAAGGCCGCCGTCCGTCGGATGGGACGTTAAGCCGTGGCCCCGTGTGCGGGAGAGCCATACTCTGTGCACGTTAAAGAACACGCTGGATGGCCTTGACGGGAGGCTACCATCTGTCTCCCAACAGCTGTTCCAGTGGATCCCCTCCCCCAACCTTCTCTGAGCCTTCGGGGTCCATGTGACCTGGCCATTTAGCCCATAATGTGCAAAAAAGTGCCGCTCAGAGGTAAAACAACCCAACCCAATTAGGCCGTTTCAGGTGGACGTGCAGAAGACATACGATAATGTATCCAATATTCTCAATATCCCCTCCCCCAATATTCTCCATAGTAAACAGGTTTGGAGACCTGATTGAACATGGAATGATCTGGATGCTCGTAGACACACCCAAAGATGGCAGTCGTATGTTGATTAGAGTTACCTGTCTGGGAAATGGCATTGGGGAATACCCATCAGAAAAGGGTTTGCGAGTGGCTGTAATTATACATATCAAAGATGACCTGCTGTGATAACTATTGGCTCTCCCTGAATGAGAACACACTGTGGGATAACAGTATGGCGTTTGCAGAAGACTTCTGGATTCACCCTCTGCCCATGTCATCTGCCGATGTGGATGCGACGATTCCTCAGAGATTGGTCACTGGAGAGTCAACATGTGGACGCCATTCCTCATTACAAGCTTGGGTTGGGTTGTTTTACCTCTGAGCGGCACTTTTTTGCACACCATGGGATAAATGGCCAGGTCACATGGACCCCAAAGGTTCAGAGAAGGTTGGGGGAGGGGACCCACTGGAACAGCTGTTGGGAGACAGATGTTCCAGTTGTCCTCCCGTCAAGGCCATCCAGCGTGTTCTTTAACGTGCACAGGGTCTGTCTCTCCCGCACACGGGGCCACGGCTTAACGTCCCATCAGACGGACGGCGGCCTTTCCAAGCCCATCAGTGTCCCCTACTGACCGTCGGCAGGGCGGGGAATTTTGCAGAGATAAATCTCAACGCTGACCCAGCTGGGACTCGAACCTGGGAACTACAGATTACGAGCCTGGCGCGCTACCGACTGAACCACCCCCGCCCCTACAAGCTTGGGAGAATGCAGGAAGTTCTTCCGGATGGAGGGGGAAGAATCATTGACAGAGCGCCATTGCTATTCTTTTAGATAATAGGCATGGTTTCTTAGAATAAGGTTAATCAATAATAGAGTCGTTTTTATTAACTGCATTCCTTGCAAAAAAATAGCATTTTTTGGCAATTGGTTAAGATAACACTATTAACAGTCACAAATAATTTCTTATTAAATTGGCTGAAAATTTCAATCAGAAATTGAAATTAAAATTTTGCCAAAATATGATAATTGACAAGTTTTCGTCAACAGTTTTCTTTTATTTGAATGCAACTTTATTAACAAAAATGTTTTCAGATAAAGCCTTCAAAATACAAGCCAGTAAAAGCAATTCTCCAGATTTCATCTAATTAAAAAAAAAAAAAAAAACATTTTCAGATTTCCAGGGAAGAGGCAAGTACCCCTGCTGCCACTCCCCCTACTGATGCCCATAATTGCGATATAGAAATAGCATAATGTTCAGTTGAATTACTAGTAAAATGAATATTCTCAATTGATCTACTCAGATTAAAGTAAGTCACCAATGATGACGACAGAAATTTAATTCTTGTACTCAATGGCAGATTATAGAAAAGAAGTCCTGATTTGTGAGCTGGGTTGTTTTATCTCTAAACAGAATTTTTTTTTCAATAACAATGGGCTAAATGGTTAGGTTACACGGACCCCATGATATCAAGAAGTTTGGGGGAAGAGAACCCACTGGACAGCTGTTAAGAGACAGATGAAAGACTTCGGTCAAGGCCGTCCGTCATGTTCTTCAGCGTGTACAACGTATGGTTCTCTTGTGCACGAGGCCAAGAGTTAAAAATAGTTCTAGAAATTGCTTTAAATTATTCTCACAAGTAACGAATCGTTTAGTGAAAGCCTTAAATCATTTATTAGTTAAGAACCTAATTTCAACATTTTCTTATGATATCACTTTTGTATATTCCACATCGTGATATAAACCTTAAGTTCAATTTATCTATACAATTTTACCGTACTTTTTTGTATAGAATATATATATTTTGTATACGCTTTATGCACTCTGTTGAAAGAACGTTGATCTGCAATCTGATTTAATTTCCTGATCAATTCCTCTCTAATACGAAACTCTGGTGTTTCTAGATTGATGTAATTTATGCAGAAATTAGCGAAAGTAGACCGTGGGCTTCGGAGGTATCCTGTAGTTATTCTCTCTTATTTATGACTAGTTTCCTCAGATTTTGAAGAGATTTTACAGTAGTTTTCTCACTTTGGGTTGATGTTTAACGTTGTTTAGAATTTTTTTATCTTTATTTCTTGATATTCAGATATGTTTGCATTTTTGGTATTGGACAATCTCTGTTTCTTTAGGTTTGGAGAAACAGCAAAAGATAAGGAGGTTGGGTTGTTTTACCTCTGAGCGGCACTTTTTTGCACACCATGGGCTAAATGGCCAGGTCACATGGACCCCGAAGGCTCAGAGAAGGTTGGGTGAGGGGACCCACTGGAACAGCTGTTGGGAGACAGATGGTAGCCTCCCGTCAAGGCCATCCAGCGTGTTCTTTAACGTGCACAGGGTTGGCTCTCGCACACACGGGGCCACGGCTTAACGTCCCATCCGACGGACGGCGGTCTTTCCAAGACCATCGGTGTCCCCTACTGACCGTGGGCAGGGCGGGGAATTTTGCGGAGATAAATCTCAACGCTGACCCAGCTGGGACTCGAACCTGGGAACTACAGATTACGAGCCTGGCGCGCTACCGACTGAGCCACCCCCCCCCCCCTTTATTTCTTGATATTCAGATATGTTTGCATTTTTGGTATTGGACAATCTCTGTTTCTTTAGGTTTGGAGAAACAGCAAAAGGTAAGGAGGTAAATGATAATATTATGCAGTCAAGGCTTTACGTTGCATGCAAGGGACGGTGTCCTTTCCAATCTTATCGGTGTCACCATTCTTACTGAGAACAGAGTGCAGGTTAACGGAGATAAATCTCAACTCCAGCACAGTTGGGATTCGCTGGGAACCTGGAAACCTGGGAACTGCAGATTACGCTACCGAATGATCCAACCGACGGCTCCAGAAATCTCTGAGAGAAGTAAGAAATCAGGAAAAGTAGAAAAATTCATTCATGCATTATGCGGGATTCGCACCCTGACCTTCTTGCTCACCAACCAAAAAAACTGATACGCGAGGAAGCTGGAATAACACAACGACCAACCGAAATAATTCAGCTTGGAAGTTTTCCGATCTGTCTGCTTTTTTTTTTTTCGATTTCTTTTAAGCTTTTATTCCTTTGTTCATCTTGGTGGAGGAGAGGAACTATTACCCTGGTTTATGAATAACGACCTTTCGTTTCTTTTGCGAAGTTATTAAGTTAGGAGACCAACACAGCGGATTCTCATACAACTACTAAATGCCTCTCGAATATTACGAGAGTAAAAATATATCAGTTTACATAAGACACTCATGCGCCGAGAGAAAAATAATGACATGCGAGATATTTCCATTGTGGAGGCAATAACAACACACTACCATAGTGGACCAAGAGGAAGACAGTTAAAATTTAAATGGCTCAGATACGTTTGCAACGCAGATATAGAGAATAATAATTTCGTTAATGTCAGGAATGTTAAACTTCCAAAGCAATGGCAAATACCAACAAACAATTCCGTAACTATGAGTGCTCATAACTTCCATCCATTAGTCTCCACATTTCATTCGTTGGTTGGTTTTCCGTCTGAGTGGCTCTGCAAAGCTAAACTAATATCCTTTACTCTCCGAATGCTCGTCTCTTCCCTCCTAATTGAAAGGTGAGTTATTTTTCATGGCTTTCGGAGGCAGTCTCGGTACAACGGGCATGTTCCGATCCAAAGTGCGTTCATTATAATAGATGGGAGAGAAAGTAAGTCATTTCAAATCGTTGTTTATGCTACGATTCAAAATAAGTGCTTCTTGTTAAAGGATAAAGAAGAAGTAAGAGTAAAAATCTCTGTCAGGTTGTTGGCTTCTGGATGGGAAATTCAATTCCTAAAGAAGGAAACTGCGCTGACCTGACTGAAATTATTTTTATAATTTTCCTCTCATCTCTCGATATATTTAGGGAAACATATTTAACGACTTTATAATGTTATCATCCACCAAATTACCTTTTGCTGTTTCTTGGATCCTAAAGAAATAGAGATTGTCCAATACCAAAAATGCAAACATATTTGAATATCGAGAAATAAAGATAAAAAAATTCTAAACAACGTTAAACCTCAACCCAAAATAAGAACACTACTGTAAATCTCTTCGAGCTCTAAGGAAACTAGTCATGAATAAAAGAGAATAACTACAGGATACCTCCGAAGCCCGGGGCTCAGTCGGTAGCGCGCCAGGCTCGTAATCTGTAGTTCCCAGGTTCGAATCCCAGCTGGGTCAGCGTTGAGATTTATCTCCGCAAAATTCCCCGCCCTGCCCACGGTCAGTAGGGGACACCGATGGGCTTGGAAAGGCCGCCATCCGTCGGATGGGACGTTAAGCAGTGGCCCCGTGTGCGGGAGAGCCATACCCTGTGCACGTTAAAGAACACGCTGGATGGCCTTGATGGGGAGCGGCTACCATCTGTCTCCCAACAGCTGTTCCAGTGGGTCCCCAACCTTCTCTGAGCCTTCGGGGTCCATGTGACCTGGCCGTTTAGCCCATGGTGTGCAAAAAAGTGCCGATCAGAAGTAAAACAACCCAACCTCCGAAGCCCATGGTCTACTTTCGCTAATTTCTGTATAATTTACATCAATCTAGAAACACCAGAGTTTCGTAGCAGAGTAGGAATTGATCAGGAAATTATATCAGATATCAGATCAATGTTATTATTCGATACAAAAAATATACTGTAAAAATTGTATAGATAAATTGAACTTAAGCTTTTTATCAAGATGTGGAAATATGCAAAAGTGATCTCATAAAAAAATATTGATATTAGTTTCTTAACTAATAAATAATTTAAAGCTTTCACTAAACATTCGTCACTTGTGAGATTAATTTAAAGCAAATTCTAGAACTGTTTCTATTTCTTCTCTCACTAGTGATCGCAATGGTGGTTTCTTATGTCCATTACAGAATCCAATATAATGTAAATTCAGAACCTGATCTAGAAACAAATCGAGGTGGGGGGGGGCAAGGAACAAATCTAGCTGAAAAAATGTAAACGTAAATGGGGAGGGGACAAGAAACACATTCGAGCCGAAAAAATGTAAACGTAAATGGGGAGGGGACAAGAAACACATTCGAGCCGAAAAAATGTAAACGTAAATGGGGAGGGGACAAGAAACACATTCGAGCCGAAAAAATGTAAACATAAATGGGGAGGGGACAAGAAACACATTCGAGCCGAAAAAATGTAAAAGGTACGTCCAAGACACTTGATTCCCAATGCAATAGAGCATTCCTCCCTGCGCTTTACGGGTTTTTTTTTTTTATTTTCTTGAAAAAATGCATCATATAAAAATACGTTTAATTATTTTTTGCCTCTTTTACCTTTACTTGCATTCTGAAAGGGGGTAGCATGTTCCCCATTGCCCCCCCTAGATATGACCCTGAATGTAATTTGTAGCATGTCAAAGAAAATGATACAATTGACCCTTCCTTTCCATTGAAATTGCTTTCCTGAAAATTTTCAGGAATATTTAAAATCAAGACCACGCGGGAAAAGGGGATTTCGATTCTCTGCTCATAGGGAAAAATTGATGTCTCATAATAATACGATTATATTACGACAATAATAAATACTAAAAGAGCATTAATATAACATGTGTTAATGAATGAAATCATCATTATATGTAAAATAGGGTATGCAAACGAGTAGACGATATGCCTATGACTTTTCTAGAGATGCCTAAGGTTCTTCTAGAGCTGGTGACGTCATCGCGTGCACCAGATTCGATGTAAATTAATCAGAAACTTTGATCAACAGATTTCAACACTCTTTAATTTCCCAAGATACTTAACTTATTGTTGCGAAATTTAGTACGAAGGTGCTTACTTTTTTAATCGTTTTGCAAATATGGGGGCGATGCCGACACCTCGAGTTAGTTGCGAAAGTTATGAATGGAAAATTACGTGCCAAACATTTGGCGGGCGGCACTTTTTTGCACACCATGGGCTAAATGGCCAGGACACATGGACCCCGAAGGCTCAGAGAAAGTTGGGGGAGGGGACCCACTGGAACAGCTGTTGGGAGACAGATGGTAGCCTCTCGTCAAGGCCATCCAGCGTGTTCTTTAACGTGCACAGGGTATGGCTCTCCCGTACACGGGGCCACGGCTTAACGTCCCATACGACGGACGGCAGCCTTTCCAAGCCCATCGGTGTCCCCTACTGACCGTGGGCAGGGCGGGGAATTTTGCGGAGATAAATCTCAACGCTGACCCAGCTGGGACTCGAACCTGGGAACTACAGATTACGAGCCTGGCGCGCTACCGACTGAGCCACCCCCGCCCCATTGTAAATCGAGAGTGTAGGTATGTTTTGTGCCAAATTTTGGAGGGCTGTAGCTACAAAATATAAACTATATGTTCTTCAAGCCTCACTTGTGCTGTTGTGCTGTTGTCACAGAGTCACACTATAAGTTCTAAATTTTCATGAGATAAACAATTTGTCGTGCAATCCCAACCCTTGTTGTGTGGTGAGTGTAACAATTAATTAATCCTTCGCTCGTGTTAACTTACATTGTCCAATTAACTATTGCTTCTTTTAACCAAATAATTAAGCCAAACGACCAAGCAGTCTCCTTAAGAGAAGGCAGTTTCTAGTCACTTCAAACGAATATGGATCACTGACATTCATAAGAAAAAAGAAATAACAAAATTTAATGACATTTAAAATAAGTTTACCAAATTAAAGTACTAAACCTGTCTTCCCGTACATAACTCGGAACCTTTGAGCTTCTCGTAATCTGGGCATTTAAGTCAATTGTTTGTACAAATTTACGTTTTCTCCTCTGATAGATTTTTTTCCTCTGATAGATTTCTTCGTCGATAACTTCTTCGTTTACAATTTATAGCCGACACACCGATCATCCCTGAGCCCTCGGGGTCCTTGTGACCTGGCCAGTTAGTCAATGTGTGCAAAAAAATGTCGCTCAGAGTGGACACCTGAATTTTTAACCCAACACAGCGTAAGTAAACATCGTCTATTAAGCATCTGCGGAACCCTACGGAGGGGAGGCGAGCAAAATCTGTTTAAATAGAGATTAAAGCTTTCCAAAGACTGTGCTTTCCAAAAGACGTGAAATGTATTCAGCATCAATGTGGCAGCTAAGTTGCCCATTCCTGATCATAGATGGCGCCACGAGCGATAGATTTCAGTGGTCAGAGCACATGACATGCTTTCAGGAGGTCGTGGGTTTGTATCCCATTTTAGTCAGAAATCTCTTCAATAATGTTCGTAATAATCAAGCCAGGAAAGGCAAATCTATGGCAAGCTTCTCAAAGGCGGCCGTCGAGACGATTTTTCTTTGCTATCCACTAGGAATTTAAATGAATGAGAAAACCCAGATGTATCGCAATTCAAGGACTGCACGCCATCTATAGGGATAATGCCAAAATCTCCACTAACTACGGTCGAGGGCAAGACAGTACCATATAGATACAGCTCACTCCACGACTACCTATGGCGAACAGTATTATAGAAGTAAAGTTCATCCATCGGTCAAAACTCAAATTTATTCTGTGTCCCGGATCGCCACAAACAAGGATATAGAATCCAAGTTGCCTCAGCTCCCGTGACAGGAGATCTTAGTCCGACCCGTCCATCTTAGCCTGTCAGACCGGTGCCACTCCGCTCAGCAACGCCTTCAAATTCATTTAGGCTCTCAAGCCCCCCCCCCCCCCCCCCACACACACACACCTCGACAAGGTGACTCCTATTTGTGGGGGGGGGGTGCTATCCACTAAGAGGTAGAAAGAAATGGTAGCCTATGTATAGACTTGGAAACAGTAGCCCTAGCAATTCAATACATATTTATGGGTTAATCATTGGTGGCCAGATGGCGACACTGCTGCTATAATTAGTGCTTAAGTTGTACGCCCGTACATTACAAAGATCTCATTAAATAACTGCTTACACATTTCGCAAAATATATTCTATCACAAAATATTCTCGGTGGCTTAGCATCAGTGATGCACTGAACATAGTTTGGGAGTTTTTGCGTTTGATTGAATGATTTTGATTATGGTAAATAACTATTACATTTTTTTCATTTGCACATTGCGTTGTCAAATTGAAATTTCCATTATGAATCGGTAGAAAATCCTACCTAACTTTATTTTAAGACTCAATCTGAACATCTAGTTTTCCTACAGAAATGAGGTCGTCGATGTCTCTTCACTATTTCGTGCAGTTTTGTTTATTTGTTTGTTCCGCAATTATCTTTTGATGGTTGCACGGATCATTTTAATAAAACTCGTAATTATTATTAAAATGATTTCCTAATAATAATCAAATAAATATCAAGGAGGAAGATCTTCCATTTCAAAAATTCCCAGTCTCCTTAAGGCTGGAATCCGGGATCGTAGATGCAGATAAACATATTGAGGATGTGAGTTCCATTTTCATCCTTCATACTTACTAGATATAGACTGGCTGCTGGTGTAGTAGTTTTGTAGGAGTTGTTACGGTTGCATAAACAAATCGAATTGAGCAAATAACCTAACACAAATTGACTTATTGTCTATGACCCGCTGGTTGCATTAAGATTACGAATTGTCTCTATCTGAACCATACTTTTTTAGACAAATATTTTATTCTTCGCATCACAAAAAAACACAATTTCAGTATAGGTGAACATTTACTACATTGCTAAGACACATCCGGTCGAGATCCTTTGCAAAAAACAACCAATTCCTCAAATTTGTTTTGCGTTTTAATATTATTAAATTTCGAAATACGGAGCTGATTTCACATTAGCAAGATGCATTGGTGGCAGTAAGTGTAAACCTCCCATTTAGTGAACACTTTCTTCTTTGTAAGACAAAGTGTTTGTATGCAGCAAGTGCATCGCTTTCCAGAATGAATTTCAGCTTCAGGACTAAAAGCTCCGCCACCAACCGAAATCAGAGACGTCTTTATTCGACCGGCATAGCCAGTGATGATCGCCAGGGTCAGTCTGCCTCGGAGACTGGGGCCACTGCTATCGACAGGAGAGAAAACTTCCTACCAAAGCAGAAAGGCTCCCGATCAGATGCTGATTGGAATCGGGACCATTAGCAGACGCGACGCCGCATTGTCCGATGAGGACATCAGCTGGCCTTGACACCTGCGCGCGCCAAAAGTGAATCTGCTGATTGCGCACTCACTGTCTGTCAGAGGCATGGCGGGGGACAAAGAGCAGCGAGGGGACAAAGAAGAGAGAACATTTTAACTTGCAAGCTGAAGACATCAATGAATAAGTCTTATGAATAACTCTTCTTAACTACAAAGTTTTGTAATCGATTTCAGAAAGTGCAATGATTCCCGATTTACCCCACATCCATTCTTGGGATACCAATTCCCACTTATCACCCAAAGAGAATAGAAAAATATCGTTTTAAATAAATAAAAAAAAAATAAAAATCCCCTCAAGCAGCTGCTTGCCACAGAGGTCTGACAGGAGCCTGTCAGTTTATATGCCATAGTAGAAGGTCTGAGAGGATGGCAGGACCTCAGCAGAAAAGCGACACGAACAGCCATGCCTTACCCGGGGCTCGAACCTAGGATCCCGTAGATCAGTAGCCAAGCGTGCTAACCACTCGGCCACGGGACGGTTTGCAACAAACATCAAAATAAGGTATTTATTATTTTTTTAAGAAACTTAAAAAAAAAAATGAGAAAAAAACCCTTATTGCCCCAATGAAGAAAGTATTAAGAATATTTATGCACTCATCTGCTATCAAATATAACACCTGACTGAATTCCTTTTCAACTTTATCATAAAGCAATCATAACCTAATATTCATGAACATCACAGACTGAACTGAAATTTAAACATGCATATATATATTCCTACCGTGTAGATAATACGAGCCATCCCGTGGCTGATTGGCTAACGTGCTTGGTTACTGATCAGTCTTTCTGCTGAGGTTCCGCCATTCTCCCAGACTTTTTATTGTGGCGTATAAACTGACAGGCTCCTGTCAGACTTCTGTGTAGTGTTGGTAACTATCGATGTATCGATAGTTTTTTCGACCACAATCGATAGTCAAAAACCTATCGATAGTACTGTCGGCGGGAAAACTGGTATTTTCTTTATCTCGGGCAGCAAAGGGAAGAAGCTTGTCTCGTTGAAGTATGTTAGCTTTTTATAACTTAAAGTCCATCAAGTAATCTTTTTATTATTCGATAAAGAAATAAATGTTGTCCGTACATCCCGGTTTCACGAAAAGAAGACTGTCCCGGAAAATTGTTTTCGGGACGTTCAAATGTCCCGCTTTTGTTTTTCTGAGTATAAGTAGTCGGCTATCGATTTACGTGCATTAAATTAATACGTTTTTAAAATAACTCGGTCATTGAATTTATATCCTTGTTTTTAAATTTTAGTGTACTTTTTCGTCGAATAACGCGTTTCCCTGAGCACGAAGCTTTTAAAATCAGTGACATTTTTTGCGTTATAAATCGTAGAATTTACGAAAAATATAAGAAAAAAAAAGATGAAAACTTAGAGTTACGATCATTAGCAATAGATGGCGGGGTGAACTACGTTAATATTACCAACTTAAAATTTGTTTTAATGTTAATTTTAATTAAAGAGTTATTATTATTCCTTACAGAAGGCAATCGATATTACTCAAATATATAATATACAAAGACAAACTTAAAATACATTCTTAAATTTTGCATCCTAAACTTTTGTAGAATTTTATTCGCAAATCTTTGTGTTAAAATATTTTTCACTAATATGTTTCAGACTATTACCAGGCTTATTTTTATACCTTTATTAGCTATTAAGGCTATAATGACCTAAACCATATTTAACATTAACGTAAAAGAATTGAAAATGATGATTTAATAGGTAATAGACTGTTAGATATTGGGAAAACTGAACTAGTGAAATACAATGAAATAGGTTGCCCCATCTTTTGGCTAAATTGATAATTAAATGGAAAAAATTATAAGCGGAGAATTTTTTGTAACTGAATTTCGATTAAATTGACCACATATTCCAGAAAATTTTCAAAAACCTGTAAGTTTAAAATGCAGTCCTTTTTCTGTTATCACAAAAAATTTCAAGATTTTATTGATAATAGAGATCATTTTGGCTTAAATTCGGCAGAACGAATTTGATAATTATTGAGCTCGAAACATTTGTGAGTTTGTTGGCTGTTTGCTGTGGCCAGCCTGGCCAAGGTGAAAAATATAAAAAATATTAATGCATTTTATTTTCTTTATTGTAGCGCCATTTAGAATTTTACTACTCCTAATAGATCCATTCCTAATACTTCCATCAAACTATGGAAGCAAGTGGCAGCTGGATGGAACTCCTAATACTTCCATTTAGACTATGGAAGCAAGTGGTAGCTAGATGGAACTCCTAATACTTCCATTTAGACTATGGAAGCAAGTGGCAGCTGGATGGAACTCCTAATACTTCCATTTAGACTATGGAAGCAAGTGGCAGCTGGATGGAACTCCTAATACTCCATTTAGACTATGGAAGCAAGTGGCAGCTGGATAAAACTCCTAATACCTCCATTTAGACTATGGAAGCAAGTGGCAGCTGGATGGAACTCCTAATACTTCCATTTAGACTATGGAAGCAAGTGGCAGCTGGATGGAACTCCTAATACTTCCATTTAGACTATGGAAGCAAGTGGCAGCTGGATGGATCTCCTAATACTTCCATTTAGACTATGGAAGCAAGTGGCAGCTGGATGGAACTCCTAATACACTCCATTTAGACTATGGAAGGAAATGGCAGCTGGATGGATCTCCTAATACTTCCATTTAGACTATGGAAGCAAGTGGCAGCTGGATGGAACTCCTAATACTTCTATTTAGACTATGGAAGCAAGTGGCAGCTGGATGGAACTCCTAATACTTCTATTTAGACTATGGAAGCAAGTGGCAGCTGGATGGATCTCCTAATACTTCCATTTAGACTATGGAAGCAAGTGGCAACTGGATGGAACTCCTAATACTTCCATTTAGACTATGGAAGCAAGTGGCAGCTGGATGGAACTCCTAATACTTCCATTTAGACTATGGAAGCAAGTGGCAGCTGGATGGAACTCCTAATACTTCCATTTAGACTATGGAAGCAAGTGGCAGCTGGATGGATCTCCTAATACTTCCATTTAGACTATGGAAGCAAGTGGCAGCTGGATGGAAATCCTAATACTTCCATTTAGACTATGGAAGCAAGTGGTAGCTAGATGGAACTCCTAATACCTCCATTTAGACTATGGAAGCAAGTGGCAGCTGGATGGAACTCCTAATACTTCCATTTAGACTATGGAAGCAAGTGGCAGCTGGATGGAACTCCTAATACTCCATTTAGACTATGGAAGCAAGTGGCAGCTGGATGGAACTCCTAATACACTCCATTTAGACTATGGAAGGAAATGGCAGCTGGATGGATCTCCTAATACTTCCATTTAGACTATGGAAGCAAGTGGCAGCTGGATGGAACTCCTAATACTTCCATTTAGACTATGGAAGCAAGTGGCAGCTGGATGGATCTCCTAATACTTCCATTTAGACTATGGAAGCAAGTGGCAGCTGGATGGAACTCCTAATACACTCCATTTAGACTATGGAAGGAAATGGCAGCTGGATGGATCTCCTAATACTTCCATTTAGACTATGGAAGCAAGTGGCAGCTGGATGGAACTCCTAATACTTCTATTTAGACTATGGAAGCAAGTGGCAGCTGGATGGAACTCCTAATACTTCTATTTAGACTATGGAAGCAAGTGGCAGCTGGATGGATCTCCTAATACTTCCATTTAGACTATGGAAGCAAGTGGCAGCTGGATGGATCTCCTAATACTTCCATTTAGACTATGGAAGCAAGTGGCAGCTGGATGGAACTCCTAATACTTCTATTTAGACTATGGAAGCAAGTGGCAGCTGGATGGAACTCCTAATACTTCTATTTAGACTATGGAAGCAAGTGGCAGCTGGATGGAACTCCTAATACTTCCATTTAGACTATGGAAGCAAGTGGCAGCTGGATGGAACTCCTAATACTTCTATTTAGACTATGGAAGCAAGTGGCAGCTGGATGAAACTCCTAATACCTCCATTTAGACTATGGAAGCAAGTGGTAGCTGGATGGATCTCCTAATACTTCCATTTAGACTATGGAAGCAAGTGGCAGAGCTGGATGGAACTCCTAATACTTCCATTTAGACTATGGAAGCAAGTGGAAGCTGTGAATCTAAACTTCTTAACTGCCACATTTTACACTTAAATAGCAAGTTTCTAGATGAAACTTTATAATATTTATTTAATTTGTTTTCGCTTTCCAAATTTTTTTGCCCTTAAAAGATGGGAATTACAATTAATGTAAAAGCTAATACGAAGAGTTTTATTTTACTATTCACTTATTTAACCGAAAACCTTTTTTTAAATCAGTTTAGCATAACGAAAACTTTATCTTTATAACTTGACAACACTAAAAAAGCTATCGATAGTATAATAGATGCATCGATTGTTTCTCAAAAACATCGATGCCTTATAGATTGTAAAAGAACATCGATAGTTCGCATTACTACTTCTGTGGCAAGCAGCTACTCTAAACTTAATCACTTGTATCCGTACATTTAAATCCTTAGTGTTTTGTATCATTTAATTTGCTCTTATGATAAATTGAAATGTAACCTTACCTAGAAAAAATAAGGTTGTAAGGTATTTTTGTAACGTTAGCACGCAAGCTAGAAAAAGTTCTCTTTTTTATATAACTTTCGCACCAGATCTCGAAACTATTCACCATCCCTGAATTAAGCCATCTGTAGCAATGTTATGAGTGATGAAGTCAGCAATTCGAAGAAGACACTAATTTTCTACCGGCATCCGTTGTTTCCTCTTCCCTTGTGTGTTCTGATACCGTTATTATTTATTATTATGGTGAGGATTTTATTTTTTTTTTTGTTATAAAGAACACAACAACTATGTAATGTATGTGAACTTCAAATTAAAAAAAACCGCCACTAAGAGGTAAGACAACGCAACCGAGCTGATTTCAGAGCACTTCGCCTTCTTGAATAATTCCCTAGCTGCTTGAAATGTAGTTATCCTTTTCATCTTAGTTCATCATCATCATCCTCAAGCAGCCATGGGCTTACGGAGGTTCAACCAACCGTGAAATTTAGTTCTCCAAGCATATCTATCCTGAGCTATATCTGTTGCATCTGGCTAATGCATACCAATTCTAACAGGTTCCTGTTTGACATTGCCTGCCCACCGCATCCTAGGTCTCCCCCTCTTTCTGAGGCCTTTAGGCAAACTGTTTTATAACTCTATTCGCCAATCTATAATTATCCATACGGGCAACATGGCCAAACCAACGGAGTCTCTCTCTGCACAATATGCTGCTTAAAGGAGGTACCGACTCCTTTGCCTAACCTCATCATTAGTTACAAAGTTGAACCACCTAATGCCCAAGATACAGCGTAAGCATCTAAAAGCAAAATCATCTAGTTTCCTGTTATATTATTTAGAAAGCGTCCACGTTTCACTGCCATAAATAACCCTAGAAAGAACCAAATTATTACACAGTTTAATCTTCGTTTTTCGGTGTATACGCATATTTCTCCACACTCTCCATAGATTTTTAAAAATCCCGGCAGCAATCCCTATTCGTCTGTTAATCTCATGCCGCACATCACCATTATCTGTTACATAGCTCCCAAGAAAATTAAACTGTGACACCTGCTCAAGACTGCAACCATTCAGATTAACTGAATCACAACCTGCCTGACCAATTTTCATAACTTTAGTTTTCTCTCTCTTTATAACCAAACATACCTTAGTACCAGTTTCATCAACAGCTCGAATGAAAGAGTTCATCTCATCAGCATCATTTGCCAAGAGGACTATATCAAAAGCATAATCTCAATCAGACATTTTCGTATCTCCAGACCAATTGAGGCTAAAATCTTTCCCTTTCAGTGAAATTCGCATACCATAATCAATAACCAAACTAAAAAGAAAAGGAGACAAAATGCACCCTTGTCGAACACCAGAAGCATTGCTAAACCAATTGCTACAAGCCTTACCAACTCTCACACACGACTCAGTATTATTATAGGGAACTTTCATTATGTTAACTAACTTGTTTGGTATACCATATGATCTCACAATCAACCACAAATTATGACGATTAACAGAGTCGAAAGCCTTTTTGAAATCAAAAAGCTAGCAACCAAAGGTTTCTGAAACTCTAAACATTTCTCAAGAATCTGCCTGAGTGAAAATATCAGATCCATACATCCGCTACCACTTCTGAATCCACATTGCTCATCACGCAATTGCCTGTCAACCAGATACTTAATTCTATTAAGCACAATCATGGAAAGAACTTTACCTGGAACAGAGAGTAGGCTGATACCCCTATAGTTATCACAAGAACTGCGATCACCTTTTTTGAAAATAGGGATAATAATAGCTCTGGTAAAATCCTTAAGAACCATGCCTTTATCATAAAAGATATTCAGAATTTCAGTCATCCAAGTGGTAACCGAAACATTCCCAGCTCTAAGCATTTTCGTAGTAATTTCATCTACCCCTGGGGATTTATGAAGTTTAAGTTTAGAAATAGCCGAAATAACTTCAGATTGTGTTATAGGGCCAACATTAAAGCCACCAATGCATCTATCATCATTAAAAACAATGGCAATAGAAATAACCACATCGTTTAGAATATCATTGAAATTTTCAGCCCACCTAGCCATGACAGAATCCTCACCTTCTAACCTTACATTCTTCATCCTTCAATCCCTGTATGCCTGTCCGTTTTCTACCACACAAAACATTAACCATCTGGCAGCTCTCTGCTGTTGTGCTGTCTAACTGCCTCCTCAGCTTTGTCAGCCAAGCCATGAAGCCAAAGATTCTTATCAGCAACTAACTGATCATTTACACGCTTATTAAGCTCTCTCTAATGCTCTCTATTAAGACTAGTAGGGTACTGATTAAGGACATTCCTGCAGTTCCTTCTTTCTGAAATAAGCTCAAGTGCCTTATCACTTAAATAATTCTGTCTCCTCTGCTCCTTTTCTCTTGAAAGAGTACTGCTAGTTTCCAAAAAAGCTTGTTTAAAATGATCCCATTCTTCCTCAACTTCAGTAGTAAGCAAACCATGACTGTCATAATAACTAAGTAACCTATCATGGTAAGCTTTAGTTATAACTGGGTCTTTGAAATCTTCGGTATTAAAGGTAAATTTTTTAAACCTGGCACACTTTTTAAGTTTAAGTTGCAAGACACTTTTAACGAGGTAATGGTCAGATCCAATTTCAGCTCCCCTATATGCCCTGGTATTCCTAACAGAACTAGCCCATTTGCTGTTAATTAATATGTAATCAATCATATTCTTATGCAGCCCATCAGGTGAAACCCATGTGTACTTATGTATGTCGCGGTGTTTGTAATAAGTGTTAGTTATTCTGAATCCATTGAGTTTACTTACCTGTAGGAGACGTTGCCCATTGCCATTGCAGCTACCAATACCAAAAGGGCCTATCATTCCTCCCCAAAGGTCAGAGTCATTACCAACTTTGGCATTGAAGTAACCTAGAACAAGGGTAATATCTCCTTTCTTGACAGAATTCAAAATATCCTGAAGTTGTCCGTAAAACCTATCCTTCTCATCTTCATCGTCATCCTCAGTGGGGGCATAACAGCAGATAACATTCAAGTCTTTAACGCTTGTCTGAAATTTTGCTGTAAGAAACCTTTCATTAATGCACTCATATCCTAGAAGAGCATCACTAGCGTGTCTGCTGAGAAGCAGACCCACGCCTTGGTGATGCTTATTGTCGTTCCTCCCTGAAAAGAGAAATTTAAGATTATTTTTAAGAATCTGACCTTTATCTGTCCATCTGGTCTCTTGCAAGCCAAGAATATCTAAATTATAATGATGGAATTCTTGTGTGAGGACATCAAGAGAAAAAGCTCTGTGCAGAGTCCTCACATTCCAACAACCTATGGAGAGAAAATGGTTAGTAGGATGTTTAAAGAAACTATGTTTATTGAGAGAGGGAATGCCGACAATATCAAACAGCCCCCTAATCGCAGACATGGGGCAAAGAACCGTTCCACCACCACTAAAGGCTGAAGCCATCTACACTGGAAGACTTCCTCCAATGTAGAATTTGACGATGCCAATAGAAGCAAAGAGTTCAGGTGCCTGCGATGACCTCTGCTCAGGATTATCCACCAGCTGATAAACATATTCTGTGAATCTATTCACTTGGGGCTGTCAATATTTACGCAAATCTCATCACATGTTGAGAATCTATGGATCAGTGATCTTAATGGTGCAAATACTTTACCAGAAGTGTGGTAGATGAGATACAAAAAATGTTAGCATTATATTTACACAGAAATGTACGTTTTAATAATGAGATTAATATCCTACTCCGAAAATATTTGTAACAAGGACGTTAAGTTTATCAACCTTAGCAATGGGGTAATATTTATATTTGCAGAAAAGGACAAGCTTAGAATGAGATGGGTGGACAATATAAATCAAGATAATTATCAGAATTGGCCTTCAGTGGCCGAATTCAGCAGATATTGTTAAAGGTAGGTGTGTTTGGAAAATTAGATTGAACAGGCTCTTTTACATTGACGTGTTGAGGATTATGTACAGTCGCTCTAAAAAGTATTCGAACACTATATCAATTACAGAATTGAGAAAAATATCTGGCAACGATTTTTTTAGAAATTAGTGATCTGGCAACCTTGCCAGATCACTAATTTCTAAAAAAATCGTTGCCAAATATTTTTTCTCAATTCTGTAATCGACCATAGTGTTCGGATACTTTTTTGAGCGACTGTACACACATAGTATAGGTAAGAAGCACCTGCTACATAAATCATTAAATTAATCCGATAATCAAAGTATTGTTGTGCGCACCTCGCGGTTGCAAGCACTATTCACTTTCTAAGTAGAAATATGCAAATTTAAATCTGTGGCATTGTGTTTCCCACATTGCCCAATTACGGATTATTCCCTTAATTAGACAATGCGGGCCGCAAAAATCCCAGGCCGTCTCAGGGGAAGACGTTTTTATTAATAGGAAACCCAACGATGAGCACAACTCGGGTTTATCGAAACATAAAAAAAATAACAATATTTATTAAAACACAATATCTAACAGTACAGGCAAAGCAATTAATCTTCTAAGAATCAATCATCTATCGTGGACTTAAAACGAAAAAAACTTAAAGAATTAAACGGACTATGGAACCCCTTTACAATTAACTCTAAAATTAAAGATAGCAACTTCTAGTGAAAGGAAGGGTAAGCAACTAAAGGAAGGATAATCGTACCGTTCTAAGTGCTCAGCTCGTCCGTCAGCTGCATTGGATTACGGCCAGGTCGTTGTCACTCCAGCACCGGGTGGGGATCATCTCTTAGTTCGTCGTTTTAGTCGATGACACCTCCGTCGCTAATTTGGCTGCGGCGAAGAGAGGCGGTCATGCTGGGAAGGGGAGGGTACCCTACACTGGTAGGCGCTTCGGAAGCAAATTCTCGTCTCTCTGCTTCTCATTTTAGGGAGCCACTCACTCATAGGGAAGTCCTTGCGTTAACGCATCCAAGCACATGGCTGTTTATTCAAAGTCTTGCACTCATTTCCACTGATTCCGATCTCCGATACTGAATCGGGCCTGCCCCGAGCTCTGGCCATCCCGTCCAACTGCTCTCTCTAAAATCTCCGTGCTGTCTGCTCTGTTCCAAATCTAGAGTCCAACTGCTCTCTCCAAAATCTCAGTCCTCTCTGCTCCTCGCTACAATTTTCCCACGTCTCTTCTCCCTTGATTTCCCACGAAAATGGTATGTGCAAACCATCCGTAGCATCTGCAGCGGAACTTACGAGTGGTAAATTCTCCCCAGGGGGTCTGTGAGGTTGACATCGCCGCCTGGGAAAAACGGGATCCCTCGTTCGTTACTACAACACTAGACAAGGTTGTCCAGCTCTACATCTTCATTTGCTATGGGGGCGAACACAGCTTCCCGTGTGAAATCGGCACTAAAGTTGTCAGCAGACCTTCGCACCCCCAGATCACCCCAGCCAGACCTTCACTGCAAGAGAAGAAAATGTGATTCCGCCTGCCAATCACCCACGGGGCGCTGTGCCGTGTGATATCGAATGTCAGAGATCTGGCGCTGGGTGTTCCGTGTGTGTGGCCCTCGGTGCAGCTGCGACTTCCGCCCACTCCTGACGTGTCCACCCTGTTAGTCTGTTCCCTTTGTGTTGGAGAAAAACAAAAATCTCAATCCAGTAAGAAATTAATTTAAAAAAAAAATGAATCGTTATGCCTGATGTAAAATCAGCGCATAACACACCTTCACCCTTATGAGGAAAAAAAACTCTCCCTCCTTTGACTTTCACATAAATGGGGTCCACATATCCTTATTTTACTATGTACTTACAAACTAAATATACAGTATACAAAAGACATTAAAATATACTGTAATTGCTACCCTAATGTAAGATAACAGTCCATGGAAGCTTTTTCCATATTTCATAGCAGATTGCTCCTGCCAATAATTAATTGTCACCTCCTTCTAGGCTCTCATCCCAACGGTCTTCTTCCCCAACTGAGGCGGGAAAATAGTACTAGCAGTGGAGTGCACAGTGCCCCATCCATAGAGCACAGAGTCTTCGGCCACCGGAAGGATTGTAGGTCGTTAGCAACAGTCATGCCATCTCACCTTTGAGTTTGTATGGCTATAGTCCAAAAGCACAATTGTTTTTTTTCCCAATCCATACTTTGTTGAAATAGCACAGTGCGTTAGCACCTATTTTTTTTTCACAATCATTCCATAATCAGTTAATGTTACAATGTCCTGACGTGTCTTTCCGTTCACGGTGGTTATGTTTACCTTTCTTCTGAGGGCGTCACTCCGTTACATGGAAGAAAAGGGAAACAAGGTGTAAGTATCCAATATCTATATACAATCAACAAAGTTTCACGTCATTTTACAATTCAACTTTGCTTAACTATTTCACAGAGTGTTTATTATCAAAATAATATTCATCGTATCCATAGGGCTTATTTTATCCCTACAACATTAAACCTCTTATGCACCAGTTCTGATATGGCATTTTCTTTACATATATTATAAAAATTCCTTCCAACCATATTTCAGAAAGTTTGGTAATCAAGGGAACATAGTTCATTATCGGAATATTCCGACTGAGAATGGCTGATTCCAACACATTTCCATGTGAACACAGGCCTGTTTAGTTTACAAGGCCTTTTGTTCCCAAAGCCGAGTTTACATAACCAGTTAAAGCATCACTCCTTACACTGATTTGCTTCCTCTCTTTTCAACAGTCCTTAACTTAGTAGATTTCATTTATATACAATGTATACCAAGCCACCTCCGCATTCAACAATTTGTACGCCACACTCTTGCAGGCATATCTAATCAATTTCAGGTATTGACATTATTAACCAAGGTACTATACAGTTGGTTAGCAAAAGGACTATTGTTACCAACAAAAAAAATTCTCTAAACTGCACCGTTCTTACTATTTCACAATTGACACACTGCTCTTACTCTTGTTACATTCTTATTCCTACATCACCCTACAATGATAATGCATTCTTCAAGGAGAGTGTCAGTAGTATCATCACATTCCACCGTACCCCCACTAGTGCTTTCCCCCTATGACGTCACCGACCACGCCCCTATGACGTCATAGACCACGCCCACTCCCCTATGACGCAACATGACGTAATCATTACATAATCATTACGTAACCGGCCACGCCCCTTTATTAATAATTCCTCCCTCTTTATTAAACCCCCTTTCCCCCTCAGTGGCGCCACCTGTTGACAGTGAGAAATACTATTTTCCCCAAAAACCCCTTTATTTTAAGTCTAATTTCTCGTTTTCGGCCCCCACGGTCGACCTACCTATATTTTAAGCCCTCCCCCTTATGAAAAACCCTCTGGTTGACCATTTTAAGGCCCCACTCCTTCACTCGGCTGATGCAAGTCTCAGAATAATTGCATGGAACGATTGACTGGTCTTAGAATAATTGTACAGAAAAGGATGATACAAAATTCCTTAGTAATTAAACACTCATCAAAATTCCCTTACCTCTATTAAAAATCATCCTACAGTTGAAACTCATTTTACTCTTACTGTTTCCATAGAAAATACCATAGGGTGAAATTAATAATGGTTTAAATTATTCGTAGGGATGACATGTTAAATCTGCTTTTAGAACACACGTCTGCAGTGTAAAAATTTTCAAACTCCGTTAATCAACTCCCTAGTAATTAAACACTGGTTAAAATATTCCTCACCTTTATTAAAATCATTCCACGGTCGAAATAAAAATCAGTTTTCTGTAGAGGCGTTTCACCGGAAAAAAAAAAAAATTCTTCCCTCGCTGGGTGGATTCCACAGGACTATGCCGTGTACTTGTTGTGGCTTAGATGCGTGTCGAACGGGTCAGACATTAACCTAGCAGTCTTTATAACTATCTTTTTCTATGTATTTCTTACACCAAAACCCGATAGTCCTTTCACATTAATATATGTATTTTAAGTCCGTTTCAGTAACATTTATTTCTTTTAACTCCACGACTGTCGCTTACTAGATCTATCCACAGTAACTGTTTTTTAAAGGACTGTCCCGCAGAAAATGTTGATGGGTAAAAAATCTGATTTTATTCGTCGTGATGAAAAATATTGAGGAGTGATAGGATCGACCTAATAGGCTGCGTGTTCGGATCCTCACCCCGGACAGCGTTTCACTGACGGATGGTTAAGTCCTACGAAAATAAAAAATTCCAAACGGGGGATCAAATTGACGAATGAATCTGTGCTGCTCCAAGCATTAGGCGCGCTGTCTTACATCGTGAAAACTCACTGGCACTCTTTATCGTGGATTTCGGACTCGATATTTTCCCCAAGTCCGGAGACGGTTCTCTGCACAACCCTTTATGATAGGTTTCAACGCACCCCATGTAGACTTTTGAAATGACACGTCCTAAACCTTCAAGAGTTGTGCGTATTAGTCTCCATCGGGTTGGTGCCGTCAGATATCTGTGTTTCCACGTAGTAACGCAACTCCGAAGAAAAAACGTCTCTCCCATCGTTTACGAGCGAGCGTATGTCTCATCACGCTGATGAAATCGGGTAAAAAATAACTTTTTTGTACGAGGTAGAATGTTATAGAAAGTAAGAATGCTAAAAAACTTTCATCATGAATGCATATTAACGGAGTAGGGGAACATTAGTTTAAAACTTCGACTATAAAAATAATACATTGCTTCACGCACCTCCACTAATCCACTGAAATTATATTTGCAACGGGACTGATAGCCAAAATTTAGCAAACGAAACCGCTTAACTGACATATATGCTCTGATCGCGCCTACTGCTTACAAGAGAGACGACCTTCTAACCCGTTTCGATATCTTGTACACTCATCCCCATGTGATCTGACAAGACACAACAAGCGTGTGGTATGCAAAGGTCACGGGGACCAACGTGGAATGCGGCGTCTTTGAGAAGAGTGGCGGGTCCGTCCGAAAACCTAATGGGAAAGTTAAATAATTACTGTTTCCTCTCGAAATACAGAAGGAATTCTTCTGCTGATAGACGCACTTAAAAATAGGAATTTATGAAATTCAAAGGGAGATTGTTGTTTTTACATATTATCGGGATTACAATTAATACCGATTCCCTGCCCTTTAGGTTATGAAATATAACTGGAACCTTATTAGATCACTTAAAATTGAGTTGACGCACCTTATGACCGACTCCTCGGAGAAGTGCTAAATCTATGTGGCGGAATACTAAAAATAGAATTCATACGTTTCCGTAAAAAACTTTAGTTCCAATATGAGTTAAAAGGTTATGGTTCGACTCAGGAAAAATAGGATTCGACCTCGGACATTAGAAAAGATGTGCGCCGTATAATTCCGTGGAAAAATACGAAAATCTTTAGCAATATCTCAGGCGTCCTTTGTTAGGCGATAGTATTAACATCCTTATACGTTCTCACTTCAAGCTTGCTTTCTTTATCATAACCCTCGATGCTTGCGAAAATTATCAAAGATGAATAGAGGTCTGAATGTACAATCTTCGGAGTTCATTTTACTGTAGATGTCTAATTCTGGCAGGATCCCTCTCCACTTTTAAAATTTAGATCTTACGCCAAAACCCGATAGTCCTTTCATATACGTATTTTTATAACCCACGTATTTTAAGTCCGTTTTAATCAATACTTATTTCTTTCAACTCACTCCCTCGTGACTATTACTAGAAGAAGGGCTACCTCACAGTAGCAGCAAATAAAAAATCTGATTTTATTCGTCGTGATGAAAAATATTGAAGGTAATAGGGTCGACCTAAAAGATCCGTGTTCGGATCCTCACCCCGGATGGCTTTTAACAAAAGTCCTACGAAATAAAAAAAAACTCCCCCGTTACGGGACGTTGTTTAAAGAAACTTATTATGGCTGTGTCCTCAGTACATGATGCAAACTCTTTCCCAGGAAGTAACGCTATTCGATGTATCCCCGGGTTACATGCTTTTACAGGGTAAAGCCTGTGTGGCAGAATGTTAAAAGTAGAGTTCATACGTTTCCGTAAAGCTTAAGTTTTAACATGCGTTAAAGGAGTATGGTTCGACTCACTTTGAGAGGAGCAGTCGCTCGGACCAAAAGCCTGATGGGTCTCCCATTACATCGACAAACTACCTGTCCATAGGCTGAGTAAGCATTTAGAATGAAAGATTGAGTCTGCTTCACGACACAGATTCGTAAAACGCTCATTAATTATTTTGTGAGAGAAATCATGCATAAAGTTCAAACACTAATACATCTTCCCTTTCTAATAAACCATACGATCAAAGTAGATAAATGGCAAGCATCATCGGATCTGATTCCGTATATCTGCTTACGACGAAAATCTCACAATAGCCTATTCAGTACTTTAACCTCCCGATACAGTATGTGACTAGGTCGTTTAACTAAATTACGTGCATAAACAAAAATGTAAAGGGATATCTGTAAATTCGCACAACGGGATAGGTGAATATTTTCACAATTCTTTTGAAGGCAGAATAACTGTGACGAGAGAGAAAGTATAAAAATGCAGTGGGATGGCTGTAAAAACAACAGATTACAGCGCAAATACTGTAAGATAGAAAAAACGACTATTAACAAGTGTCATATAAGGAGCGACCGATAAAAGTCACACCGTAGCAGAAGGAGTAATACAGGAAAAAATCATAAAATATTAACCCCCCTCCCCCATGCTGGTAAATCACGGTCCATTGCGTACACACGGATGAATATCACAAAAATACTTTGCATATAGTAAAGAACCACCGAAGTTTGGAAATTTAAAATCTGAAAACTCACTGTTTATAGTATTTCCGTGAAAAGTCACCCCCCAGAATCGAGATCTAGCTCTGTCGCCAGTTATTCCAGCGTACTATCTCTTTTCAGCACGTTTGAATAAGTGCATGTGAAGGTGGCTAGCTGCATACACAAGCTTTTCGACAAAGATAGGATGTTTCACTACAATCTAACACGGAGATGTCTATTACGTTATTTTTTCCTCCTATTTCTACACTAGTGTCGAAGTCTTAGAACAAGTGGTTCGGGTTAGCACACATTTTTGATATTATCTTGTTTGGCAATCTGAAAGAACACTGTCTGTGGAACATTACCCCCCTGCAAGCTAGTACTAATTACTTTACGATTCTGAGGGACGAAGGTTGTAATCGTTGGCAGATATTTTTCAGAAATATGTAATCAACCATAGTGTTCGGATATTTGATCCATAGTAAGACATGAACGATGTTTACCTGCCATCAGCGACCCCTTCTACGGATCGTATGAGAGGTAATTGTTACGACAATTAGCTACGTGAAGTCGTGTTTATTTTTAAAAGCAAAGACACACTAATTACCGACTAGCTAGAGAACGATATATTAACCTGCTAAAGTTTGATTTTAACGATCAGATAGTGTATATATCATCACTTTTTTAGTTCATAATAATATTCCAACTTTTAAAGGAAATATTGTCTCGTTATAAGCGATTACATACAAAGAGATACACACTCTATACTTTAAATCTATAGAGACAACGATCACTATCCCAGGAACACATCTGTGAAATATCACCACATTTTTGTTTTTAACGTACGGTTGAATCGTTCTACGATGCTAGCTTTGGTTTCCCATCCCTTTCTTTTACACCCACCCGATATAAAACATTCGACCCAACATAGCTTGCTAGCTGTGCGAGGTCTTGATACAGAGAACAATATTAACACTTCTAAGGCTGACCTTAAAATCCCCGTTAACTATACAAAAGAAATCACATTGACAAAAATATCAGAGACATTCATATTTATTTACATTAAGGTCACATTAATATTTAGTTGGTACATACCAGTTCACCGTGCACCTCTTTTAGTACTGTTGCAAAGTTCAATTTAGACATAAACGCGACATTAGCAGGACGATTTAGTTCGATACATGATTCTTCCACAAAACTTACGGCAATATCAGTTAGATTAACGTTTCTTACCACTTCGGGGAAATAATCGTAAGCTGATTCAGCGTTTATGGTGAGGCACGAATGGCGAAGTTGACTCGGATGATCCACTTCACACCCGAAACAGTTCTTACGTAGCAGCGTAAACAGTTCTTTTCGGAGATCTGTTTTCAAAGTCCGCTTTAAACAGTCCATAAGCTTTACGAAATCACTGCTGTCTTGTTCAAGGGGTCGATCGTTAGATGGTGGGCTTCGAGGAAGATTTGCCGCTAATTCTACCTTCCGCAGTGCATTCCAAAATTTACCGTTTTCAAACTTCAGAGCCATCAAACTGTAGGTGATTGGATCGCATAAATCTGTCAACCGCTGCCACTGTTCGACGCTGAGCCGAACCGATGACGAAAATACAAGTCCTCCGTCACGGGGGATGCTTTTTTTAATGACCACGCCGTGTCCACCTTTGAGCACGACGAGGCAAACCATAGCGTCCAGTTCATACTCGCCGTATTCGACATCTTCGAACGCTTCGACGATTGTAGACGCATACGAAACCAGTCCATGCCACTGCTCTTCAGACAGCATCACACCGTCCTTTGTAGGATATAGTTTTAACGAGTCATCACTCTGGAACACACGTATGTGCACTTTAGGATATGACCGATATTCACAAACGCTCGCAAACAAATCCGATCCGAGTTGAAACATATGGCTGTCATCATCTCTAACAGCAAGTCGCTTCGCAGGAAGATCACCATCGGTCAGGGAACGTTTAGCACAAGCCATAGCAAGTCGATACTGGAAAAAATAATGCCTTACAGCCCGTCGAAGGGTAATACTTATACCTTAAACCTGTGACGTGTCCCTGTAACTCCATCCCATTGGTCGAGATCTGGTAGATTTGCCATCTCTTAGTAAACATGATGACGTCTACAAATATTTACGAGCCTGTATAGACGTGCTTTCGAAATATGCATGTGGTGCTCCTTTAAAACGGAAATTGTGGGAGCTTTTGATCACAAAAACCTTTCAGAATATCTCTGAAATTACAAACAGATAAGGGGGGTTGAATTCATTAACAGAGTATTTCAAAAGTATCCTAAAAACACACTCATAATGAAACCAAAGCTAGCATCGTAGAACGATTCAACCGTACGTTAAAAACAAAAACGTGGTGATATTTCACAGGTGTGTTCCATGGAGGCGCCACTCAGGGGGAAAGGGGGGTGTTTTAATAAGGGGAGTGGCCTGTTACGTAATGATTACGTAATGAATACGTAACAGGCCACTCCCCTTATTAAAACACCCCCCTTTCCCCCTGAGTGGCGCCTCCATGGAACACACCTGTGAAATATCACCACGTTTTTGTTTTTAACGTACGGTTGAATCGTTCTACGATGCTAGCTTTGGTTTCATTATGAGTGTTTTTAAGATACTTTTGAAATACTCTGTTAATGAATTCAACCCCCCTTATCTGTTTGTAATTTCAGAGATATTCTGAAAGGTTTTTGTGATCAAAAGCTCCCACGATTTCCGTTTTAAAGGAGCACCACATGCATATTTCGAAAGCACGTCTATACAGGCTCGTAAATATTTGTAGACGTCATCATGTTTACTAAGAGATGGCAAATCTACCAGATCTCGACCAATGGGATGGAGTTACAGGGACACGTCACAGGTTTAAGGTATAAGTATTACCCTTCGACGGGCTGTAAGGCATTATTTTTTCCAGTATCGACTTGCTATGGCTTGTGCTAAACGTTCCCTGACCGATGGTGATCTTCCTGCGAAGCGACTTGCTGTTAGAGATGATGACAGCCATATGTTTCAACTCGGATCGGATTTGTTTGCGAGCGTTTGTGAATATCGGTCATATCCTAAAGTGCACATATGTGTGTTCCAGAGTGATGACTCGTTAAAACTATATCCTACAAAGGACGGTGTGATGCTGTCTGAAGAGCAGTGGCATGGACTGGTTTCGTATGCGTCTACAATCGTCGAAGCGTTCGAAGATGTCGAATACGGCGAGTATGAACTGGACGCTATGGTTTGCCTCGTCGTGCTCAAAGGTGGACACGGCGTGGTCATTAAAAAAAGCATCCCCCGTGACGGAGGACTTGTATTTTCGTCATCGGTTCGGCTCAGCGTCGAACAGTGGCAGCGGTTGACAGATTTATGCGATCCAATCACCTACAGTTTGATGGCTCTGAAGTTTGAAAACGGTAAATTTTGGAATGCAGTGCGGAAGGTAGAATTAGCGGCAAATCTTCCTCGAAGCCCACCATCTAACGATCGACCCCTTGAACAAGACAGCAGTGATTTCGTAAAGCTTATGGACTGTTTAAAGCGGACTTTGAAAACAGATCTCCGAAAAGAACTGTTTACGCTGCTACGTAAGAACTGTTTCGGGTGTGAAGTGGATCATCCGAGTCAACTTCGCCATTCGTGCCTCACCATAAACGCTGAATCAGCTTACGATTATTTCCCCGAAGTGGTAAGAAACGTTAATCTAACTGATATTGCCGTAAGTTTTGTGGAAGAATCATGTATCGAACTAAATCGTCCTGCTAATGTCGCGTTTATGTCTAAATTGAACTTTGCAACAGTACTAAAAGAGGTGCACGGTGAACTGGTATGTACCAACTAAATATTAATGTGACCTTAATGTAAATAAATATGAATGTCTCTGATATTTTTGTCAATGTGATTTCTTTTGTATAGTTAACGGGGATTTTAAGGTCAGCCTTAGAAGTGTTAATATTGTTCTCTGTATCAAGACCTCGCACAGCTAGCAAGCTATGTTGGGTCGAATGTTTTATATCGGGTGGGTGTAAAAGAAAGGGATGGGAAACCAAAGCTAGCATCGTAGAACGATTCAACCGTACGTTAAAAACAAAAATGCGGTGATATTTCACAGATGTGTTCCTGGGATAGTGATCGTTGTCTCTATAGATTTAAAGTATAGAGTGTGTATCTCTTTGTATGTAATCGCTTATAACGAGACAATATTTCCTTTAAAAGTTGGAATATTATTATGAACTAAAAAAGTGATGATATATACACTATCTGATCGTTAAAATCAAACTTTAGCAGGTTAATATATCGTTCTCTAGCTAGTCGGTAATTAGTGTGTCTTTGCTTTTATAAATAAACACGACTTCACGTAGCTAATTGTCGTAACAATTACCTCTCATACGATCCGTAGAAGGGGTCGCTGATGGCAGGTAAACATCGTTCATGTCTTACTATGGATCAAATATCCGAACACTATGGTTGATTACATATTTCTGAAAAATATCTGCCAACGATTACAACCTTCGTCCCTCAGAATCGTAAAGTAATTAGTACTAGCTTGCAGGGGGGTAATGTTCCACAGACAGTGTTCTTTCAGATTGCCAAACAAGATAATATCAAAAATGTGTGCTAACCCGAACCACTTGTTCTAAGACTTCGACACTAGTGTAGAAATAGGAGGAAAAAATAACTTAATAGACATCTCCGTGTTAGATTGTAGTGAAACATCCTATCTTTGTCGAAAAGCTTGTGTATGCAGCTAGCCACCTTCACATGCACTTATTCAAACGTGCTGAAAAGAGATAGTACGCTGGAATAACTGGCGACAGAGCTAGATCTCGATTCTGGGGGGTGACTTTTCACGGAAATACTATAAACAGTGAGTTTTCAGATTTTAAATTTCCAAACTTCGGTGGTTCTTTACTATATGCAAAGTATTTTTGTGATATTCATCCGTGTGTACGCAATGGACCGTGATTTACCAGCATGGGGGAGGGGGGTTAATATTTTATGATTTTTTCCTGTATTACTCCTTCTGCTACGGTGTGACTTTTATCGGTCGCTCCTTATATGACACTTGTTAATAGTCGTTTTTTCTATCTTACAGTATTTGCGCTGTAATCTGTTGTTTTTACAGCCATCCCACTGCATTTTTATACTTTCTCTCTCGTCACAGTTATTCTGCCTTCAAAAGAATTGTGAAAATATTCACCTATCCCGTTGTGCGAATTTACAGATATCCCTTTACATTTTTGTTTATGCACGTAATTTAGTTAAACGACCTAGTCACATACTGTATCGGGAGGTTAAAGTACTGAATAGGCTATTGTGAGATTTTCGTCGTAAGCAGATATACGGAATCAGATCCGATGATGCTTGCCATTTATCTACTTTGATCGTAGGTTTATTAGAAAGGGAAGATGTATTAGTGTTTGAACTTTATGCATGATTTCTCTCACAAAATAATTAATGAGCGTTTTACGAATCTGTGTCGTGAAGCAGACTCAATCTTTCATTCTAAATGCTTACTCAGCCTATGGACAGGTAGTTTGTCGATGTAATGGGAGACCCATCAGGCTTTTGGTCCGAGCGACTGCTCCTCTCAAAGTGAGTCGAACCATACTCCTTTAACGCATGTTAAAACTTAAGCTTTACGGAAACGTATGAACTCTACTTTTAACATTCTGCCACACAGGCTTTACCCTGTAAAAGCATGTAACCCGGGGATACATCGAATAGCGTTACTTCCTGGGAAAGAGTTTGCATCATGTACTGAGGACACAGCCATAATAAGTTTCTTTAAACAACGTCCCGTAACGGGGGAGTTTTTTTTTATTTCGTAGGACTTTTGTTAAAAGCCATCCGGGGTGAGGATCCGAACACGGATCTTTTAGGTCGACCCTATTACCTTCAATATTTTTCATCACGACGAATAAAATCAGATTTTTTATTTGCTGCTACTGTGAGGTAGCCCTTCTTCTAGTAATAGTCACGAGGGAGTGAGTTGAAAGAAATAAGTATTGATTAAAACGGACTTAAAATACGTGGGTTATAAAAATACGTATATGAAAGGACTATCGGGTTTTGGCGTAAGATCTAAATTTTAAAAGTGGAGAGGGATCCTGCCAGAATTAGACATCTACAGTAAAATGAACTCCGAAGATTGTACATTCAGACCTCTATTCATCTTTGATAATTTTCGCAAGCATCGAGGGTTATGATAAAGAAAGCAAGCTTGAAGTGAGAACGTATAAGGATGTTAATACTATCGCCTAACAAAGGACGCCTGAGATATTGCTAAAGATTTTCGTATTTTTCCACGGAATTATACGGCGCACATCTTTTCTAATGTCCGAGGTCGAATCCTATTTTTCCTGAGTCGAACCATAACCTTTTAACTCATATTGGAACTAAAGTTTTTTACGGAAACGTATGAATTCTATTTTTAGTATTCCGCCACATAGATTTAGCACTTCTCCGAGGAGTCGGTCATAAGGTGCGTCAACTCAATTTTAAGTGATCTAATAAGGTTCCAGTTATATTTCATAACCTAAAGGGCAGGGAATCGGTATTAATTGTAATCCCGATAATATGTAAAAACAACAATCTCCCTTTGAATTTCATAAATTCCTATTTTTAAGTGCGTCTATCAGCAGAAGAATTCCTTCTGTATTTCGAGAGGAAACAGTAATTATTTAACTTTCCCATTAGGTTTTCGGACGGACCCGCCACTCTTCTCAAAGACGCCGCATTCCACGTTGGTCCCCGTGACCTTTGCATACCACACGCTTGTTGTGTCTTGTCAGATCACATGGGGATGAGTGTACAAGATATCGAAACGGGTTAGAAGGTCGTCTCTCTTGTAAGCAGTAGGCGCGATCAGAGCATATATGTCAGTTAAGCGGTTTCGTTTGCTAAATTTTGGCTATCAGTCCCGTTGCAAATATAATTTCAGTGGATTAGTGGAGGTGCGTGAAGCAATGTATTATTTTTATAGTCGAAGTTTTAAACTAATGTTCCCCTACTCCGTTAATATGCATTCATGATGAAAGTTTTTTAGCATTCTTACTTTCTATAACATTCTACCTCGTACAAAAAAGTTATTTTTTACCCGATTTCATCAGCGTGATGAGACATACGCTCGCACGCAAACGATGGGAGAGACGTTTTTTCTTCGGAGTTGCGTTACTACGTGGAAACACAGATATCTGACGGCACCAACCCGATGGAGACTAATACGCACAACTCTTGAAGGTTTAGGACGTGTCATTTCAAAAGTCTACATGGGGTGCGTTGAAACCTATCATAAAGGGTTGTGCAGAGAACCGTCTCCGGACTTGGGGAAAATATCGAGTCCGAAATCCACGATAAAGAGTGCCAGTGAGTTTTCACGATGTAAGACAGCGCGCCTAATGCTTGGAGCAGCACAGATTCATTCGTCAATTTGATCCCCCGTTTGGAATTTTTTATTTTCGTAGGTCTTAACCATCCGTCAGTGAAACGCTGTCCGGGGTGAGGATCCGAACACGGAGCCTATTAGGTCGATCCTATCACTCCTCAATATTTTTCATCACGACGAATAAAATCAGATTTTTTACCCATCGGCATTTTCTGCGGGACAGTCCTTTAAAAAACAGTTACTGTGGATAGATCTAGTAAGCAACAGTCGTGGAGTTAAAAGAAATAAATGTTACTGAAACGGACTTAAAATACATATATTAATGTGAAAGGACTATCGGGTTTTGGTGTAAGAAATACATAGAAAAAGATAGTTATAAAGACTGCTAGGTTAATGTCTGACCCGTTCGACACGCATCTAAGCCACAACAAGTACACGGCATAGTCCTGTGGAATCCACCCAGCGAGGGAAGAATTTTTTTTTTTTTCCGGTGAAACGCCTCTACAGAAAACTGATTTTTATTTCGACCATGGAATGATTTTAATAAAGGTGAGGAATATTTTAACCAGTGTTTAATTACTAGGGAGTTGATTAACGGAGTTTGAAAATTTTTCCACTGCAGACGTGTGTTCTAAAAGCAGATTTAACATGTCATCCCTACGAATAATTTAAACCATTATTAATTTCACCCTATGGTATTTTCTATGGAAACAGTAAGAGTAAAATGAGTTTCAACTGTAGGATGATTTTTAATAGAGGTAAGGGAATTTTGATGAGTGTTTAATTACTAAGGAATTTTGTATCATCCTTTTCTGTACAATTATTCTAAGACCAGTCAATCGTTCCATGCAATTATTCTGAGACTTGCATCAGCCGAGTGAAGGAGTGGGGCCTTAAAATGGTCAACCAGAGGGTTTTTCATAAGGGGGAGGGCTTAAAATATAGGTAGGTCGACCGTGGGGGCCGAAAACGAGAAATTAGACTTAAAATAAAGGGGTTTTTGGGGAAAATAGTATTTCTCAATGTCAACAGGTGGCGCCACTGAGGGGGAAAGGGGTTTAATAAAGGGGGAGGAATTATTAATAAAGGGGCGTGGCCGGCTACGTAATGATTATGTAATGATTACGTCATGTTGCGTCATAGGGGAGTGGGCGTGGTCTGTGACGTCATAGGGGCGTGGTCGGTGACGTCATAGGGGGGGAAAAGCCCTAGTGGGGGTACGGTGGAATGTGATGATACTACTAGTGTCTCACATATCACTTCTTCCTTCATTGGGAACTCTTACAGTTGACTTTCTCTAATTAATATTTATGGCCTTTCCTGATTCTTGGCAAATATTAATAACTATCTGATAATGTGGAAACATTCTAAGAGTAATTATTCCTCTTAATTTACATACTTCATCGCTTTTTAAACCATTCAAAATATTTCGGACAATTGGTTACACAGCGGCAAAATCTATCACCACAAACTGTGTCCAATAAATATCCAGAGTTCCATTCTCTGTTCTCTCTATTAACTACGTGCAATTGGGGACAATTTTACATCATTTCAATACATATTCCATTGCTATTCTTTAATGACACAGCAAGCACGTTGTTTAAACTGAAACTGTGAAATAGTGTAAAATCTTACTCTATTTTCCATAGTTGGTAGGTATATAAATGCACTATTTTAAGAAAAGTAATTAATTTTCCTACCCAACCAAAAAATGCTAAAACAAATGTTTACTATCTTGCTGTGGAATCCGTTCCTCCAATTGTACTTGATCTAAACGAAATCGCATTATTGTGGGTTTTTTGCAATACGATTTACAACCCTTGTAACAGAAGTGTCATGAGAAAAAATGTTTTAAAACTGAAAATTATTCAGATTTAGAGTCTCGCTAAACCCTAAAGTGGCTTCTGCCATATTTTCCGAAAAGGAAATATGTTGTTGGATCAGCAACATATTTCCTTTTCCTTTCTCTTCACACGAGCTATTTCGACAGCTGCTAATCAGTTATCAATATTCGCTAACAATTTGTGCAGGGTATACTTGAAAATACAGCGGACAACAAAGTCAATCACCGAGTGCATTCAGAACTCAAGAATCAACAAAAAGAAACCGAAAAACGACAGAATACGAAAGATATAATACAAAATTGAAAATGCCATACGTAAAAATATTTTTGCATAAGTAGTCGAAAAACCATTCATAGCTTGTACACTTTACAAACAGCGGAGTTCGACAGATTCAAACATCTCAATGCAGTCAATTCAGCGGTAGTTTCGTCTTTAGGTGCTTATTTGCAGCACTTGTGTAATTCTGAAACGGAATCTATTCACTTTCTTCCACGCGACGAATCATTAATGCGTTTCTTAACTCAGAACTTCGCTGGTTATCTTTCACCTTATGCCGTTCGATGCCGTCAGGATTCAAAACCTCTAAGCTCTATTTCTCGGTTAATAGTCGGTGCATGAAACGTTCATGTGATCTCCTCATTTGCCTACTCCGCCAATCTGCTGCGATGGTGGTTAATCATCGCGATACAGCGGATGGAATTGAATTATTACCAGATGTGTCTGAATAGCAGTAGCAGCTGCTGTACTTCGGTAGGAACTGATAGTAACAAATGCAGCCTAGCCTCCGAGGGGAATTCAAATGGAATTACAGAATGAAGTAGCTGCCGAAAACGACAGAGTGGAATTTCGATAGTGCTCTCATATGATCAGCGATGTTATACTTAATTTAAGCTTGAATTCACGTGAATTAAGGAAAGCTTCGCTATCACTGTGTTGCTGATAAAATAAGCAATAGAAACGAATGTGAACAAACCTCTTGAGTTTTGTAATATGCACATTGCGTTCAGTTTGACGGTGAGAAATTGAAAACTGTAGAATGAAAGAATTCCCAAAAATCGAAAAGTGTGTTCTTCACACACTGGTGTCCAAATGCATTTCACAAACTGTTAAACATCTCACAAGGGCTGAAATTATTAACATTAATAATTTTATTTGTCAACAATTAATTTATTTATTTAACATTATACCACTCTGAGGTTAGTTGTACGCTTCTACCCCAAAGCAATTAAAAAACGGAAATACTTAAAATATTGTTACGACAGAAGGAATCTGGCAACCGAAAGCAAAAAGTTTCAGCCAACGAATAAGAACGTTGGGAGAATTTG
This sequence comes from Ryuthela nishihirai, assembly GCA_038380435.1. Taxonomy (NCBI): domain Eukaryota; kingdom Metazoa; phylum Arthropoda; class Arachnida; order Araneae; family Heptathelidae; genus Ryuthela; species Ryuthela nishihirai. The sequence continues at coordinate 85,940,267 of JAWZYU010000017.1, read as the reverse complement.
GAGAAGAAGAGTGGAGTGTTAACGGTCGTTGTGTTGGAACGGTCGTTGTGTTGTAACGGTCGGTGAGTTCGAAAATGGACGGTGAGCTGTTCTGAGACAGTGCGCGTAAGTATCAAGAAGTAACTTGATGTGTTGTGTATACGCGGAAGGATAAAAGTGAGATCTTTTATCGTTAAGTATCAAGAAGTAACTTGATGTGTTGTGTATACGCGGAAGTATAAAAGTGGGAACTTTTATGGCTAACTTCGAATGTCTACACGGACTGTCTTTTTGTTCGGCTAGTGTGTGAAAAGTTATTAGCACAGGACGAGAATTGGTTTACGAGTGAAGATCTTCGGGTGACCTGGTAAATCAAGTAAAAGGTAGTATTTAGTAAAATACACAGAGCTGATATTGTGTGCTCTACGCAGGAAGATTGATGACTTGTGCATGTTAATAGTTGATTTGTTAATAAGATACTTCATCCATATTTCCTTTGTAACAATTTACCTTGTATTGAATTTGGTTTTGAAATATAGCTTTTAATACTCACGTTCAGTGGCTATCCATTTTTTTTTGTAATCCGCAACATTTGGTGTCAGAAGCGGGATAATTAATTGAATGCCGTTAACTAGAAGTATGGATGAATTAGTAAAGTTGATGACTGATATTAAAGGTGAAATTGGTGACCTTGCTAGACAAAGTGATAACTTGAAAGCCGATATGACTGATATTAAAGGTGATCTAGCTGCCCAAAGCAACAAAATTGGTGACCTTGCTAGACAAAGTGATAGCTTGAAAGTTGATATAGCTGCCCAAAGCAATAAAATAGGTGACCTGGCCGCACAAAATAATGAGTTGAGAACGGAGATAGTTTCTCAAAAAGATGATTTGAAAGCCGAAATGGCCGCACAAAATAATGAGTTGAGAACGGAGATAGTTTCTCAAAAAGATGATTTGAAAGCCGAAATAGCCGCACAAAATACTGAGATGAGAGCTGAAGTGGCTTCTCAAATTGATAAGATTTCTGATAAGTGTAAGGACATTATGACCGAACTAAATAGTGTAAAAGATGATCTTGATAGTGTTAAGTTAGATTATAAACATGAAATTGAAATTGTAAAAACTGATTGTGAACGCCAGTTTCAGATTTTGAGAAATGAAATGTTGCCTTCTGCCTGTGATAATAATAATTCTAGTGGAAATAATGTTATTACACATATCGCTAAAAATACAACTAAACCTTCTACATATGATGGTCAATCATCTTGGACAGTATTTAAAACACAATTCGAAGTTATCGCTACAGCCAATGAGTGGAATGAATTCCAAAAGGCCAGTTTTCTTGCAGCTTCCTTAAGAAATTCTGCTGCGGAAGTTTTGCAGTCTGTTCCAGAAGAAAAACGACTTGATTATCAAAGTCTAGTTTCTGCATTAGAACTAAGGTTTGGTGATAGTTATTTAAAACAATATTACGTGACTCAATTTAAACATCGCATGCAGAAAAATGGTGAAACTTTGCAAGAGCTTGCTAGTGATATTGAGCGTCTAGCTAGATTGGCTTATTGTAACTGTCCACCAGAAATTCAAGATAATTTAGCTCAATTACAATTTATTGATGCTATTGCTGACCCTGACACTCAGCAATCTCTGAGGATGTTGGAAGGTGAATCCTTAAAGTCAGCTGTGGTACATGCTATGAAATACGAGTGCTCCAGGCTTTCCTCCCGAGCGAACAAACGTGCAGTGAGATTTGTGAGTGCAGAAGAAACTGTAGAAAAGGATAATGAAATGAAAGAACTAACCAAAGCCATACTATCCGTTTTGAAAGATATAAAAGGTTCTTCTTCAAAACCTACAACAGACCTCCAGTGTTGGAATTGTGGCAAGACCGGACACATTCGTACCAACTGCACTAGGAAACGAATGAGGAGTCCAAGTACATCAACTAGACAACAGGATCAGAGAAACAGAAAATTTATCAATCTTGCGAGGCAAAGGCTGGTTGTTGATTGGTTGGCCCCAGGGGAAGTCGCCCACGTTTCAACATTGCATGGTGATAATAATGGATTAGTAGCTGATGGAGCCATAAATGGAATACCTTGCCGTATGATAGTCGACACTGGTGCAAATGTAACTTTACTCAGAACGGATATAATAAAGAAAATAATACCTCACCCAAACTTGAATACTACACAGTCTAGAATAAGCCTACAAACGGCCACTGGAGATCGTGCAAAGGTTCATGGAAAAATAGAACTTAATATTCGAGTTGGTAGCTGTCTGGTTCGCCATCCTGTTTACATCGCTGACATCTACGACGAATGCATATTAGGCCTTGATTTTCTTAAGAAACATGGATTCAACATTAGACCCAGTGATAACCTACTCATCTATGAGACAGAAGAGATTCCTCTGCTTAGCCGGACGACTGATTCTTTATCAAGCGTAACTCCAATATTAGTGACGGAAGACACAGAGATCCCAGCACAAAGTGAAGTTATAGTCCGTGGACATCGGGCGGAGACTTCTGGGGCCTTCCGATTGGCAGTTACTGATGCCTCTGGTAAAGGAGCTTTGGCTCATAATATCCTGGTTGCAAGGACTTTAGTCAGAATAGATAAAGAACAGATCCCTATCAGAGTGATGAACTGTAACAAATCCAGTAGAATGTTAAAAAAAGGTGAGGAATTAGCAATATGTGAAGCTGTTACCTGTGTAACAAGTATAAATAAAATAGAAGTTACCGATTCATATCAAAATCATACAGACATCCCGTCTCATCTTACTGAATTATGGAGAGAAACAAGACAAATATTAACTGAAAACCAAGCTGTTAAGGCCGAGAACCTATTAAAAGAATTTTCTGACATTTTTTCTGCCACATCAAATGATTATGGCCGTACTAACCTGACAGAACATAAAATCAACACTGGTGATTCTCCTCCAGTCCATCTGCCGGCAAGAAGGCTTCCATTGGCAAAAAGAGAGGAGACGGAACAACTCATAAAGGACATGGAAGCTCAGGGCATTATAGAACCATCACAGAGTCCCTGGACATCACCAGTAGTTCTTGTCAAGAAAAAAGATGGATCTACACGATTTTGTGTAGATTATCGCAGATTAAATGACGTAACAAAGAAAGATTCCTTTCCTTTACCCAGGATTGACGATACACTAGACACTTTATCTGGGTCAGAATGGTTCTCAACATTAGATTTAAAGAGCGGCTATTGGCAAGTTGGTATACGTCCTGAAGACCGTGAGAAAACGGCTTTCAGTACAGGGAATGGACTTTGGCAGTTTAAGGTGATGCCATTTGGACTTTGTAATGCACCTGCCACATTTGAGCGACTAATGGAGTCAGTGCTCAAAGGTTTGTCTTTGGAGGTCTGCCTGGTTTACTTGGACGACATCATAGTTCTTGGAAGAACTTTTGAAGAACATTTGAGAAATCTTCGTCAAGTATTTGAAAAACTTAAGGCAGCCAAGTTAAAATTGGGACCGACAAAGTGTAAACTGTTCCAGCAAGAAGTTCATTACCTTGGTCATGTGATCACTACAGCAGGGATTAAGACTGATCCTAGTAAGATAGAAGCTGTAAGAGACTGGCCTCCACCACAAGATGTTCATCAACTTCGTAGTTTTATTGGACTTTGCACCTACTATAGAAGATTTGTCAAAGGTTTCTCCAACATCGCAAGGCCATTACATCGTCTGACAGAAGAGGGCCAGCGGTTTATGTGGACCACCGAATGCGATATAGCCTTTCAACAGCTGAAGAAAACTCTTTCCACAGCACCAGTGCTAGCGTACCCACAAACTGGAAAACAATTCGTAATAGATACTGACGCAAGTAACACAGGAGTTGGTGCTGTGCTTTCACAAGAACAAGACGGACAGGAGAGAGTTATTGCATACTTTAGTAAAACTTTATCCAAACCAGAGCGGAATTACTGTGTAACACGCAAAGAACTGTTAGCAATAGTAAAAGCAATAGAACATTTTCATCACTATCTCTATGGCCAGAAATTCCTTATACGTACTGATCATGCTGCACTTAGATGGTTATTAAACTTCAAAAACCCTGAAGGACAAATCGCTAGGTGGATACAACGGTTACAAGAATACGATTTCTCCATCGAACATCGAAGTGGTAAAATGCATAAGAATGCAGATGCTCTTTCCAGGCGCCCATGTATTGACAACTGTAAACATTGCTATAATGCAGAACTGAAATTTGAAACTAAAGAGATAATGCCCATAAGACAAACAGTATCGACACAAACAAACAGTGACGCCCCTAACATCTGGAATCCAATTGAAATCAGGAAGGCTGAACTAGATGATGAAGACATAAAACCAATATTAGAATTGATTGAAAAATCTGATGTAAGACCTAATTGGGAGCAAATCTCGAGGTATAGTCCAACTACTAAAAGTTACTGGGCACAGTGGGACTCCTTAAAAATGGAAGACGGAGTATTATACAGAAGATGGGAGAATCCCACTGGACGGCTGATCCGTTGGCAGATAATCCTTCCTCGATCACGAGTGGAACTTGTGATGAAAGATGTACATGATAGTGCCACTGGAGGACACTTCGGTGTTAATAAGACATTAGCCAAAGCCAGGGAACGATTTCATTGGCTGAAAAGTAGGGCAGACGTTGGGAGATGGTGTAGGCAATGTGAAGCCTGTGCAGCAAAGAAAGGCCCTAAGACTAGGAGTCGGGGTAAGCTGCAGACGTATAACGTTGGTGCACCTTTTGAAAGAATAGCCATTGATGTAATGGGTCCGTTTCCTAGAACTGATGATGGAAATCGATATTTATTAGTGGTAATGGATTATTTCACAAAGTGGCCTGAGGTATATCCCATCCAAGACCAGGAAGCAACAACAGTGGCTGAGATGATAGTTAATAACTTCATTAGTAGGTATGGAGTACCTTTACAACTCCACTCTGATCAAGGACGGAATTTTGAATCCAATGTATTTAAAGGCATCTGTCAACTATTAGGCATTCAGAAAACCAGAACAACTCCCTTACACCCTCAGTCGGATGGTATGGTTGAAAGGTTCAATAGAACAATTGCTCAGCATTTAGCATTATTTGTGAACGACCACCAACGTGACTGGGATCGCCATGTACCACTCCTTTTGCTGGCATATAGAACGGCAGTGCATGAGACAACTGGACAGACACCTTCCATGATGCTTTTTGGAAGAGAGTTACGTCTTCCCTGTGACCTTTTATATGGTCGGCCCGAAGCAATGCCTGTGTCCACTCCACAATACGTACAAGAATTGCAACAACGACTAGAAGAAATCCATCAGTCCGTTAGACATAACATCGACATAACAAGTGACAGAACCAAAACAAGATATGACAGTAAAACAAATGGAACTATTTTCAATCAAGGAGATCTTGTCTGGCTATACAGTCCACATAGAAAGAAAGGACTATCTCCAAAACTTCAGAAACCTTGGGAAGGTCCATATACAATAGTTAACAGGATTAATGACGTGGTATATCGCATTCGTCGACGTCCAGCTACAAAGTGCAATGTGGTTCACGTGGATCGTTTAGCCCCGTTTCATCGAAGAACTGAAGAAACTTTGGAATCCAGAATTGTTCGGGACGAACAAGACCTAGGAAGGGGGCAGTGTTACGACAGAAGGAATCTGGCAACCGAAAGCAAAAAGTTTCAGCCAACGAATAAGAACGTTGGGAGAATTTGGAGAAGAAGAGTGGAGTGTTAACGGTCGTTGTGTTGGAACGGTCGTTGTGTTGTAACGGTCGGTGAGTTCGAAAATGGACGGTGAGCTGTTCTGAGACAGTGCGCGTAAGTATCAAGAAGTAACTTGATGTGTTGTGTATACGCGGAAGGATAAAAGTGAGATCTTTTATCGTTAAGTATCAAGAAGTAACTTGATGTGTTGTGTATACGCGGAAGTATAAAAGTGGGAACTTTTATGGCTAACTTCGAATGTCTACACGGACTGTCTTTTTGTTCGGCTAGTGTGTGAAAAGTTATTAGCACAGGACGAGAATTGGTTTACGAGTGAAGATCTTCGGGTGACCTGGTAAATCAAGTAAAAGGTAGTATTTAGTAAAATACACAGAGCTGATATTGTGTGCTCTACGCAGGAAGATTGATGACTTGTGCATGTTAATAGTTGATTTGTTAATAAGATACTTCATCCATATTTCCTTTGTAACAATTTACCTTGTATTGAATTTGGTTTTGAAATATAGCTTTTAATACTCACGTTCAGTGGCTATCCATTTTTTTTTGTAATCCGCAACAATATGTTAAGACACTTTTTTTTTCACTCTTTATTCTCTGACATTCACAATAATGCAACAATACATAAATAATAATACAATAATACATAAAAACAAATAAGCAAAAATAAAAAATAAATAAGAACACAAAAGAAAGAAAATAATAATAGGTTTCCAATCGTGAAACCAAGGGGAAGACTATCTGCCCGTCCAGAAATCAAAAGATTCTACCACTGAACACTTTCTAATGGGCAGTGGCTACACTGTGGTATGACTTACTAACTAGGGAGAAACAAATAAACGCTAGCTAGCATTTTATATATTCTTCCAAATTCTGAATGTTAAAAACATATTCCTTTTAACCTTTTTTTTAAACAATGAGATACTTTTTTCAATTCTCAAATCATAATTAAGTAAATATAAAATTTGGGGGCGACGTAAAGGAAATGATGTTCATAATACTTTTATGAGGCAAAGACACATTAAACATCAATCCAACTCTTCTTGAATTATAAGGCAAAATTAAATGCAAAATCCATTGCTGATTAATAAACAGAAATAACAGAATCTTATAAAAAATAAATTTGTTTAATATAATAGAAGTGATAAGTATTTAACATATTTATAGAAGAAAAAAGACTTTACATTAAAAACTAATTTATAAATGTTTTATGTACAAAACACAAATTTTTTAAACTGTGCCCATAATCACCCTCAGCTACGTATACCGTATTGAATAATCGAATGTACTCAAGCACAATACAATAAAATCAAAAATTTCCTTGGCATAATTTTCTTTAAATAGTATAAACTATACAAGATAATTCTCAGTTTTTTAGTTAAAAACATTTGCGTGCGATTTCCATTTCATATCCTGATCTATAATTAAACCTCGATATTTAAAATTGCTCAATCTTTCTAAATATGTACACTCACAATATTGATGCTTACCACAGGTAGTATTATGATATCTTAAACTGAAATAAGCATTATCCCCAATGAGTTTAAATACTATAAATTTAGTTTTTTGAACATTAAGATAATTAAGATTAAGGATAATTTATTTAAAAGGAAATAATAATTAATTTGCATCAAATCCTGCTAAAATATAAACTTTAATTTGGTTATATTGTTGGCTGAATAAACAATCGCTGCATCATCTGCATAACAGGTAAGGGATCCATTAACGTTAAGATTAATAATCATTAAAATATTGTTATGACAAATGAACGTACTACAGTGAATTTATGATGAACGTGTCATGAACTCTCGCGTATGCTTCTGCGTGAGAATTACGTAACCAACGAATTAGAACACAGAACCTCTCTGAAAAATAAGATAGAATTGTTATGTTAGGGTTATTGATGTGTGGAAGAAGACATAGTTAGTGTCAGTTTATACACGTTAAAGTGGTTAAAAAAAGAAGTATTTTATGTGGTGAGTGCGCGGGAGGTTGATTAGTTTATTAGTGTGGATCGTGTTTGCAAACTAGTAAAAGAAAAGAAGAATTTATCGTCTTGTGCATGGCGATCAACGTCTGAAAAGAATTGATTCTGAGAAACCAGTACACTTAGCCGCAGTTTTGGAGTACTTGAGGACTAAAACTTTAGAACGAAGTCATTTAGTGCATAGTTATTTAATTTGTTTAGGAATTGGTATGGATATTCTCGTTAGATTGAATATTTATTTACCAACATGATTTTATTGTTCATTGAATGATATTAGCCTTGTTTTGTGATTTGGATGTAAATAGAATTGAGATGATGGATTCTTCTGAAAGTTTATCTTTGTATTATTTTTTACGGAAATATTTTACTTGAACCCACGCTCAGTACTCATCCATTTAAATTGCAACAATATTATTAACGTTAAGATAAGAATCACATAAATACAGAAATCGTTAAAATAAATTAAAAACATCACAAGGCCTAAAACTGAGCCTTGCGTTACATCTGCATTAATTGTCATATAATCATTAATCTTAGGCTCAATATAGATAGCTTGTTTGCTATTTTTCAAATAATTTTTAAACCATTGTAAACAAATACCTCCTATGCCACTATCATAAAGTTTAATCAACAGAAGATCACGGTTAACTGTGCCAAATGCCTTTTTTTTAATATCAAGAAAAGAGTTAATTTTTTTTGCCTTCATTAATACTTTTAAAAATATCTTCCACTTATATCTAATATAGCTTGTTCAGTATTTCTGTTTTCTCTAAAACTAAACTGAGAATCACGAAAAAAAAAATTGCTTTTCAAAGAAGCCAATAATTCTCTTTTTAACAATTTTTGCAATCACTTTTGAAAATATTGGCAGCACAGATATTGGTCTATAATTGTTTATCAGATCTCTGTCTACTGACTTATAAATACGGTAAACTAAAGCATTTTTAAAGCATCATAAAAGAACCCATTCTGAATTGAAATATTTGTTTGATGAGCCAAAATGTGAATATGATATTTACAGAAAACGTTTAGAAATTTAACTATTATCCCATCATGACCCAGTGTCTTGTTGTTATCTAAGTTATTTATTATATTAATTAGTTCATTGTCAGCAGCATCATAGAAAAAAGGCAGAATTTTTTGATTGTCTTAAAGTTAATTGATTGGGGAATGTATCGGAATTATTCATTTGTTGACTTGCATTATCCTCCAAAAAAGTGAAACCAGAATTCACTTCATTAACCAAGGTAGTAGAAGTTTTTCTTTCAGGTAAAACTTTTGTTTTCTCTTTCAGATCAAGTATATTATTTATGAACGTCCACTGCTTCTTTTTGTCATTTCCACAATTGTGAAATTTATCAGAAAAAAAAATTTATTTTTAACCACCTTAATCCTATTTTTTACAAATTTAGAATAATTTCCATAATGCAATTCAAACTGAGTTATTCCAGGATATTTCTTAAATTGCTTATAACGCTTTTCTTTTTCATTTATGCAAAAAAAAAGTTCATCTGTAATCCATGGTTACTTACCTTTAAACATTTGCTTACTCCTTCTTACATAGCTTATTTTTTTCGAGTTACCTTAGAAAAACAGTTAATATGCATAGTGTTAAAATCCCCATCAATTTCAAAATTATTGAAATCTAAGCTCTTAATATATTTTAAATTTTATGTAATCAACTGAGATCATTACATAATTAATCTTTCCTCTATTACCCCTTTCTATTTTTAAATTAGCCTTACGTATTATAGGAAAATGATCTCTAAGAGGATATTGAAAGATAACCACTTCATAAACAAACCCAGAACCATTTCTAACAAAAGTATGATCAATACAGCTTGAACTAACTTGTGTTACTCTAGTGGGTATATCTACACACTTTTCAAATCAAAACCAGTTAAAGTACTTATATAGTCAGATACAAACCCAGAATCTTACATTAAATCAATGATTAAATTCCCCACCAAGAATTCTTAAATATGTTTTAATTCTCTGTTAAAAGCATCAATATTAACAGCATGAGATCTGTAGATAAGAATAATAGAATATTTAAAGCTGAGTCAAACAAGTGAACACCCTCAGCACCAAACAGGTGAAATTCTTCTTGTCGAAAATGAAAGTCAGCAGCTCTCACATACAAAATCACACCAGCTGATCTATTTGAAGCTCTGCACTAGTAGTATATATTAAAGTCTTTAATTTTATACAGATCAGCTTCCTCTTCATCTATTCATATTTCTGACAGGAGAATCAAATTCAAATTCTGAAGAACATCCTCAAGGATCAACAAAAGTTCAGCAAAGTTTGGTCTATACTTCTGATATTGAAGTGAATAAAATTAAAATCTGCATTTTCCTCATGCAAAATATTTTGGAAGTCATCTTGACTTTCAAGCACAGAAGATTTATCTTCAACCATCAAGTACTCCGTCATATCATTAAACATGTGTAAAGTCACTGTAGAGATTTCAAGTCTTCCTCACATTTTATTCTGTGCACCTTTGAAGTTTGATTTTTTCTTAAAGAGATTTCTCCTTCCTTAATCCATGCATAATCAAAATTATGGGAAATTTTAAATTGTTTTGCTATATAGAATAACTTTTTGGTAAACCTAGTAAGATGCTCATTTAGAAATACCTTGTTATCCTGAAATTTATCACTTATCATATCTGCTGTTAAGTTACCTTTCTTTTTTTGCACTTTGGATCTATTTACTCCTTACATTTAGTATTTTTAAATTTAACAATAATGGCTTTAATTTTATCTTGTCTCATAGCTGGAACTCAGTGGGCTACATCAACTTCATCCAACCCATGAAGATCAAGAAAATTTGAGACCTTTTCAACAATCTCAAGTACATTTTCTTGTGGCTGTTCTGGAATTCCTACATTCTCAATATTTGTGCTTTTTGACCTCAATTCCAAGTCATTCAAATCATTCCCGAGTTTCACTAAGTTCTTGTTTCATAACAATATTTTCTTTCACTGAAACAAAATTTTCTTGCCTTGGTTGTTTGATTTCTGTCCTTAACTCTTGTGCATTTTTCATAAATTCTTCTATTTGACTATTATTAAACTGTAAAGAATCTTTAATTTCTTTTATATTACTATTAATATTTGTTAAATCTTGCTTCAGAGTATTTCTAATATCTGTTATAAAGTTTCTTAATTCAATACCAAGAGTTTTTATTTCTTCTTTTAACAAATTGTACTCACCTTTTGTTTCCTTAGTAACATATTCATCTGTATTTTCAAGTCCAGACATCTCCTCCAGTTTCTGATCTAGTTCTGCTGCTGCAGTTGATGATGATTTTGAAGACATGGTGCACCCTGTGCACTTCCAGTTCTTTTTCTTGTCCTTATTAACCTTTCTAAAGTTTGAGTCAGTAGTTCCAATGCACTTCGGACAGAAGAAATCTTTACATCCAACTTTGCATTGAAAAACTTTACTTATATCGAACACTTCCTGTAAGAAATGTGCACAAAAAAACTTGGACATCTTTAATTAGAGTTATAGGTATTTCAATTAAACAATAACTAATGAAATTAATTACAGTTCAGGAGTTTCATATCCAGACAATAGATGGCGCTATTAGCTCAAACTTATTTAGTTACCTCCCATGAAACTTTATATCCTAATTAGGATATTTATACCTCAGTTCTAAAGCATATTATGTTCGAACTGAGGTTTTTTTTATGCTGCCTAAATTTACGTTTTAAGAAAATGTAAAAGAATAAGACAATAAACATTACTTAATTTCGATATATAATCACAGCTCCTAGTAAAGAAACCAGATTGCAACCACACAAGTGTTTCCACTTATTAACTGCAATAATAACATTACATATACACTTAGAAGAATACACAATGTAAAATAAAATCTGGTATACAGGGTGAATCTGAAAAAGTGGGCAAAACTTTACGGGGTGGTAGAATGCAGCTATACGAGCAATATTCATCATAGAATGTATGGTCGGAACGCAAGCGGTGAGAAGTTAAAAGATAATTTTCCACTGTCACATTTAAAGAATGAACACAAGAAGGAGAGGAGATACTTCAGAAAACATTTTATTAACAGGAATGTAATTGAGGTACATGCTCAAAGAAAGTGCTCAAAAGAGCTTGGCCGTGGCGAAGGATCCCGTTTCACACAGCCGCCGATGCAAACGCTCGAAGGTTTTCTGACCTGGAGTGCATCTCATCGGAAACCGGTCGTGGTAACGTCTCTGTGCCTCACTTGCATTCCCGTCCGCCGCACCGTACACAAAGTGCATATCCGCCATTTCGTGGTTAGCAGAGCCAGCCATCCTCTCGGCAATCCACGGTAGAAATGCCGTTGGGTGCGAGGACCGACCCTTTTATACCATTTCCAACGCCACCTAGCGGCTCGCCGTTTGCGTTCCGCCCATACTTTCTATGACGAATATTGCTCGTATAGCTGCGTTCTACCACCCCGTAAAGTTTTTTTTTTTTTTTTTTTTTTTTTTTCAGATTCACCCTGTATATGACAATGATATACCAAAGAAGAAAAATCTTTTATATATAACAGAAATCAGAGAATGTTCTTTGGCTGAATGAGATATTTAGATCATTTATTTATTTGTCAACGTCATAGAATATACGCAACGTAGTATAATATACGCAACGTAGTAAGCACACCAAAAATACCTGACGGGATACACTTTGCATACCGAGTCGAAAAACAAATCCGGGATGCTATAAAATCTGGTTTTGATTCTTCGCTACCCGTTTCCTATTGAATAAGAGATGTGTTCATGTGGGTAGAACGTTTTAAAGCATCGTATGGCACACAGAGCCCAGACAGATGTGACTAGTATTATAAATGTCCTCCAATCAATGCTTTCAAGGCTGTGGAGACAATTCCAACAGACAGAAGAGCTTAATCGTAGTCGAGTGCAAGGTTATCCAAGACTGAAAACAACATAGGATGATCGCTATTCTGCGCTAACATCCCGAATTCATAGGGCGAACTCTGCCAGGCAACTCTGGAGCTTTCTGAAGCCATTGAAAGAGCAGTTTCGAGGCAAATTGTTTATAGAAGGTTTCACCGAACAAAGAGCGCTCTTGCCAGACAACCGAAGTTTTGTATTCCCCTCATTCCTCTGACTGACCTCCAGAACAATGGGTTCTATGTTCTTCACCTAAGGAGAGCGGTTTCAGTCTTCAGACTGATCCTCGACGTGTTTCGATCTGGAGAGAGCAAGGAACTCGTTTACAACTCTCTAACATCTGACAACGACACCATTGTAGTGATATAGTTTGATAATATAAGGCTGCATTATGTTAAATTGTACTATAGCTTAAAATCAAATAGATGGACACTTTTCCACGTCTTTGCCAAAGGCATTAGTCTGGTCAGAGATGTAGAGGTTATATCCTTAACGCTACATATGATTTTTCAGAGGATATATGGCTCTTTAGGGAGTATGTCTGTCATCATGGGGCTCAGATGATTCATGAATTCTTCGAAAAGAAGGAAGGGATTGAAAATACTCTTCAGCGAATGGAATGACCATCCTACTCTTAGGACCTTAACCCTATAGAGATTGTGTGGGATGCTCTGTGGTAATGTATTAGAGGTCGTTAACTACTTCCAAGAAACCTTCATCATCTCCAATATACTGTCCTGGAAGAGTATGGTGTACTAACACCAGAACTCATGACGAACCTGCTAAACGTTATGAGAAGTCGTTGTCATGCTTTTGTAGGTCATTATATTCCGACCAGTGGCATGAAAGGTATATGCCAATAATACTCAGTTATTATGTCAGGAATCTGCACAAAGTGTGCAGCGGCATTCTTAACGAAAATGTTTAAAAACCACTTCAAAAATATCCTTGAGATATCAATTAAAAGAGAATGATGTAAAGAAACAAAAATTAGTAGATTATGTATTATTATAAATAATACAGTACTGTGCAAATTAGTTGGGACAAGCGAAGCCTGGAGAACCTCTTCGATCCGGCCACATCCAGCAATCCCCCAAACATCCACCCAATGTCATGTGTTGGGGATGTTTCACAGCTTCTGGGCCACAGACGCTTCATCCCATAGAAGGAATGATGGACAGCACAAAGTACATAGGCGTTCTGGAGGCGAAAATGGTCCCAATACTGCAGAAGCTGTTTCCTAACGGCGATGGGGTATTTCAACAGGATCTGGCTCCATGCCACAATTCTAAGCTTGCTAAGAGCTTCCTTACCCAGCAACATTTGAAGGTATTGGAGTGGCCAGGAAATTCACCCGATCTAAACCCCATTGAAAATTTGTGGCCATTATTAAAGCACGCATATCTAAGATGGATTGCACGACGAAAACCAAAATGATAGAAAGTGTCATGAAAGTGTTGTACCACGACCCTGAAGTGAAGGAGATGTGTGGAAAGCTAGTGGCATCAATGGTTCAGAGGGTGTAGAAGTAATTAAAGCTAAGGGGTTTACATTCGCTATTAACTACACTATTAAACAAATAAATATTTTAGTTGTGTCTTTGTTACTGCATTTTCCTATTGTCCCAACTAATTTGCATAGTACTGTAAATAAATAACCCCCTCAATCTCTGCTTGCTACAGAGGTCTGATAGCAACCTATCGATTTATACGCCAAAGTATAAATTAATAATAATAAATTATTATAATTATAAAATAATTTGTGAGGATGGCTGGACCTCAGCAGAAATACGATACAAACATCCATGCCTTACCCGGGTCTCGAACCCAGGTGCCTTTGATTAGTAGCCAAGCTCTCTAACCATTATTTTGCATTATTGAGTATTATCTCTGTCTGTACATATTCCACATTTTCTTTTCAGAGCTAAAAATTGTTTTTCGGTGGGATAAGTATTGATGAAATACGCAATTTACGAATCTACTAATAGCTCTAACAGCGTCCTCTAACGGCGGAAATTTTTGAAAAATGGCGAAACGTTAAACAAGTATTGCAAACCATGTATTTATGGTATAAATTTGATATTTCTAGTGGAGTTTTGATATTTCAGAAGTCACCTGATTTGTAAAATTCCTCAATATGATCCGGCGGACTGCAATATTGAACATCGATCGACATGTTAAGGATTTCCTTCAGAACTTAATGAATCGTCGACTTCTTTACAGAGATTTGCAAGTAGTTCTGTGACTTTCTATGCTGAAATCCTGTTTTTTCTTCTTTTTTTTTGGGGGGGGGGATATTAAGGTAGTGCTATTGAAGCTATTTCGGAACTTTGTAAGAATTAGTCCATTAGTGTCAATTATTTTACTCTAAAGACTACTTGTCAAATTTATACCCTGTTCTATCGAATTTTAGATTTTCTGGTGTATACATTTTCAGGAAAGTTAAGCAATCCTTAACCAGTTCATAAGTTGTAGGAATATTATGAACACCCCGTGAACTTGGAATAATACTTTCATGCTTGGGTTCTTCGTCGTTAGCAGGGGTTTATCAAAATAATGGAAACACCGACGACGACTGCAGTACACGCAATGTGCCGTATGCATATCACAGGGACGACGTCACTCGCTATGTGGGGTGTATAAAGGGGAGAAGTACGGTGTCGGCTATAACGTAGCAGTGCCACAGGCGCAGGTGAAACAGCTGTTGTGGTGTAATTGTCGACAATGTCATATCTCAGTGATCACCAAAAAGGCATGATCATTGGTGCGCCTCTTGCAGGAGCTACAGTAACCAGAACGCGGAAATAGTAGGTGTAACACGAGGAACTGAATCGAAGATTATGACTACCTATCAAAAAAGACAGGGCGTTGCCTCCAAACATGCAAATTGTGGACGCCATACGAAGTTGTCAGATAGGGATAGGCGAACGTTGGCACAGATTGTACAATGGAAGCACAAGACCATAGGACCGCAAATAGCAGCAGAGTTGAACACCAGTCAGAATGATCCCGTTTCCGTCATAACTCTTCGTCGGGAAATTCATCGTGCTGGTATTTATGGCTGTGCTGCAATCCACAAACCTCTGATTACCAACATCAATGCAATAAAACTTGTAAGGTGGTGCAAAGCACATAAATCCTGGGATGCTAAAAACTGGCAACATGTCATCTGGTCTGATGAATCGTGCTACGCCTTGTTTCCCACCACTGGTAGAGTATACGTCTGGCGAAAACCTGCACTACTATAGAGTATATGTCTGGCGAAAACCTGCACTAGTACTACGTCTGGCGAAACCTGTAGAAGCCTACCACACCGACTGTTTGGTTTCGACTGTGAAGAATGGAGGTGGATCCCTGATGTGTGGGGTGCCATATCATGGCATTCCTTAGGGCCATTAGTTCTTCTGCAGGGTCGTGTCACATCCGCAAACGTACGAATGCATTCTCAGGGACCGCCTGCATCCAATGTTGCTGGCATTGTTCCCTAATGACCGTCCCTGGTTTCAAGCGGATAATGCACCCGTGCATTGTGCGATACGTATCAAGTTGTGGTTTTCAGAGCATGAGGATGAGGTACAGCAGATACCCTGGCCACCTCAGTATTATTGAACATTTGTGGGTATATCTGGTGCACAAGGTCTGATCACACTTTCCATTTCCTGTATCACTGGGATTATATTATAATCCCAGTGATACAGGAGGTGGATACAGGATCCTATATTTATAGGAGGAATGGTCCCACATTCCATTACCGTATGTACATGACTTGTATAAGTCTATTCCACGTCGAATTGCACCTGTTCTGATCATCATTCATCTTATTAATAGGCTGTTCGCCCGTGGTGGACTACAGCCTATTAATAAGATGTTATCCACAAACAATACGTGTTTCCATTAATTTAATAAACCCCTGTATGATTCTGTCTACGTTTCTTCCTCTTTCTCAGTCACCGATCTATTGGGATCATAGTCTGATGCACTTTGTAGAGATAGAGATTCACCTATTTTTGTATTTTTCTTCAAGATTTGGTTACGTCTGTTTTATTTTTGAGTATTAGCTTCCTGTATTTCCTCTTGAATTATTTCTGCGAAAGCTTTAGGCTTGTTAGAAACTTACTTGTTTTTGGGACAATTAACCACAAAATTGGCTCTGCAGCCACGGGAGAAACTCAATAACAGGTGTACACGAGAAAAAGGCCCAGAACTACTGATTTATGCATTCGAAAAATTTTCAGTGTGGCTTATTCAATGAAATACAATGCAGATAATGTAGTAGAATTGAAAGAGATTCGAATATAAAATTGAACATTCTGTAGTTTTAATCAAAATAAGCAGGAAGTAATCTCAATTTAAAATGCTTTTTTCATATTTTAATGGAAATTAAAGTTGGAATTAGTTTGCAAGTTTTCTAATATTTTTGTTGGCTAAATATTTTTATCAGAAAAAATAGGTATACTTTTCTCACAAATATGAGAGTGTTCCAGCATTTTATTTTTGCGTAGTTTTCTATTAATAAAAAAGGTCCTTTTAAAAATTTCCAATTTTCTAGATTTATTGTTTTATAAATGTATATTTACAGTGTCCTTGCACTTAGAAAAGATTTACGTTTTTTTTTTTTTTCAATTTTGCTTTGTATCTTGACTCCTTCATACGTATATAGCAAAATTAAAAAACAAGACATAAACTGCTCACAAGTATCTTGCTTTATTCAGTAAAAATGCACAAAACATTCAGGACCCACCACCCCATCCTACCCCCACGCCGAGAAGTTCAACGTTAAATAAATAAATGGACAAACAGGAACAAATACAGCATGCCATCGTGTAGGAAAGGTCCAGGAGCCCCCTACGGTGTTGGGCAGGACACATTTCAACAAACATTTGCTAGAAATGAGAAGCACAACTCTGACACAATATTTGAGAACATAAGATATACCCACTGCCAGTAGTACAGTCGCTCAAAAAAATATCCGAACACTACGGTTGATTACAGAATTCAGAAAAAATATCTGGCAACGATATTTTTAGAAATTAGTGATCTGGCAACCTTCGTAGTCACGTGACACGAAGGTTGCCAGATCACTAATTTCTAAAAAAATCGTTGCCAGATATTTTTTCTGAAGTCTGTAATCAACCATACTGTTCGGATACTTTTTTGAGCGACTGTAGGTGGTCATATTATTTTGATACTAGATCGTGTGGGCTCACTCACGGAAATATTGAGCGTGTGCAGTTACCATTCACAGCAAACTGGAGCGTGTGCAGTTACCATTCACAGCAAACTGGAGCGTGTGCAGTAACTGCACACACTCCAGTTTGCTGTGAACGATAGCTGGAGCGTGTACAGTTGCTGTACACGCTCCAGATATTTTTCCTGAATTCTGTAATCACGTGACACGAAGGTTGCCAGATCACTAATTTCTAAAAAAAAACGTTGCCAGATATTTTTTCTGAATTCTGTAATCAACCATGGTGTTCGGATACTTTTTTGAGCGATGTACCGGACTAGTTTTTCACGTGCAGAAGGAGTTAGTTATCTGTAGATGAAGCAATGGAGAGATGACATTTATGACGAAACAATGTGTGCTATCGGAATGCTTTGAACATTATCAAAAAGCTACCAGCTCTGTGAACACATCCCAAAGTGTAATCAGCAGTCTTCGGTGGAGCTATATTGATACACGAAGACGTAAGAGTAACCTTGACCGGATTTGCACACCTAAAGGCCACCAGAAAGATGGTTGCATTAGTTAGCGACAAATCGAAATCTCACACCGTGGCAACCCAGTTGTTTGTCACACCGTGGCAACCCATTGTCATCTCGAAGAGATTGGGCACGTCACACTGATCACCCAAACCATCACTCATCGTCCACAACAGAGGTTCCCAAACTTATTTGTCCTACCGCCCCCTTTTCAGAAAAAAAATTACTCACCGCCCCCCTGGAAATCTACCTTCTTTAAGCGAACAAACAGAAATATGCAGTGACAAATTTGCGTTCTTTTATGTATCTATATTTCTACCTACTTCCTACAACATAGTAAAAAGATGTTGTTGTAAAAAGACACCTCGAAGCTTGAAATTATAAAATTATTTATTAAAATCAACCATAGTAACATTCGACTTTAACTCTATGTTACACAACAAATGAAACATGTAAGAACGGTTTTTCAAAAATTTCTATTTAAATTTTTTATGCTTTCACCGCCCACCAATTGCACCCGAGGCTACTACTGACCCTCTGGATCGTTCCAGCGCCCCCCCAGGTGGCGGTATCGCCCATTTTGGGAAACATTGGTCTACAAGAAGATGAGTTGCATTTTTGTCTCCAGTAACCTAACCACTCTGCCAATTAACCTTAACTGGCATAGGGGTTAGACAGCTAACGACTGTTCCAGCAAGGCAAACTTTGTGTTTGTGTTAGCTCTAACTAAGGCAGTGGTCAGCAGTGACTTCTGTCGTAGTAGGGCATGTCCTCGTATGAGAAGGCCTGTATTAAGCTAGGAGTAGCTTTTAGGATTCTTCTCTGTCCTATATGTCGCAAATAAAAAAAAAGAGTTTCTGCACTCGAACTATACAATCACGAAGCTCGACTGCAATTCTTTCTTGAGGATAGCACATGTGGATCATATCAATCGGCATCTGAACTGTTCAGTGATGAATCCAGGTTATGTTTGCCATCTGATATTAGGTGTACACGTGTATGAAAAGCGTTTAGCTGTCCTTTCATTCTATAGCATCTTCAGG
The DNA here is from genome assembly GCA_038380435.1 of Ryuthela nishihirai. Lineage (NCBI taxonomy): Eukaryota > Metazoa > Arthropoda > Arachnida > Araneae > Heptathelidae > Ryuthela > Ryuthela nishihirai. The sequence continues at coordinate 85,920,894 of JAWZYU010000017.1, read as the reverse complement.
AATGTTCTCTAGTAGTTTTAGGAGAAATATGTTGAGGCTTACAAACGATCTCGTTGCTACCCAGAGTAAGTTGAATGATGTTTGAACTTAATTATTTTTCCTGAGGTACATGTATTTGCAGAATCAATGGATCCTGGAATCTAAATTATGCAATACAATACTCTTTCCCCTCTGTTAATCTGGTACCAAATGCATTGGAAGAGAATGGGATCTTATTCATAGATGAGTTCATCCTCATATTTCTGAGCCTAAGCCCACCAAATCTCAAAATTATTCTACCAGGGTAGACCCGAGCACGAGACATTTCGATAGCTATTGAGCGCGAGCTATTTCAATAGCTATTGAACACGAGACATTTCGAAAGTTATTGAACCAGGGCCTTATTAGAGAGAAAGTTTTTCTGACACATTTTAAAGCTTAAGCACAAAAATGCATGGTGCTGTAAAAATAAAATAAATACCCCCTCAAGCAGCTGCTTGCCACAGAGATCTGACAGGAGCCTGTCAGTTTATATGCCACAGTAGGAGGTCTGAGAAGATGGCAGGACCTCAGCAGAAAAACGACACAAACAGCCATGCCTTACCCGGGGCTCGAACCCAGGTCCCGTAGATCAGTAGCCAAGCGCGCTAACCACTCGGTCATTGGACGGCTAACCATTCTTTTATTTTATATTGGTGCTGTACCATTCTTTTATTTTTCGTATTATTGGCTACTATTCATACTAACTTTAAAATAATTAAAACTATTTGGCGAAAAAAATTAAAATGTTAAGTTTCATTTGAAAAGAAATTTTTCTTTAAAGAATTTGTAGGAACCGAAAATTCTTGAATAGCTAATAGCATTATAAACGCTAATAGCAATTCATTACGTAAAACTGAAATTACCTAAAAAATTATTAAAGGCTCACTCGTACTTAATTCAATTGCTAATGACTTATTTAAATGGTTGAAATCAATCGATCAACACTTTTTTTTACTTATATTTTAAAAATTAAAAGAAAATTTTGATATTTAAATTATAGCTGAGTTCTTGCCCGACCAGTTCTGAACTTCATCAATAAACTGAACACTATGCATAGTCATATGATCTGAGCCACATGAAATAGACATCAGATATGAGGCAACAACGTTACACACCTCGGACCTTTCGCCCCCTCTACAGTTGATTTAAATCTTCAAAGGTTGGGTTGGGTTACCTCTGAGCGGCACTTTTTTGCACACCATGGGCTAAATGGCCAGGTCACATGGACCCCGAAGGCTCAGAGAAGGTTGGGGGAGGGGACCCACTGGAACAGCTGTTGGGAAACAGATGGTAGCCTCCCGTCAAGGCCATCCAGCGTGTTCTTTAACGTGCTCAGGGTATGGCTCTCCCGCACACGGGGCCACGGCTTAACGTCCCATCCGACGGACGGCGGCCTTTCCAAGCCCATCGGTGTCCCCTACTGACCGTGGGAAGGGCGGGGAATTTTGCGGAGATAAATCGCAACGCTGACCCAGCTGGGACTCGAACCTGGGAACTACAGATTACGAGCCTGGCGCGCTACCGACTGAGCCACCCCCGCCCCCCGTTCCAAGCACGACCAAGAGGTGCCGAGATGTCACGCTGAACACAAGGCTGTTTAATATAGTGGTCAAGAACAGGTTCCTACTTGTTCTTGACCACTATGCCCTGCATATAAAGGTACTCAACTATTCTATTATATATAGCAAAGTAATTTCTCCGTTTCGTCGTTCTTCAGTTGCTTTTGCGCTTATTCCTTGGGGTGAAAATGATAACTATTTTGCAAATTACCTGTGAGTGAAAAATATGAATGGATTTAGTTTCAAAATTATTATGAATTTTCAGAGGAGCAATTCCTCTGTCTTTTATCCCTTCTTAACAAGTGCATATAAAACATAAGTCTAATTACCTCTGCTAAATGCTGAATGCTTGTTTCCAAAGAGACAGACTTTTTTTAATTTACGCCCTCTAAGGTGGAAATCTCACTAAATGAAGTTTCGGAAGAGGTGAATAGAAATATTTTATTAGCACCTATCCAACCTAGAAAAAGAATTTTTCATTTATTTCTTAAATCGTAAGTGCATTTTCTCACTCAAAGGGAACGAGTTGGCAAGTCGCTGCTCCTAGTGCAACCCCCCCCCCCCCCCACCTCTACAATCTACAATTAAAATTTCAGAGATTCTAGCTCAAAGGTAACGTTTGTAGAAGGCCCGTATCCAGGTAAATATGGGTGGGGGACTCAATCGAGCCAGAAAAATGTGAAAGGGGGAGCCAAGATACTGGATTTCCCTTCCCATTTTAACGGTCTTTAAAATGTTTCTTGAAAAAATGCATTAAATATGCACAAATTTGATACATTTTTTGACTATATTACCCTCAATAGTGTTTTCAAAGAGTGAGTCATGCCCCCCTTCACTCCCCCAACCCCACTCTGGATCCGGTCGTGGTTTCTGGCATTTGCATTTATCAACTTAAGGATCTCTAAAGGTAGAAATTGAAATTCGTAAAAGATTCAAAATTGCAAATCGTAATATTTCATTAGTAGCTACTGAAAGGAAAAATATTTATTCATTTATCTCTTAAAGCAAAAACAGAAGACACAACGAAAACAGCTCTTTTCTTAAAATAAACGAAGCAGAAACTTGAAGGCTGAGATCTGGTATTTATAGAAGCTTAATAACTTTTTTTATTTCTGCATCTGGATGCACAAAAGATGGAAGGCCATTAAATCCAGCTTGCAAGAAAGCATTAAAAAAATAACATAAAATCTAATTCTTTAAAGATAATGGCATAAAATATAGTTTCAGGAAAGCCAATCAATGTTGGAATTTAAACGATATTATTTTTTTACCACACGGGTCAGAAGAGTTCATTTTTGTTTTAAAATAAAAAGAGTTATGTGAAATGATTCCGTAATAAGTTAGGCAGGAGTTACTTTTCATTTCTTGGTTATTATAGCGATTTGTAATAAGGACTTTTGTATATTTATAGAACAGGAACAGTTGAAGTCTACGATGTAATAGGAATGGAGATTTTCTAAGTCGGCAGCGCGCAGACTTGCAATCTGCTATTCCCAGGTTCGAGTCTCACCAGTCCCAGCGCTGATTGAGATATGTTTTGTCCGCTAATCCCTTCCCTTATAAGAAAGGAGACAACGAAGGGCTTGAAAAGACGGCTGTCCGTAGGATGAGAAGTTAACTCGGAGCTCCGTATGCGGAAGAGCCATATCCTGTCACGTTAAAGAACACTCTGCATGGCCTTGTCACGGAAGGCTTACTCCTGCCTCCTAACAGCTTACCCAACGTGTTCTTCCACAACCTACTCTGAGCGCTTGAGTTCCTTGTGACTCAGCCATTTAGTCCATTGTGTGCATAAAAGTGCCGCTCAGAGGTAAAACAACCAATAACCATCGATGCAATAAATATAATAGAAAAAACTTAAGAACTAAGACAAATATTGTACTTTTCCTCTTTTATACATCCGTGTACCAATTTTATATTACGTATTTTCTGAATTACGATTTTGCCATCCAAGTGATTAATGCGTTACTCTTATACATTTCATTAACTGTAATATCTACCCTGCGAATATATTATATTAATAATATTCCGTCAGAAAAGCCTTTGTATCCACCTGTAGAATAGTTACTTAAAACATGTTCTTAGTATTCAAAGTATTGATAGTCTGTAAAGCAATGAATGCAAGATCCTTTTGATAAATCAATGACGATTTTGATGTCTTCTATTTTGTCCACTTATTAATATGGAGCAGTGACTGGAAGAAGCATCTGACATTTTTTTCTGTGACTCACTGCTCTACAAATCCTTACCCTAAGACGCATCTTCCAAGGACGTTTGGAAATACAATAACACACCTAATGCTTTCGTCACGCGTCCGAGGAAACGCCAAAGGGACGTGTGCTGTACGCATTATCTCTTCTTTCCGTTTCAAGAATTTCTTTTGACAACTCCAAAGATGCATCCTAAGCCACCCGTCTCTTCTCCCGCCGCCTTTCAACTACTTTCGCCTCTCTCACTTGGCAAGGAATTCCTTCCCTGCTTTTCCCCGTGAGCTTCGGTTTTTTAAACTCAAACACCAAAACGAAATAAACTATAAGAGAGCTATCTGAAATCGATTTTTTTTTCCTAAAAGGTTCAGGTTTTTTATTATTCGGAGCAAATTTTGCCATAGAGAAATAATGGTCGAATTCTGAAACGGATGTGGGAAGTGCTTTGGTTTTTGTTCTGCACTTTAGAAATGATATACTCCTACCTTTTCGTGATGTATCACTTCTTCATAGAGAAAAATACGTTTTATTAAAAATTGATTTTGTGGAAATCTTTATTTGCCACCGTTCATTTTTACACAGTAGCTTCATTTTCTTCACTCTTACCGAGGAACTTATTATTATACAATCCCACGTACAAAGTTTTACATATTAACGAGTTTTTAATATTTTCGTTTCGTGTTTTTCAACGTACGGGTTGCAAGTCCGCTGTCGCTCGCCAGAAATCTATCATCAGGTTAAATCTACAAAAGGCAAGATGATGGCGCATTATTTCTGTTAAATTGAGGCATATTTATATTTATGTATAATATTTCAGAGAACAAAAGAAACTCAATTATTCGAAAATTAACATTCAGTTAGATCGTAGGAACATTTAAAAAATATTCATCTATCTTTCGGATTTTAAAATGAGATCTAGATACTCACAAGATTCTTCCCCCAATGTAGCTCCGGTAAGGTCTTCAATTGGTATCGTTAATACAGATGTAATGTTATATATAAGTATTTTTATTGAACTATAGCACTATATATTTTAAACTAACCAAATATCATTATTGCAAATTTGTGATAAAATCTTGTTCTTTAAGGAATGATAAGGAGGTGGAGAAACTAAAATCTGGAGAATGGTGAAAATTCAAAGACACTAAACGAGGGGTGTTCGAAAAGTTCTTGACATGCATCTACAGAACAAAACCCAATGCACGTACCTCAATAAAACTTTCACTATCATTCAAAGTACTCCCCTCCAGTATCTATGCAAAGTTATTGACGTCTATGTCAATTCTGGAACGATTGATAGTACTCCTGTTGAGGAATACTCCGCAACTCTGAATGAAGCATTTTGCAAGGTCTTGCACCCTTGAAAAAGTCTCCCTAGAAGTTCCTTTTCAATTTTTGGAAACAACCAAAAATTGCATGGTGCAAGATCGTGTGAATATGCTGTATGGGGGTAGCAGTTTTAATTTTGCCTGTTCCGACTGGTCGTAAATTACCTGGTTTTGTGAGCACTGGAATTGTCATGAAGAATGAGAACCCTTGAGACGCCTGTTTTGGGACTCTGCTCCTTCATCTCCTTAGCCATTTTTGGCAAAACGATATTGGTATAGTATTGCATATTTTTGCGATTTTTGTCAGTAAGGAGTCCAATGCTATTACTCTATGGGTTGGATTGTTTTATCTCTGAGCGGCACTCTTTTGCACACAATGAGCTAAATGAAAAGGTCACAATGATCCCAAGAGTTCAGAGGAGGCTAGCGGAAGGGATCCATTGGACAGCTATTGGCAGACAGATGGCATCCTCCCATCAAGGCATCCACCGTGTTTTTTAACATGCACAAGGCTCTCCCGTACACGGGGTCACAGCTTAAGGTCCCATTCGAGGGACTGTGACCTTTCAAAGCCCATCGGTGTCCCCTACTGATTGTGTGCAGGGCAGGGAGTTTTGCGCAGATAAATCTCAACGCTGGCGCAGCTGGGACTCTAATCTGGCAACTGCAGATTTAGAGTCTGGTGCGCAATCGACAGAGTCATCCACGCCGCTATCATTCTTTGGGAATTGAAAAAAATTGTGAACATCCTTTTTCTTGACCGAATGTCGGAGGATTTGGTGACGCGGTTCATCTTCCGCAACCCAAACATAGTTGTCGATCTCTTTAGGAGTTGTATAGTAATAAAACCACGTCTCATCACCTGTGAAAATGTCTCTTAACCATTTGGGACCACTACGCTTAAACATTGGCACCATCTCTTTACTTGAGTCCACTTAGCTCTTTTTTTCTGTTCTGTCAGTTTGTAGAATACCCATTTGGCACTGAGCTTTTGGAACTTTAAACATAGATGAATAATTGTTTCCACACTTCCAGTCGATACACTGACTTCTAAACTTATTTCCTGAACGGTGATGTGTGCGTTTTCCTTAATGATTTCATGAACAGCAACAATAGTTCTCTCTCAGGGCCTTCTTCAGTCTTCCTTCACGAGGGAGTACTTCAAAGCTCTGCCGTCCTTCTCTGAATTTCCGCATCCATCCCGTGACAGTGCTATAAGAACAGGCATGATCCCCATAATACTTGTGATCAATCGGCATGTATTTTTTTCGTGTCGTCCCCAAACTGCATCCTGTGCAAATGCAAAATCTTACCTTTCTTTATTAGTCTCCATAGCAACAATGCGCAGATTTCGCAGACCGAACTTAATGCACATTCCAGCGAAGGGAGAAATCATGATAAGGTCTTTCGTTTTAACACGTAATTGCAATTACGTGTTGCTGTTTTCAAACAAGTCGTATCTGGTTAACCCATTTCTTCCCAAGTGTTGCGTGAACGCAACACTGGGAAGAAATGGGTTAACTGCGGAGGAACGAGCGCAAACCTACAGACACGTGTCAAGAACTTTTTGAACGTCCTCCGTATACAGTAGGAATAACATTTAAAAACATTCTGCATTAGTCATTCAACAACAGGTACTTTTTTTTCGTTCGTAAATATTTGAATTCGACTATATATATAATGAGTCATCCCATGGCCGAGTGGTTAGCGCGCATGGCCCAGTGGTTAGCCGAGTGGTTAGCGCACTGATCTAAGGGACCTGGGTTCGAGCCCCGGGTAAGGCATGGATGTGTGTGTTGTTTTTCTACTGAGAACCTGCCATCCTCACAGACCTTCTACTGTGGCATATAAACTGACAGGCTCCTGTCAGACCTCTGTGGCAAGCAGCTGCTTGAGGGGGTATTTATTTATTATTTTATACACTTTCTGTATACATGCATATGTACAAGCAGGGTCGGATTAGGTGGTACCCAAAACGCCCAAGTGCGTGGAGCCCAAAAGCAAAAAGCCCACCCCTCCCTCCCCCCAGTGGATAGACTCTTTTAGGTCATTCAATCCACTTTCAGATGGCGCAATATGTCCTTTTCGCTATTTACACGAGCCACTTTAGAAATTTAATGCTGCTTACGAAGTTGCAATAAAATGAGTTGAGCGCTCAACAAATATTGTTTCATATATTTATCTTTTAATAATGTAAAAATTATAATAATAAGTAATATATATATAAATATCATAAAAATATATAAATATGTAATAAATTTATCTAATAATAATGTAATCTTAATTAAATGTTTATATTACAGTCATTTCGATTTACGTTTTAAGCATATGTTTGCAGTTTCAAGTTGCTAGGCATGTGGCCAATGTATCTTAAATATACATGGGGCCCATGGGTTACTTGATCCGGCATTGCACATATAAAAACATAACACGTGAAATGTGTCATGTGACGCATTTCTTTTGATTACATTTTTGATAACCAGTGCAGAATCCCAAAAATAAAGGGAAATCGAAACTGGGAAACGTGTTGCTCTTTTTGAAAGGTTGACTTTTAGAAGAAGCTTTCTTTTAACCACTTTCGTTATTTTACAACCATATCAGAGAGCTCCATTTTATAATGAGGATGGAGAGACCTCAGAAGAGATTCAACACAAGAAACATCCATGTCTTATCCGGGGTTCGAGACCAGATCACTTTGATCAGCGGCCAAGTAAGCTGACTACTCGGACTTCTCGCAATTAGAGAGGCTTTTTTCACACTTGCTTGTATAATAAGTGGGCATTTAATTTATTTTTGCCTTCCCAGGTTCACTGAGCTCAAAAGGGAAACCGATTAAGAAAACTGATTTACCGACTATTGTCAGCACTCTACCTTCCTCTGAGTCAACACGGATTCAGTAAGTGATTCCATCATTGGTATGCGCTAGTTTTATTTATTTAGGGCCATTTCTTGAGGGAAATTTTAAATTTATATATCTTGTTTGCCGCAGGTGCTTGAAGCAAATCTCACTACGCATTATATAAAACAATGAAGCTTTGTTCCGAAAAGACAGAATGGCATTGCTCGAGGCTCTGTACAGATAGATATATGAAGGAACAGTATGCAGATTGTGAACTCCCTAAAGAGGAAAATGCATTTCAAAAACGTCTAAAATATCAATAGGTGCAAGCAGTGTTGGCTCGTGAGTCTCTAAACAGGGGGGCCAGTATGTATTTATAGACCGAAAAGAACTATGCAGCGACAGTAGTGCTCGGCTAATTGTGAACCAGGTGCGCAATCTCATTTTTACAGTTCGAGTCCCAACTGGACCTTAACTGCAATTTTATCGCTAACCAGTATTCTGCTTTTGGTGAGAAAAGGAACATCACGTAACTTAGTAAAGGCGTATTAATTAATAAATTTTTACGTACATTTAAAAATTCTGGCTTATGCTATACGAATTTCTTTATAAATATTTATTTTTAGTGGAAGGGGTTATATATACCAACTCGTTTCACTTAGTTAGTTCCTTTATTAATTGATAATATTTATATCATAATTTCTGACGCCTTTCGTATTTAAATTTTGCATTAGGCAAAATTATCAATATATTGTATTCAGGGTGGTGTTTAGACTATTTGTTCCCATTACAAGCTAGAGGAGATGTTCGCTTCCAGAGCAAGCGTTATTTTGCAACCTAGCGGATAGTTGTTTGTTGTTGTTGTTCTTTTTCTTTTGCATGGAGTAATGGAAATTGACTATGTAATAGTTAGAAATTGCGCCCTAGGTTTGATTTGTACCCGGGGCAAATGCCTCACTAGCTTCTCCTTTAGCAAGGCCTAATTGTATTGTGCTAATAAATTTAGCAATACAATTAGACTCTCAGGTTTCACTGTGTACAGTCGCTCAAAAAAGTATCCGAACACTACGGTTGATTACAGAATTAAAAAAAAATATCTGGCAACTTTTTTTTTAGACAATAGTGATCTGGCAACCTTCATGTCACGTGACACGAAGGTTGCCAGATCACTATTTTCTAAAAAAAAGTTGCCAGGTATTTTTTTTTGAATTCTGTAATCAACCGTGACACGAAGGTTGCCAGATCACTATTTTCTAAAAAAAAGTTGCCAGATATTTTTTTGAATTCTGTAATCAACCGTGACACGAAGGTTGCCAGATCACTATTGTCTAAAAAAAAGTTGCCAGATATTTTTTTTAATTCTGTAATCAACCGTAGTGTTCGGATACTTGTTTGACCGACTGTACCCGGATTGCATTAAAAATTTAAATCTCTACCTGTAACAAAACTGGGTTCGAATTTAAAACTATATTAATTTTTACACTTGCTTAGTTGGGAGGAGCAGCCCCGTGATCGAGTGGTTAGCGTGCTTTGTTACTAATCAAAGGGATCAGGGTTCGAGCACTGTGTAAGGGTTGAATATTTATTTTGTCTTTCTGCAGAGATCTCGTCTTCTCTTTGGGCATATTACACTGACAGGTTCCTGTCAGACCTCTCTGGCAAGCAGTTGCTTGAGGAGGTGTTTATTTTTTAATTGAAAGGCGGTGAGTATTCAAGGAACCTATTGAATTTCAACTGTAAATGTGATGTTAACAAAAGACTAGTGAGTTTATGCTCAAAGGTGTTAATAACTCTGGACTGGTTCCCCTGTGCAGGCCTTTGGCACGAAAAACCAACCAATTCGTTTTTTATCGAAATCATTTTTATTGTTTTGAAAATAAACGTATTTTAAATACAATGCTGAAATTTAAAGAAATCAAATGGAAACAACTGTTTCTGCTTGTGATTTGAGTTTGTGTAATGGCATGAATATGATTCGTACAGGATTGCTTAGTTATACAGTTGTTTGAGTTACTGATATTACTGATGATAGTCTCCGAATTTGCTTTGGCTGTCTATAATAACTTAAAGAACATTTATTCGTTGCTATAATTTATTCAGAAAACTCGTTAACTCCTAGAGATTCAATTATTTAGTCTTGGTAGTTTTAAGTGTAAACGGAGCTGCCTTGTGACATCATCTTATCAGAATAATCCACAGACAGCTATTCCAAACGATGCACATTCGTAAACAAGACACTTTTCAATAGTTAAGAAAACCATAGAGACTAAACATGGTATAGAGAAATAAACAGTCACTAAGCCTTATAAACGATTTTTTGGAATAAATTGCTTTATTGAATAAATGATTCGTCATTACAAACAACGAACACAAATTTACAGAATTTCATTAGCAACATTATCACTAAAGCAACTGTATCAGTACGCAATACTATATCATATCCCATTCTACTACATTAACTTCCAAACAGCACACAGATCTAACTAACAGGTAGACTAAACGGTACAGTAGGTCAAAAAAGTATCCGAACACTAGGGTTGATTACCTAGTGTTCGGACCAACCTTCGTGTCACGTGACACGAAGGTTGCCAGATCACTATTTTCCAAAAAAAAGTTGCCAGATATTTTTTTTTTAATTCTGTAATCAACCGTGGTGTTCGGATACTTTTTTGACCGACTGTACCAACTAAGCATTAAATTTACGGGATTCTACCACAATAATGAATCTTTACAAAAGAATTTCTTAATTCCATAATTAATGATAACCCATAGAAGTTCTGTAACCATGTTTACTCTCTGAAAAACACCAATTTACCACAATTCTAACGTGCAAAACCCTTTCAAAAACATTAATAACCAATTCTAAACAAATTACAAAATTATCTTTTGATAGAATATTTTAAATATGTTTTATTACTATAATAAAAGTTAGAAGTTTATTAAAATAATGAATGAAATTTTATTCCATTTTACCTCTGCTTCCATTACTGACAATACATTATGGCCTCTAATCTATAAGAATTCTTATGGTGAATAAAATTGATTTCCTTAAACATTGGAAGCTAGAGCCAAGCGTATAATTAAAGATATAGTTTCGATTTGCTACATCTGAGAGAACTTTCGGTTTTCTCAGCCAATGACAGTCCTTTAAATATTTTCGTTAACTCTGTCCTATATATACGTACATAGAAAAATTTCTGCACTGTGTCTATCTCGCGCCCTGGTTCGTGCGAAATTTCAGCATCCAAAGGGATCTTTGTGTCCGTTCTGTTGAAGACTTCACTAGACATGCTGAAATTCAGTTTTTTGAGAACGCTATAAAATAAAAAAATAAATATCCCCTCAAGCAGCTGCTTGCCACAGAGGTCTGACAGGAGCCTGTCAGTTTATACGCGAAAGTAGGTCTGTGAGGATGGCGGGGACTTCAACAGAAAAATAACACGAACATTCATGCTTTACCCGGGGCTCGATCCCAGGTCAGTAGCCAAGCGCGCTAACCACTCGACCACGGGACGGCTTGGAACATGAGAAACTTCTCATTTCATCAGTAACTGTTAATAGGATTACCTCTGCCAGCAAACGTATAATTGGCCAAGATCTGTCCTGGTATCAGATCAATTCCTGATTTTTTTTCTAGTTGATCTTGAATAGCAAGAAATAGCCTTAGGGCTCTGATTCTTTTCATTTTATTTCTCTTTATATTTTAAATTCAATGCCACAGGCACACTTCAGATGGAAGAGTTAAGGACTTGACAAAAGTCCGGTGCCCCATTTTGACCATTTATGATTTTTAATCTCTGTGTGTATCTCATTGTAAATGTTCAACGGTATTCTTACATATTTAGCCTAAGTTTCCTTTTTTCTTCATTTGCTTTTTGATCACAAGTGTCCCTAGTCAAGAACAGTCAGGGTGTACATCCACATCGACTACTGGATGAAACCACAACACGAAGGTAACTGTCGATGAAGTGTAAAACCACCACATACTCTACCACAGACTTCAATAACATTTGTACGAGATGGCTTCTCAAACAACTCAGAAAAGACAACAGTAACAGTTTGGACATCTGTAACTACCATTTGAACCTGTATCACGAGGAAAGTGAAGCTCTTTTGAGTCGAATTGTCACTGATGATGAAACGTGGATTCACCGCTATGAACCAGAGAGCAAATGGAAACGTCTGACGTCTCCTGTGGAAAAGAAAAAAAAAACTTAAAATCTCAGTCAAACAGTGGGAGAGAATTCTGACAGTTTCTGGTATTCGCAAGGACCATTCCTTGAGCATTATCAGGAAAGAGTGTGACGATAAACAGTGAACATTACAGTGGGATGCTGCATGACAAGCAATCCAGCGATTTGGATGAAACACTGAAAGACAACACTCACGAGGTGTTGTGTTGTTGCATGACACTGACCGTCCCCACACTGTTGAATCACTCCAGCATCTAGGCTTTGAGATGGCTAAACTATAGTTTAACTGCATAGAATTTTGAAAAAATCGAATTATGCTTCAAAATATCAGTTTGAATGCTGTTCAAACACGCCTAAAACAGAGCTAAAAGCCATACCTGTTATTTGCTTCATCGATTTGTCATCTGTTTGGAGACCTCAAATATGCTTTAAGTGGTCGTAGTTTGGCTGGTGATCAGAGACTTGTTAGTTCTGTGTTTAATTTTAATAAATGCACTAAAGATACTTTTTGACTTACCTACGTATATTTTGCAACTCCGGAATGCGAACTTTAATTCTGTTTTATTAATATTTTTAAATATGGTGATTGTAAGGCTATTTAATATTTGTATATTAGACTTTAGAAAATGGACGATTACTCAGGAAAATTATCGTTTTAATGCTTAAAAACGATAGAAATATGCTTTACTTGTTATAATTTTAAAATTCTAACAATGATACAATGATTTTACAAATACAGCCTCCAAACTAACTCGTCTTATTCAATTAATCAAATTATACCTACATGGTCAGGCAGATGTGGTTCATTAATCTCAATAGTCCACTCTTGAGCAAGTGTCTCAGTTGAATTATCTTGGGAACTATGTAACAGGTACTGGTGATGTGCTGTATGAGACTTTTAAGAATCTATGGAGAGTGTGGAGAAATAGGCGGATACATCTAAAGTCTAAATTTAGACTATATAATAGTTTGGTTCTTTCTAGGGTTAGTTATGGTAGTGAAACTTGGACACTTTGTAAACAAGATAACAGGAAACTTGATTCTTTTGATTCCACATGCTTACGCAGTATTTTGGGCATTAGGTGGTTCAACTTTGTAAGTAATAAGCAATGATGAGGTTAGACAAAAGAGTCGGCCTGACCTCATCCTTTGAGCAGCCGATTGTGCAGAGAGAGGCTCCGTTGGTTTAGCCATGTTGCCTGTATGCATAACCTGTATGCACACAAGACTTTTATAACATGAACAATTGTAGCTGCCTTTAACTGCTTTTCAGGTGCTGATTTCAGATCTGGCCTACAAAAATGGCTAGCACGTTACATTTTTATGTTATTGGTCATTCTGATTCGTCTTAAGATCTTCTTATATAAACACCTCAAGGCAATTGAGAGGATAGTAGACATTTCACTTTTTGTGGCTGGCAACACTGATTGTTAAGTGGGAGAAAACATGTAACAGTAACCTAACTTCAGACCGCCATTCTTGTTTTCACTGTAGGAGGCACACGTGCTGTACGTTGAAAAGTGAATTTTGGCATTTAAAGGGCACAAAGGCAGCGTCGCGGATGTGTTAATGTGCCAGATAAGTTCTGTTATGTGTGTGGAAATTATATTTCAAAATCCCAGGGTCGTTCTTTGACAAAAATTCTGAAGAAAGCCTATAACTTGTATTTTGGATGTCACGTTGGAGATTAAGATAAAACATGGATTTCACATGTGTGCTGCATTTCATGCTTTGTTGGCCTGAGTGAATGGTTGAAAAGTAAGACGAAATCCATGCCCTTTGCAGTTACAATGGTTTGGCGTGATTGCTATTTTGTTTAACTAAAGTGTCGGGCTTTTCAAAAAAGAACAAAAGCAAAATACAATATCCAAATATGCCTTCAGACATAAGGACTGTTCCTCACGGAGAAGTTCTTCTATACCAACTCCTCCAACCAATTGAGAGGAGATGGGTTCACATTCATCAGAGGAAGACTTTGAGACACTTACAGATCCTGATTCTACATGCACACCTAAAAAGTTAGACGAGCCTCATCTGATTCATCAAAATGAACTAAATGATCTTGCTCGAGACCTAGGACTTTCCAAGCAACAAGCTGAGGTTTCAGGTTCAAGACTTTAAGAGTAGAATCTTCTGGCCAAGGCTACCATAGTTTCTCTGTTCAGAAAGAGAAATTTGGTTTTATCTGCTTATTACAAGATGCAAGATAGTTTGTGTTTCTGCACAGATATTTCAGGGCTGATGGAAGAAATTGGAACAACTCGCGACCCTAAGGAATGGCGTCTATTTACAGATTCGTCAAAATTCAGTTTACAAGCTGTCCTTTTGCATAAAGGAAACCAAAAACCTTCAATTCCAGTGACACATGCTGTGATAATGAAGGGAACTTATGAAAGCATGGAAAAAATACTCACTGCTATAAAATATGTGATGACCTAAAAGTCATATCTCTCTTGCTCGGACTTCAAGGAGGCTTCACAAAATTGTAATGTTTTCTGTGTTTGTGGAAGTAGGGCCAGAAAGGAACACTACAAAATTAAATACTGGCTCCAAAGAGATGCTTTTATTACTAGAAAGAGTAATGTGATGAAAAGCCTCTAGTTGACCTCTCTGATGTTCTTCTCCCACCACTATACATCAAACTGGGGCTTATGAAAAACTTTGTAAAGGCTATGGACTTGAAGGAAACGTTTCCAAAACTAGGTGATGTCAAACTGAAAGGAAAGATCTTTGTTGTTTTCAGTTTGACATCACCTAGTTTTGGAAAGGACATCACCTAGTTTGGAGATCAGGAAGTTACTGAATGATACTCTCTTCGAAGAAAAACTGAATATGAAGGAGCGCACTGCATGGAAATCCTTCACATCTGTGGTCCAGTATTTTCTGGGGAATCACAAAGAGGAAAACTACCATCAGCTCATTCAAATTCTTCTCAAAAAGTATGAAAATCTTGGGTGCCGAATGTCTTTGAAGATCCATTTCTTGCACTCGCATCTCGACTTCTCTCCCAAGAATTTAGGAGCTGTCAGTGATGAACAAGGAGAAATATTTCACCAGGATATCCGAACCATGGAGGAGAAATACCAAGGCAGGTGGGACCCAACAATAATGGGTGGCTACTGCAGGTTCTTGCAGAAGAAAGATATCTCAGCATATAAAAGACAAAAATTAACTTCTTGTAAGTATGAAAGATCCTTACCAATGTTTTTTTATTTTGTGTTCCAATATTATTTTATTTTTTTACTTTACATTCAGTTTAAACTACGATGTTTCTCATTTTTTTCACTGTAATCATGTAATCAATTAATGAGTTTGGAGTTTCAGTTTAATAAAATAGTCACATTTATTTTCATTTCCCAGTTAATGTGTATTCATTGAAATTTGAAACAAATCAATCCGTAATTAAAAAACTCTGTGCTGCAGATTTTTCACAACCATATTTGAATTCAGCACCCCAAAATTGGTTAAAAATATTCTATTCGACCATTGTTATAAAAACAAGTTTCAATTTGTTGTCTAGTGTAATTATAGAATAGCGAATAGGGCTATGAACAGTGTGCGTAAAGGCCTCAGAAAGAGTGGAAGACAGAGGATGCGGTGGGCACACAGTGTCAAGCAGGACCTTATTAGAATTGGTGAACAGCGGCGAGATGAAGCAGATGAAGCTCAGGACAGATATGCTTGAAGAACCAAATTGCACAATCTGGTTGGATCTCCGTAGCCCATGGCTGCTTGATAATGATGATGATACCTATATGAAACCCATGCGAAGCTGGGTACATTTGCTAAAATAAATAAATAAATACCCCCTCAAGCAGCTGCTTGCCACAGAGGTCTGACAGGAGCCTGTCAGTTTATATGCCACAGTAGAAGATCTGAGAGGATGGCAGGACCTCAGCAGAAAACAACACGAACATCCATGCCTTACCCGGGGCTCGAACACAGGTCCCGTAGATCAGTAGCCAAGCGCGCTAACCACTCGGCCACGGAACGGTTTACATTTGCTAGTATTCACATAAACAATGTTCTATCAGTTTACTCGCTCTAAACAAAACATCTAAAAAATCCAAATTAATCAATTTTAAAAAACACATTGTAAATTCTCTACAATCGATTGTCACTTTAAGTAAGCCTGCTTTACGCTGAGAGACCAAAAATCATGAGATACGTACCAAATGACAGGTTGGTCCTCCTCGAGCCCTCAGTAATGCAAACACACGTTGAGGCATAGAGTCAACGAGTTTCCAGTACCGTTCTGCAGGGATTGCAGCCCACACATCCTGCAGTGTAGAATATAATTGTATTGCATTGGATGGTACTGACTTCATGGGTTGGGTTGGGTTGTTTTACCTCTGAGCGGCACTTTTTTGCACACCATGGGCTAAATGGCCAGGTCACATGGACCCCGAAGGCTCAGAGAAGGTTGGGGGAGGGGACCCACTGGAACAGCTGTTGGGAGACAGATGGTAGTCTCCCGTCAAGGCCATCCAGCGTGTTCTTTAACGTGCACAGGGTATGGCTCTCCCGCACACGGGGCCACGGCTTAACGTCCCATCCGACGGACGGCGGCCTTTCCAAGCCCAGCGGTGTCCCCTACTGACCGTGGGCAGGGAGGGGGAAATTTTGCGGAGATAAATCTCAACGCTGACCCAGCTGGGACTCGAACCTGGGAACTACAGATTACGAGCCTGGCGCGCTACCGACTGAGCCACCCCCGCCCCACTGACTTCATGAATCGTAAGCTTGTTTCCATTGTGTCCCACAGATACTCCAAGGGGTTCATATCGGGGGACCATGGGGGCCAATTCATGGTGGTAAAATCCATGGTGTTCCTCGATCCACCTCCTATCAACCAAAGACAGGTGACACACTTTGCATTATCTTGTTGGAATACCCCTTCACCATCACTATGCGCGAGAGACGTGAAGGCGTGCAGGTGATCTGCGAGAATGTCCATGTATCTGATATCTGTCAGCGATTGCTCCAAACGGACGAGAGAGCCAAATGTAGACCGTGTGAACACGCCACCACACCATCACAAAGCTGCCTCCAGCCTGAACATTACCTTGCAGACAGGAAGGGTCCATGGCGTCACGGGGCCTACGCCGCACTCTAACGCACCCATCAGTGTAAAACAATTGTAACCTTGATTCATCGAACCATTCTATCCGACGTCACTGTTAAATTTCGATGTCTTCGAGTCCATTCCAATCATTGAGCTCTGTGACGACGTGTAAGCAACGGAACACGAGTGGGTCCTCGGCTACCAAATTCGATTGAGTCCAGGTGGCGATGGATGGTCCTTTCAGAAACATTTTGTGTTTGGCCCACATTCAAATTGGTAGTGATTTCATGTACTGTAGCCCATCTGTTGGTCGTTACCATTCGTGACAGCCGACGCGAATTCCGTTCGTCAATTGCACATGGCACTCGTCGTTCATTGGTTTACGTGTGTGGAAATGCCATCAATCTCGACACTGTAGACCTGAGAAAACTGAATTCCTGCACGATCTCTCATATTGCATGACCCCTCTTTCTGGCACCGACGATCAAGCCACGTTCAAAGTCAGACAACTCACGACGTGAGTCCATGCTGAATTAACAACTATTCCAAAATGAATGTTGGGTTTGCAGGCTACTGCAGTGCCATTCTGCGGTTGACGTCTAACGCATAGGTTACGAGTGCAGCGCGCTAGTTATACTTTAACTGCGATTCCCGTGACTTTTGGCCTCTCAGTGTATACTGATTAATATGAAATTCTAGCTTCTCAAATACTTTTATAATTCCTCTAAAAAAGTAACCCAAAACGTGGTAACAATTACTTAGCTAACCAATAAGGAATAAATTGTAATCTAGCAAGGTTCGCCTGTCCGACAGATATCCTTAATTTTTCGGAATATTACAGAAAAACCTCAACATCATAACAAGCAAATAAAGACTATGCGAAGAGAAGCCTTTCTAGGTAAAGTAGGAGACCAGCAGACAAGTGGAAGCTTTTGAAAAGAGTGTTCTTCAAACTTTCACTTTGAAAGTTTACACTTTCACTTTGAGGCTAAGTCGTTGCTACTAATGCATTTTATGTTAAGTGGAAAATCAACGACAATACTTCTGCCTCTGGTTACCAATGCCATTCATGCTCGAGTGCTATCCTCTTACCTCAGCGGCAGACATTTTAAATCAGCACGAGGCAACTTAGGAGGTGACGGAGCGATGCCATTGAAAAGATATAATCCAATTTCGTGCGCAACTAACGTCCAATGGAGGTCTCCGCAGAATTGGGGTAATGCATGTTCTAACTCTTTTGCTCTTCCAGTAAATTGCGTTATAGGTGGATTTTTCTCCCGTGCTTTATTTTGCAGCACTTTGCGCCGAAGTGGATTTAGAGCGAAAGTGTTGAGCGAATGAGAATGGAAATGCTTTTGTCTCTCTCTCGATTTCGCTGTTCTCAGGGAAATGAGCGAAAGGAGATAAGAAAGCTCCTCTTGAGACCTTGTTTGCTCCAATTGGTTTCTAACCGTGAACTGTCTTGGAACTTCTCGAGTTAATGTCAAGGTTACAATGTTTGGAAAGCATGAAATTTAAAGCTCTCACGGAGGAAACAATCTGATGGTGTTCTCTGAAAACTCGAAACTTGTTTTGTGCATAGAAAACCAACTTGGGAAGTAGGACGAGTCACAGAATCACAGTTCGTTGGTAAAGACGGTGTTTGGCAGCAGCTCGTTTTAGATAAGTTTCAATTCCATTTGGCTCTCGCTTTGATTTCTGTTTGTCTTATTTTAACACAGTTTCATCATACACCGAAGCAACTGTAGATAAACGACGGCGCGTGTGAAGGTCATGAATAAATAAAAATTTAAATACCCCCTCAAGCAGCTGCTTGCCACAGAGGTCTGACAGGAGCCTCTCAGTTTATATGCCAGAGTAGAAGGTCTGAGAGGATGGCAGGACCTCAGCAGAAAAACAACACGAACATCCATGCCTTACCCGGGGCTCGAACCCAGGTCCCGTAGATCAGTAGCCAAGTGTGCTAACCACTCCGCCACGGGACGGCGAAGGTCATGAAACAGTATAAATAACACCTGACACTGAGCTCTATAAATCAGTATTAATCTCATTCTTCAGATGGGAAAGGCAGCGGATCTAAGTGACAAAGGCGAAATTCTAATGGCGAGACGACTGGGTCAGAGCATTTCCGAGACGGCAAGGCTTATAGGGAGCTCACGATCAGCCATGGTTATCACCTTCAAAAAGTGGTCGAAGGAGGGAAACAAACACAAACCGCCGGCAAGGTGTGGGCCGACCACGGCTCGTCGATGCTAGAGGTGAGCGAAGGCTACCTCGTATGGTACGGGCCAACAGAAGGATACTGTGGCGCAACTCGCCCGTAATTTGAATGCTGGTGACGGAAGTAGTGTGTCACAATACAGAGTACATCGAACCCTGATGAAAATGGGGGTGCGTAGCAGCAGGCAGCTCCGAGTGCCCATGCTAACCTCGGTTCACTGTCGAAAGCGCCTACAATGGGCACGCGAGCATCAAAACTGGATTCTTCAACAGTCCATTGAGGATGTTGCTTGTACCCACTGGAGCCACACTTTCGTGTTCGTCGCTGACAGCAACAGCACTCAACATGGTCGGAGGATGTTGTAGCCCATTCGTGACAAGGTATATGTAGTGCATCCGGAGATGACCTTCTGCACACCAATGTTTAATTCTGCTGTGATTGGGGCGGGGGTGGCTCAGTCGGTAGCGCCAGGCTCATAATCTGTAGTTCCCAGGTTCGAGTCCCAGCTGAGTCAGCGTTGAGATTTATCTCCGCAAAATTCCCCGCCCTGCCCACGGTCAGTAGGGGACACCGATGGGCTTGGAAAGGCCGCCGTCCGTCGGATGGGACGTTAAGCCGTGGCCCCGTGTGTGGGAGAGAGCCATACCCTGTGCACGTTAAAGAACACGCTGGATGGCCTTGACGGGAGGCTACCATCTGTCTCCCAACAACTGTTCCAGTGGGTCCCCTCCCCCAACCTTCTCTGAGCCTTCGGGGTCCATGTGACCTGGCCATTTAGCCCATGGTGTGCAAAAAAGTGCCGCTCAGAGTTAAAACAACCCAACCCAACCTCATCGAAAGCTACATGTAAAATTTCTGAAGTAATTTTGCATCCGACGCTTATGTAGCAAGAAAAACCTGCAGAGACTTGTGGGGCGGCAAGCCATGGGGAAGCGTTACCGTATACTGCGAAAGAAATGCTATCAAAGCATTCAACGAAGATTAATGGGGCATGCTGAATGTAATCTTTTCAATAAATTAAAATTAATAATTTTAATCCTAACCTTATTTTTTACGACGTAGGATGTCTAAATAAACAAGACTGTGACAGTAAAAGAGTTAGAACATTTAATGATTTCTGCGTGATTACAGATAATTCGAAATGGAAAGGATTTGTTCAAATTGTTGGCGGAATTTAAGATTACACTTGATCAGACTTTATCATATTAGTAGGTTAGAATTCATTTTGATATTGATGTAAACTCCTGGTTATCCGGCATTTCTGGTTGAATGGAGGTTGCCGGTTAAATGAATCTTTCTGCATGGGAAATATTTTTATAGAAACCAAATACAGAAGGCACAAGCTTGTATTAAAGCCTTATCTGAAATAAGAAGGCAGTTAAAAGCAATGGTAATAAAAACGAAGTATAATATCTTTAATATGTATGTATGCAAATATCTAAAATACAATTGCTTTTCTTCCTTTTTTTCACACTTAATGAATGTCTAAAACTGCGCACTTAGCGAAGCTTCGTGAAATACTTCACTGAAAGCCATCGAGGACAGAGTTGTGATTTTGGCTCTCGGATGGCGCCTGACTGCCGATCATACCATAGTTGCCTAATAACGAAATGTGAAAGAGAATTTTTGAAAGGTAAAGTTGGTAGAAAAGCATTAACACAAAAGAATTCTATCTGAGACACGATAATAATGAAACAAAGCTAAACTATGATTTCAGAAGAAAAAAAAAGCTAATGCAGATGTATGTGCAGTGTAATTTACTAGCTAGGTTTTAGAAACTCAGATGGAATTTCATCAGGGTCATCCCCTGAACACGTATTTGAATCTTTAGCAGCAGCTGAAGTCGAAGGTTGAGGAGACGTAAAATTAGATCTAGTAGATTTCTTGAATAAAATTCTTATGTCTGCCTGTGCAGTCGCTCAAAAAAGTATCCGAACACTACGGTTGATTACAGAATTCAGAAAAAATATCTGGCAACGATCTTTTTAGAAATTAGTGATCTGACAACCTTCGTGTCACGTGATTACAGAATTCAGGAAAGATATCTGGAGCGTGTACAGCAACTGTACACGCTCCAGTTACCGTTCACAGCAAACTGGAGCGTGTGCAGTTACTGCACACGCTCCAGTTTGCTGTGAACGGTAACTGCACACGCTCAATATTTCCGTGAGTGAGCCCACACGATCTAGTATCAAAATAATATGACCACCTACAGTCGCTCAAAAAAGTATTCGAACAGAATGGTTGATTACAGAATTTAGGAAAAATATCTGGCAACGATTTTTTTAGAAATTAGTGATCTGGCAACGTGACACGAAGGTTGCCAGATCATTAATTTCTAAAAAAATCGTTGCCAGATATTTTTTCTGAATTCTGTAATCAGCCATAGTGTTCGGATACTTTTTTGAGCGACTGTATAACAATGCGTGAAAGACGACGCCAGTGGCATCCAGAAGAACTACCACGTGCATTGAAATTTGGTCTACCAAGTTAACACGTCCAAGATGAAATTTATGCCGGTTTTATGAGAATTCCGGATACCTGAGTATCGGATAACAGGCAGTTTACTGTATATTGCATTATATTTCGTTAGACAGAAAATATCATTATAGTAGCAAAATAACAGTCATTAGTTGAAGAGATCTACAAGTAATGCTTGAAACGCAAAATATTTTTTAGAATTAATAAGAATAGTGTGCTTTATGCTGACGGAATTCAAAATTATGTTACGGAAACTCGATGCTTTCATCTCCAGAAGCTTACCAATTATTCTGGATATTAGGCGGTTTGATTATATAAATAATGATGAAAGTACACGAAGGAGTCATCAATCCCCAATGACTATATCTTGTGTAAGGAGAGATTGCGTTCCTTTAACCATGATGCTTGCGTAAAATAATTATGAATGGTGTGCTTAAAGGTTTCAGGAGAAAAGGATTTAGAATACGATGGATGAACAACATAAAACAGATCTTCTTAGAACTGATTTGCAGAGTCAAATGCTACAGAAGTTGCTCAAAATAGGCATTATACAGAAAGTGCACTGTATGGTTCTCTCTCCATACCCATGGGAAACTGAGTACGTACGCACGTATCTATGTATGTATGTATGTATGCATGTATGATTAGGTTGCTTTACCTCTGAGCGGCACTTTTTTGCATACAATGGGCTAAATGGCCAAGTCACAAGGACCGCGAGGGCTCAGAGAAGGTTGGGGAGGGGATCCAATGGAACAGCTGTTGGGGTACAGATGGTAGCCTCCCGTCAATGCCATCCAGGGTGTTCTTTAACGTGCACAGGGTATGGGTCTCCCGCACAAGGAGCCACGGCTTTATGTTCCATGCAAAAGACGGCGGCCGTCCCAAGCCCATCGGCGTCCCCTACTGACCGAGTGCAGGACGGGCGAGTTTTGCGGAAATAAATCTCAACGCTGGTCCAGCCGGGACTCGCAAATGGGAACTAGAGATTATACAAGCCTTGCAGCGACCGACTGAGCCACCCCCGCCACATGTATGTATGTATGTATGTATGTATGTATGTATGTATGGACAGCCCTTTATTGGACCTATTTCCAATATATTACTGAGTTTGAAAATAACAAACAGGGCTGAGAAATCTGAAGCTGTAGAAACTCGTGACATAGATAAGACAAAAATCAAATTCTTTGTGCACTGTCTGCATCTCAAAGCTCACAACCAATAAATTTAATTATGAGATTAAAAGTTTTCAGTAGATCAATAATTTCAGATAATGTTTTCAACAAATATTAATAATTTATTTTTGAGAAGGTTTTGGATGAGAACAAAAACAGTAACTCTTTTATAAAAGCTTTTGGGGCGAATTACTTTAGAATTTTTCTAATGAGAGAATTTTTGGTGGAGGAACAGAAGGAGCAGTCTCGTGAGGACAAGGTGATGCAAATGATATCACCTGATTAGTTAGCGTTACATATTTCGGGAAGATATAGTCAATAAAATTCCGTAGCTGAAAGCAGTTGATTACTCAAGTCTTGATATCGAGATTCGAGAAACTAATGAAGCCTAGACGGATACAGTTGAGCCGTTTAAGTGTATAAAATTAGAAAATAAGATGTGGTAAGAACACGTGTGGTAAAGAGGAATATGGCTGATTTAAAAATGCTACTAAGAAAGAAAACAAATGCGGGGAAAAAATGCGATGTTTCATAAAGTTATATTCGACTTAAAAAAGAAGATTTGCTGTCGAATCATTTCTGTCTGCGTAACGCAGAGACTATTATAATATCAATGAATTCTGTTTCACGTAAGTCAATGGGTGCTATGTTGGCAAAAAAGTTTTCTGAACTTTCGATTTGAAAGAAGTTGGCTGCGGATAGTGAATGAAAATAGATTCCTTCCTAAAGAATATTTTTATTAATTCCTACCATATTCTTCAGATTCTACCGGAAGGTAGCTGGTTGTATCTAAGTACATATATAAATAAGTCAAGAACCTTGCGCAGAGAGATCATTTTCCAATTTATATTATATATAACATACTATTGCAGAGTGTTTTGTTTCGGATTCAGCGAAAATCGTGCTCTCCCGAAAAGTGACATGATGACGAACGGGGAATTTAAAAGGATCGAATCAAGAAGAGAATTACCTGAAGAATAAGGAACATGGGAAGTATGATAGAGAACTTACACAATCGTTACCATGGCGACTACGTATCTATGAGATGTTGCTAAGTGTTATAGGAAACTGCACCTGTGGAGAAAAGAAATCCTTGAATTCATGAATGAAAAGAAATCATTGAAATCAAACTGTGAAGAAAAGAAATCAAATGAAAAAGAAATCATTGAAGAAATCAAAGAATCATTGAATACTAATGCGCATGTATAGACAACCCTTTCTGAAGAGAATCTTTGCGTACAAAATCAAACTCTTCGCCATTTGCAATCTGACACGTTTCCCAGAACGCCAGGAAAATTTCATTTTGCTTTCCTTCGATTGGGCGGCTATTTTGCAAACTGTTTTGATTTTATTTGTCCAAGCTGTTGCTACAATAATCAACACTGATGAAGAGCATTTCATATTCTTCTAACGTCGATTACAAAAAGAATTTGTTGCATTTTATTTGAAAGACTTCTTCAGCACTTTCAGTATTCTCAAAATAATGAAATCATGAGAAGAAATGCTTTTCATACTGCAATAGAAAAATGAAAAGCCCCACAAATGAACACGTTCCGTGATGTTCAGAAGTTAATATATCTATATCAGAAAAACTGGAAAAGATCCAAGACGCATCAAGAATGTCATTTGCAAATCGGAAAAGGGAGTTGAGAAAAAAAATTGAAAAAGAATCGATTTTATCAACAACGAAACATGAAATATATTTGAGCAATCATGGCCTGATCTGGGAGATAGAGGTTAAGTGGATCTCTAACTCAGTGTTAGGGTTGGGTTGTTTTACCTCTGAGCGGCACTTTTTTACACACCATGGGCTAAATGGCCAGGTCACCTGGACCCCGAAGGCTCAGAGAAGGTTGGGGGAGGGGAACCACTGGAACAGCTGTTGGGAGACAGATGGTAACCTCCCGT
Organism: Ryuthela nishihirai; assembly: GCA_038380435.1. Taxonomy (NCBI): domain Eukaryota; kingdom Metazoa; phylum Arthropoda; class Arachnida; order Araneae; family Heptathelidae; genus Ryuthela; species Ryuthela nishihirai. The sequence continues at coordinate 85,895,900 of JAWZYU010000017.1, read as the reverse complement.
CAAGGCCATCCAGCGTGTTCTTTAACGTGCACAGGGTATGGCTCTCCCACACACGGCGCCACGGCTTAACGTCCCATCCGACGGACGGCGGCCTTTCCAAGCCCATCGGTGTCCCCTACTGACCGTGGGCAGGGCGGGGAATTTTGCGGAGATAAATCTCAACGCTGACCCAGCTGGGACTACAAATTACGAGCCTGGCGCACTACCGACTGAGCCACCCCCGCCCAACTCAGTGTTAATCAATGTTGCCATAAGTATGTTATTAAAGAGAACTATACCTACTACAGAGCAAAATATACGCCTCTGGCCAGAGTCTCAAGGGGCCCCTTTTCAAATATATATAATGAATTGCGCATGCGTGACGGTGTCCCCTCTTACGGTTTCTTCAGATCCTCAAATATCTTGTTACGCCACTGTTTCGAATCATTAATTTTTTTGGTAGTAAACAAATTCTTTTAAGAATAGGTAAAATATTGCTTACACTATACATCGCTAATAAACTATAAAATGAAAATAAAACTATGAATATGTGATATAAAATGTAGATCTAATATCCTAACAGGTTTTTAGAAATGTTACTAAAATGACAGTTTTGCACTGTGGATAGTGATAAAAGACCAAACGATCTCTAATTTTTTCTGAGTCCAATTATTTTTGCTAACTATGATTTGTCTAAACGAAATTCTATCGTAAGCATTTCTCTTCTGAGTAGGATATTTTATCTCAAGCATTGTTTATGTCTACATTCGGGAACCGTTCACGAAACTTTAGAACTTTTACTTCACTTTAAAATTGTTTTCGATTAATATTTCACCAATGTCCGATTATGGTTACGACAGAAAATGATTTGTGTTCTGATCAATCACTGAAATGTTTATGAATTGTATGTTATACAGTGAAACTCCCTGAAGCGGAGAGGCGGGGGTGGCTCAGTCGGTAGCGCGCCAGGCTCGTAATCTGTAGTTCCCTATTTCCAGTCCCAGCTGGGTCAGCGTTGAGATTTATCTCCTCAAAATTCCCCGCCCTGCCCACGGTCAGTAGGGGGCACCGATGGGCTTGGAAAGGCCGCCGTCCGTCGGATGGGACGTTAAGCCGTGGCCCCGTGTGCGGGAGAGCCATACCCTGTGCACTGTTAAAGAACACGCTGGATGGCTTGACGGGAGGCTACCATCTGTCTCCCAACAGCTAGTTCTAGTGGGTCCCCTCCCCCAACCTTCTCTGAGCCTTCAGGGTCCATGTGACCTGGCCATTTAGTCGCTCAGAGGTAAAACAACCCTGAAGCGGATACCACTGGGACCGAATAAAATGCCAGTATACAGAAGAGTCCTGTTTAGACAACAAAATAGTTTAATTAATTTAATGGAATAAATAAAAATACAAAAACGAATTTGAATTTTGATTAAGAAAATAAATTTCTGTGTTAGAACATTTTGTTTAGTACTTTCAGTTTCACTGCGTAAAATTTAATCACTTGTTAAGTTCTCTCCACACTCACTTTTTCACTTACATAATTATTATTAGAGAGAAGACCGGCAGGTGCTCCCTCAGCACACTGATACCGGGCAAGGGGAAGTACATCAAAATTTGAAACATTTGAGAAATGGTGATAAATAAAATCTTTTCAGTCTAAAAGTAGAAACAACAAAACTTGTAGAAGTGACAATCTCTCTGGGAAGGGACAACCATACTCTTCCAACACGGCACCAAAGGGATGGTACCTACAATTCTTTCGAGCAAAAGGCATATCGATCATAAGAGAATGACCTCTTGTTATTCTGTTGCAAAGGATGAATATCGGAGTACCTGCGTTAGAGTGAGTTACTCCATGAATAAGTTTATAACATGTGTTTAAGTCAGACATTATTCTTCTCCACCACAAGGAATGCAAAGAGAGCCTTTTCAATCTTCCTTCGTGTGATATATTGTAAAACCCAGGAAGTCTTTTTGTAAACCATCTCGGGGTGCGTTCAAGATTTTTGATGTCTGATATTAGATGAGGTGTCCATACAGGTGAGGCGTATTCTAGTGAGGGTCTAATGACAGGCGAATTAGGGAATCAATGTCACATTTACTATAACACTATAGAATTAAGAAAACGGTTGATTAGCCTTTCTAAAAATATTATTATAGTGGTCACCAAACTGTGATAAGAATAGCACTCCAGAACGCAAATGCCGAAAGAAAAAAGATATACGTCAAATGAAAGCTTGTAACGCGGGAAATGTCGTAGGCTATGAAAAATTGACCCCTCCCCCGTGCTTTCTCCCCCCCTAAAAAGGGGGACAATGTGAAAATGATTGTTCATCTATATCTCTTGAATTCTTGAATGCGAGTGCGGAAAGTAACGAGCTATGTGTCGAATGAAAGGTTGTGAGGCTGGGAGTCTTGCAGGCTATAAAAAATGACTCCCCTATGCTTACTTCCCCCCTAAAAATGGGAAATAATCTTTCTGTCATATCATCGGAACGCCAGGGCCTACAGTTACGAGTTAGGTGTCAAATGAAAGCTCGTATAATGACGTACACTATCTCGAATTTCGCCCGCATTCTTCCCCCTGATAAAATGTGGGGGGTGGACTTTAACGAGCCGTATCCCAAATTAAAGTTTGTGACGTCTCCAATGTCTTAGTCTACCTCAAGCCTGAATCCGAAACGGTGGTAAATGTGATCGATGTTTATAAGTCATATATCAAAGTTTTTGAAGGTAAGTGTTTTTAGTGACAACAAAAAAATGTAAATTAAAATTTTTCAAAAACACCTATCATCCTATAGTGTCCTAAAAAGTGGTGTAATCAGTCAATGAGTTCGTGTTCGCTTCGAAGTAAGATAGGGCGCCGATTTACCTATTCGACAAGATTGCCGGCGCCTTATCTTCTTTTAAAGTGCATAGGAACTCAGTGACTGATTGCACCATATATATGTTTTAGGACTATTTTTTACTTTTTAAGGCACTATAGGAAGAAAGGTATGTTTTTAATTTTTTTATTTGTCCGCCTTCTCGTGGTGCAGGCCGTTAGTATCTTTCAAAAGAGATATTCTCTTTTGGAAGGGAACGGAAGGGGAGGGCTGGCAGTTCAGTATGGCCTACTGATCTGGTCATCTATGGCCACTTTTTTCCTTTTTTTCAACCCTGCTGAAGAGTGGTCAACTTCACAGGGTCCTGGTGCTGACCATTTATACCTACTAGACTGGACTTGTTTATGGATTTGAGTTTGATTATGCATCCTGGACTTGCTGCACTGGTGGGCCTCTGTTGAGGGAGAATCTCCTGCTGTGTTTTCTGTTTGTTTCTGGGTTGCCAGTCCTAAGTGAACAGAGGCATGGGATACCTTATATCAGCTGGTGGATAATCCTAATCAGAGGCCATCGCAGGTACCTGAACCTTACTTAGCTAGATGGGCATCGTCAAGCCTAAACTGGAGTAATGTGTCTCAGGCAGGCCATATGGCTCTTGAAAAAGTCCACTTGAAAAGGTGGTGCCTGAAGTTCCTACCAGCATCGGTGACTTCAGTCTTTAGTGGAGGAGGAACAGGTCTTTGTCCCATGCCTGCGATCAGTGGGCAGTTTGATATTGTTGGCCCTACCAATCTCAATAAACCAAATTTCTTTAAAAATCCTACTAATTATTTTCTCTCTGCAGAAACGTGGAATGTGAGGACATTACATAGAGATTATTCTTTTGATGTCCTCACGCAGGAATTCCAGTGCTATAACCTAGATATTCTAGGCTTGCAAGAGACCAGATAGACAGATAAAGGTGAGATACTTAAAATATAACTTTAAATTTCTCTTTGCAGGGAGGGAGGATGGAAAGCATCACCAAGGCGTGGGTCTGCTGCTCAGCAGACATGCTAGTGATGCTCTTCTAGGATATGAGTGCATTAATGAAAGGTTTCTTACAGCAAAATTTCAGACAAGCGTTAAAGACTTGAATGTTATCTGCTGTTATGCCCCCACTGAGGATGCCGATGAGGATGAGAAGGATAGGTTTTATGAACAACTTCAGGATATTTTGAATTCTGTCAAGAAAGGAGATATTATCCTTGTTCTAGGTGACTTCAATGCCAAAGTTGGTACTGACTCTGATCTTTGGGGAGGGGTTATAGGCCCTTTTGGTATTGGTATCTGCAATGGCAATGGGCAACGTCTCCTACAGGTAAGTAAACGAAATGGTTTCGGAATAACTAACACATATTACAAACACCGCGACATACATAAATACACGTGGATTTCACCTGATGGGCTGCATAAGAATATGATTGATTATATATTAATTAACAGCAAATGGGCTAGTTCTATTAGGAATACCAGGTCATATAGGGGAGCTGAAATTAGATCTGACCATTGCCTTGTTAAAAGTATCTTGCAACTTAAACTTAAAAAGTGTTGTGCTAAGGTTAGAAAATTTACCTTTAATTCTGAAGCTCTGAAAGACCCAGTTATAACTAAAGCTTACAATGATAGGTTACTTAGTCATTATGACAGTCATAGTTTGCTTACTGCTGACGTTGAGGAAGAATGGGACCATTTTAAAGAGGCTTTTTTGGAAACTAACAGTACTCTTTTAGGAAAAAAGGAGCAGAGGAGGCAGAATTATTTAAGTGATAAGGCACTTGAGCTTATTTCAGAAAGAAGGAACTGCAGAAATGTCCTTAATCAGTACCCTACTAGTCCTAATAGAAATAATTAAAGAGAGCTTAATAAACGTGCAAAGGATCAGTTAGCTACTGAAAAGAATCTTTGGCTTGATGGCTTGGCTGACAAAGCTGAGGAAGCAGTTAGGCTGCACAACAGCAGAGAGTTGTACCAGATAGTTAATGTTTTATGTGGTAGAAAACGTACAGACATACAAGGATTGTAGGATAAACAAGGTAAGGTTATAGAAGGTGAGGATTCTGTCATGGCTAGGTGGGCTGAGCATTTCAGTGATGTTCTGAACAATGTGGTTAGTTCTACTCCCATTGTTTGTAATGATGATAGATGCATTGGCTGCTTTAATGTTGGCCCTATAACACAATCTGAAGTTATTTTGGCTATTTCTAAACTTAAACCTCATAAATCCCCCGGGGTAGATGAAATTACTACAGAAATGCTCAGAGCTGGGAATGTTTCGGTTACCACTTGCATGACTGAAATTCTGAATATCTTTTATGATAAATGCATGGTTCCTAAAGATTTTACAAGAGCTATTATTATCCCTATTTTCAAAAAAGGTGATCGCAGTTCTTGTGATAACTCTAGGGGTATCAGCCTACTCTCTGTTCCAGGTAAAGTTATTTCCATGATTGTGCTTAATAGAATTAAGAATCTGGTTGACAGTCAATTGCGTGATGAGCAATGTGGATTCAGAAGTGGTAGGGGATGTGTGGATCAGATATTTTCACTTAGGCAGATTCTTGAGAAATGTTTAGAGTTTCAGAAACCTTTGGTTGCTAGCTTTGTTGATTTCAAAAAGGCTTTCGACTCTGTTGATCGTCATAATTTGTGGTTTATTGTGAAATCATATGGTATACCAGACAAGTTAGTTAACATAATGAAAGCTCTCTATAATAACATTGAGTCGTGTGTGAGAGTTGGTAAGGCTTGTAGCAATTGGTTTAGCATTACTTCTGGTGTTCGACAAGGGTGCATTTTGTCTCCTTTTCTCTTTAGTTTGGTTATTGATTATGTTATGCGAAATTCACTTCAAGGGAAAGATTTTGGCCTTAAATGGGCTGGAGATACGAAAATTTCTGATTTAGATTATGCTGATGATTTAGCCCTTTTGGCAAATGATGTTAATGAGATGAACTCTTTCATTCGAGCTGTTGATGAGACTGGTAGTAGAGTAGGTTTGGTTATAAACAGAGAGAAAACTAAAGTGATGAAAATTGGTCAGGCAGGTTGTGATTCAGTTAATCTGAATGGTTGCAGTCTTGAGCAGGTGTCACAGTTTAATTACCTTGGGAGCTATGTAACTGATACTGGTGATGTGCGGCATGAGATTAACAGACGAATAGGGTTTGCTGCCGGGACTTTTAAGAATCTATGCAGATTGTGGAGAAATAGGCGTATACACCTAAAGACTAAAATTAGGCTGTATAATAGTTTGGTTCTTTCTAGGGTTAGTTATAGTAGTGAAACTTGGACACTGTGTAAACAAAATAACAGGAAACTAGATGCTTTTGATTCTAGATGCTTATGCAGTATCTTGGGTATTAGGTGGTTTAACTTTGTAACTAATGATGAGGTTAGGCAAAGGAGTCTGCAACCTCCTTTAAACAGCATATTCTGAAGACTCCGCTGGTTTGGCCACGTTGCCCGTATGGATAATTATAGATTGGCGAATAGGGTTATGAACAGTGTGCCTAGAGGCCTCAGAAGGAGGGGGAAACCTAGGATGCGGTGGGCAGACAATGTCAAACAGGACCTTGTTAGAATTCGTGTGCAGTGGCCGGATGCAGCAGATGTAGCTCAGGACAGATATGTTTGGAGAATTAAACTGTGCGGTCTGGTTGGACCTCCGTAGCCCATGGCTGCTTGAGGATGATGATGATGATGATTTTTTTTGCCTATCTTCCTATTGCCTTTTTGTTTTGATATTTGTTCGTTGGTCGGTTTGTGAATTTGACAAAATGTTGTTTCCCCATATCTTTCGAACGCAATGGAGAAACTTAATGATTTATGTGCTAAATGAATGCTGATGACGCGGAGAATGTCGTAGACTACGAAAAATTCTTCCCCCTAAAAAAGGGGAAAAATTAAAGTAATTGTTCCCATATATCTTCTGAATGCGAGTGAGGAAAGTAAATAGTTATGAGTCGAATGTAAAGCTTGTGACTCGGGGAGTGTCGTAGACTATGAAAATTAACCCCCATGCCTTCTTCCCTCCTAAAAGAGGAGAAATGTGAAAACCATTGTTCCAATATATCTCTAGAACGCGAATGCCGAAAGTAACAAGTTATATATCAAATGAAAGCTTCTGACGTGGGGAATGTGGTAGGCTATGAAACATTTACCGCCGTGCTTTCTTCTCGCCTAAAAGTGTTGGGTTGTTTTACCTCTGAGCGGCACTTTTTTGCACACAATGGGCTAAATGGCCAGGTCACATGGACCCCGAAGGCTCAGAGAAGGTTGGGGGAGGGGACCCACTGGAACAGCTGTTGGGGGACAGATGGTAGCCTCTCGTCAAAGCAATCCAGTGTGTTCTTTAATGTGCACAGGGTATATCTCTCCCACACACGGGGCAACGGCTTAACGTCCCATCCGACGGACTTTCCAAGCCCATCGGTGTCCCCTACTGACCGTGGGCAGGGCGGGGAATTTTTGCGGAGATAAATCTCAACGCTGACCCAGCTGGGACTCGAACCCGGGAACTACAGATTACGAGCCTGGCGCGCTACCGACTGAGCCACCTCCTCCCCCTCGCCTAAAAGAAAGAGGTGTAATGTGAAAATGATTGTTCCACTATTTCTCCTAAACGCGAATGCCGAAAGTAAAGAGCTATATGTTAAATAATGAAAGCTTGTGGCGAAGGGAGTGTCATACGCTATAAAAATATCACCCCATGCTTTCTTCACCCCTAAAAAATTAGAAATGTGAAAGTCGTTCTACTATATCTTCTGAACGCGAGGGCCTACAATTACGAGTTAGGTGTAAAATGAAAGCTCGTATTATGACGGTTGCAAACTATTTAGAATTTTGCCCCCATTATCTCCCATACACGGGGCCACGGCTTAACGTCCCATCCGACGGACGGCGGCCTTTCCAAGCCCATCGGTGTCCCCTACTGACCGTGGGCAGGGCGGGGAATTTTTGCGGAGATAAATCTCAACGCTGACCCAGCTGGGACTCGAACCCGGGAACTACAGATTACGAGCCTGGCGCGCTACCGACTGAGCCACCTCCGCCCCCTCGCCTAAAAGAAAGAGGTGTAATGTGATAATGATTGTTCCACTATTTCTCCTAAACGCGAATGCCGAAAGTAAAGAGCTATATGTTAAATAATGAAAGCTTGTGGCGAAGGGAGTGTCATACGCTATAAAAATTTCACCCCCATGCTTTCTTCACCCCTAAAAAATTAGAAATGTGAAAGTCGTTCTACTATATCTTCTGAACACGAGGGCCTACAATTACGAGTTAGGTGTAAAATGAAAGCTCGTATTATGACGGTTGCAAACTATTTAGAATTTTGCCCCCATTATTACGCCCTAATAAAAAAAAGGGGGGGGATGGATTTTCGTGGTATTCGAATTTAACGAGCCGTATCTCAAATAAAAGCTTGTGATGTTTCCAATGTTATGAGCTACCTCAATATGACTCCAAAGCGAAGAAAACTGCTCGCTGTTTATGAGTCCTATATCAAATGAGAGTTTTTTTTAAGGTAGGTGTTTTTAGTGACAAAAGAAAATCAAAAATTTTAAAAAATATCTATCCTCCTATATAGGCCGTAAAAAGTAGAAAATAAACCTAAAGCATATCGATGGTGCAATCAGTAACTGAATTCGTATTCGCTTCAAAAAAAAATAGATTGCCGGCGCCTTATCTTCTTTCAAGCAAATACGAATTCAGTAACTGATTGCACCATCGATATGCTTTAAGTTTATTTTCTACTTTTTAGGGTCCTATAAAAAGATAGGTGTTTTTAAAAAGTTTTATTTTGTTTTATTTTTAAAGTTAGCAGTGTTAGCGACATATTGAGTCCTTACCTAGCTCTAGATTTATAAAATTTCGATAAACAGTTAAGAAATTCACTATACATTCGAAATTGATGACAACAGTCACACAGTTACTTCTAAGGAACAAACTGATCATTAAAGAATACAGATATTAGTGCCAGGTTAGATGAAACTTTAGTAAGATGAATTATTATATTTTGTACACATATCAACCTATTTAAGGGGTATGATTGGCTCACAGAGTAGGATATCGTCATTAAACCCAAACGTTTGATCTGGGAATGTCGAAGTGACCGTTAGAGAGAGGTTAAAAAATAACAAAGAGACACCTTTTGAAGTGTCCACATTGGAAAGTGTCCGTTTTAGAAAGAGTTTACTATGCAATTTCCAATGCTTCTGGTAGGGATCCAACCGAAAGTGTCGGCAAACATGGGTGTCCCTTTTAAGGAGGTATCCGTTAAGAGAGGTTTCATTTTAGTTGAAAACATTAATGTACAATATTTCTATAAATTATAGATATATTTATAATCACTTAGAATCTGATAAATGACAGATAAAGGATCCTCTGCTTTTAAATAGCGAATGAATTTAATAATATCTTCATTTCTTTTATGAAGGAATTGCCTTAGGAATCTTTTATGCTAATGAATAATGAAGCTTCTTAATAACTTAATGCAAAAAATCATAAATTCCACTCCTCTGATAACCTTAATTAGAAATCAAGATGTTCAAGGAATTTGCAAATTATTCAGTAATTAATTGATGAAAAGAATTAAAAATTTCAAATAATAATACCGAAAGTTTAACAAATTCCATCAATTTCCATTACAGTGTTTTGCTCCTTTGCTAATAAAGACTTGCTAATAAAGACTCCCTTTAACTATTTTTTAGCAATTATAGTGTTTTATGAATTCCTTCATCAATTTAATTTTGCTCTTTCATTCCTTCATCAATTTAAAGAAATACGTAATATAAGAATCAGAGAGTATTAAGCTTCAAATAATTATTGTTGTTACCTTTATGTGCAGAATTTTTAATAAGCAATTAATGAATAATTTGTTGCGTATTTAAGAAACAAAAGATACGAGCATTGCATGATAAAGGCGATATGAAAGAAAAAATTTTCCCTTTTCGTAGTTTGCAATTCAAAATAAGGAAAACGAGTAAAGCAGTAGAGTCAGATTAAACGGTAAATTAATCTCTGATTGAACGAAATGAATATTAGCTTTCCTTACTGAAAGACGACTACGCTTTTGTTCGCTCTTTCGCGATCTTTGTGTTGAATGATGGAGTCATACATGACAGATATTCAAATATTCCTGGGTAGAGAAAAACTTTAAATGTGAAAGGATCGATCATTTTTAATATCTTCTGCTAACCACTGCAAACAAGTGAAAGGTCACACAGCTACTGGCCTTCGTGGTGTTACCACTCATGTTTCTAAATATATGAGCGTTTTAATAAAGCTCCGTAATTGACTCCGGAGTTTTCAGGTGATGGCCCGTTTCAGGCAAACAATAATCATTTAAATATAACTTTCCTTTTCTTGGGAGGAATTGCTGATTAGGGTTTGTTTTTGCTAACTAGCCAGCTCAAACATCCTGAAGGCTGAACTGTGCACTTGATTTAAAGTGTTTCCTTAAAGTAGGTAACTTATCAGAGCAACTTTCAAATTACAAAGTTACTTTTTCGTACTGAAAGCGCGATTTCACAATCACCCTCACTGATAAAATTGAAATGATCCATCAAGTTTTTCAAATGTCCAGAACAATTAGTCAGATTATTCACTTGCGAAAGGAAAGATTTATCTAACGATTGCATCACATCATAAGTGATTTATCAGTCCAATGCACAATTTATGTCCATAATCTTCTTTGTGATATTAAACATTTCAGCCTAAATGCGATTCACTATGAGAAAGTGTATGCTGATGCTTTACGAAGTGAAATTCGACCATGACGATTCTCAGAATGGTTTACGGCCAATGGTAAAAGTAAAGTTTTGCTCTTCTTTCTGGAAGGAACTCCTTAGTTTTTTCGATGAACCGAATTGCCATCTTATATGACAATTCGTTCAACTTTAATGCAGATTGGTTAAACAGCTGGATAATCATAAAACTAACTAACCAATCATTTCATTTTGGAAAGGGAGAGAGAATTTTTTTGCTTTTTATGAAGTTTACCTCATCCTTTTTATCTTGTGTTTACGTCCCCAGATCGAAACAGAGAAAATAAAATTATTAGTCATCAGGGTTAGACACAATTTCTTAACGAATAAATATTCTGAACCTGAACATCACGACTTACTGGTAGGGAAGAGAAATTTTGAAGTTCATTTAAACTGGAAAAGCCCTAAGCCAGATGGGAAAGGGAGCTGCTGTTAATGTACACCCTTTGACTACCACATTCTATCATCTAAATGTGAAATCTCGGGAACAAAGAGAGTGCTTAAATTATTGCTTTAAAATACTATTTTTCATCTTCAGCACTCTTTTAATAGTGGAAATTCAAACTATTGGAAATTTAGAAAAATTAAAAAAATAGAAAAACTGAAAAAAATTAACTATTTTATTAGTGTTTATTTCGCCAATTATTTTTAGATTTGTCTCTTAGAACATAAGAGGGGATGTGTACGGAGGACAGTTAATAGAGCAGCTATTTTTTTTTTAAAAACAAGCTAAAAATGCAGGGAAACGATGAAATGTATGCAATCTAATATTCTTCACCTCACACATATACTTATCGCATGACACTTTTAATGAATTCTTAGCTAATTAGTGTACGTTGTTAATGACAGTTTTTATTATTTCAATTTGTATCAGATTAAATTAATTTGCATCTGCCTAAAGGACGTTGAAATGTTATTACTGAGATCTAATGTATCCACTTAGAAAGGAACATGCTTCTCTAATACAATTAACTAAGCTGTTCAGCAAAGTTGTTTATCTTTGCTGAATTCCACAATTCAGCTATTACATAAACTTCTAGCTTCAAGAAGTAAGGCAACGTTTTATAATTCAATTGCGTCAAAGTGAACACATCTTGGTCGAGAGGAAATGTTTTGGTTAACATATTGTGATTATCAAAGCTTTGAACAAGACGAATTGACATCTCTTTAACCGATCTCCATTTATAGTTAAACGAATTAATTTCGTATAAATAATAGAGAGACATACTGAAAGACATTCAACTTTGGGAAAATGCTTTTACAAAAGTAAACAGGCCCTCAGAGACAGACAAATTTCGACAAAACATAATTTTAATTTTGCACTTGTAAATGCTAAATCTAATTAATTAAAATAAACTGTTAGATTTCACTGGGCAAAGATAAATAATTTTTATTCAGCGCAATGAAATATTTGTGAATGAAGAGTGCTATGATGTCTAGCTATTCAATTGCGTTTTATTTCAATTTACTAGCTGAAGTATCAGCTAGAGTGTGCTATCCATTAAATACACACTGATTGGGTATGCATAATAACAGTTCAACACTTATATCTGGGACAGAGTAATCGTTTTTATTGCACAGACTGTCGAATTTGTACTGTTAGAAATCGAAAATTCGAAATGGCAAAATAAAAAAATTGGGGAAAAAAAAGAGTAGTTACAGCTTTTCAAATAAAATTCTATTGTAGGCAGGGACTGGAAGTTGACAACAAATTCCTGTTGAAATTCAACCAATATGTCTGTTGCTCCACCCTCCAATTTTAAAGTACAAAAGCATAAGTTTCAAATAGAACTCGGGAGTATCGTCACTTGAAGATTTAACTCATCATAGGGGCGGAAATAAGGGGGATAATTGTATTAGAAATCTGAAACCTTAATGTTAGGTGGGAGGTCGAATGTATTAAATTAAGATTAAAATTATTTCCACGGTGTATTGTTTCAAAGTTATTGGTATCCACCATTTCACTGTTTTAGGCAACTGCTGTACCCGCTATTCAATAGGGAATAATTCCCAATTAGAGTACAAACCGAGCTTTGCCTGTTTCTTGTTCATCCCCTTTTTATCCGCCTGGACTGGAATAAGGCTCTGAACTTGATTATGGATCCTAAATTTGCTGTACTGTTGGGCTTCTGTGGAGGGAAAATCTTCCACTATGTTTTCTGTTCGTTTGTGGGTTGACAGCCCCATGTGAATAGATTCACAGGATATGTGTTATCAGCTGGTGGATAATCCTAAGGTCATCGCAGGCACTCTTTGCTACTACTGGCATCGTCAAATTCTATACTGGAGGAAGTGTTCCAGTGTAGATGGCTTCAGTCTTTAGTGGTGGGGAAAAGGTCTTTGCCCCATGCCAGTGATCAGGGGGCTGTTTGATATTATCGGCATTCCCTCTCTCAATAAACATCGTTTTTTAAACATCCCACTAAACGTTTTCTTTCCATAGGTAGTAGAATGTGAGGAAACTTGTTGCAGGCTCAGTTTTCCGAGAAAGAGGAACGCTCCAAGACGAAAACACGTGTGAACACTTTCATCCTAGAACTTATTTCGACTCCGCAAAATTGTGAAATAATTGATCGAAAAAGCATCCTCCGAGCATTAATATTTCCTGAGACCTCGTGTTACAAAGGATCGGTATACATACATACATATAATACATACACTATCTGATCAAGGTATCAGGACACTCTGTCTGAGTAGTGGATTCGGTCAGATACACCACAGCCATGTCCCAAACTGGTATGAAAGGAACAAAGTGTCCTTATAGACACGCTTGAACAGGAGAATAGACCGTACGGCAGAGCTCAGTGACTTTCAAAATGGCATGGTCATAGGATGACATCTTAGCAACAAGTCAGTTCGGGACATTTCGATCCTGCTGCAGCTGCCTTGATAAACTGTAAGTGATGTTATTGTAAAGTGGAAACGCCTAGGAGCAATAATAGTGAAATCGCGACCCAGTAGGCCACGTAAAATAAGACAGCGGAACCGCGGAGGGCTGAAGCAGGTAATGCAAAAAATCGCTTGTCCTCGGTTGCAACATTCACCACCGAGTTCCAAAATGTCTCTGGAAGCAATGCCAGCACCATAACAGTTCGTCACGAGCTGCAGGAAAAGGGTTTCTATGACCAAGGAGCTGCACACAATCAATAAGAACAATCCTTGTTGTTGTGGTGGTGTAAATGTTGGAGTGGTGTAAGCAAAAGTGGTCTCTTGAGAAGTAGAACCGCATTTTCTGGAGTGATGAATCACGCATCACCATCTGACAGTCCAACAGAGGAGTCTGGGTGTGGAGGATGCCAGGTGAATGCTACCTGTCTAATTGTGTTGTGCCAGCTCTTTCGGACTCTGGATCTGAAAATGAATCAACAACTAATATTAATACTTGTGATACAAATACCATTCAGCACACTTACAGAGATAATGATATGATTATGATGTTAACATGAAATAGATCTGTAAGATCAGAAATAAGAGATTTAAAAACGTCTGCGGAACTTTTTTCAATCAAATATGATGAATTAGTGCAAAGAATTTAAACTTATGAAAAAAAATGAAATCCATTTAAACAGAAAACTAGATGATATAGAAAATCAAAATAACGACGTAACTAAAGATATAAATCAAATGAGGATTAGTCAAAATGATTTAGCACAATGTGGAAGAAACAAAAATATTAAAATAAGTGATGTCCGATGGAAAAGGAAGAAAATGAAGAAGTATTGATTATTAAAATGAAAAAAATTGCCAAGTATCTGAATATGCACTGGCGGAAATTCGAAAAGAACACCCAAAAGAAATTACTTTAGGAGCGTCAAATTATAATACGTTAATAGTTAAGGACACAGCAGAAGCCATGATCCAAGATTGAAAGTCATTGGGTGAAATAATGACGTCACTGAGGACGACAACATGCAAATGTATGCAGCGTATATTTAAGGACTAGGCCTTGAAGAAATAAGTTATTCGTCTTGTGTCGTGTTGTTCAGTGCTCTTTGAAGAAGCTACGATGCCTGGAGGACGCATCATCATCATCATCCTCAAGCAGCCATGGGCTATGGAGGTCCAACCAGACTGTGCAATTTAGTTCTCCAAGCAAGTCTATCCTGAGCTACATCTACTGCATCTGGCCACTGCACACCAATTCTAGCAAGGTCCTGTTTGACATTGTCTGCCCACCGCATCCTAGGTCTCCCCTTCTTTCTGAGGCCTTTAGGAACACTGTTCATAACCCTATTCGCCAATTTATAATTATTCATACGGGCAACATGGCCAAACCAAAGGAGTCTCTCTATTAACTGTCCTCCGTACACATCCCCTCTTATGTTCTAAGAGACAAATCTAAAAATAATCGGTGAAATAAACACTAATAAAATAGTTAATTTTTTTCAGTTTTTCTGGAGGACACAGGTGTGCAAAATTTGTTCAGTTAGCAGAATTTGAGCGAGGTCGTATAATGGGTCTTCGGGAAGCAGGTTGATCTTTTCGTCAAATTGCACACCATGTTGGACGACAGGTATCGGCAGTGGTACGATGATGGCGTTGATGGTCAGAAGAGCATTCGCCTACTCACAGACATGGTTCCAGGTAACACAGAGTTACGGACGCATGAGAGGATCGGCATATCAGTAGGGCGGCAGCGGTAGAGCTGATAGCTATGGCGTCACAAATTCGATCATCTGTCGTACCAAGGTGTCTACAAGAACAATACGCAATCGTCGTTTGGAACCAGACTACGGGCACGCATGTCGCAGGCACGGTTACCACTGTCACCTCGTCACTGTGGAGCACGTTTGTAGTGGTGTCAAGAACGAGTTCATTGGAGGGAAGAATGGCTGTCTGTGGTCTTCAGGGATGAAAGCCGATTCTGCTTAGGAGCGTCCGATGGTCGTTTACGTATCTAAAGGCAACAAAGTGAGAGGCTTCTTCCATTGTACATCCGCCAGCGACACACCAGGGTCCACAACGGGCATCAGGGTGTGGGGAGTGATTTGATATCATTTTCGTGTGTGTCTGGTGTTTGTACAGGGTACACTGAATAGCAATACGTACGTCATCGATATTGTACAGCCGGTCGTCCTGCCATATTTGAGTGTAATCCCAAATGCGATTTTCCAGCAGGTTACGCCAGCTCACAATCCGCCCAGGCAACTCAACATGCTCTTCAGTCAGTGCACCAAAACCCTTGGCCAACATGCTCTCCGGACTTGTCTCCAATCGAACATGTCTGGGACTGGATCGAACAAAGACTTTTCCGCGGACTGTGGCAGGTAACGACCATCGCTGAATTACGCGTAGAAGTTGAAAGCGCATGGAATGGTATTCCCCAGCGTGATATCCAGCATTTGTACTACCGATTGCATGCCAGATTGGAAGCTTGTATTGCTGCTCGAGGATGTTCAACATCTTATTGAAATGTGCCTTCTGCAAAATGTAATACTCATTAAAAGGTAAAATAAACATTGAATCACTTCACACATGTGATCACTGTCCTTTCTCAACAAGTTGTTGCGACTAAATAAATCTCATAGATTACGCTTCAATTGTTAATGGTGTTCTTTTTTCAATTTCCGCCAGTGAAGATAATTTTACTAATAAATCACTTGAAGCTGTTCACAGATTATCTAATAGAAACAAAAATAAAATCCTTATTATAATAGCTCAATTTACTTCAAGACAGGAAAGAGATCAATGGATTAAAGACAAGAGGAAACTTCTTTCAACTAGTACTCACATAAATAATATGAACACATATATTTTCATAAATGAAAATCGAGCGGCAATTAATCAAGAACTATTTTGGAAAACGAAAATAGTTGCAAAAACCAAAAAACATAAGTGTGTGGAGGTATAAATAAAGGAAAGACATTTTTGAGAAAAGAGGATGGTGAAAAAAGTATTCATATCAACATGTTGACTGATATTGATAACATATGATTTATTACATAGATGCGAAATAACCGTATAAAAGTTCATTTTAATTATGATAGATTTATCGATTGAAAACTTGGAGAACAATTTATTTGACTTGTACTTTAATACATCTACAGAGGTTGATGATTAGTTTCGTGAGAAGTGCAAAATTATAGACTCTAAAACTAAATTGGGAATTTTTTGTGTGAATATAAGAAGTTAGAGGAAATATTGGGGCTTATTAAAAATTAATACTGATACATATTTAGAACATATTGACTTTTTTATTTTAATAGAAACTAATTTGAATAATTTAGAATGTAATTTATATTATTTAGAGTTTTCTAAAAAATATAGCAAATGATATTATAAATAGGAAATTAAGAGGAATTACTATATATTATAAAGAAAATTTGGACGTTGAAATAATATTTTGTGATATATTTCCAGCTGAAACTATTTATCTAAAAAACATAAAAAAATGATATTACATATTATATTTTAGCTATCTACAAATCACTAAGTACTGATATAAATGTATTTTATAAACATTTTGGGAAACAGTTAAAAAATACTACGAATGACGAAAATCAAATATTAATTAATGACTTTAATATAAACACAAAAAATTTTAAAAAATATTTATTTAATCCTATTAACTGAAATGAATTATGAGAGGCTCGTTATGGACAATACAAGAGAAGAAGTTAACTAAAAATATTAACGTCCAAAATAGGATATATAACGGATAAAATAGCTAGTGAATACAATAATACATACAGCTCAATAACTAAAAATATTAAAGATATAGACAATGAAGAAGATCTTAGTTATATTCCAGCTGTTAAAATTTGTTAGCAAAAATTCTATATATATTCCAGAATATATATATATTCCAGAATTCTGTTAGAGAAACTAATGAACTTATTAGTTCAATGGACAAAAATAAATCTTCAGGATATGATAATATCCATATCAAACATATTAAGGAATATAAAGGTTTATCATCTTCAATAATATCAAATATAATAAATCAAATTATAACTACAGGAAACACATCTTTAGAATTAAAATTGGCAATTTTTAGACCCATATATAAAAGTGGTACTAAAACTGATTTTACTAATTACAGACCTATATCAAATGTTTCTATTTTTGCAAAAAGTTTTAAAAAATATGTTTATAACGTTATTTTTTAATTTTTGAAAACTCGTAACGTACTTAATAGTAAACAATTTGGTTTTCAAAAAGGGAAAAATACAATTCAACTTTTATCAAAATTTGCAGATAAAGTTAATCAGTCATTGAATAAAGGGGAAAAGGTGGCAACCGTATTTTTAGATCTTCGAAAGGCTTTTGATACAATAGATCATTCTGTATTACTTAAAAAATTGTGGAATTCGAAGTGTTTTATTAAATTGGTTTAAGAATTGTTTAGTAAAGAGATATACCATCACTAAAATAGGCAATTCCTACAGTTCAAAAAATTAGTTTCATTCGGAATTCCTAAAGGCTCTGTTCTGGGTCCTTTACTTTTTATAGTATATGTTTTCAAATATTAAAAGCGATATTTTGGTATATGCAGATGTTATTTTAGTAATGAACAGCAACAAGCATTTAAATAAAAGTATTGAAGAAATCCAATTAGATTATAATAAGATTATAAAATGGCTAAATCATAATAAAATTTATTTAAATAATAAACTAAATGGATGATAATACATTCTCCAATGTTTAAATCAGATAATAATTTTATCATTAAAACTCATAAAATAAATTGTAATGACAAAAATGTTTTACTAATGGCTCTAGTTGTAATTGTTACAAACTTGAACATATAAATTATATAAAATAGCTAGGTACATATGTATATATTGATAAACATTTTAGGTTAAATATGCACATCTCTAAAATATGTGAATATCTCAGTTTATCTTCTTTTAAAATTCAAAAAATTTAAATATATATGAATACTAAGACTTGCATTTTATTCTATAAATCTGTATGTGAATCAATTATATTTTATGGCACAACCATTCATGGTACAACAAATCTAACAAATATAAATAAAATTGAAAATCTTCAATCTATAATAGCCAAAATAATAATACCTATAAAACGTTGAAAAAATTATACGACTTTAAGAGACAGATTACATTACTTGAACTGGTTATCATACAGAAATTTATATTTTTACAATATAATCTTAAAACATTATTTTGATAATAGGTTTAAAAAGAAGATAGATCATAATAAAAGTACAAATTAGAAGCTCAAAATTATTACAAACTAACTAAATTTGAAAACTATTATGGAAAATGTATCAGTGAGTATAAAATACTATACTCTTTTAATTTAATCCCAAGAGAAATTATAAATGTTAACAGCTATAATAAATTAAAAATAAATTTAAAATATTATCTTAAATAAATTATACAATGATGTTAAATTTTGTATATTTAAGAGAATTTTTGCACTTTATATATTGTCTTATTTTTATTTTTATTTTTTTGAAATAAAGTATTAATTGAGAGAACATGTGCATATGTATTGTGAATGTATTATTCAATTACATACAGATAACTACTTAGCTTTGTGGATCCTATGTATTTTGTATTGTATACATGTTCTTATGAATGAATAAATTCATGTTTTCTGGAAGAAAAAAAACTGTTAAGTTTAGAGGAGGAGGCATCATGCTCTGGGGCCGTTTTTCATGTTTCGGATTGGCCTCCTAGTTCCAGTGAACGAGACTCTGAACTCCGCAGCCTATAATGACATTCTCGACAATTCTGTGCTCCCAACTTTATGGCAAAGTTCGCTGAAAACCCTTTCTTGTACCAACATGACAATACCCCCCCCCCCCATCCACAAAGCGAGGACAGCGTAGGAATGGTATGATGAAATGGGTGTGGAAGAACTTGACTGGCTGCACAGAGCCCTGATCCCAACCCCATTGAATAGCTTTGGGATGAATTGGAACACCGAGGGCGAGCCAGGCCGAACGGCTCGACATCAGTGACCGTCCTCACTAATGCACTTGTGGCAGAATGGCAGGCAATTCCCGCAGCAACGTACCAAAAGCTAGTGGAAAGCCTGTGATGGCAGCAAAGGATGGATCAATGCGATATTAATTCCTTTCCTATTACCGAGAGATTGTGGGTGAGCGAGTGTCCAGATACTTTTGATCGTATAATGCATATAAGGTTTGCAATATAGAAAAAGTAAATTTAAAATTATGATTAAATGTTTGCAGCCATAGTTTTCCAATAAAAATTTATTTTGCAGCTAAAATGTAAGACATTAAATAATCCTATCTCTTTGGAAATTTGTGGTAAAAATGAAACTTTTTTTAATACAGTTGTAAACTTCCGATTTTTCGGTTGCAAATTAACCTTTCTCATGAGAAAAATAAATAAATAAAAAATAAATACCCCCTCAAGCAGCTGCTTGCCACAGAGGTCTGACAGGAGCCTGTCAGTTTATATGCCAGAGTAGAAGGTCTGAGAGGATGGCAGGAACTCAGCAGAAAAACAACACGAACATCCATGCCTTACCCGGGGCTCGAACCCAGGTAACCTGACTTGAAAGATTAAGTAATATGAAATTCATTATATACCTATATATTTTGCACGAAATAAACATTTCTTTATATAAATACATGTGTGACTGTATTTATATAAAGAAATATTTATTTCGTGCAAAATATTTACTATTGAAAATACTGACACAACAGTATATTCAATAGTTTCTGCTCCAATAAATTGTTTTGAATTACTCAATTTATGCTTTTAAATCTTCCCAGCAATTGTGACATTATTAATCGGCTTGCAATAATATTAAAAGAAAAATAAGCAATCATAAAATTAGTTTTATCGGTTAATTGTTTTGCTGTTTTGTTCCCAAATAATTGCTGTATTTTAAAACTGTAAAATATTCATATAACTTGATTGAATCGTTTTAAAAGTTAAAAAGAAAATTTGCAATTGATTGAAAGCACTCCAACCATAGATCAATCAGCTCTAAAACTTGCCCATGACTTAAGTTTCAATTTATCCGTGTTTTTCAGTTATCAGTGAACTTATCGATCCTTATTTAACACGATAATCCGAGAGTTAGAAATGATCAACGAAACTTTGATGAAATAAACAAGATGCTGAGGCGGACCTCAGATTGCATTTGCATTAAACTTCAAATTTTATATCAATAAAACTGCATTCTTCTCACTGTGGAAATTAATATAAAATTAAATTTAGTGTATACTTTAGAGGCGAGTGTGGCTCGGTCAATAGCTCGCCACGCCCATAATCTGCAGTTTCCAGGTTCAAGTCCCACCTTGGAAACGTTGCCGTCCATCGGATAAGATGTTAAGCCATTGTCCTTGTGCAGGAGAACCATACTCTGTGCGTATTAAAGAACCTTCTGGATGGCCTCGAACGGAAGGCTTCCATCTGTTTCCTAACAGCTGTTCCTTGTGTCCCATCCTTCAACTTCTTCTGAGCCTTCGGAGTACTTGTAATCTGTCCATTGTGTCCAAAAAAGCGCCGCTCAGAGGTAAAACAGCTTCCTCAATTTTATACTTTATTCAGTGAAATCTGTCAAAATGTTAGCGAATTTCCATATGCCAATGAGAATCTAACTTCTAAGTTCTATAACTTCTAAAATATGCATTTAACGGAAAAATCTGACTGAACATAAATATCATAATCAAATCTATTTATATCTCGATTTTCAACAATATTCACATCGGTATTCAAAGAGTTATGGAAACTAGAATAGTTCATAACAGTAATGCGTCATACGATTTACCTCCGAAATTAATTAAATGATTAGTAATAAGCATTGCTTCAAGTTGTTTTATAAATATACGTTTTAAAAGTTTGCCTAATGATTATTTCAATATTAGCCAATTACGAACTAATTTTATAAAATTAAAAAAAAAATTCATTGCTAAATAAGACTTTAAAAATGAGTTTATTACAACAATGTTAAACTATTAATCGGAACAGAAATATAATACTTAGATGCATTTTGTCGAAGAGAAAATATGATAGTGACATTTTTATAATAAATTAAATAGACTATCTTTAAGAGAATTATAAATAAACAGAATCACTTAATATCTTAAAAAACACTGGATTGAAAGTTATATTAGAATCTAAATTATAAGCATTGTTAAAAATATCAATTTTATTTTGCCTTTTTCGAAAAAAATATTGTACAAAAATACTATATAATATTTAGCCCCAAAAATATTAAATACTTCGCAGGGAGATTTCATAGATGAAGCAACTTTCACTGTTTTAAATGGAAATTGAGAAACTGGATCACTGAAATTAAAAATATTGAAAAATCTTTCTATACGAAAATGTGAATGGTCATTGTTATAGCAGTTATACTTCTGTTTTCTTTAAACTTTATCTCTCATTGTAATTTTATTTTTGAAAATGGACTGTGTTTTTTTAATAACTGAAAGGGATATGATAACACATCTACATCGTAAATAGTTTTGTGGAAAAAGTGAATTTTACCGATCCATAGGACTCGAACCCATGTGTCTCTAAATTCATGCCACTGACGTGAATCAGAGACGTCGGTTCGTCTCCTGCGAATCGGCAAAACTACTTTTTTTCCACAGAAATATTTACTGATTTATTGACTTCTTTGTCAGTAGGTAACTCTCTTTATCTACTATTCATTGATTAATTACGCCTATTCATTTTGTATTAAAATTGCTGCATTTTCCATATACACTCGACTCTCCCTGTAAGCGAGGATTCCGTTCTCACAAATATCGTGCACATTAAATTCGCTCAAACGGAACTTAAGAAACAATAGGAAATAAGGGGTTAGGTTCAGGGATCGATTGAATTATCATACATCTATATAGTTTTTAGTAAACTATTTACGTAAATTACGCAAAATTATACAAAAGGGACAAAAAGGAACAAAGGTTTACAAGAAATAAGTTTAATACATGTTTGTAAAGGTCGAATAGAAATTCAAAAATTTTAAAGAACTTTAGAAAACAATCACGTAGACATATACATTTCAGAATGTTGCAAAGCACTATTCTGGACGATGATAGAGTGATATGCTTCACTAAATGGAGAATCAATCACCTTAACACTTATTGTAATCTTGTGTTTTGAAATTGAAAACCCGTGTTTTGAGTTGGGTTGTTTAACCTCTAAGCGGCACTTTTTTGCACACCATTGGCTAAATGGCCAGGTCAGAAGGACCCCGAAGGCTCAGAGAAGGTTGGGGAAGGGGACCCACTGGAACAGCTGTTGGGAGACAAATATTAGCCTCCCGTCAAGGCCATCCAGCATGTTCTTTAATATGCACAGGGTATGGTTCTCCAGCACACGGAGCCAGGGCTTAACGTCCCATCCGACGGACGGCGGTCTTTCCAAGCCCATCGGTGTCCCTTACTGACCGTGGGAAGAGCGGGGAGTTTTGCGGAAATAAATCTCAATGCTGATCCAGCTGGGACTCGAATCTGGGAACTGCAGATTATGAGCACTACCGACCGAGCCCCCCCCCCCCCCCCCCCCGCCGTGTTTTGAAAAAATCTTTTAACTCTATTTCGTTTAAAAATTATTTGAAATATATTCGTTCATAGTCCTTTTCCAACCATTTTCACTAATTTTCTTCTCAAATATTTTCGTTAGCAAGTCATTTTTGTGCATTTCAACTGGATGTGCAATCTTTATCCTACCTTAACTGGATTTTTTCCGGAACACTAAATTCTCCCTAGAACTTGTTTGCTCTATTGATTGCGCTCCTTTTTCATCTTCCTTTTTCTTTAAAAAAAAATTCGATCTTACCTTGATTTATCACGACTTGTTTACCGTACACGATCAAAAGATCTTCAAATTCTAGAAATGAACTAGAACTGAAGTAACAAGAAAGGGTAAAAGAAAACGAATACCTTAGAAGAGATGGTGCTCTAAGAGTTTGCCGTTAGATACAATATTTAGATTAAAAAAAAATACCTACAGGTTTCTTTGTTGTTCTTATTTATTGATCCTATGGAAGCATTTTTTCCGGCCATTTACTTCCTAATTTCAGGCTGAAGCACTGCATGTTGAAGCTAATGTATTTTGTTTTTAAGCTCATTTTATTTTCAAGCTCATTTTGTTTTCAAGCTAATGGATTTCAGATTTGTATCTACAAAATTGGCTAATTTTTTTAATTTCTGCTCTTTATCGCCGATGTCTAGGTAAAAAAAATATACCGTGACAAGTAGAATAAAAAAATTAACTCTCCGCAAATTTTATTCCGAAATTATTTCACGATTTTTTTCCTATTCGAATCTCCAGGAACTTTAACACGGCTGCAATTCTGATACTTCAGACAGGGCACCCAGTATGTGTTCTGTCGCAACTTTTTTTCTACATACACTTTATTATAATAAAGTGTAAATAAAGGAAAACAGTTTTTATGATTTTTCACAAAAAAGGCAACAATTTTACGGTACTCTGCGGAAACTGAGAACTTCTTCAGTATAAAATGTAGAGATTCTTCTAACGTGAGTGTTAAACACACCAGTGTTGGTTTATCAAAATTCAATTGGAAAAACTCTTGCAAATTAGTGCAAAAAAAGTAGCAAATCAAGTAAGAATTATCCAACATGCGGAAAATACATGAGTAGCCTGGAATTATTTTTAAGCTAATTTCATTTCATTTACAACCCAAGTCATTCCTTTGTTTCCGTTACTTCTGAGCCTTTGTTTCCATTACCTCTGAGCCTTTGCTTCTTCTATTTCTTTGTTTCCATAACCTCTGAGACTTTGCTTTTTCTATCGCTTTAGTACCATTACCTCTGAGTCTTTGCTTCTCCAATTCCTTTGTTGCTGTTACCTCTGAGACTTTGCTATTTCCATTCCTTTGTTTCCGTTAATTATGAGCCTTTTCTTCTTCCATTCCTTTGTTTCCGTTAATTATGAGCCTTTTCTTCTTCCATTCCTTTGTTTACATTACCTCTGAGTCTTTGCTTCTTCCATTCCTTTGTTTCCATAACCTCTGAGACTTTGCTTTTTCTATTGCTTTAGCACCATTACCTCTGAGCCTTTGCTTCCCCAATTCTTTTGTTGCTGTTACCTCTGAGACTTTGCTATTTCCATTCCTTTGTTTCCGTTAATTATGAGCCTTTTCTTCTTCCATTCTTTGTTTCCATAACCTCTGAGACTTTGCTTTTTCTATTGCTTTAAAACCATTACCTCTGAGCCTTTGCTTCTCCAATTCTCAGCCGGTAGCAATCCCGGCCTCGTAATCTGAAGTTCTCAGGTTCAAGTCTAAACTGAACTTGAGGTGAGATTTATCTCCGCTATCCGTCATCCTTCCCTCCTTTTCCGTTTCAAAGAGGACATAGACGGACTCTAAAAGACCACTGCCTTTGCGGGGGTCCGGTATAATTTAGGAATCCAAGATCGCTTCTTATTTTCTGGGGTTGAGAATCTAAGATCGTTTCTGATATTCCCTCAGCAGGCAAATTCTAATTTTCTCTGGTATTCTCAGTTTTCCCTATGCATCGCTACCCCTATTCTTTCATAACTTAAAGGTTGACTAAATAAGAACTTGCATGGATGGTAAACATGTATTTTGATCTCTGACGCGTATCTTGGCTTTTTCCGTGGCTATTTGGTTTCCCAGACTGGCCAATTCGTAAAAACAAAACTAATTTATAATTGTAAAACCTCTGAAAAAAATGACAAATCGTCAACTAGGTAAATACAATCAAAGACTATTTCATCAATTAACTTCTTTTCTTTTTTTTCTGCAACATATATATTTTTTTAATTTTGATATTTTAGGACCACTTTTTTAATTTTGGCCCATAGCATTTGCCTAGTTTCTCCAAAAGCAAACATGGTCTTCCTGGAGCGAGAAATAAAGAGTGGTTTTGTGGGCGGTTATTTAACTACTCTGCTCCAAGAACGATAAGAGAGCTGATGATCTACCAAAGTGGTGTTTTGTTATTATGCCATGAAAGAACAAAGTTTTGTAACAGCTGAGATCGTTTTTTGCCAACTTTCTTTAATTTTGCAAAAACAATCTCAGTTTTCACAACTTACCAAGATTTTGCCAAGTCACTTCAAATTTTGCTAACTCACCAAGATTTTTCGAGCTCCTCTTAATTTTACAAATAAAAATATTAATTTTCCAACTCACCTATATTTTGCCAAGTCGCTTCGAATTTTGTCAAGTTGCTTCAATTTTGCAACGCCCTTTAATTTTACCAAAAAAAAATAAAAAATTTTCACAACTCACCTTGATTTTATCAAATATTCATGAATTTTGCCAACTGAGATCTTCTTTGAAAGAGAGCATCCCCCCCATCCCCATAGCTCCTGCTTGGGGCCCTTGTGACTTGTCTATTTAGCCCGTTGTGTGCACAAATGTACTGCTTTATAGGTGAAGCACCCAAAGGAATCTAATTCATTAGACTTATTCTCATTAATATTTAAAAGCGTTCATTAAATTTTGAAAAGACGATATTTACATTTGAAAAACTTGGCGAGGTAATCCGTTTTCATTTATTTTAAGTAATCAATTTACAAACTGCCACTGTTTTCGTTTTCTCCATTATACTGATTAAATTCTCGCCTCTAAGAGTTCTAGGGTATAATTATTTTCTGTCTCATCTTTTTTTCTTTTAATTATTCTGTCAGGAAAGGAGTTATTAAATTCAGTAGCCGTCTAAGTTCTGTCAGGTGTTTAGGGAAACTTTTTAACTGTCATTTAAATTGATTTATTATCTTTGTCTCTGTTTTGTGATGGATTGGATCTCGTTTGTTTAATATTATTTTTTGTAAATGGAAACAAATAATTAAAACATTTTTTTCTTTTTTAAATATGTTATAATCTAACTTGGTTTCTTAGTAGCTTATTTTTTTATTGCCAGGTATATGATTTACTTCGCTGTTCTCATAAATAATCCAAACAACATCTTTTTGATACATTTTCAGATTTCTGAGTTTATTCATTTTTATATTGTTTCCATATATTTCGAATTCATTGCATTTTTTAATTAAAATATCTTATTTTTTAAAGAAATAGATCGCATGTTAGCATTTATGCTGTTGCAAAATGAATTGCTCTGTATTATTTCGACCTTTGAAGAAGAAACATTTTTCTGATGTTGTATACGTTTTTTTCTCTTTAGTAATTGTTTGTTTCCGATCAGGCCCGAATCTAAAAAATATCGAGGAAGGGGTCAACAAACACAATCCAGCCGAAAAAATGAAAAAAGGGTTCGCCAAGAGACTTGATCTTCAATGCACTATAACATTTCCCCCTACGTTTACGGGTTTTTAAAAAAATTATTAATATTTTTTTCATTTTTTTCGATAAGTTTAATAATATATTTATAATTTTTTCCCTTACTCGCATTCTGAATGGGGGACAATGATCTCCTTGCCCCCCCCCCCCAAGATCCGGTTCTGTTTCCGATGATATTTCGTATCTGATTGCTAAATCTGCAATGCAATTGACTCATTATTTTATTGTGAATTATCACTGATTTAATAGAGAGTTATGTATCAAGTGGAACGTTTATGTGATCAGATTAGGCAAAGGGGACGTTATCCAAACTCAGTACCGCAAGTCCCGCATTTGCGCGCATGCGTGGCTGAAACTCTGGTCATATATAGTTGTAAGCTTTGGCTTCCCCAAGCAATTCGTCGTGAGAAGCGTAATGGGAAAGGCGCGGGATTTAGATGCATTTGACAGAGGGCAGATCGTAGGAGCCCGACTGTCGGGACACTCGATTTCCGAAGTTGTCAACGAACTTGGATTTTTTCGTACAACAGTTTCAAAAGTGTTCCGGGAATATGAAAATTCCGGCAAAAAAGCAAGCACCCGTACAAACTGCAAAAGACACCCAGCCTTGAATGATCATGGGCTTCGCCGTCTGACCCGCATCGCATGGACCGATAGGGACCAAACTTTACTTGAAATCACCTCCCATCTGAACGCGGGTTCCAGCCGGGAAGTCAGTGCATGGACCATGTAACGCTCATTTCATTGTTTCGGCTTCGGAAACCACAGACATACAAGAGTCCCACTTCTAACGGCATGACAACAGGCTCAACGCCTTGCCTGGCCTAAAGAACATCGAAACTGGACCATCGAAAATTGGCAACAGATAGCCTGGAGTGATGAATCCCGATTTAAACTTCATCACGCTGATGGGAGACTGACAGGGGGTTTGGCGCCAACCCCATGAAGCAATAGATCCTGCATGTCAGGTCGGAACAGTACAGGTGTCAGTCCTAGGGTGTCTTCAGTTGGACGTCTGTGGGATCTTTGGCACATGTACCGACGACTCTCAGTGCATCTCGGTACGTAGAACTCATGGCTGACCATTTACACCCATTTATGGCCATCATGCATCCCAATGGAGATGGCGTCTACCAGCAAGACAACTGTCCATCTCACAGGTCCAGGTTGGCTACTGCATGGTTGCAGGAGCATTCTTCTAATTTTGAAATGATGAATAAACCACCTAGAAGCCCAGATTTAAATCTCATCGAGAATCTTTGGGATACCGTCGAGCAGAGTGTTCGGTCCCCTGTCCCATCAGCGACGACCTTGAAAGAATTGTGGACAGCTCTGGAGAATGCATGGGTCGCCATACCTGTGGAACATTTACGCAAGCTTGTGGAGTCCTTGTCTCGTCGTGTGGCGGCCGTTATCAGGGCCAGATGGGGTCCAACACATTACTAGGTTGCTATCCATAATTCAATGGCACTTCAGTGTATGCTTGAGATAAAAAAATAAGTATTCTCATGAAAGTTTTTCTCTAGCACAGTTCGTGATTAAAGTATCTAATCATTATTTTATATTAATACAAAATTTACCAGAAATTTTTACAGTTTACAATATCAGTTTAAAATCGCTTATTAACATTTGGTTATATTTACTGGCAATTTTATTCAATCAATTATATGAATTATGGAAGAAATGTTTTAAAACTATACTTGATGATCGATAAAGCTATTAAATTAGATTCAGGTTTGCAATCTTCACATCAGTTTCAGCTATGGGTATTCATGCTTTTATTGGTTCAACAAATAGTATCTGTATAGTAGATAATTATAGACTTTCAGTGGTGATTTATACGATACTTTGATAAAAAAAATGTTCAGTTAATTTAATATACCTTCATAGACAGTGATATTAGCTTCAGTAACAATCGTTATATCCAAAGGTTTAAACGTATTACAACATTAAGCAAATCTCAATTGTTTTTTGTTTTAAATTAGCATGCAATATTACTATTGCATGCTAATTTAAATTCTTCATTTTCTATTTTTATTTTTCTATTTATTATTTTATAAATCCTTCATTTTCTATTTGCATATTTGTTTTATACCAGTTCTCCACTCGGTGATATCATCAATTCTATTTTCTTCATGATTTCAATCTAAAATGTTCTGTAACAGTGTATCTGTCATTTTTAAGTGAAATTTTACAATTGATCAAAATCTTCGATGTGTTAAAAAATATATTTTATGGTTCTCGTCATATTTTCTCACCATGATCCTGTCATTCTTACACCTAACGCAGTTATCGAAAAAATTACGGTTAGCCATAGTTTAAATAGGAGCATTGGCACTTTAAAATAAATAGAGAAATAAAAATCCCCTCATGCAGCTCCTTGCCACAGAGGTCTGACAGGAGCCTATCAGTTTAATACGCCATAGAGAAAGTCTTCGAGGAAGGCGAGGTCTCAGCAGAAAGAAACAAACATTGATGCCTCAGCCGAGACTCGAACCCAGCTCCTTTGGATCAGTAGCAAAGCATGCTAAACTCTCGGACGCGGGACGTCCATAGTTTAAATATGAGCATGAATGCTTTACCAGAAATCATTCTGCATCTTAATCAGCAATTTTATTGTTTATCATAGACATCCATGACACACTACATTACCAAAATATCCTTATATGGTTATGTTGTTATGTAAATGAAGGGCGATATTAAAAAATCTTAAAAATATTATTATGAAAAAAGTTTTTGTTTTTTAAATTGACGACCTCACTTTATTTTTATTTTTAAAATCTCAGTATTAAAAAATATTTGTTTAATGTTCAAAACTTTATTGAAACTGAGACATTTAACAACAGGGGCTGCTGTTAATGCTCATCGTTAATGCTTTAAAATGTTTATAACGATTTGAATATACGATTTGTTATAACATTATTGTATTTCAGTTAATTTTGCGACACATTTTTACCAATCGATGTGCTGCATTGATAAAAATAAACAAAAATAATAATTTTGATTTTCATCCTCGGCCATTTTGATTTCATTTTACATCCTCAACGATCTTGATATGCAGATTCTTCGCCTTAAAAATCTCATCTTTGAAAATCCACGAGATTCGTGAACTAGAAAACAATGGCAGCGATAATTGAACGAGAGTTGTAGAAAATTTATAAAAAGAGAATTATTTCTAAATTATAACCCAGCCTTAAGAAATATCAGGAAAAGATTTTCGGCATCATGTACTTCTTTTAGGATTATTTTACGCTATTGTATTCTTGTGTCGAGAAGACATAGGTATTTCTCTCAATCATTTTTTTTTCTGGACATTGTCATTGATTGGAAAGGTAAAAATATACAGTAACTACAATGGACTTGTACTTAAGATTTGTGAATAAATAAATTCATTGTGAGAAGTGTTAGATAATTTCGTTGAGTTATTAGAAGCTGAAGAATGTGATGTTTATGTAGCTGCAGTATACGATTATATTCTTTCGTATTTACTTCTACTCATTGTACAATCAATAAATAACAGATGACAGTGACTATTACCTTTCAGATCACTGAGTTGTGCCAGCAATGTCTAAGCTATTCAGATCTTATCATTGCAAATCCCAGAATGGCAGCAGCCTTTGACTGCTTTCGTTGACAAACGGAACGCGTTATCAGCGATACACGAACCATTTCTATATCTTACTCCTTTTCATGCTGCCAAGCACCTAATGTCAACTGTCAGGTAGAATTTATGTTTATTTAACTTTAACATTAAGCAGTTCGCAGAGCTTCGTCCGGTTCCGCATCAGGATGAGGTAGACAATTCACTGAATCCGATGTAATTTGTATCTCAAACGACGAAGGGATCGGAATTCCCACGGCGTTCGCGCATCCACCAAGAGTGCCATTCCTGTTGACTCCTGTGAGGTTCGAGAGCAGGAACACATCCTCCCGCATCCTCTCAGCGGAACTTCCTGTCCCCATCAGTTTCGCCATGTCGTGACCTAATCAGACGCTGTTTTGGGCATTTCCCCTTGCAAATTGAGCCTGATAACTACGCACAACACGAGCTTCCCATATTGTTTCCACATCACATTCACGTTCTTCCTATAAATCCCTGTGATACTCTCGTGGGTTAAAATATAGGTAAGGCAAAGACGAAATGGTAGCTGTGTCATGTGACCATTTAAATAAACAGATTTGTTGATAAAGGTTTTGTTGGTTTTGCTGTTGTTATTTAAGTCATTTTTCTAACTTTTGGTAGATGATCAACATATCCCGTACAGCTTGATTTATTTCTGTGATCACTATTTAAAATTTTGGCTTTTTCAAAGAGGGACCGGGATTGATTCAGTAGGCTGCGCACCAGGCTCATAATTTGCAATTCACATGTTCGAGCCTCAACTGCACTTCCACGAAGAGATTGGAATTCCCTCGGCGATCGCTCATCCACCAAGAGTGTCATCCCTATTGACTCCTGTGAGGTTCGAGAGCAGGAACACAACTTCCCGCATCCTCATCATGGATGTCTATGATAAACAACAAAATTGCTGATTAAGATGTAGTTCTTCTGCTAAACTCCACTCTGCCTTCGGTGAGAAATGGACTTGGGAAGATCATCGTCTTGCTGGGGATGTAAAGCAGTGGGTTCGTTTTGAGGTGAACTTACTGTGCACTTTAAAGAACACGCTGGATGGCTCGAAGGAAGCCTTTCATCTGTCTCCAGTTATGTCCCGTTTCTCAATGAGACATACAGAGACCGAAACTACAAACCGAGACTACCTAACAGATGTCCAGTGGATCTCTTCCCCAATCGGCTGGCTTACTGTATGCAAAAAAATATGCCATTCAGAGATGAAACAAACATCAAACCTTTGACAGGTTATTATTTCCTTAACAACCAGTATGGAAATAACACATAAAGAAGAGCTTTTAAAAAGTTTATGATTGATTCCATATGCTTATGCAGCATATTTGGTATTTGAGTTGTTGGGTTGTTTTACCTCTGAGCGGCACTTTTTTGCACACCATGGGCTAAATGGCCAGGTCACATGGACCCCGAAGGCTCAGAGAAGGTTGGGGGAGGGGACCCACTGGAACAGCTGTTGGGAGACAGATGGTAGCCTCCCGTCAAAGCCATCCAGCGTGTTCTTTAATGTGCACAGGGTATGGCTTTCCCGCACACGGGGCCACGGCTTAACGTCCCATCCGACGGACGGCGGCCTTTCCAAGCCCATCGGTGTCCCCTACTGACCGTGGGCAGGGCGGGGAATTTTGCGGAGATAAATCTCAACGCTGACCCAGCTGGGACTCCAACCTGGGAACTACAGATTACGAGCCTGGCGCGCTACCGACTGAGCCACCCCCGCCCCTTTGGTATTTGGAGATTCGATTTTGTGAATAAGAAAGTGATAAGACAAAGGAGTTATCCATAGCGTTAAAGGATGATCCTTTTTACCAGCAATTTATAGTGGTGGAAAAAAGTCTTGGCACAGCTGCGTATTTGCATTTTGTTTTATTCATACTGATTTCTATCCAAGGAATTATTAAATATGCGTAACTTTTATCATTCCCTCGAAATTAATATTTTTATGCTGATTTCAAAACTTTTTTTTTTTTTATATTTTTTTTTCTATCTATCTAAAACGTTTTGTGAGATATAATTACTGGAAAGTAATCAAGCATAAATTGTAATATGGTGATATAATATACACAATAATTAACAGAAGCTTAAATTTCGTGAAACACTTAAATTTATCTTTATTTTAATCCATAGATAGCAGTTGTTGCACGAGTTAATGGGAATACTAAAAGTTTTCAAATCTGTATTTTATAGGCCACCCCTTTGCCTTAATGACCGCTGTACATTATGCTCTCATAATCCATCGTCATTTCCTCTTCCTCCGACGTTCTTTCCGATCCGAAGAATTTGCTCTTGCACGCAAAATTCATTGTTGCTCACCGGCTCGGAACCACAGCGCCACTAATGGTGATATTGTTCATTATTGATTCAATTAAATGGCTTGGCTATAAAATATTTTTATTTAAAAGCGTGTCGAGCATAATAGCGAGTGTTGCATTCCTGTACTTTGTCTGCATGGGTAATAAAACAATTTATTACTTTGCGTAATGTTATAATTTCATAACGCCAGTGTCCCACTGACTGCTAAGATTAGTCTTCATGGTTCTAAAAATTTCCGTTGGGTTGGGTTAAATTGTTTTACCTCTGAGCGACACCTTTTTACACACCATGGGCTAAAATGGGCTAAATGGCCAGGTCACAAAGACTCGAGGGCTCAGAGAAGTTGGTGGAGGAGACCCACTGGAACAACTATTAGGAAATGGATGGTAGACTCCCTTCAAGGCCATCCAGCGTGTTCGTTAACGTGCACATGGATGGCCCATCCGACGGACGACGGCCTTTCCAAGCCCATGGCGTCCCCTACTAAAAATTTTCAGTGGTTCGATACAACTACGATGTGCAGATTTCGATTGATCTGAAAGCTCAAACCGCGAGAGTTTAGATGTGTTTCCTATTTAATCTTGCTGAAACTGGAACATTTCCTTTTTGAAATATAACCCCACGGAAAACGTAACTAAAGGTGACTAAATTTAGCAAAAGCAGTTGCCCAACGGTGCAATAGTCCTGATGGATAATCCGCAGTAGATGGAAGGGGCAATAATTCGACTCATGCTCTCTCATCGAGTGCAGATTGCATATTCTGCATAGACTGACGGTAAGCCTATGTCTCACACAGGTGTGAATTTTATTGTAGCTTGGAGCGTGTTGGAAAGGTGCAATTTTTCTCGTGGCACAGCGAAATCGACTCCATCATATGCGATGATTGCGGCTAAGTTTCTACCTCGCCGACAACACTCAACTACGTCTCCAGGGTGCACACTTAATGTTTGGTGCTCAATTCAAACCACGTTATTCCTCAAAAACGTTTTAAATTGAAACAAAAGTAAATGCAATGACTGAGTTATTCGAAAAACGCATTAATTAAATAAAAGTAAATCGGGAGCCGACTGTTTATCGTCACAAAAAAACGCGGACTTTTGACACCCAAAATACAGACCCCATACTCCAGGGTTGCCGGCCAAAACAGTTGAAATGTACAATCATGTGCATTTAAACGAAATTTTCTCACCATCATCATCATTATCCTCAAGCAGCCAAGGGCTACGGAGGTCCAACCAGACAGTGCAATTTAGTTCTCCAGACATATCTCCTGAGCTAAATCTGCGGCATCTCTTCACTGTAGACCAATTCTAACAGGTCCTGTTTGACATTGTCTGCCCACCGCATTGTAGGTCTCCCCATTTTTCTGAGGTCTTTAGGTACACTGTTCATAACCCTGTTCTCTAATCTATAATTATCCAAACGGGCAACATGGCCAAACCAACGGAGTCTCTCTCTGCACAATATGCTACTTATAGGAGGTTGCCAATTCCTTTGCCTAACCTCATTACTTACAAAGTTAAACCCCCTAATGCCCAAGATACTGCGTAAGCGTCTAGAATCAAAAGCATCAAGCTTCCTGTTATCTTGTTTACAAAGCGTCCACGTTTCATGACCATAACTAACCCTAGAAACAACCAAACTATTAATACAGTCTAATTTTAGTCTTTAGGTGTATACACCTATTTCTCCACACTCTCCATAGATTCTTAAAAGTCCAAGCAGCAATCCCTATTCGTCTGCTAATCTCATGCCGCACATCACCATTATCTGTTACATAGCTCCCAAGATACTTAAACTGAGATACCTTCTCAAGACTGCAGTCATTCAGATTAACTGAACCACACAGCCTGCCTGACCAATTTTCATCACTTTAGTTTTCTCTCTGTTTATAAACAAACCTACTCTACTAGCAGTCTCATCAACAGCTCGAATGAAATAGTTAAACTCTTAAACATCATTTGCCAAAAGCACTATATCATCAGCATAATCTAAATTAAACATTTCATACCTCCAGTCCATTTAAGGCCAAAATGTTTCCCTTGAAGTGAATTTCGCATAACATAATCAATAACCAAGCTAAAGAGAAAAGGAGACAAAATGCAACCTTGTCGAACACCAGAAGTAATGCTAAACCAATTGCTACAAACCTTACCAACTCTCACACACGACTCAGTGTTATTATAGAGATCATTCATTTTGTCAATTAACTTGTCTGGTATCCATACTATCTCACAATCAACCACAAATTATGATAATCAAGAAAATCGGAAGCCTTTTTAAAATCAACAAAGTTAGCAACTAAAGGTTTCTGAAACTCTAAACATTTCTCAAGAATCTGTCTGAGTGAAAATATCTGATCTACACATCACCTACCGTTTCTGAATCCACATTGCTCATCATGAAATTGCCTGTCAACCAGATTCTGAATTCTATTAAACACAATCATGGAAAGAACTTTACCAGGAACCGAAAGTAGGCTGATACACCTATAGTTATCACAAGAACTGCGATCACCTTTTTTAAAAATAGGAATAATAATAGCTCTGGTAAAATCCTTAGGAACCATGACTTTATCATAAAATATAATCAAATTTTCAGTCATCCATGTGGTAACACAAACATTCACAGCTCTAAACATTTCCGTAGTAATTTCATCTACCCCTGGGGATTTATGTAGTTTAAGTTTAGAAACAGCCAAAATAACTTCATACTGTGTTATAGGGCCAACATTAAAGCCACCAATGCATCTATCATCATTACAAAAAATGGGAGTAGAACTAATAACCACATTGTTCAGAACATCATTGAAATGCTCAGCCCACCTAGACATGACAGAATCCTCACCTTCTATATCCTTACCTTGTTTATCGTCAATCCCTGAATACGTGTCTGTTCCAAAGATTCTTATCAGCAGGTAACTGATCCTTTACACGTTTATTAAGCTCTCTCTAATGCTTTCTACTAAGACTAGTAGGGCATTGATTAAGGACATTTCTTCAGTTGTTTCTTTCTGAAATATATTCAAGTGCCTTATCACTCAAATAATTCTATCTCCTCTGCTTCTTTTTTCCTAAAAGAGTACGGTTGCTTTTCAAAAAAGTCAGTTTAAAATGGTCCCATTCTTCCTCAACGTCAGCAGTAAGCAAACCATGACTGTCATAATGACTAAGTAATCTATCATGGTAAGCTTTAGTTATAACTTGGTCTTTCAGAGCTTCAGAATTAAAGGCAAATTTTTTAACCTTAGCACAACACTTTTTAAGTTTAAGTTGCAAGATACTTTTAACAAGGCAATGGTCAGATCCCATTTCAGCTCCCCTATATGCCCTGGTATTTCTAACAGAACTAGCCCATTTGCTGTTAACTAATATATAATCAATCATATTCTTATACAGTCCATCTGGTGAAACCCATGTATACTTATGTATGTCGCGGTGTTTGTTATAAGTGTTAGTTATTCTGAATCTATTAAGCTTACTTACCTCTAGGAGACATTGCCATTGCAGCTACCAATACCAAAAGGGCCTATTACTCCTCCCCAAAGATCAGAGTCTGTACCAACTTTGCCATTGAAGTCACCAAGAACAAGAGTAATATCTCCTTTCTTGACAGATTTCAAAATATCCTGAAGTTGTCCGTAAAACCTATCCATCTCATCGTCATCGGCATACTCAGTGGGGGCATAACAGCAGATAACATTCAAGTGTTTAATGTTTGTCTGAAATTTTGCTGTAAGAAACCTTTCATTAATGCACTCATATCCTAGAAGAGCATCAATACCGTGTCTGCTGAGAAGCAAACCTATGCCTTGATGATGCTTATTGTCATCCCTCCCTGAAAAGAGAAATTTAAGATTATTTTTAATTTCTTAAATTTCACCTGATCTGTCCATCTGGTCTCTTGTAAGCCGAGAATATCTAAATTATAACGGTGGAGTTCTTGTATGAGGATATCAAAAAAAAATAATCTCTATGCAGAGTCCTCACATTCCAACTACTTGTGGAGAGAAAATAGTGTGATGTTTAAAGAAATTATGCTTCTTGACAGAGGGAATGCCCACAATATAAACAGTATATCGCAGGCATGGGCAAAGATCTGTTCCCCCACTGCTAAAGGCTGAAGCCCTATACACTGGAAGGCTTCCTCCAATGTAGAATTTGCCGATGCCAGTAGAAGCAAAGAGTTCAGATGCCTGCGATGACCTCTGCTGAAGATTATCCACCAGCTGATAAACATTTCCTCTGAATCCATTCACTTGGGGATGTCAACCCACAAACAAACAGTAAACACAGTGGAAGATATTACCTCCACAAAAGCCCACCAGTGCAGCAATATCAAGATCCATAATCAAGCTCAGATCCATAATTCTATTCAGGTTGGTATATATGGTCAGCACCAGGACCTTGTGTGGTTGATCACTCCTCAGCAGGGTAGAAAAAAAAGAAAAGTAGCCATAGTTGTCCAGATCAGTAGGCCACACTA
Source organism: Ryuthela nishihirai (assembly GCA_038380435.1). Lineage (NCBI taxonomy): Eukaryota > Metazoa > Arthropoda > Arachnida > Araneae > Heptathelidae > Ryuthela > Ryuthela nishihirai. Next base: position 85,858,674 of record JAWZYU010000017.1, on the reverse strand, counting down.
ATCTGTCAGCCCTCCCCTTCCGTTCACTTCAACAAGAGAGTGTTTCTCTTGAAAGGTATTAACGGTCTGCACCACGAGATGGCAGGGTCGGACATTAGGTGCTAGGCCTGTCTAGTTCTATACATCATCACAGGGGATTGGTGCATAGCTCTCCTCCCAGTGATTACCTACTACCATTTACAAGCCCGGAAATGTTTAGGAGAAACATTTTCTAAATACATCATTTTCTTAGGATTTCAACTCATTCTTCTTAATAGGTGCCAGGCACGTAACCATCGGGGGGGGGGGGAGAAGGGGGGGGAGAATAAGACTTGTGTAGAGTTTCCCAATTGCTAAAATATTTCACTGGACAGAAAAGTTTAAAATGATATTCCACATGGAATAAAGTTTTATAGTTGTTTTTTAAATCTATTTTAATGTCCGACATGTACTATGGGGACAAAATGAAATTATATATATACAACTGTTTCGGATTTCAAAGCAGATAGTCAAGTTTGAGATTCCGTATGAGACAACAAGATTTTCGGTGAGGAGTCCTTCCCCCCCCCCCTCCTTCCTTGGTAGGTCCTGATAGGTGCATAAACGTTTCTTAAACTTTATGGGAAATTCTTATAGATTGGAGCATCAATACAATATGAGCTGGATTATGAAGAAAAAAGGGCTGTATAGAAAAATATCTATTTTATTTTATAGTGATGCATAAGCTATTAAAATATTGTTTATGTTACAGGGTAAAAATGATATTAATACGCAGGGCGTTCAAAACGTTCTTCACAGGTGTCTGTAGATTTTCACTTGTTCCTCCCAAGTTAACGAGCTACGACTTATTTAAAAGCTTGTCTAAACTTGTTATTACGTGTTGAAAATAAAGGTCGTATCAACGTTTCTCTCTGGCGCAGCATCAAGTTCGGTCTGCGAAATTTGTGTGTTGTATAATGTAATATATAATACTCCATCTTTAGTCAATTATAATTTAGCCTATTAAAGATGGAGAAATATTTCCCATTTTCTCAAGGATGCAGTTTGTGGACGACACGAAAAAAATTCATGCAGATTTATCACGAAGTTATGGTGATCATACCTATACCTGTTCATATGGCACAGTTACGGGATGGATGCGCAAATTCAAAGGATGGCAGAGCTTCGAAGACCTGCCTCCTACAGGAAGACAGAAAGAGGCCGTGAATGAGGCCCAGAGAAAAATCGATGATGTTCATAGACTCGTTAAGGAAAAACCTACACATCACCGTTCACGAAATAAGTTTAAATATCAGTATAGAAAATGGCAGTGTGGAAACTATTATTAGTCAATATTTAAAGTTTCGATAGATCTGTGTCAAATGGGTACACCACAAACTAACAGAACCGCACAAAAGGGCTAGAGTTAACTCGTGCAAGGAGATGCTGGCAATGCTTGAGCCTAGAGGCCCAAACGGTTAACAAACATTGGCACAGGTATTTATTACTATACAGCGCCCAGAAAGATCGGCAACTATGTTTGGTTTGAGGAAGATGAACTGCATCCCCAAATCCTTCGACAAGTTGGGTTGGGTTGTTTTACCTCTGAGCGGCACTTTTTTTTTGCACACCATGGGCTAAATGGCCAGGTCACATGGACCCCGAAGACTCAGAGAAGGTTGGGTGAGCGGACCCACTGGAACAGCTGTTGGGAGACAAATGGTAGCCTCCCGTCAAGGCCATCCAGCGTGTTCTTTAACGTGCACAGGGTATGGCTCTCCCGCACACGGTGTCACGGCTTAACGTCCCATCCGAGACGGCGGCCTTTCCAAGCCCATCGGTGTCCCCTACTGACCGTGGGCAAGGCGGGGAATTTTGCGGAGATAAATCTCAACGCTGACCCAGCTGGGACTCGAACCTGGGAACTACAGATTACGAGCCTGGTGCGCTACCGACTGAGCCACCCCTGCCCCCCTTCGACAAGACTTTCACTTAAGAAAGATGATGATTAAAATTTTTTAAATTCCCAAGAAGTGGTAGCCGTGGACACCTTACCTGAAAAACTGAGAATAAATGGCCAATACCACACCAACATTGTTGACCCAAAATGGTTAAGGATATAAAGGAGCAGCGTCCATCAGCAGGCATCCCAAGGGTTCTTCTTTTTCATGACAATGCCAGTGTTCACAAACCCGGCAAGTTACAACCTATCTGGAGCAGGAAAAAATTAAACAACTACCCCATCCTGCATATTCACTCGATCTTGCATCATGTGATTTCTAGTTATTTCCAACAATTAAAAAGGAATTTTCAGGGAAGTTTTTTTCTAGGGTGCAAGACCTTGCAAAATGCGTTCATTTAGAGTTGCCAAGTATTCCCGAGTTCACCATGCATTCTAGAATTGGCGTAGACGTCTGCAACTTTGGTGGGGCGGGAGTGGCTCAGTCGGTAGCGCGTCAGGCTCGTAATCTGTAGTTCACAGGTTCGAGTCCCAGCTGGGTCAGCGTTGAGATTTACCTCCGCAAAATTCCCCGCCCTACCCACGATCAGTAGGGGACACCGATGGGCTTGGAAAGTGCCGCCGTCCGTCGGATGGGACGTTAAGCCGTGGCCCCGTGTGCGGGAGAGCCATACCCTGTGCACGTTAAACAACACGCTGGATGGCCTTGACGGGAGGCTACCATCTGTGTCCCAACAGCTGTTCCAGTGGGTCCCCTCCCCCAACCTTCTCTGAGCCTTCGGGGTCCATGTGACCTGGCCATTTAACCCATGGTGTGCAAAAAAGTGCCGCTCAGAGGTAAAACAACCCAACCCTGCAACTTTGCATAGATGCTGGAGGGGAGTACTTTGAAGGAAAGTAAAAGTTTTGTTGAAGTAAGTGCAATGGTTTTTGTTCTACAGATGTATGTCAAGAACTTTATTTTATTCGAATTTATTTGATCATATTGAAATTAGTTAATCCCACCTCACGCGAAAGATTTTGATCGAAATTCGTCAATTTCTGCTCACCTTTCATTTCAGTGTAAATAAACGAAAAGAAATATAACCCATTCTTCAAGTAGCCTAGTTGCCTCTAAGATCTGTTGAATTGTTCCAGCTCTGAGCGAAACTTTTCTGCACACAACAGATTAATGAATGGACATCAAGGGCTCAGAAAAGGTTGGATAAGGATATCTACGGCACAGTATTAGGAGACATGATAGCCTCCTGACAAGACCATCAAGCATATTCTTTAACGCCCTAAGGACAATAGTGGATTAAGCTTTTAGAAACCCCAAGCACAACCTGATTTGATGCCCCCTCTAAAAATTTAAAATAATTTTTTAAGGATGTTAAACTAAAATGCATGAATTGAAGAGAAAAATGCTTTTATTATCGTTATTATCATTTTATATTTTTTATCAATTAACAAAACGTTAAAAATAAAAACATCTAGTTTTCTTTTGGTGTTTTTGAGATCCCAAGCGCGCGCTTCTTGCGCCTGTGTGGTGATCCGCCACTTGCTCAGTATGACTCTCATGAGCATCTCCTTTAACATCCCATTCAACGGATGAAGTCTTTTCCAAAGCCATTGAAAAGAAACATGCCTTATTATCGTTATTTTCATTTCGATAATAATGACAAAAGTTCTGGTGTCCCGCTAGGATCGGTGATGACCACCTAATGGTTCTAATCGAATCTGAACCTCGGCAAATATCAAGGGTTGTTACGGAAATGACACAGGGCTCCTTAAAGCTTGTAGAAATTAAATCTACTTTATTTTTGCTTTTCATTCCACTATCCTTTAATAGACAACACCTGTTGATCGTTTTCGGTTTAATTCTTATTGCAACGTAGTTTATGAATATAATTTGCATCTTAACTAGTGTCACCATCTAGTGATAGGCTGCAGAACTTCGTAAGCATACATTGCAAATATCAAGTTTTTATTTTCTTCTTAGATGAAACAATTTGTCAAATGAATCTGATAGTTTTATCAACTGTTGGCAATTTGATAAATTGTTATCGATTTAAGCTCTCTAAGCATTATTCAGACTTAAAATAATATTATTTTTATTTTAAGCACTTTTGAAAAAATTTATTCAAGTTACCTTTTACGAAACAATCCTATGGATGACCAATAAACATCAGAGGCAAAATATGACGAAATAATATATCTGTTTTAATGAAACAATGTCTTTTCCTCTTATTATTGTCCAATCTAATTCATAAATGCTTCTAATATTCGAGTCCAAGGTTTTGGGTTTTTCGAGAGTATTCGGTTTCAGATTTTTGGAACTACAGTGTAGATGGTAGAGTAAATGGAAGAACGTGATGTGAATATTCGTGATTCAGATATCGTAAAGAATCTCGCTTATGAAGATTTCATCCAACATAAACTTTGATTGCTACACAATGACCAAACTACCAAAAATAGGAAGTAACAATCGTCTAACAAAAGAACTTAAATTCAAAATTGATATATTCACGGTGAATTCAACAGTTCTCTACGTAGTCGAACCTGATTGTGAAGAGGAAAACGAGGTAAGCTGATAGGATTTAAGAATAAATGCTTAAGGAAAATCAATAGGATTAAATGCAAGGAAGTGAATTCTAAGAAAAGACTTGAACTACAAAGGTGCAGTTGTAAAAGCTATCAGGGAAAGGACACCACTAGCAGTGGTTTAGACACGTTTGTAGAATGACTCGGGTAAGATTCCCAACATATTTTTGGATAGAGTAAATGGGTGAACACAAAGTGAAAGATCGAAAGGAATATGAAGAGACGATATTAGTAGAACAATTGAGATTCCCTCAATAAAATCACAATCTTTATATCGTTTGGCCAACAAAAAATATTCGAGGAAATATGCAGATCATGGTGGGCTTAATCCATACCAAGGGATTAGAAAGAGACAATAACTCCCCACGTGATGGCTGTTTTTCGAGATAAAATTCCGTTTCGCAGACTGCAAATGCCGAAAATAAATTGCATTATTATGATGTGAGAATAGCGTAACATATAGAATGAGGTAAGATTTATTTAACTCTGTTCTTTAGGATAATTTCATAATAACTGATTTGACAATAGGTTGTTTAAATGATAATGTAAATTATAATATTTATGTAAATGATAATATAAATGATAATATTGATGTAAATGATAATGTAGATGATAATACTCATGTTAATGATAATTTAAATGATAATATTTATGCAAATGATAATATAAATGATAATATTGATGTAAATGATAATACTTATGTAAATGATAATATAAATGATAATACTTATGTAAATGATAATATAAATGATAATACTTATGTAAATGATAATATAGATGATAATGTTGAAGCAAATGATAATTTGAATGATAATACCGATGTAAATGTTACTATGATGAAAATACTGATATTAGAGATAATTCGAATGATGATACTGGTGTAAAAGATAATTTAAATGATAAATCTGAGGTAAATGATAATTTAAATGATAATACTGACGTAAATGATAATTTAAACGATAATACTGATGTAAATGATAATTTAAATGATAATACTGATGTAAATGATAATTTAAATGATAATACTGATGTAAATGATAATTTAAATGATAATACTGAGAAAAATGATAATTTAAATTATAATACTGAAGTAAACGATAGTTAAAATTATAATACCGAAGTAAATGATAATTTAAATTATTATACTGATGAAAATGATAATTTAAATATCACAAGTTTCACAAAAAATTCCATAATTTGAACTCTTTATCGCAATAATTTGAACTCTTTAACGCAATAATTTGAACTCTTTATCGCAATAATTTGAACTCTTTATCGCAATAATTTGAACTCTTTATCGCAATAATTTGAACTCTTTATCGCAATAATTTGAACTCTTTATCGCAATAATTTGAACTCTTTATCGCAATAATTTGTATTTGTGATGTTAAGGTCTGCATCCAACAAAATTATTGATGGAGGTCAGAAATTTTTCGCAGAATGATAACACTGCAATCATTAATTTTCTTTAGCTTATGGATCGAGTGATCTCCATGAATTAACTTTTTCTTGGAACCAATATTGTATGCATTCTTCTGTGAAGGATTTCTCAGTCTCAAGCTTGTTTCCAAATGACCTGCCTTAGAGGCGGTGTTGTATGTGATGTAATAATGTAATACTACATTTATTGGAAACTGTACATAAATTTAATTATGGATTTAGTTTCGGGGGGGGGTCCCCAAATATTTGCCAATTTCCTCGATTTTGACAACTCGCCATAATTTGGAGAAAATAAATCCCAATTTTTACATCCCAACTGAATTATCCTAAGTCGCTTCGAATTTTAGCAACTTGTCTCGATTTTTCCAACTCTCTTTAATTTCACAAAAACAATCGCAATTTTCGCAACTCACCAGTATCTTACCAAGTGGCTTCGAACTTTGCCAACTCCCTTGGATTTAGTCAAATTATCTCGATTATGCCAACTTCCCTTAATTTTTTTTCCAAAAAAATCCTAATTTCCACAACTTACCTGGATTTTACCAAGTCACTTCGAATTTTGCCAAGTCTGATTTACTTCGGGAGAGAGAGCCTCCCCTTCCAATCCCCCCCCCCCCATAGCTACTCCACTGTGTGTGAACGACGACAGAAACTATTATGTGTACAGACACTCTCCGAATTACCTAATACTCTACTTACGTAAACTCGGACTTGCACAACTTTTCTCATAAGCCCAATGTAAATTTTTGAGTTAGAATAATTTTACCATACACTATAAGTGCTACTGCTACGTCAACGCAGAAGCTGGTAAGGGTAGTAAGAATGCTAGCAAGGGTAATAGAGACAAAAAAAATTATTAAATTTATATTTCACGCAGTTTTCAAGAATTTTTTTTAAAAATCTATGAAACACAGGGAGAAATGTTATAAGGCATTGAAAATTCAGTCTCTTGCCATTTCATTTTTAGGCTTGACTGTGATTTAGGCTGACCCTCGTTTTTTTTTTTCTTTTCAAGAACTGGGCCTGATCCCAACTAATAGATTAACCATAGTTGCTTGTGTCTTAAATTCTCTAAAGTATATATATAACCCCACTTTAGGAGCTTTCATTTAACATAGAGTTCATTGCAATCGACTTCCATGAGAATTTCCTCTCCCTTTTTCGGCGAAAGAAAGAAGACAGCATGATTTGAAGTAGTCCATGATACTTCTTATATGAGTAGCTTTCATTTGTGATATTAGGCTGGATAACCGTTCACGTATTTCCCCATTTTCGAGGGAAATATAGATTGGGAGCCAATTCCTTGCACTCTTAAAGCCATGAGGAGAGGAAACTGTAAACGGAACATTTTTAGGGACAGAAGAGTGAGGGAAGAAAGGTTGAGGGGTCAAATTCTTACGTTTTTTTTTTTAACTTGTTATGAAAGGAAGCTAGGTAGCGAATTCGGTGATAACATCTCTTACCGTTTAAAAGAAATTCCTCCCGTTTCTTTGGGGGTAAAATGTATAACGAATTTGGTGATCCTAGCTCATCTTACTGTTCAAGAAAAATTCTTCCTCCCCATCAGCTATTTTTTGTAGAGAAATAAATCGTTGCGGTCAAAACCACACTGCTCTAAGTTGCGATGAGAGGACGCTGTGTGATGAATTGGTGGTTCTCGCTCGCTCTTACAGCTCAGAAGCAGAGAAATTTCGCTCTAAGCAGAGATTCAATATTTGAAATGTCCAACAACGAAATCTTTAATTTTTTTACAGAAACTAAAATATTGCAACTACAAGACATTTTAATTTCATATGATACGGAATTTAAAACTTTGGTAAAGGGACAACCCTTTTTCTTAAGCGATTTTCATATATTGTGTTGTAATTCGTAAAGCTATTGCCACTATAGTTATAAGATATTTGTGTAACCTTAATAAAAAATTAGTTCCCCCTCAAGAAATGACAGAAGACTCTCAGTATAACATACCATAGAGATCTGTGAGGAAATCAAGACTTCAGTAGGAAAACGACATAAAAGTAATCCATACCTATCAGGGACTGGAACGCGAGTCCCTTTAATCACTAATCAAATACAACCGTTCTGCCACCTGGACAACAAACATACAATTATTAAACTAGCAAAATACGAGTATATAAATTATTAAAAAAATGGGATGTGGGGTTCATTTCTAGATTTTTAAAAACTAATCGTGTAGGAAAGTAGTTTTTGACAGTAGTTTTGAAAACAGAAAAGTAAACACTCTTCTTCAAACTATAAAGTAATTCAATCTGGAATACATCAAAGAGCAAAAGTTTCATTGAGAACTAAACTTTGTTATATAATTATTTAATTCCTTAATAATTTCAACATGATGTGATCTAAAATAACCCCCAGGTACTTCTAAAAACGTTACCTACTCAATAATTCTAGAGTTCTGATTAACAATTTAATTTACGTCAATACATCCTGTTTCATGATATTGTTACGACAGATGAACATGCAACAATAAAACAAGAACTGATGTGTCATTTGACACTCGTGTTATGCTATAAGTGACAATTTCGTCACTAGTCTATTTGAACAGATACACTTGAAACAATAACGGTGTTAAGAAAATAGGAAAGTTTTCGGTAGTAGCTGAAAGTGTATGTTTGTTTTCCTTTTACTGAGTATTATGTTAATCTAACTGCGAAAGTTGTTTATATTTCGTTTAAAGGTTATTCAAGAGACATGGCAATCAAATCGAAGAGGTAATATGTCAGTCGAGCAAGCTTAATTTCTTTTTTATTTTTTTATTTTTTTTTCTATTTTCAGGCTTTAATTTCTTCGTAGGAAGAGTTCATCGTCTGATGCATGGTGATCTTAATACATAAGTGGAAACTTATTTCCACTGGTGAAAAGAAGGCAACAGGTTTTAGGTTTAGAGCTTAGGAACAATGTAGTGCACAAAAAGAATTGGTAAGGTGAACATTGGTAACGTATAGGTATTTCAACAAAGAAACTGTCGTTGCTGTCAAATGTTTAAATTGTCCCCATCACCTCCTATATTTTGTAGAGAAATAAATTTTTCCCATCAAAACCATTACACTGTTCTAAGTAAGTGTTGAAATAATTTCAGTACAAATATTAATTAGAAGTATAATTAGAGAATAATATAATAATTATTATTTATATTAATAATACGAATATTTTACTTATAATAATAATGTACTTAGAAGATGTAAAACCTTTTTTACATATTTTTCTGTGGTTTAGCTTTAAACTGATGAAGTCAAGGATTTGTTTTAGTTGAATTTGTTTTAGTTGAATTTGTTTTATATATGTGATCTTGTACCTTCGTAATAAATTAGTTCATTCATAATTTTTATGGCCAAGGATTCTTTTGAACTCACGCTCAGTTTTTCTATTAAAAAATTCGTAATACTTAAAAGAAAATTAAGTTTCAGACTCCTAGCGTACACTGAAATTCATTGTCCTTAATTTCAGTGCAGACAATTGTGTAATGGAAAGTAAATTAGAATTGTTTTTTAGCCCCATAATATATGTCCGACACTCTGACTTACTGTCCGATTACCCTGACTGAAATAGTTTTAAAAGCAAACAATAAAATAAAATTGTAGCCTTTCCTGCGCAGTAAAATAATTTAGCAATTGGAAAATCCTACTCAACTCTTATTCTCAGACCATCCCCCTAAACAAAAACCTTTGATCTCTCCCCACTCTAAAAATAAATTATTGAATATTCTCCCAAGAACAATTCTTGAACTCCCTGAAACAAAATTCTCAGAATTCCAGCAAACTAAATTCTCACCCCCCCCCCCTCCCTACTCTAAATCTTAGGTACCTGACTGATAAAACCATAAATCATTTATATGCAACAGAAACAAGACTAGTTCAAGAAATGACCCCTAGGGAAAGCCTAAGGGTCATTTCTGATTACCTCTTTTTAAGACTCCCCAATTTTATACATTGTTTCATATTTACCAAATAGTCCCGAAATAGTAATTAGAGAATTCCAATACCAAACCTCTATGTTGCCTCTAAACAATTTATTCATCCAAATATTACAATAAAGAGTTTTAAGTGTCTTCTTAATATTAATGAAAAAAAAATCAGAATCCCTATAATGGTTACTTAAGGATGCATGCACAGAACTCATGAAATTAAGCAACGATTACTTGGTAGTCTGTCCATTGAGGAAATTTAGTGGTGTGATAAAACTTGGTAAGGAAAAAAATTCGTGATTTAAACAAGTTTATCAAAACTTTTGAGAAAATGGAAATAAGATTTTAATACTGTTTAAGATACACCAAACATCTGATAATCAATTAAGGGAGGGGGGGGGGGGTGAGAATTTAGTTTGCTGAAATTCTGAGAATTTTGTTTCAGGGAGTTCAAGAATTGTTCTTGGGAGAATATTCAATAATTTATTTTTAGAGTGGGGAGAGATCAAAGGTTTTTGTTTAGGGGGGATGGTCTGAGAATAAAAGTTGAGTAGTTAATTCATTTTTCTTGAATTTTTAACTACACTGGTTTCTATAAATTAAGGAAAATTCCTATGTTAACTCAATGGGAAGCTAACATCAAAGCTCTATAATTTCTAAAATAATTTTTTTATTTTTAAAAATGTGATTGCAGATAACGATTTCAATCAAATAAATCAATATCTCTAATTTCAACAATATTCGTTCAGTATTTAATGAGTTATGGAAGTTTGAATATTTAGCGATAACAGTGCCAGTCACAAAAATTGCTTTCAGAATTAATTAAAACTTAGTAATAAGTATTGTATCAAAGTGTTTAATAATATAAGTTCGTATTTTACAACTTTGTGTAAAGAATTATTTCACTAATCTTCAGTATTCTATAAGTTTCTTAAGACTGGTATTGCTGTTGCTAAATATTCAAACTTCCATAACTCACGAATATTGTTGAAAATATATACTCACGAATATTGTTGCTAATACTGAACGAAAAATAAATACCCCCTCAAGCAGCTGCTTGCCACAGAGGTCTGACAGAAATTTTTCAGCTTATATGCCATAGTGGAAGGTCTGACAGGATGCAGAACCTCAACAGAAAAACGACACATACATTCATGCCTTACCCGGGGCTCGAACCCAGATCCCTTAGATCAAGTAACCAAGCGCGCTAACCACTCGGCCACGAATATTGTAGAAAATCGAAATATTGATTTATTTGATTGACATCTTTATCTGCAATCACATTTTTCAAAACAAAAAAGAAACTTATTTTAGAAGTTATAGAGCTTTGACGTTAGCTTCCCATTGACTTAACATGAAGATTTTACTTAATTTATGGAAATCAATGTATTCTAGTTGGAACGTTAACAAATGAATTCATATGTTACCGCTAAAGTGCAGAAATCAGTAATTCTACAGATTATCTAGGTATTGTGCAGATTAACTAGGGTGATCCGTTAACGTGGGTAAATTGTTTCATTTCTCAAATTACCTAGGTAATCTGCAAATTACCTGGATAATCTGCACATTATCTACTAGGCACTCGTTAAAGTGAAAATAAGATCTTTGCTGGAACAACAGGAACGTTTCTGTACGCTTAAATTAACATAATGTTATTTATCTAGTGTTCGAGAGTAGAGTTGAAACCAGGGTCATCCCTCTGTCAACATGAATCAGTCGTCCGAATTATAAAAAACGCCCCCAAAATGAGCAGGCCAAGTGAGATCGAATCATTTTAGTGATTCGTTATCAAGAATGAATCACTTTACCGATTCGTTCTCACTTGGCCTCCGCTCATCCGGGGCGTTTTTTATAATGCGGACGAGTGAATCACGTGACACGAAGATTCATATTCAAGAGATTCACCACTATGAGAGAAACAAACTTTTGAACTTTAACGATACGGAAGCCGTTAATGTGCACATTACCTAGGTAAAATGCGGAAAACTCTTGATTCCGCACGTTAACGGAGCAAATCAGTTAATCTGCAGATTAGCTAGGTAATGTGCACATTAACGGCTTTCGAGCTTTAGCGGTAACACATATACTAATTCATGAACATTTCTAGACAAGTGCGGACTGCCAGAAGGATGCTCATAAGAGTAAGGTTTTTTTAATAATTCTCATTTCACACATTAATATAATTGTCGCGTTGGATGTTACGTTTATCCAAGTTTGACATCAGTATTATTTTTGGGAAATCGTTGATTAAACCATGTAAACAAAACACCATAAGATCCTGTGAATTACACGTTCGTGCTCGAGTGCTTTTCAAGTACTATATAAACGTAACTTTCGTTTTGCCGTAAACACGAAGTTATATATTGTATATAATACTTGTTAACATTAGCTGTGAATATTCTTCAGCTGAAAATGTTCTTTCACAGTAAACTGTGAAAGAACATTTTCAAAACTTCAAATCATAAAAAAAGACTTCGTTTAACAATGATACAGTAACTGCTGAAATCAATGTTAATTACACTGGTTTACAAGGTTTCTATAACATGAACAATTCTAGCTGCCTTTAACTATTTTTCAGGTGCTGATTTCAGATCTGACCTTAAAAAATATCTAGCACATCATATTTATGTGTTATTGGTCATTTTGACTCCTATTAAGATCTTCCTATGTCAACGCCTCCAGGAGGATACTAGATAATTTACTTTTTGTGGCTGGCAACACTTATTGGCAAGTGGCAGAAAAGATGTAAGAGTAAAGTAAGTAGTGAGTTCTCAACCTGGTCCCCCACGCACAGTGCTTCCCCCTATGACGTCACCGACCACGCCCCTTGTTAATAATTAATTAATAACTAATATTTCATAAAGACCACTGGTTGACCCATTAACGCTCTTTATTAAAAAATCCTCCCCTTTATTAAAAACTGTGGTGCCATCTAGTATATATTACGAGTACTATATTTAGAAAAGCCCCCTATTTTAACTGAAATTATTCCCAATTTTTACACCCCCTCATTAAAAAAACCCTTATCAAAAGTTCCACTCCTTTATTAAAAATTCCTCCCCTTTATTAAAAACCTGTGGCGCCATTTAGTGTATATTATGAGTACTATACTTTAGAAAAGCCCTCTATTTCAGCTGTAATTTTTCTAATTTTTACTCCCCCCTCATTAAAAACCCCTTTATTAAAAATTCCCCCCTTATCAAAAGTTACGCCATTCTATTAAACTCCCCCCTCACCGATCACAAACTCCCGAATAAATCCCATGGTTTCTGCCAAGTCCAACTAAACTTTCGGTGGCAACGTTCAGAATGGCTGATGCAATCCTCAAAATAATTTCACAGACCAACTAAACTTTCGATGGCATCCTCTTTCAGAATGGCTGATGCAATCCTCAAAAATAATTACAAAGTCCAATATTTTTCTCCGTGCATTCACCTCTTATTGGCATATTATATTTCCTGAAAAAACCGTTGGTCCTGATTGGTTGTCCTAGATGGCGCTGCTTTCTTACGTTAAATAGGGAGCAACCGCCGAGTGCGTCAATGTTCACGATGCAGGCTAGCAATCCAGATGTGTGGTGTCTCAGTGAAGATGTTTACGTCGTGTCTTCGCTGTTCAAAAATAAGCTTTAGGTGCACATATGTCGCTACAAGAAGTATGAAAATGGTGAACTCATCTACCCTACACCTACGGAGGTTACCCTCTCAATTCCTGAATGGAAGGCTTTGTGTGCAATGGTGCCCCACATCAAGGACCAGGTGAAAATTGGTCGTGATCAACAGACGTGGCACACAAAGCTCCCCATCAGTATTGAGTGGATAACCCCCGTAGGTGTAGGGTAAATGAGTTCACCATTTTCATACTTCTTGTAGCGACGTACATGCACCAAAAACTTATTTTTGAACAGCGAAGTCACGATGTAAACAACTTCACCGAGACACCACACACCTGGATTGCTAGCATGCATCATGGACATTGACGCACTCGGCAGTTGCTCCCTATTTAACGTGAGAAAGCAGCGCCATCTAGGACAACCAATCAGGACCAACGGTTTTTTCAGGAAATATAATATGCCAATAGGAGGTGATGAATGCACGGAGAAAAATATTGGACTTTGTAATTATTTTTGAGGATTGCATGAGCCATTCTGAAAGAGGATGCCATCGAAAGTTTAGTTGGTCTGTGAAATTATTTTGAGGATTGCATCATCCATTCTGAACGTTGCCACCAAAAGTTCAGTTGGACTTGGCAGAAACTTGGGACTTATTCGGGAGTTTGTGATCAGTGAGGGGGGAGTTTAATAGAGGGGGAGGCACTTTTGATAAGGGGGAGGAATTTTTAATAAAGGGGGTTTTAATGAGGGGGGAGTAAAAATTGGAAAAATTACAGCTAAAATAGAGGGCTTTTCTAAAGTATAGTACTCATAACATACACTAGATGGTGCCACGAGTTTTTAATAAAGGGGGAATTTTAATAAAGGGGAGGAATTTTTTTAATAAAGTGGGGATTAATGGGTCAACCAGGGGTCTTTATAAAATATTAATTATTAATTAATTATTAATCATGAATTATTAATTATGAATATTAATAAGGGGGCGTGGTCGGTGGTGTCGTAGGGGAAAGCACTGTGCGTGGGCGGTCCAGGTTGAGAACTCACTACTAAAGTAATCTAACTTCAGACCTCCATTTTTGTTGTTTTCATTGTAGGAGGAACATGTGCTGTACGTTAAAGAGTGAATTTTGGCGTTTAAATAGAACAAAAGCAGCGTCGCGAATGTGTTAATGTGCAAGATAAGTTTTATTAGGTGTGTGTGGAAATTATATTTTAAAATCTCATCGTCGTTCTTTGACAAAGATTGTGAAGAAAGCATATAACTTGCATTTGGATGTCATGTTGTAGATCAGGACAAAATATGGGCTCCACATGTGGGCTGCATTTCGTGCTTTGTCGCTGTGAGTGAATGGTTGAAAGGTAAGATAAATTCCATGCCCTTTGCAGTTCCAACGGTTTGGCGTGATCCACAAATCTTTGTGATTCAGGTGAATCACAAAGAGAAAAATTACCATCAGCATATTCAAGATCTTCTCAAAAATTACGAAAATCTTGTCTGCCGAATGTCTTTGAAGATCCATTTCTTGCACTCGCATCTCGACTTTTTTCCCAAGAACTTAGGAGTTGTCAGTGATCGTAAGGGGAAAGATTTCACCAGGATAACCGAACCATGGAGGAGAGATACCAAGGCAGATGAGACCCAGCAATGATGGGTGACTACTGCTGGTTCTTGCAGAAGGAAGATACCTCAGCACATAAAAGACAAAAATGAACTTCTGAGTATAAAAGATCCTTACCCATGTTTTCTAATTTTGCGTGTCAATATTATTTCATTTTTTTTGTTACTTTATATTTAGTGGTCTATAACTATGATGTTTCTAATTTCTTTCACTGTAATCGTGTAAATAATTAATGAGTTTTAAATTTCAATTTAATAAAATGATCACATTTATTTTCATTTCCCAGATATGCATATTCATTGAAATTTGAAATACATTAATCGTAATTTAAAAAAAACTGTATGGCTGCAGATTTTTCACTGCCATATTTGAATTCAGCACCCCAAAATTAATTAAAAACATCCTATTTGACCAATGTTATAAAAAAAAGTTTCAATTTATTGTCTAGTGTTTTTACGACTGAAGACTTTCAATGATCTAAATTATGTACGAGCTTTGCAGAAGCTTCACGAAATTAGGGGTAAAAACTGTTTCAAGGGTAAGTATGAACTATCAACAGAATAAGTGCTGAAGCCTTACAAAAATTCTAAATATTTATTGCAGCCAGGGTCTTCCTTTTGCTATATCTGAGTCCCTGATAAAAAGAGCCAGTCCATCTATGTTTCTAAGCGGATAATTAACGTGAAAAACCATCGCAACATTCAAAACGCTCGTATTTCATTTTATTAAGTGATATTAGATACATTAAATCAACTCATATATATATAAACAAATTGAAAGCACATTTTGCAGATATTGATGATAATGAGACATTCTGTAAAATTCTATGATAACTAATGAATTTTCTTTTATGTTTTAAATTTTTTTTCTAATATAAATTTACTTCGGTATTTGCATGATTTGAAACTTATGTCCCAGTTGTTCTTATAAATGTGATTAGCATTTCTTATTTACAATTTTTTCGTGTTTTTTTTGCAAGTAGTATGGTTACGTTTTTGTGATTTCATGTATTCTATAATAGCTTTCATTTTTTTTTTCTTTATTTGTTTCTTTTTACCGCTTTATTTCCATGGTGAATTATTGTTGCGTATGATAAAAATTAATTTACTCTGAAAAGTGTAGTTCAATCTTATGTATTTCTGTCGATTTATGGATTTTGTTTAATAAAGTGCTGCTGAAGACTGGCAAGGTTGTGTATATGTTCTATTTCTTAAAACTAGATGGCGACACCAGTCAAAAGGTATATAATATCTCAAAAGCATAAGAATTGAGGTAATGACATTATAATAAAACTGAGGTCGTGTTTCGTAGGAAAGTACCCTTCTGGAATTTTCTCACAGTACAAAAAGAATCTATCTATCAAGGATTATGTATCATTTAAGGATTTGAAACATGAAAATAAATGATAATTAAATTTCCACAGAGTTTGCAGAAGATAATCAAACACAAACTTTCTTTCTTTTCTGTAACTCCCTTTCAAGTATACCTGTAATTATCATACTTGACTGAAAATTTTAC
Organism: Ryuthela nishihirai; assembly: GCA_038380435.1. NCBI lineage: Eukaryota > Metazoa > Arthropoda > Arachnida > Araneae > Heptathelidae > Ryuthela > Ryuthela nishihirai. Next base: position 85,842,058 of record JAWZYU010000017.1, on the reverse strand, counting down.
CTCATAGCGAAAAAATAAAGGATTGTGATTCAAAAAAAACTTTATAACAAAATATTCTAAATTTTGAATTTTTAACTATTGTTTGGATTTCACGGATTGAAGCGAGATGAAGAAAATGATCAGAATTTTTTTTCCTTAACATTGTCGACTGTTGACAAAAGCAAAAATACGTTTCGCTTTGTTTAAAAACATTAAAAACTTTGTTTAAAAAAATTATCTTTGCAATTGTTTACTTTCGACACTACAAACGCACGATTATTGACTGCTGACTAAACACAAACAAGATTATTGACAATTGAAGAAAATAATTTGGGCACTTCACGATAGATAATTACTGACAAAAAATGCTCCTAACAGTTGCTGTTAACAAAAACTCCATTATTGATTGGTAAAAAAAATCCTGCTTTCAACAAAAAACGACAATTGACAAAAAACAGAAACGAAATATTGATTGTTAAACAAAAAGAAACTCTTGCTCTCCACTATTGTTGATAAAAAAACAAAAAATAATTTTCGACTTTGATTGCATCAGAACTTTTTTCTGTACGAATTTTTTGTCTGTTTAAAGAAAAAAAAAATTTTGCCTATGTCATCTGTTGACAGAAACAAAACACGATTCTTAATTTCCAGAAACAAAACGTCCTCATTAGAACTGTTGACTGCTGATTTAAAAAAGAGGTAGTCCACTATAATTGGATGTCAATTGTTGATAAGAATAGAATGAGATTATTGACATTTAACAGAAACAAAAAACACGATTATTGACTGTTCACGAAAAACTGTTACTCTTTGCAGCTGTTGACTGAAGAATAAAATTTAAATGAATTTTTCGTTTGCTTGTTTGTTCTCTTGATTTTGCTGCTTTGTGAATTCTGAAACATTGTCTCGTTTCTTAAATAGGTGTCCTCCATTTTAATATATTAAAACTCTTAATATAAAATTTCACAGATAATATTTTTTTTCGAGCCGTCCCATGGCCAGGTGGTTACTGATCTACGGGACCTGGGTTCGAGCCCCGGGTAAGGCATGGATGTATGTGTCGTTTTTCTGCTGAGGTCCCGCCATCCTCACAGACCTTCTACTTTGGCGTATAAACTGACAGGCTTCTGTCAGACCTCTGTGGCAAGCAGCTGCTTGAGGGGGTATTTATTTATAATTTTTCTCAAATATTTTTCCTAATTTTACTCAGATTAAATTGACTACTCCAAGCAGAGGCGGATTTATTATCCGTGGGGCCCTGTACTCAGTTTTTTTTTTTTTTTTTTTTTTTTTCAGAGATTCTATTATTCACCCAAATATACGTGACTCTGTCGGAAAATTCGAATCCTCCACTCGCCTCATCTGGAACGCCTCCTGTGTCATGCCAAACACGGATAGTGCAGTAACACAATTAATTTTAAAATGAATATTTGTTGAAATTGGATTATATTTGTAGAATTCAACTGATAATATTGATTTAAAAAATCCGTGAATCAATTTTAAAACATTCATAAATATTTTAATATATTCGTAATGAAGGAATTTTTTTATGAAACTTAAAATAATTAGTTTTTAGTTACACTTTAGACAAACGAAATCTCTGAAGTCTTCGGTGCATATTTAAATTCTTTCTCCGCTCCTTTCAGTGTCCAGGCCGTGTGAATCAAGGTGGCCTTGCACCTGCATCAAAGAGCCCTAAATCAAAGTGGGCATCAAAGAGCCCTAAATCAAGGTGGCCTTGCACCTGCATCAAAGAGCCCTTCTGCTTTGCTCACTTTTAAATATTCTGATTGCAAGCGAGAATTTCTATCATCGAGTTCAGTCTTCTATGAAACATTAACTTCCACTGATTCCGGGGTGGCTCAGTCGGTAGCGCGCCAGGCTCGTAATCTGTAGTTCCCAGGTTCGAGTCCCAGCTGGGTCAGCGTTAATATTTATCTCCGCAAAATTCCCCGCCCTGCCCACGGTCAGTAGGGGACACCGATGGGCTTCGTAAAGGTCGCCGTCCGCCGGATTTGACGTTAAGCCGTGGTCCCGTGTGTGGGAGAGCCATACCCTGTGCACGTTAAAGAACACGCTGGGTGGCCTTGACGGGAGGCTACCATCTGTCTCCCAACAGCTGTTCCAGTGGGTTCCCAACCTTCTCTGGCCTTCGGGGTCCTTGTGACCTGGCCATTTAGCCCATGGTGTGCAAAAAAGTGCCGCTCAGAGGTAAAACAACCCAACCCAAAATCCACTGATTCCTCTCCTTCGAGACGTTGTTCAATTCCCCATATATGTCCAATTACGATTATTGGTTTAGTTTTTTAATCCGCTTCTTTCTTAGTTCCCTGGGGCGGAGGTAGCTCAGTCGGTAGCGCGCCAGGCTCGTAATCTGTAGTTCCCAGGTTCGAGTCCCAGCTGGGTCAGCGTTGAGATTTATCTCCGCAAAATTCCCCGCCCTGCCCACGGTCAGTAGGGGACACCGATGGGCTTGGAAAGGCCGCCGTCCGTCGGATGGGACGTTAAGCCGTTGGCCCGTGTGTGGAAGAGCCATACCCTGTGCACGTTAAAGAACACGCTGGGTGGCCTTGACGGGAGGCTACCATCTGTCTCCCAACAGCTGTTCCAGTGGGTTCCCTCCCCCAACCTTCTCTGAGTCTTCGGGGTCCTTGTGGCCTGGCCATTTAGCCCATGGTGTGCAAAAAAGTGCCGCTCAGAGGTAAAACAACCCAACCCAAAATCCACTGATTCCTCTCCTTCGAGACGTTGTTCAATTCCCCATATATGTCCAATTACGATTATTGGTTTAGTTTTTTAATCCGCTTCTTTCTTAGTTCCCTGGGGCGGAGGTAGCTCAGTCGGTAGCGCGCCAGGCTCGTAATCTGTAGTTCCCAGGTTCGAGTCCCAGCTGGGTCAGCGTTGAGATTTATCTCCGCAAAATTCCCCGCCCTGCCCACGGTCAGTAGGGGACACCGATGGGCTTGGAAAGGCCGCCGTCCGTCGGATGGGACGTTAAGCCGTTGGCCCGTGTGTGGAAGAGCCATACCCTGTGCACGTTAAAGAACACGCTGGGTGGCCTTGACGGGAGGCTACCATCTGTCTCCCAACAGCTGTTCCAGTGGGTTCCCTCCCCCAACCTTCTCTGAGTCTTCGGGGTCCTTGTGGCCTGGCCATTTAGCCCATGGTGTGCAAAAAAGTGCCGCTCAGAGGTAAAACAACCCAACCCAAAATCCACTGATTCCTCTCCTTCGAGACGTTGTTCAATTCCCCATATATGTCCAATTACGATTATTGGTTTAGTTTTTTAATCCGCTTCTTTCTTAGTTCCCTGGGGCGGGGGTGGCTCAGTCGGTAGCGCGCCAGGCTCGTAATCTGTAGTTCCCAGGTTCGAGTCCCAGCTGGGTCAGCGTTGAGATTTATCTCCGCAAAATTCCCCGCCCTGCCCACGGTCAGTAGGGGACACCGATGGTCTTGGAAAGACCGTGTCCGTCAGATGGGACGTTAAGCCGTGGCCCCGTGTGCGGGAGAGACATACCCTGTGCACGTTAAAGAACACGCTGGATGGCCTTGACGGGAGGCTACCATCTGTCTCCCAATAGCTGTTCCAGTGGGTCCCCTCCCCCAACCTTCTCTGAGCCTTTGGGGTCCATGTGACCTGGCCATTTAGCCCATGGTGTGCAAAAAATGCCGCTCAGAGGTAAAACAACCCAACAACCCAATCTTAGTTCCCTCATCTGCTCTGTTTCGTTGAAGCACATGCGAGCATCAAAATGATACATCACGTCACGCATTCGTTGTTGCTCGTTCTTCTGTCATAGCAATATCTATATGTATTTTCTGTATTATATTTATATATATATGACAATGAAATTAATTATTTGTCTTTAATAATGCCGATAAAATGCGATGTTCTTGAACATATCATAAGAGATATATGAGTACCACACACTTAATCGCGTGATATTCAGATTATTTAAATGCGTATAAATAAATTCAAAACTACACTCTAAGCATATAGGTGCATAGAGCACAGTTGCTTTCGAAGAATGACGGCAATCATTGCTATATTAGCTGTAGCAGGCCATACTATCAAGGTTGAAAGTGAATCAATCCTTCGCTGAAATGCGTAGGCGTATCTCTTATACAAATACTGGACAGATAAATGAAAACAGTTCCATATTATCTCAGCAGAAAAAAACTTGTTTTTCATGAACGTTATTCCAGTACGCTAGTAGTCAAATATGATAGCTGATCTCTTAACCTGTTTTGTAGGGGACACCGATTGGCTTGGAAAGGCCGTCGTCCGTCGGATGGGACGTTAAGCCTTGGCCCGTGTGCGGGAGAGCCATACCCTGTGCAGGTTAAAGAACACGCTGGATGGCCTTGACGGGAGGCTACCATCTGTCTCCCAACAGCTATTCCAGTGGGTCCCCTCCCCCAACCTTCTCTGAGCCTTCGGGGTCCATGTGACCTGGCCATTTAGCCCATGGTGTGCAAAAAAGTGCCGCTCAGAGGTAAAACAACCCAACTCTTAACCTGTTTTAATTAAATTTCGAAGTCAATTTTTGTCGAGATTTAGATAGATCTGATCGAGATCTTTAATTTATCTTTAGACATGTTTTCCATTAAAAATCGTATTGAAGAAGTTATTGAGCTATGAATGTGATTTTCTATTGAGATAAAAATGAAACTGTTTCCATTTTTCTGTCCAGTACCTGTAGCAAGTAATGTTCACTTAGATAAAACTTTTTTGTGTACAATTTAAATACAGATGTTCGAATATGCATTTCTATAAACAAAATATTTAGTAATAACTTTTGCATTAAATTTTCTATCTCAACGAAAATATTTTTTATTTTTTTTTACTAAAAATTACTTTAAATGAAATGTTCGAATTTTTTTTCTCTAAAGTTTTCATTTAGGAGAGTCCTCATTGCCATGGAATTTCGCTCAGTTGTCATAGTTACGCCATTGCTTGCAACTGTCAGGTGGTAATCCCTACAACTGTTTCGAAATTAAAAAACTAAAATTCCGTCCAATAAACTAATTCATTGGTAAAGAAAAGTACTTGTTTTTTTTGTATTTTCTCTTTTTTTTTTCAGCATTACGAAACACGTTGCTTACGTGAACGTGCTCTCCTACATTGCCTTTTTTAGGGCTCCAATTTAAAAACATCTTCTATAAAATTAAGCAATCATTTAATCACATAACACACTATAGGAAATGAAAAATGCAATACTTGCAAGAAGTTACGAAGTGTGACGAAATTTAGCGATAGTATATAGAAATGCATGGGAATGATTAGGTTTGCATGACGATCGAAATGATTGGATAGGCGCGAGCTGACGTCACAGGTGCGGAGCAGTCAAACACAGATAAAGTCAACCAAGCTCCCTGGTTGACAAAATGTTGTGGAAATTGTTCTAAACCGCTAAAGATGCCCTTACGCAGACGTCGACAGCCGTTCCAACAGTTAACAGACTTTGAGCATGGAAGAATCATCAGCCTTAGAAAAGCTGTTTTGTCGTAAAGAGATGTGGCCAACCTTATTGGCCGCAGTCCCAGCACCATCATACACATATGTCGTCAGTGGGTTCAAGAAGGATCTAGCACACGCCGACAAGGATCAAGAAGACGACGTATGATCACGGAGCGACAGGAGCGACATTTGCGATGCATGGCATTGCGTGACAGATTCGCGACTACAACGCAACTGCAAACGGACTGGCAACAATCGAATACCTACCAGGCGGGATGGTAAACAACAGGCTTTTACAGTTTTCATTACGAGCCTATCTTTCGATACTGCGTTTGCCCCTCACATCTGCCCACATGCAAGCACGTCTTCAGTGGTGTCGCCTCAGATAGAACTGGAACGAACAAGAGTGGAGTACCGTGGTGTTTTTGACGAATCTCGTTTTTGTCTTGGTCAGCACGATGGTAGACAACGTGTTTGCCGTCATCCAGGGGAAAGGAACGCCACCCAAGGCGTGTGACATCATCACACAACTCCAGCACCTGATGTAGGATGCCATTAGTTGGACATCTCGGTCAATACTGGTCATCTTAAGGGGATCTCTAACTGCCCAACGATATGTTACCAACATTTTGCAGCCAGTGGTTGTCCCATTTGTTCAGCAGCACGGAATCTTTTCCCAGTAAGATAACGCCCATCCCCACACAAACCACATTAGCCTACAGTAACTACACGAGCAAAACGTTCAGGAATTACCATGGCCAGCACGCTCGCCGGAACTTTCACCTCTTGAACACCTCTGGGACATGATGAGCCAACAGCTCCAACAATACCCAAGAGGTGCGCCAACCACTGTCGCTCAAATGGAACAGCTGCTTCGCGCTGTTTGGCGTTTTATCCCTCAGGAGGACAGTATAGAGATGTACGATAGTCTTCCCCGCCGTGTTCATGAATGCATTGCTGCGCGGGGTAACATCATACCACTTTATCGGGTAGGGATGACATGCTTACTACTGAAGTTGAGGAAGAATGGGATCATTTTAAACAGGCTTTTTTGGGCAATAACAGTACTCTTTTAGGAAAAAAGGAGCAGAAGAGACAGAATTATCTGAGTGATAAGGCACTTGAGCTTATTTCGGAAAGAAAGAACTGCAGGAATGTCCTTAATCAATACCCTACTAGTCCTAATGGAAAGCATTACAGAGAAATTAATAAACGTGTAAAAGATCAGTTAGCTGCTGATGAGAATCTTTGGCTTGATGGTTTGGCTGACAAAGCCGAGGAAGCAGTTAGACAGCACAACAGCAGAGAGCTGTACCAGATAGTTAATGTTTCGTGTGGTACAAAACGGACAGGTATACAGGGATTGAAGGATAAACAAGGTAAGGTTATAGAAGGTGAGGATTCTGTCATGGCTAGGTGGGCTGAGCATTTCAGCGATGTTCTAAACAATGTGGTTAGTTCTACTCCCATTGTTTGCAATGATGATAGATGCATTGGTGGCTTTAATGTTGGCCCTATAACACAATCTGAAGTTATTTTGGCTGTTTCTGAACTTAAACTTCATAAATCCCCAGGGGTAGATGAAATTACTACAGAAATGCTTTGAGCTCGAAATGTTTCGGTTACCATTTGGATGACTGAAATTCTGAATATCTTTTATGATAAAGGCATGGTTCCTAAGGATTTTACCAGAGCTATTGTTATCCCTATTTTCAAAAAAGGTGATCGCAGTTCTTGTGATAACTATAGGGGTATCAGCCTACTCTCTGTTCCAGGTAAAGTTCTTTCCATGATTGTGCTTAATAGAATTAAGAATCTGGTTGACAGTCAATTGCGTGATGAGCAATGTGGATTCAGAAGTGGTAGGGGATGTGTGGATCAGATATTTTCACTTAGGCAGATTCTTGAGAAATGTTTAGAGTTTCAGAAACCTTTGGTTGCTAGCTTTGTTGATTTCAAAAAGGCTTTCGACTCTGTTGATCGTCATAATTTGTGGTTGATTGTAAAATCATATGGTATACCAGACAAGCTAGTTAACATAATGAAAGCTCTCTATAATAACACTGAGTCGTGTGTGAGAGTTGGTAAGGCTTGTAGCAATTGGTTTAGCATTACTTCTGGTGTTCGACAAGGGTGCATTTTGTCTCCTTTTCTCTTTAGTTTGGTTATTGATTATGTTATGCGAAATTCACTTCAAGGGAAAGATTTTGGCCTTAAATGGGCTGGTGATACGAAAATTTCTGATTTAGATTATGCTGATGATTTAGCCCTTTTGGCAAATGATGTTGATGAGATGAACTCTTTCATTCGAGCTGTTCATGAGTCTGGTAGTAGAGTAGGTTTGGTTATAAACAGAGAGAAAACTAAAGTTATGAAAATTGGTCAGGCAGGTTGTGATTCAGTTAATCTGAATGGTTGCAGTCTTGAGCAGGTGTCACAGTTTAATTACCTTGGGAGCTATGTAACAGATACTGGTGATGTGCGGCATGAGATTAACAGACGAATAGGGATTGCTGCCAGGACTTTTAAGAATCTATGGAGAGTGTGGAGAAATAGGCGTATACACCTAAAGACTAAAATTAGGCTGTATAATAGTTTGGTTCTTTCTAGGGTTAGTTATGGTAGTGAAACGTGGACGCTTTGTAAACAAGATAACAGGAAACTAGATGCTTTTGATTCCAGATGCTTACGCAGTATCTTGGGCATTAGGTGGTTCAACTTTGTAACTAATGATGAGGTTAGCCAAAGCAGTTTGCAACCTCCTTTAAGCAGCATGTTGTGCAGAGAGAGACTCCGTTGGTTTGGCCATGTTGCCCTTATGAATAATTATAGATTGGCGAATAGGGTTATGAACAGTGTGCCTAAAGGCCTCAGAAAGAAGGGGAGACCTAGGATGCGGTGGGCAGACAATGTCAAACAGGATCTTGTTGGAATTGGTGTGCAGTGGCTTGTTGCAGTAGATGTAGCTCAGGATAGACTTGCTTGGAGAACTAAATTGCACGGTCCTCTGGTTGGACCTCCGTAGCCCATGGCTGCTTGAGGATGATGATGATGATGAAAGTGGTAATTTTCCATATTTTTTTTTATAATGTAATCAATCGCACATCGCAGTGTATGCCGATTGCTGTCTGCATTCAATAAAATGGCATTAATCCTTCCAGGTGGTGAATTTGTTTTTCCTGTAGTGTTTAAAATTATAATTTGAAATTCTATGATCGCATTTGACCAGGAAATCTTTTATTCCCTTTCATTCCCATTCAAATGTTTATAATTGATTAGAAGTTAACTAATAATTAAGTTTGTTAAATTAATTCAGGCCTGGTGTCTTAACCGCTATACCACAACCGTTAATATGCTCGGCAAGCTTCTGGGAGACCTAGGTTCGAATTCCAGTCAGGACAACCAATTTTTTTTTCAACTTAATTTTTCAAGTGTTCGTTGTCTACAGGACTTTTCCTGTGATAATTTATTACTGAACTATTACAAAACCGTTATAATGATCTCTGTCTTTTGAATAATTGATCATATGATAAGATCACCAAATGGCACATCTCGTCTCGTATGAACACGACCTAATTGTTACATCAATATGCATTGTTGTACCCAATTGGAAATAACGACTATTATTAAACTCATTACCTTTGCTTACATTGCATATTATTCCAGTTACACTGCATAATTTTTCATGTTTTTCCGGTTTTAACCCAAATATTAAACCTCTTTTTAAAAAATAAATAAATACAATATCCTCAAACAGCCAAGGGCTATGGAAGTCCAACCAGACAGTGCAATTTAGTTCTTTAAACATGTCTATCCTGAGCTACAGCTGTTGAATTTGGTCACTGTATGAAAATTCTAACAACATGCTGTTCGACATTGTCTATCCACCGCATATTAGGTCTTCCCATTTTTCTGAGGCATTTAAGCACACTTTCCATAACCCTATTCGTTAAATCTATAGTTATGCACACGTGCAACATGACCAAACCAACGGAGTCTCTCTCTGCGCAATATGCTCCTCAAAAGTAGTTGCCGATTCCTTTGCTTAACAACATCGTTACTTACAAAGTCGAAGCACCTAATGCCCAAGATACTGCCTAAGCATTGAGAATCAAAGGCATCAAGTTTCATGTTACCTTGCTTAAAAAGCGTTCACGTTTTACTACCATAACTAACTTTACCCTAAATTTAGGCTTTAGGTGTATTTATCCCTATTTTTGCACACTATCCACAGAATCTTAAATTCCAGGCAGCTATCTCTATTCTTCGGTTTATCTCATTCCGTAATCACCAGTATCTGTTAAAATCTCCCGAAATAATTAAACTGAGATTCTTACTCAAGGGTGCACCCAATCGAAACAACTGAATGCAACCTGTCTGAACAACTTTAATCACTTTAGGTTTTTCTCTATTTATCCCAAAACCTACTCTATTACCGGTTTCGTCAACAGCCCTAATGAAAGAATACATTTCATCAATATCATTAGCTAATAAGGATCTAAATAATCATCTGAATAATCTAAATCAGATATTTTCACATCTCTCTAGAACATTTAGGGTCAAAAGCTTTCCCCTTGTAACACTGCGTGTTTTATTTTTACAGAAAAGTCTTTTAATTTCACGGATCAAAATACTCGTAAATTTGTTTATGTGTGAATGAATATTCAAGTTTTATGCAGAAAAAATTATTTGATTTCCAAGGGAAAAGTTAGGAAAATAACACGCAGTAAAATGGAAGCTTTCGGCAGAAAAAAGTTGTTATCCACTTTTCTAGAGCAGTGTTGCGCAACGTTTTTTAACTGCGACCCACTTTTTCAACTACTTACTTAATGCGACCCCTCAAACTTTTTAACATGCATTTGTATTGTGTTCGTTCAATAGTGAATTTATTATTTCGAAATGAATGTAATGAAGGGATTTATTATTTTGAAAAGAATGTATGAAAGAGAATTATTATTTTGAATTGAATGTATGAAAGGGAATTATTATTTTGAAATGAATGTAATGAAGGGAATTATTATTATTTTGAAATGAATGAAATGAAAGGAATTATTATTGTTTTGAAATGAATGTAATGAATGGAATTATTATTTTGAAATGAAGGTAATGAAGGGAATTATTACTTATAAATGAAAGTAATATAGGCAATTATTATTTTGAAACGAATATTATTTTGGAATGAAGGTAATGAAAAATGAGTTTATTTTAATGGTATATAATTAAATTTTCCGCGACATCCAGAATCTTTGAGACTCCCTTAGGGGTCGCGACCCACAGTTTGCGCTTATTGTTCCAGAGGACTAGAAAATAGAAAATGGGGCCAGTTTTGAGGAATTGAATTCAGTAGATACATAGTAATCTTATCGAAGAATTAGTGTGAGAAGTGTCTGCTTTTACTGCAGTATTTTATTAGTACAGGTAGTTCTAAATTTGCGTGGTTCTGAAAAATAGACAGTAAACTAACCAAATTCGGCCAAAACAAAAACAATTTTCCCATGTAAAAATAGTTCTTTAAGGGAGTTCCTGCATTATCTACTCAACTGCATCAATTTTTGAAATTGTAATGTAGAATACCATACAACAATTTACTATATAAAATAAATAAAATAAACTTAAATCTGAGACAAATAAATATGTATCTCCATTTCACCTAAGTTCAAACCTAACCTAAACGAACCGTACGAGACAAGCAAACCTTTCCTAGGATCAGTGCGAAGAGAATTAACTGCTATTGGTTGCATTTTGAGTCCTCATTTTTAAACATATGCCAAACCAGTGAAGAAAAAAATATACAGCGCCAGAGCCGTATTTTGTTTGTAGGTATTTAGTATAATGTACAGTATCATAGTTTCAGTTTCTCCGCCCCTGTAAAAGCAAGTATTGAACCCCCGGAAGTGCCGACCCTGATGATCTGTGCTAAATAAACATTACTGCTCTATTGTGCAAATGGTTATGAAAAAAATCGATAAAACATTTCAACGAATTTTACTTTAAAATGAAATGCCAATTTCAGTTCGCAAGTGTCTGGAAATCGTTATCCTCTGATACATTGCGTACATATCATCACTAAAAATAAAATAAATAAATACCCCCTCAAGCAGCTGCTTGCCACAGAGGTCTGACAGGAGCCTGTCAGTTTATATGCCATAGTAGAAGATCTGAAAGGATGGCAGGACCTCAGCAGAAAACAACACGAACATCCATGCCTTACCCGGGGATCGAACCCAGGTCCCGTAGATCAGTAGCCAAGCGCGATAACCACTCGGCCACGGGACGGCTATCATCACTACTGTTGCTTTATAGATCAATACTTACTTTTTCTACGCTTGTTTACTTATTGCATCAACTTTTCACAAGTCATCTTCTTCATCTACCACGTGTCTAATATAATTTTGCCAGTTTTGTGCTGAAACATCCGACAGCTTCTTCAAGTCATAATCGCACTTCTCCTAGCTTAAATATTTCTTTATTTTATGAAAATGTAGCCTTTTACTTGACTCCAAATCATTTTGATTGGTAGGCAACGCAGTACTGTGCGTCCAGCTTCGGCTAAAAGTTCATCGTATAACATATTTGTCGTAATTATCTTTCACTTTTTTTCTAAGAGCTCTATCTTCATCATGATCATGACTCTTTTAACCAGTCAATAATATTTTGCTTTTCCCACGCCGTAGTTGGTATTTTTTCAGTTTTTATTCTGTAGTACGGAGCATTTTGCATTATTAGAACAGAGTTCGTAGCGAATTTAGTACTTAAGATAATATTCAATTCTTAAAACCTTCCCGTTCATTTCTTCGTGATAATCTTTACCACTTTTCGATTCAAGTATTAACTGTGCTCCATCAAAGAAACCACTATCACTTCATGTGCGAGCATTTATTAATCTTAGTCCTGTGGTGAACTATGAATAAAATTCTTGTCGAGTGTTCACATTGTCTTCTACTGCACACACTTTATAAACTGTTCGACCTGAATTTATCCAAGTTTCATCTAAATAGTAAATTTCCCTTTTATTACCACGATTTGCTTTAATTTTAGTAAAGAATTTCGTCTTATATTATTACGTCGTCTTGTTCAGTTAAAGCAGCTTCGTATTTGCAAGTGGAAAAGCTAAAGCCGATATCTATTAACAATCTGTATAATGTTGTTCGACTGAAATTAGGCAAATCAGTATCCGAGTTTATCAATTGTAAGTTTGCTTAAATTCGACTGTTCATTTCTGAAAAAGAATTCGTGAACTTTTCTTTCTGATAACTGTCAAGGTAAACTGACCACATTTTTTTCGAAGCATTGCGCTGTTGCCGAGTGGATAGCGTGCTTGGCTACTGATCAAAGGGACCTAAGTTCGAGCCTCGGGGAAGGCATGAATTTTTTAGTGTTGTCTTTCTGCTGGGGTCTGTATTGAAAACTGTATTATGTTATATTAGCTGAGCATAATGCGCTGCTCCAAAAGTCTGGAACTAGAAAGGTTATCGTCGCGAAATAAAATCTGCAATTTACTCATTCCGTAATTAATATTGATATTAATTTATTTACTCTGGGAAAGAAAAAGTTACTCTCATTGTAAATTTACTCTAGACAGCTTGGAAACACTCCGAAATCAACGGGGGTGGCTCAGTTGGTAGCGCGCCAGGCTCGTAATCTGTAGTTCCCAGGTTCGAGTCCCAGCTGGGTGAGCGTTGAGATTTATCTCCGCAAAATTCTCCGCCCTGCCCACGTTCAGTAGGGGACACCGATGGGGTTGGAAAGGCCGCCGTCCGTCGGATGGGAAGTTAAGCCGTGGCCCCGTGTGCGGGAGAGCCATACCCTGTGCCCGTTAAAGAACACTCTGGATGGCCTTGAAGGGAGGCTACCATCTGTCTCCCAACAGCTGTTCCAGTGGGTCCCCTCCCCCAACCTTCTCTGAGCCTTCGGGGTCCATGTGACCTGGCCATTTAGCCCATTGGGTGCAAAAAAGTGCCGCTGAGAGGTGAAACAACCCAACCCAACCGAAATCAACGAGGGAATCCTACGACATCACTCAAGTGTAGGAAGGATATCGAGAGGTGCAACTGAGAGAAGTGACGGAAATAACTTCAATCACTTGCTTAAATCATAATCAAAAGAAATTTATTATTTTGTTTGCTCATTTATTTAATGTTTTACAATTTAAGGGAAATTTTTAAATAATGGCAACTAGAGTTTGAAGTAGTCAATTTTGCTTATTCGGGCCTGGATTGATGAGTTCATCCTGGATACCAGCTGATCTCTAGTGTAACTATTATTGTATTATTTTTCTTGTTATTGGTAATAATTAGGCGTAAATAAAATAGATTTTAATCACCACCGACAACTTTATTTGTATAGAAATAGTGTTCAATTTTTTTTTTAACACTTACTGCCTTAATCCTGGCGGGGATTTATTGAATAATCCCTCACAATCCGACAAATGAATCATGACACCGAGTTTTTTCCATAAAACACTGCACTGGACAATATACTCATTTAAAGACGAAATATTGGTGTTGATATTGACATCAAGAAACTTTGGTGTACAGGATGATGTGATGAAATCCACATTGAGGTACTTATAGAGGAGCCAAAACTATCAGTAGCGAATCGCGAGAGAAAGCAACGGAGACTATGAGACTGCGCAGTTGAGACATCAGCGATTCTCGCAGGTCATTGGTTGATTGACCTATCAATCGTTTATCAGTCAAATAATGCTATATCTTCTGCTAATATCTGAGGCCATTGGTTCATTGGCAATTAATTGACGCTTCAATTAATCAATGAGTTCTGAGAACATCTCCCATAGTCTTAGTTGAATCCTTTCACCCTTTTACCCTGCGTAATGTAAACTAAGAGCTGTTTATCTTTGGTTTTCTGATGGTTTACATAAACATTCAGGGTATGACCTTCGTAAAGATTAAAAAGAAAACATCATAAAGAGGAAGAACATAAAAAGAAATCACTAAATCTTTCGCTTGTGATAATTTAAAGCATTCCAGCATTCGTCTAAGAAGTGAAAATTTTTCAATTTTTCTTAAATTCAAATGTTAGTTTCACATTAGTTAAAGAAATGAGATGTATTTCCTTTCATTGAATATAAGTTCCGCAAGCTTCATTATTCCACCGCGCTGCGCACAGTTGACACTCCGTTCGAAATCCGTTTCCCTTTTTTTATCTCATCGATGTCTTTCCGGCGAGTCGCGACGTCGCCTCCTCGTGGCTCTGCTGAGCTTCCGCTTGCCTTCGCAGGAAACACAGAAAAAGGAAATGCAGATCACTTCGACCTCAGGTCACTCAGACTTCTGGTCACCACAACGTCCAATCATTAACCACAAAATAATATATATAGTAATCTACATGCGTCTTAAACGAATGCTTCTGAATTGGATTCATAAACGGGTTACAGGTTGGGTTGTTTTACCTCTGAGCGGCACTTTTTTGCACACCATGGGCTAAATGGCCAGGTCACATGGACCCCGAAGGCTCAGAGAAGGTTGGGGGAGGTGACCACTGGAACAGCTGTTGGGAGACAGATGGTGGCCTCCCGTCGAGGCCATCCAGCGTGTTCTTTAACGTGCACAGGATATGGCTCTCCCGCACACGGGGCCACGGCTTAACGTCCCATCCGACGGACGGCGACCTTTCCAAGCCCATCGGTGTCCCCTACTGACCGTGGGCAGGGCGGGGAATTTTGCGGAGATAAATCTCAACGCTGACCCAGCTGGGACTCGAACCTGGGAACTGCAGATTACGAGCCTGGCGCGCTACCGACTGAGCCACCCCCGCCCCAAACGGGTACAGACATCGGTACAATTATGAATTCTTCACTGAGCAAAGAGAAGATCTCACGGTTTACGGAACATTTTTCGAATTTCGTTTTTTCAAATTTCTGCGCAGATATGAAGAAGAAGAAGAAGAATGAAGTTTTTCGTTTATCTACTTTTTTACTAATCAAAGTTTTAATTCGAATTAATGGATGCTGGAAAAATGCAAATAGTAGCATTTTATTAGAAATTATAGAACATAAAAATTATTTTTCTTTTATTTCTTAAATGTAGAAAATTGCTTTTCTCACAACCCTTTGAGAAAAGGGGCAGGTTATTGCAGTCAGTGGAATACCTCTTGACACCTTACCACCGAAATTACAAATTTCTACCATAAACAATTCACTTCAAACATTCTTTAAAAATTTTGCAGTTTGAATATTTAGTGATATCTAATGTTTTAAATTGAAACTTCCTAAGTAGTTAAAAATGCGAGTTAGAATATCTTGTCAGCACAAATCCAACTACAGGATTTTCCAGCTTTCTCTTAAAACAAAACAGTTGCGTTTCCCACCCAGCCTGGGAATTAAAAGGTCAACTCATTGCTGTCAATGAAAACATCAGGACCAGCACATTCCATCGGCAAAATTTCAAATTTCTATCCTAAATACATCATTTGCAATATTCGTTAACAATTTTGGAACTTTCGATTTTTTACAATGTTAGAGATCTCAATTATAGCTTTTGGGATATTAGGAAAGTGCAAATCGTGATAGTTCATCAAAACCTATCCCACTGAAAAACAATTTTTAATTTATCTTTAAAAATAATTTGCTCTTAAAACACACACGTTGTTTTTCCCATTCCCTAGGAGGGGCGGGGGTGGCTCAGTCGGTAGCGCGCCAGGCACGTAATCTGTAGTTCCCAGGTTCGAGTCCCAGCTGGGTCAGCGTTGAGATTTATCTCCGCAAAAATTCCCCGCCCTTCCCACGGTCAGTAGGGGACACCGATGGGCTTGGAAAGGCCGCCGTCCGTCGGATGGGACGTTAAGCCGTGGCTCCGTGTGCGGGAGAGCCATGACCTTTGCACGTTAAAGAACACGCTGGATGGCCTTGACGGGAGGCTATCATCTGTCTCCCAACAGCTGTTCCAGTGGGTCCCCTCCCCCAACCTTCTCTGAGCCTTCGGGGTCCATCTGACCTGGCCATTTAGCCCATGGTGTGCAAAAAAAGTGCCGCTCAGAGGTAAAACAACCCAACCCATTCCCTAGGTGTAAAGAATAACTTGATTGTTGCCAATAAACACTCCATGATCTTTACATTCCACAACGAAAATAAAAAATTTCTGAACTTCATTGTTTGTAATATTTGTCCAAAATGTTGGAATTAAAAATTTTTAAACTGTTAGGGGGCGTATTTATAACTTTTGGGAGATTCGGAAAGTTCATATAGTAATACGAGGGGAATTCAGAAAGTTCTTGACATACATTTGTAGAACAAAAACCATTGCACGTATCTCAACAAAACGTTTACTGTCCTTCAAAGTACTCCCCTAACAGTATCTATGCAAACTTGCAGACGTCTACGCCAATTCTGGAATGATTGATGGTAATCCTGTTGGGGAATGCTAGCAACGCTGAATGAACGCATTTTGCGACGTCTTGCATCCTTGCAAATGCCTTCCCAGCAAGTACCTTTTAATTGCTGCAAATAACTAGAAATCACATGTTGCAAGATCAGGTGAATATGTAGGATGGGGTAGCTGTTTGTTTTTTCCTGCTCCAGAAAGACCATAACTTGCCGAGTTTTGTGAAGGAGAAGGACCCTTGACGCGCCTTTGTTGGATGTTGCTCCTTTATATCCTTAACCATTTTGGGCAAAACAGTGTTGGTGTACTATTGGCCATTTATAGTATTTTTTCAAGATAGGTGTTCACGGCTACCACTGTTTGGGAATTGAAAACAATTGTGAACATGTTCTTCCTTGAGCGAGTTTTATCAGAGGATTTCAGGACGCTGTCCATCTTCCGCAACCCAAACGTATTGCCGCTCTTTCTGACAACTGTATAGTAATAAAATCACGTCTCATCACCTGTAACAATGTCTGTTAACCGTTTGAGGTCACTAGGTTCAAACATTGCCAACATCTCCTTGTACAAGTCGACTCTAGCCCTTTTCTGCTCTTCTCTCAGTTTCTGAGGAACTCATTTGTCGCAGAACTTTCGGAACTTTAAATGTTGAAGAATAATTGTTTCCACACTGCCAATCGATACACTGACATATAAACTTATTACCTGAATGGTGATGTGTGGGTTTACTTTAATGAGTTCACGAACAGGAGCGATGGTTCTCTCGTTCTAGGCCTCTTTCGGTCTTTCTGCACGAGGGGAGTTTTCGAAACTATGCCGCCCTTTTCTGATTTGCGCATCCATCCCGTAATAGTGCCATATGAACAGACATGATCCCCATATACGTGAAATAAATCGGCGTGAGTTTTTTTCGCGTCGTCCCAAGCTTCAGTCTTGCGAAAATGTAAAATCTTTCCCCAACTTTAGTAAGTTAAATAGCAACAATGCACAGATTACGTAGATAAAACTTGTCCCCATCGAAGGGAGAAATTCTGATACGGCCTTTGTTTTTAACACCTAATGACAAGTTTAGACAAGCTTTCAAAGAAGTCGTAGATCGTTATCTTCGGGGGAAGAGCGCAAATCTTCAGACACGTGTCAAGAATGCCCTCCATATTTCATCTATACCTATCCAAGTTAAAAATATTTTTAATGTTAAAAAATAATTATATCTTAAACCAAAAAAGTTGCATTTCTCTCCCTGGTCCTAAGGGGTCAACTCATTTTTCTCAGTTGAAACTTTGTCACCTTTACACTCCAAAAACAAAATTTGAAATTTCTTGCATAACTTCATCGTTTGAAATTTTGTAATTTCCGATATTTCCGCTGTTAGAGTTCCAATTATACATACTTCACAGTAGTTAATTTATTTTCCTGCTAAAAATGAAAAGCCCAAATTAGTATACTGACAATTTATTTGAGTTCGTCATTTACCAACATTACATAGAAAAATATTAAAAAAATGAATTATTATTATAAATTACTGTACTCTATGTTATGTGACTCTGCACGCTTACTACTAATGCAAGATGCCGGACGCCATATTACATTAGATTAATGAAAGCAGAATCCATTCTTCAAACGATAATGAAAGTCTCATATTAATGTAAGAGACATTTGCTTATTCATTCCTAACATACTGCATAATAGCGAAATATCGGAAACAATTACAATAAGAAAATATTAATTACTATTAAAAACATTGTAGATACATTAAAAGCATTGAAGGTAGGTTAAAAACATCATTTAGAGATGAATATCTGTTTTGAACAAGGCCGTAGCGGACAAGTGTACGAGGTATGCAAGGCACACTGGCGGATGATTTTAAAGGCTGCAGTTGGACCACAGTCACATTTTAAAACTTTAGTGGTTAGCACGCTTGGCTATTGATATAATGGGACCGGGTTCGAGCCCTGGGTAAGGCATAGATGTGTGTCGTTTTCCTGCTAAGGTCCTGCCATCCTCTCAGATCTTCTACTATGGCATATAAACTGACAGGCTCCTGTCAGACCTGTGGCAAGCAGCTGCTTGAGGGGGTATTAATTTAATAAATAATATTAATAAAAAAATTGATTACAATATTATTTACTGTCTATAGAATGATAGAGCAATCATTGTTAACCATAACTGATGTAAATGCATATTTATATCAATCTCTTGGAACGTCAGTTTTTTTTTTTTCCTTCATTTGTTTCCTTTCTTGGTGTTACCCTTTCTTTTTCTCTTCCGGTCATCCATTCATGCATTTCTCTGAATATCTTTTTTCCTTTAATATCCTTCTTGGGTAATCTTTAATCCTTGACGTGAGCTGCACGTGCTGTCTCTGTGTTCTTGGAATATTTTCTAAGCATTTAATAGGGAAAACTCAGACCATTTGTTTCGACACGCTCAGACTTACACGTTTTCGGATGCAGAGTGTTTTTCGCTCCTGCACAAGCGGAATGTTCATCCACTAATCAGGGGAAGAACAGGGGTCAGAAAACGCATCTTCACCTGAATATTAGTGGAAATAGAAAAACGCATCTTCACCTGAATATTAGTGGAAATAGAAAAACGCATCTTCACTTGAATATTTTTGGATATATACTATATATAATAATGGAAACGGTTTGGTGTAATTTGTTCGAAGCAGAAATATGTTCGAAATTAAAATTTGTTGGAAACAGAAATATGTACGAAACGAAAATTTGTTCGAAATAGAAATTTTTTCGAAAAAAGAAATTTGTTCAAAATGAAACTTGTTTGAAACAGAAATTTGTTCGAAAGGGAAATTTGTACGAAACGGAAATTTACTTGAAATGGAAATTTTTTCAAATGAGAAATTTGTCCGAAATGAAAATTTGTTTGAAACAGATATTTGTTCGAAATGGAAATTTGTTTTTTGAAACTGAAATTGTTCAAACGGAAATTTGATCGAGCAACATTATTATTATTATTTATTATTGTTATAACATAACATAGAGAAATACACGAGGACAATAAACACACAATGCATAACACTTTGTCAAATACAATATCAATACAACACTTTACAAAGAACAGAGAAACAATAAAGGCACAAAACCAAGCAAAACTATCAATAAGTACATATGAACAACCAAAGAGCTTTCGAGCTCTTCCAGGTTATAAAAAAAATTAATTAATTTTTGTTAAAGAAAATAAAGTAAATAAAAAATAAAAATATTAACTATCACGAGTGGTGTGGGTATGCAGCTGTACCAGATATCAATTTCTATACAAATGCTATCAAAATATTATTTAATTACAGTAAACATACATTCAATGTTGTCTAACTTTGACAAATATGCACGAAAACATTTCTTAAAGGTTGTAAAACATATTTCGTTTCTTATTGTATACTCCAGTGAATTAAAAAATTTAGGCACAATAAAATAAAAATTTTTATGGAAAATTTCCTTTTTCGTTTTTTCCATATAAAATTGTAAACCCAAAACTCTGGAGTTAAAATTAGGATTTCTAATCGGAATTACATCTTGTTTTTTATAAAAAAAAGATAGTTGAAAAATATATATATAATTTCCTTAATAGTAATATGTTGTGTTTGTTGTATAATATTGTGTTCCCAGCAAAATAGTTATAATTAAGATTACGAACTATTTTATTTTGTACGTAAATTAAAGGCAATAAATTTTATTTATATTCTCCTCCCCAACAACAAATCCAATAAATTAAGATAGACTGAACCCATGCAAAATAAATATCCCGTAGGAAATTATAATTAACATAATTTTTAAGTATTAAATTTTATACAATATTCTGTTTAGTTTTAAAGAAAGTAAGTAAATATGTTTTTTTTTTCCATTTTCAATTAGATTCTATTATTAATCCTAAATAATTGCAGCTATCAGTCACTTTAATAGTATCACAGTTACAGCAGTCTGTACTTAAACAGTTCAATTCGTGAAGTTTGTTGTTATTTCCAAATGTGTGTAATGAAGTTAATGCAAAGTATGTGTACTTTTTTTTTTTGCATTTAATTCTAGTTCATTATTAGTAAGTCATTTTTTAATAATTATTAGACTACTATTAATATTTCCAAGTAATGTTTCATTAGCTTCTGCTTCAAAATCTATGGATGTATCATCCGCAAAAGAAATAATTTGTCCGGCAATTTTTAATTTACAGAAATCATTGGTATATATAAGAAAAAGTAAAGGACCGAACACAGAATCCTGTGCGACTCCACTTAGAGTCAATAACGTTTTACTTTTAAAATTCTTAATAATCACAATTTGCTTTCTATTATCAATGAAACTTTTAAACCACTCATATATTACACCACGAAAACTATAATATTTCAGCTTATGTAAAAGTATTTTATGATTAATAGAGTCAAATGCTTTTCTGATGTCTAAAAAAAAAAAACCCAATAAACTTTTTATTATTATTAATGCCTTTATAAATCAATTCATTAAATTTTATTAGTGCGTGAGACGTACTGCAATTTTCACGGAAACCAAACTGTTTTTTTTTTGCAAAAAAAAGTCAATGCTATCCAAATAACTAACCACTCTTTTTTTAACTATTTTTTCAATGACTTTAGAGAAAATTGGTAAAGTTGCAATAGGTCGATAATCATTATAATCATCTCTGTCCCCCCCCCCACTTATAGATTGATTTAATTATAGAAAATTTCAAATCCTCCACAAAGGTTCCCGTTTCCGTTGATAAATTAATAATATAAACTAATAAATCTAATTTATGTTTAGCGGTCGTTTTTCTGCTGAGGTCCTGCCATCCCCTCAGACCTTCTACTATGGCATATAAACTGAGAGGCTCCTGTCAGACCTCTGTGGCAAGCAGCTGCTTGAGGGGGTATTTTTTTTATTTTATTTTTTATATATTTATCATTTTTAGTAGTTTTGCATTTAAGGTATCGTATCCTACAGCTTTATTTGTATCTAAATTTGAAATTAAATTCATGACTTCTCCTGCATCTGTTTTCATGAAATACATAGAACTCAACACTGCTTGTTTATCAGGTAAACAAAAAATTGATTCCGATTGCCGAGATACAGATAAACTTCGTTTACCATTAACATTTGTAAAAAGTTCATTAATTTCATTCACTACAAAATTAGTTTCTTTGTTATTTGAAAAAATATTTTGAGCTGTTGATGTATTTATGTCATTTATTAATTTCCACTGTCGTCGTCACATTTTGTCGAAACATTGATAATTGAGAAATGTGAACGGCTGCTACTGTGCGCTCTTCATGATACGGTCTTTTCTTCTAGTTCGTCACAGGAGAATCGTCGGATGGAGAGTAAATTTAGGAAGAGAGGCAACAGAAGGGAAGGCTCAGTTTTAGATTAAGTAAAACACTTCTAGCATTCTAGGCCCCGTTTAATTCCTTTCACTTTTCACTATTCCTATAAGTTATATTCAGAACTTCGAAGAAGAGAGATTGTGTTTGAAATTTAAAACTGAAATCTTGTCCATAACTATACCTTGATTGATCACTAAATTTTAATCCCCACCCATATTATATCAATGAGAAGCGAATTTCGAAGTCCTATAACTTTTAACTTTACTTCATGGTGTTATCTTAAAAATGCTGTAAACCTACTCACCGTCAGTTTATAGTAAAAAACAGGCCCGAATATAGGGGGGAAATGAAAGTGGGGGGGATTGACGCAGTCGAGTCGGAAAGAAGTAAACGGAGGAGCCTAAAAGACTTCATTTCCGTTGCAGTATAACATTTTTCCCCTCCGTTTCAGAGGTCTTTAAAAATATTCTTAAAATATGGTGAAATATGCACAAGTTTAGTAATTTTTACCTCCATTTCCCTTACCAACATTCTGAAAGATCCCCTTTCCCCATACCCAGACCTCATGTAAGGTAACATCGTAAATCGGTGTAACTCTCTATTTTTGCCCTATTGGTTGGGTTGGGTTGGGTTGTTTTACCTCTGAGCGGCACTTTTTTGCACACCGTGGGCTAAATGGCGAGGTCACCAGGACCCCGAAGGCTCAGAGAAGGTTGGGGGAGGAGACCAACTGGAACAGCTGTTGGGAGACAGATGGTAACCTCCCGTCAAGGCCATCCAGCGTGTTCTTTAACGTGCACAGGGTATGTCTCTCCCGCACACGGGGCCACGGCTTAACGTCCCATCCGACGGACGGCGGCCTTTACCAAGCCCATCGGTGTCCCCTACTGACCGTGGGCAGGGTGGGGAATTTTGCGGAGATAAATCTCAACGCTGACCCAGCTGGGACTCCTATTGGTTGGAATCAAGAACAGCTGTGGTTAGGGGCGTAGCTAGAAAATTTTCTTCCGGGGTGGGGGGGGAGGCGGCATAGGTTTTTGCAAAAGAGTAAGACCTCGATTTACCGATCTTCGATTATCCAATTATTGTTTTAACCGGTCAGTCTGTTGACCGGAAGTCCTTAAAATGCTGTTAAAAACTTCTTAGAAGAAAAATATACAATATTATCACTAAATGTCACAAATTTAGCATTAATGTTTTCAGCAAAATTTAAAATAACCTATTAACTTACGCAATGCTGTCCTCCTTTTTTTCTTGATTAAGGTACTTTAAAAAAAAATATTTTTTTTAAAGCTTTCACCATGAATGGATAAAAAAAATTTATCAGAATATTTACAGCTGAAACGACTGTTTTATGAAAAGTGAACATTTGACTAAAATAAGTCGTGATGTATAGCAGTTTCTTTATACTGTTAATATAATGTTAACTCTCTTTCACAGCTATTCACTGTGCGAAGTAATGCTCTCCACATAATTTTATATTTATCATTATGCCTTATTAACATGGTTTTTTGTTTCCATTTCCTTTATTGTTCATAATTAAGTTATATTTTAATTTTTTCCCAATATTTCTCAATTATTCCGACTTCTTCACAAATACCCGATATTTCGACTTATCCGATCCATCCATATACAGGCCGATTAATCGAAGTTCCACTCTACTCGGATACTCCTATTACACTGTGCAACACACAAAAAGGCTTTGAAGTTAAAAATCACCAATCTTTACTAATTTCGAGGTCCTGAACACGAAAATCACAATAAAATTTGTCGATTGTCTCTTGTTTAGGAGAGACAGAGATGGTCATTTATAAACGACTCAATCCGCATTGAGTACATAGGTAACAATTTCGCAACGCTGTATTTTAAACTCCAGATTGCAACATATTGCGTTGTATTGCATCAGCCTACCATACACACAACCCCCGGAGGTATTGCATCATTGTCTGAAGCAATGTAGTTGAGTCATGACATTGCGCTCTACGATCGCGGACAAAAGATGATGCAATCGTTAGTTGTAAGCGACGTCTCGTAGGGTGAGCAAGTCTTTTGAGCGACTCCCATTTACCCCTGAGTCATAAGTACAACACAAGTGATCCTTGCAGTTTTAATCCAGCAGTAGTGATGCCTCGTAACTGAGTTAATAGTGCAGATACATTTTGCTACATTTGCGGGGAAGTGACGTTTGCAAGCCAGAAAAGGGCCATCACTCCAATAATGAAGGCGGCATATGTGTTTTATTTTGGATGCAAGATCGGGGACCAGGACAAGGCCTGGGCCCCACACATATGCTGCAGTACGTGTGCAAGAAATATTCCAAAGTGGCTAAAAGGCGAAAAAGTGGCGATGTCGTTTGCTGTTCCTATGGTTTGGAGAGAGCCAAGCAATCAGCACAGTAAATGTACAAAAATATTTATAAAATTTTGGAATGTTTGTAAAATACCTAATTATTTTGAAAACCTCGCAACAAGACATCTTTTTATCGTATACCAATGCAACTTAGCCAGTGTTGTCAGATGTGTGCCTCATTTTCCTAGTACTAGATTAAGAATACTGAATTTTAGAAAAAGCAAAAGTCTTGTCTTGTTTTATGTTACATTGTCATCCAGAACAGAAAATGCGTTAACAATATGGCATAAAATGAAATAAAATCTTTCTAAATTTAATTAAATCCCAGATTTAACGATATTTAATAGAAAATGTTTTCTGCCTGTCTTTAAGTGAAAAAATTTAATACTGTAAACGACTTGTTTGGAAACTAAGCTACGTATACTGAATTAAGCCATAGTTGTGATAAGTATCATTCAGTATAACACGTCACAAGGTCTGTGAAGAAAGCAACACCTCAGCAAAAAGACAATATATCCATTCCTTATTCGGGAGCTCGACTCCAAGTCCCTTTAATTCCCAACGAAGCTACAATTGGCGTAGTAGTTTGAATAGTTACTACGTCAGCGGTTAATTTTTTTTAAACTATGAACAAAAATATTTAAACTAAAATCATCCATTAAAGGAATTTTAAATAGAAGACAGATGGAGCTCAACTTTTCATACTCCTATGCCTGTAAAAATATACCACTCAAAGTACACCGGCTAAAGAAGGCTACTACTTCTTCAAGACTTACCAGGGCCTCCTGGTTACTTCTCTTTCACCCTACTACTAATTTTGATTAACCAAATCTTTTAAAAATTCAGCTAATGGTCTTAAACAAATTTCACTCTATTTGCAGAATCGTTAACTTCTGTTAAGCTCTCTCATAGGTCCAGAGAGGCCCGGGAACTACCAAAATTTGAGGTTCCTGGCCAGTGTAAAAATTGGTTGTCGTTAATACTTACCAAAATGTTTTATTCCAATTTCACAAAAATCTATATAAATATTTACCCCTTTGATAAATAGATATTCGATAGTAGCTTCTTAATTAAATACGCCAAAAAAAAAATCTGTGAGAAAAGATCTGTGAGTAACGCGAAATTAACCGAAAGACACCACCAGAAAGGAAATATCTATGCCTTATACCAGCGGTTCTCAACCTTTTTTTGCTTCACGCACCCTTTGGAAATGTGTATGTGACTGGCGTACCCCTTATATAGATAGATAAAATATAGTTATAGTATAACAATGGGAATAAAATACATATATATATATATAATAAATACCCCCTCAAGCAGCTGCTTGCCACAGAGGTCTGACAGGAGCCTGTCAGTTTATATACCATAGTAGAAGGTCTGTGAGGATGGCAGGACCTCAGCAGAAAAACAACACATACATCCATGTCTTAACCGGGGCTCGAACACAGGTCCCTTAGATCAGTAGCGAAGCGCGCTAACCACTCGGCACACATTAAATTTAGTATTCATAAATTACGTATATCGATAAACACAAAAAATGACATTTTTGCACAGCAGTGTTGCAAACTTAACGACTTTGTTACTAGATCTAGCGGCTGTTGAACTCTCACGGCTTATCCCACGTTGAGAACTCCTGCCTTATGCGATGTTCTTCAGTTAAAAATATATATTTTACTGTTGAATCTAATATCAAAGGGGCGGCGATTGACTCAGTCGGTAGTGTGCCAGGCTCGTAATTTGTAGTTACCAGGTTCGAGTCCACCTGGGCCAGGGTTTAGATTTATCTCCGCTAAACCCCACGTGCTCTCGGTTGGAATGGGAACACCGATGGGCTCTGAAAGGCGGCAGTCTTTCGGATGGGACATAAAACCGTGGTCCTGTAAGCACGAGAGCCATACCCTGTGCACGTTGAAGAACATGCTTGATGGCTTTCACGGGAGGTCACCTTCTGTCTCCTAACAGCTGTACAGTGAGTTCCTTCCCCAACAGTCTCTGACCTTTGGTTCCTTGGTACCTGACCATTTAGCCCATTGTGTGCAAAAAGTGCTGCTCAGAGGTAAAACAACCTAACTCGAACATCAAAAAAAAAATTGACAAGAGTCAAAATTTAGAGCTACTTTGAGTCTAGGGTCAGAGAAAATAATCCTTCTGGTCCCTTCTCTTGAAATGTCCTTACTATCAGACGTGACCGAATCGAGTGTTAGGTGAAAAAATTGCTCTCCCACTCTTTCTGAAGTTTCTAATGAGGTCTTCGCAGCACTGAGCAATTTCAATCGTACGTCCTATTCCCGAGAATCACAGACACAAAATCATTAAAAATTGAATTGATTTAATCAAAAGACAGTTGAAATTATTTAGGGTTTTGAAATCACAACTGGTCTTTACTTGGACTCGAACTTTACTCGTTAATTAATTTTTGTCCCACCCTTTATTTTCCTTTGCTGAAAGAAGTGTACAAAACATCCCTTCAATGAAATGTCACCTTAAATCCCACGATGGTGAAAAAAAACCCAGAGTAATCGATAAAAGACCTACTCTAGCAACACTTTTACAACAAGTCCTGCTACTCTTCGGGATATTTCGAGTTACCTATCAATCTATTATGCATTTGCACTTATCTGCATTATATTTTTTGTTATGTATTTGTAATAAAAATTTCTTTGAGGAGCTGTGGCACGATAGGCACGTACTCGAATATATCTCTAATTCTTAGCATAGCATCGAAATCAAGTTCTTAAGATCTATGAATAAAAATAACTAACAACAACAAAAATAATTAGCAACTAACAAGAATAATCAATAAAAGGATTAAAACTTGATCGCCTCAGTCTTTAACACTCCATTCCACTTGGTAGAACATAACTGCCTGCAAGAGCCGTCTGATCACTTCCTATTAATCTTTTTTTTTTTCCAAATCTTGACACATTCACTTCGTTGTCCCCCAAAAACCATTTCCCTGGCTTCGTTGGTAGAATCGATAACTCTCAGATGGCCCGGAACAAGTATAAGGGAGAAAAATGTTGTTCATCTATATACTGTATATCTAAGGAGACCTTTTTAATCTCAAGTTGTCTCAGCCGTACGTCCTATTCCTAAATACCATAGACATGAAATAGCATCCAATTTTTTATTTCGGATTTGATTTAATCGATCGAAAGGCAGTTTCAACTGGATAAAAAAATAAATAAATACCCCCTCAAGCAGCTGCTTGCCACAGAGGTCTGACAGGAGCCTGTCAGTTTATATGCCATAGTAGAAGGTCTGAGAGGATGGCAGGACCTCAGCAGAAAATAACACGAACATCCATGCCTTACCCGGGGCTCAAACCCAGGTCCCGTAGATTAGTAGCCAAGCGCGCTAACCACTCGGCCACGGGACGGTGACTGTTTTGAAATCACAATTGGTCCAGTTGCCCACCACAATTTGTCTCATTTTACTGCAAGAATTGCACAAAACATTTCATAAACAAAATGTTATTTAGATTTTCCCAGGGAATCTAAGTAAAAAAAATTATTTGCATTAGCAGATTTTTTTTTTTTTGGGGGGGGGGGCTTATTTCCCGTTAGGTCAGTACTCTGCCTACGCCCCTGGTTGTGATACAAGGGGCTCAGATTCGAATCAATGACGATTATGGAACAAAAGAACCCAAGTCCGAGTCGAGTATGGCTGCAGAACAAGGGAATAAGTTTCAAATGTAGGATGGCTGCAAAAGAAAAGAAACCAAGTTCGAGTCCAAGTTGATTAAGATACAAGAGCATCGAGGTTCGAATTCATAATGACCGCGAAACAAAAAGATCCAGGGTCGAAGCCAATATGGCTCTAGAACAAATTGATTCGGCTCAGAATTCAAAATGGTTGGTTATAAAACAAATGGAACCTGGTCTGAATATCGGTTGAGATCTATGTGCGAATATTTGCAATCTCCCATGCTCTCTATGACATACAGGCCCGGATTTAGAAAAAAAGTCTAGTAGGGAGGGGGGCAAGAAACACAATCGAGCCGAAAAAATGCAAAATGGGGGAAACTAGAGATTGGATTTCCAATGCAGTATAACATTTCTCCCTCCGTTTCACAGGTCTTTAAAAAATTTCTTTGAAAATGTATGAAATGTAAATACGCAAGTTTCATAATTTTTTTGCCTCTTTTACCATTATTAGCATTCTGAAAAGGGAGGTTCCATGTCCCCCCTCCTAGATTCGGCCCTGGACTGACATTAATTTTACTGATAGATCTTTTTCTCTCTGATCTCTACGACAAATAAGCTGTTTAAGAAAAAGTCAACTTATCACTTCCAGTGGAAACTTCATGACTTTCACATTCCACCACCAAATTTGCAAATTTCTAACATAAACACATCATTTGCAATATTCGATCGGTTTTTTTCCACCGTTAGAGGGCAAAATTGTAGCTTTGGGAAGATTCGGAAAGGGCAAATCGCAATATTTCATCAACACCTATCCAAACGGAAAAGAGTTTTTATCTCTAAACGCAAAACGTCAAAGTGAACAAATTATCTCCTTTTTTAGGAAAACCTCTTATTGAAAATACATGTAAAAACGTTTCTTCGTATTAAAAATAGAGTTAAGAATTTTTAGTTGTATTTTAATATTTGACAGCCGAACGTAAATTCGTAATAAATGAACAGACTGCAAATGAACCGATTTAATAACTAAGGCAAAAAGTTTACAAAAATCATAATGAAATTTCAGTACCAGTCACACTAAACATCAATATGCTCTTCAACTGTACTAAATGATTCTGACGATCTTAATTACTAAACTACGTGATAGCCAAAAGCATTTGAAAGCCGGATTCACAAATCAATGCATCATATTTCACCAAATATCTTATATAGAAATCTTACCAATCATATTTCACAGATTAAACAACATTTGTGAAAAAAATTACCTTAGCTACGATAAATAACGATAAACTGTTGTTTTACTACCAAATAAAACTACTCTTACGAATAATTTATTATCGATAATTTATCACTGCGCACAATACAAAACGAACAAACCTTATCTATACCCTTCAAAACTCTCTTCCGTATTCTTCTGTTATTTTTTATTTTAATCAATCGTGTTCCAATCCATTTATGACATAATATTCACTATGTGCGATATCTCGTGTGTCTTGTAGTAAGCGATCACGCTTCCATTGCTGCAAGTTCATAATCCGCTTCAATATACACATAAATGATATGCTCCCGGAAACAAATTAAAAGGTAAAAAGAAAATCAATTTTGCATATCGTTAAGGAATCGTTAAGACGCTTGGCTACTGATCTAAGGGACCTGGATTCGAGCCCGGTTAAGGCTGGGGTGTATGTGTCGGTTTTCTGCTGAGGTCCTGCCAAACTCTCAGACCTTCTACTATGGCATATAAACTGACAGGATCCTGTCAGATCTCTGTGGCAAGCAGCTGCTTGAGGGGTATTTATTATTTGTATTATTAAGCCAGGAGTTACAATATATGATTGATAATCATCTTTACTGATAGCTTAAAAAATAATTCTTTCTTTGAAAAAGATAGTATTGACATTTTTTAATAAAAATGCGAAAGCATTTTAATGGCACTCTAAAATTATATAATTCATAAATTATTATGTTACACTTCAGCTCCAAGAACACTAAATAATAAAATAATAAATAGTCCCTCAAGCAGCTGCTTGCCACAGAGGTCTGACAGGAGCCTGTCAGTTTATATGCCATAGTAGAAGGTCTGAGAGGATGGCAGGACCTCAGCAGAATAACGACACATACATCCATGCCTTACCTGGGGTTCGAACCCAGGTCCCTTAGATCAGTAACCAAGCGCGCCACTACTGCTAACAAATTAGGAATATAAAAAAGCTGCGTTCTTCGTGAAGAAAAGTTCAAAGGTGGGGGAGACCAGACAAATCTAGCAGTGCAACACTGGATGCTAAAACCAATAAATCATTTTCATCTTGTGTCTATGGCGATTGATTCAGAATGACCCTCGACATCAAGAGTTGAAGGAAATGTTACAACGACGGCAGCAGAAATTGATTTCCTTCCTAGTCCAAGAAGTCGATAAGACAAGCAGAAGAAACTTCAATGACGCCAGTTTAGAATTTTCGGCAAAAAAAAAAGTGTTTTCATATTTTTTTTTTTATTTCACGTCGAAATAAATAATTGTCTACGATTAAAAAAAATGATTTGCAGTCATTTTTTAATTCCAAAAAGTTTATTGTTAAAACTTTTTTGTAATGAGAGCTCTCCTCCACACATTGCAACTTTCATTGGACTTCACGATTTTCCAAGCGGGCTCTGACGTTTCATACTGATATTCTGAAACCTTCCTACTTACATCAGAAGAAAACATTTTCGCTAGAACAGAGCTGCCTGGAGAATACACAATTTTCTGAAACGGTACAATCGTATTCGATGTTTAACTCTCCCTAGATTTCGAAAGCTACGTTTTTGCATCAAAGGCAACTGCAATTATCTGGCCAAAATAGTGCTGAAGCAGAAAATGGTTTCATTTGCATTTTTCAAGTTTCTTTCTTGTTTCTCGAAAGATCCAGATATGTCGTAATTCTTTTTTTTTCCCTCTCCAAATGAACGGGAGCCTGGATCTATTCCTTCACTGCAAATACCTTCCGATACCCCTGAAAATTTATCTTTGAACAACTCATAAGTAATATATGAATGATCCTTTAGAAATTTGTTAAATTTCTTCCACACAACTAATGTGGAATGTAAGGGATTTAGTAGTCAAGATGCGTAGCAAACTAAACTGAATTAATCAAATAACTAATGCGTTAAGTATGCTTTTTTATGTGAAATACAGATTATATCCACTAATTTGAAGAAAGTCAAATCTCTCCAAAAAAAAAACTTCTGATTTATCAAATTGTAATTAAATATCATCCTTTGTATTCAGTTCCTGTTAGGAAGTATTGCAATTAAAGGGTTACAGTAATTTCAAAACAAAGTATTGGAATAAGTTGCAGCAATCCCTATTCATGAGTTGCGGTGAGAGCTTCTAGAACCCTTTTCTGTCCTATGCATTGCAAATAAAAATAAAAATTTGCTTTTCTACACTATATTTCTCTGTCTCGCATATCATTACTGCTAAGTTACTATCTCTAATATTATTCTTATTATATACATATATATTCAATATGATTTCATTCTTATATTAATTGTACAATCAGCCAAATTAATGTATAATTAAACTGATGTACAGTAATTTGAAAACATGTACAGTAATTTGATGTACAGAAAACTGATGGAGGACAAAAAAAAGCTGATTCCTTCTCGAGCGCTTGCCCTTACACCTTACTTAATTAGGGGCAGGGGTGGCTCAGTCGGTAGCGCGCCAGGCTCGTAATCTGCAGTTCCCAGGTTCGAGTCGCAGCTGAGTCAGCGTTGAGATTTATCTCCGCAAAACTCCCCGCCCTGCCCACGGTCAGTAGGGGACACCGATGGGCTTGGAAAGGCCGCCGTCCGTCGGATGGGACGTTAAGCCGTGGCCCCGTGTGCGGGAGAGACATACCCTGTGCACGTTAAAGAACACGCTGGATGGCCTTGACGGGAGGCTACCATCTGTCTTCCAACAGCTGTTCCAGTGGGTCCCCTCCCCCAACCTTCTCTGAGCCTTCGGGGTCCGTGTGACCTGGCCATTTAGCCCATGGTGTGCAAAAAAGTGCCGCTCAGAGGTAAAACAACCCAACAACCCAACCTTACTTAATTCGTATGAGCACTGCCGTCTTCTTCTGTGACATACTAACGAAAGTACCTGGTATTAATTTCCTCTTTAGGTTTCTGTAGGCTTCTAGTGCCAATAGCAAGTATTGTACAAATGAAAACAAATTGAATAAAATAAAAATTCATTCAAGCTTTGTACAAATTGTCATCATGGCAGTGGTCCTTCAACATATTTCCTTTTCGTCTACATTCGGTTTCAGAGTTAAGATTTTTGTTGGAGTCACTAAACTGTCTTGAAACGGTGAAAAGGAGTACAGTCGCTCAAAAAAGTATCCGAACACTACGGTTGATTACAGAATTCAGAAAAAATATCTGGCAACGATTTTTTTTAGAAATTAGTGATCTGGCAACCTTCGTAGTCACGTGACACGAAGGTTGCCAGATCACTAATTTCTAAAAAAATCGTTGCCAGATATTTTTTCTGAATTCTGTAATCAACCGTAGTGTTCGGATACTTTTTTGAGCGACTGTAGGTGGTCATATTATTTTGATACTAGATCGTGTGGGCTCACTCACGGAAATATTGAGCGTGTGCAGTTGCTGTACACGCTCCAGATATTTTTCCTGGATTCTGTAATCACGTGACACGAAGGTTGCCAGATCACTAATTTCTAAAAAAATCGTTGCCAGATATTTTTTCTAAATTCTGTAATCAACCGTAGTGTTCGTATACTTTTTTGAGCGACTGTACATCACTCTGATTCTTTAGTTACGTCACCTTCAGTTTTGGATGGCTTTACCATGTTCATCTGAGCATGTCCATTATTCACTCCATCTCTTGCCCAGTGGTGGGATTCATAAATTTTGGTAGCCGGTTCTCTCTCACCTTACAGCTCTTTAATAGTGAAAAATCAAATCAAAAATATTTCATTGAAATTGTGATTTATGCAATAATCATCCGTGGAAGAGCGCTAGTAATAATTGCGTCCCCGGAACGTGAATAGCAGCCTATCCGAAAGGATTAAGAACCGGTTCGGGAAACTTCGGAAATTCTAGGATCAGGTTCGCTCGAACCGGTGCGAACCGGCTGAATCCCACCACTGCGCTTGTTCCTGACAATACATGTTAACTCTCTGCAATCAATTCTTATCGCTTTCAGCTGCTGTCAAAAAAACGTTGCTATCGCCATAATTACTTTTATCACTCTTAAGAAAAATATTTGCTTTCATTATCGTATTATTCACTTGATTAAAATTATTCTCATCACCAGATATATTATTATTACCTCTCACATAATTTGCATTTAACTTTTGTAACTTATGCAATATTACTAGATTATTAGGACAATAACTTACAACATTAATTTCTCATTTCTCCCGAAATCTATCTGTACTCAACTTTACATTTTAACCAGATTCTTCTCTGTTATTTTTCACTCTTACCTTCCTTACTATGTACATATTCTCCCTCTTTATCCTCCTTTTCCCACTGCATATTTTCCTTTTGCCAGGCTAATTCCCTTCCCTTTCCTTGTCTCTTCTTCTCTTCAGTTATATAAGTGTCTCGCAAACTGTGTGCCGCGGCACAGTTGGGTTGGGTTGTTTTACCTCTGAGCGGCACTTTTTTGCACACCATGGGCTAAATGGCCAGGTCACAAGGACCCCGAAGGCTCAGAGAAGGTTGGGGGAGGGGACCCACTGGAACAGCTGTTGGGAGACAGATGGTAGCCTCTCGTCAAGGCCATCCAGCGTGTTCTTTAACGTGCACAGGGTATGGCTCTCCCGCACACTGTGCCACGGCTTAACGTCCCATCCGACGAACGGCGGCCTTTCCAAGCCCATCAGTGTCCCCTATTGACCGTGGGTAGGGCGGGGAGTTTTGCGGAGATAAATCTCAACGCTGACCCAGCTGGGACTCGAACCTGGGAACTACAGATTACGAGCCTGGCGCGCTACCGACTGAGACACTCCCCCCCCCCCCCCCCCCCCCCCCCGCGGCACAGTAAGTGTGCCGCGAGAGATTTTCAAATTGACACTAGATATTCCAAAGGTTTCATTTTGACTTGACTTGTGTTATCGACGTGCTTTAATATCGACGTGCTATCGACGTGCTTTAATAAAAATCTTTCAGATTTTATCAACTGGGATTTAACGAAACTTCAATTTTCCTCTTTTTACGTAACCATCAAAAATTCTTTTTTAGGTGTGCCGCGGGAAAAAAAAATTAGATTCAGTGTGCCGCAGAGTAAAAAAGTTTGCGAGACACTGAGTTATATGCAATCTTTTTACTACTTGAGCTAATCAACGTTCTAATTCTCTGGAATTTTATTTTAAACTTAACTTGCTTTAATTTTAAAAACTCCGGTAGAAGGGTTCAGTTAAGAACTCTTTTACCTTGCCCAGTCATAAGAGATAATTATTTTGACGCTGCTAAAATTTTAACTATAGTGTAAAACTGTTAAGCTAGCCTTCCATAAAGCATATGTGCAAATTATTCCGTAATTCAGGTTGCATTAATTTTTAATGTTTTATGTCGTAGAGTCACAATTGCTGTTTTCCAACATAGCTTCCGATATTAGCAAATAATATTACTATGTCCATTGCAGCTTCAGATATAAAATTAAGGAATATAGCCAAATTAGCTAACCATTCAATGTGTATAAAATTTATGTGATTTGTAATATTCGAAAAAAAAAAGTATTTTTTGCTCATTTTAAGTTAAATTGTGAACAACATCCGCAAAAAGCCGATTTACACAGCGTTGCTCAGATATTTAACTCAATCAAGCTCTCTAAAATATATTGGAGATGGCGCTCCCTACGTCTCAAACTTTCATTCGACATCCAATGTATCAAGGCCCATTTATTAAGTCAGTTAGGCACTGCCCCAATAAAAATGAACAAAACAAAAGAAAATTTGAAATTTAATATTTATAGCCTAGGTGGCGCATTAGTATCGCTTTGGTTCACGATGATATCGCAATTGCTAAAGTCCGGGTTCGACTCCACCGTCGTTTGTTCTGTTTTTAACTTGCAGATAAGTTAGGTACATTGAAGTCTGATCACAAATTGAAATTTATTATTTGTCTTATTCCAAAATTTCCGATGGTAATTTTACATTTGATATATGCCGTTAATTTGGAAAGATTACGTCCACTCCATTTGAGTGGGGCAATTACAAAGTTGAGCAGCACGAAAAATGTATTATCGAAAACAAAGTTACTCTTATTCAGTGATGTGAATTTTCAAAGATAAAACTTCCAAATCTCTCATGTTTTGATATGAAAATATTCATAATTTTGAGATATATTCAAATTGAATATATTCTGTCTTCCTTATATTTATTACATTCGTTTTTAAATGGACAGCTATTTCATGGTTTAATACTGATTCATGTATTGCTCCGAAAATAACATTAGTGTCTGTACGCCGTAAATAAACATAATGATACAATTTCAAATTTCTCTACTTTCTGCAAAAAAAGAAAGTCATGATCTACTGTTTCAAATGTTTTTTGAACACCCAAAATTCATTTCCATCATTATTCCAGGGACGTATTAACACAATGGCCGGAGGATTTAAAATTTTTGGCATTACTTAATTTAAAATTTACTACACTACAAAATAAAGAAAGATAAATTATTTTGCATTACATTTTAATTCTTGGTATGCCTTTTTTAATTGTTTTATATATCAATGGGTCCGCGATTCTAATAAAGCGAAGAAAAAAGCAGAGAAGCGAAAGAATGACAAATTTGAAGGTAATAAAACTCCATCGAAGCACGAACCTCTCTTATTTCTATAAAGATACTCAGTATTATTAACCAATTCGCGCAACGTAGATAAGACTAGCTTCAAAACATCTGCAACTTATTATAATTCAATAATATTCTTTTAACTATGTTCAAGTTTATTATCATTAGAAATTCTATATTAAATTTAATCAACATATACATTACCCAAAATTTAAAATCAATTTTAAGAATTAAAAAAATTAATGATAATTATTTAACAGATAATAATGGTAATTAATTAAACGATCAATTTATCAGTTAATGACGACAATGATCGATATAGCAGCAACAAATTTATAAAATAAATATTAAGAAAAATATCACATTTAGGAAATCACTCAAATCTTTTTTGTCCTATCATAAAATATTCAATTTTATTTTTATTTTTGTTGCGGGT
This sequence comes from Ryuthela nishihirai, assembly GCA_038380435.1. Lineage (NCBI taxonomy): Eukaryota > Metazoa > Arthropoda > Arachnida > Araneae > Heptathelidae > Ryuthela > Ryuthela nishihirai. The sequence continues at coordinate 85,805,733 of JAWZYU010000017.1, read as the reverse complement.
AATTGCTCATGCACCAAATATGTCCCTCTGTATTTACATATACATAACTTGGCACTGATTGAGAGGGGGAATTATTTTTCGATTTGGTGAGGGGAATTCTTAATTCGATCATGACTTTTTTTTTTTTCATGACATATTAACAGTGTCTAAATCTTGTTTGTAATTTTACATTATTTTAGAAGCAACGGTATTGAATTGTTGCGATTATATATTAGAATAAGAATCCAAAGTAATTGTTATTCCCCCACATAATACTTCGTCTAGCGAAAAGCATTAAAAAATGCTCTCCGGGGGCGTTGCGCATGGTTTGAAGCTTGGCGCTCTCTCCTCGAGCCCATCAGCTTCCGCCCATGTTGCCATTGGCCGCGCAGTTCATTCATAAAAATTCCAACGTGTCATGCGCTTGTAGGGTAGCGCCATCTGACGGCCTCTGCTTACCGCTACCCAGCTGTGCTTGACAGGTGAGAGAGACAACAAAGTGAATGGCAGAGCCAAATGAGCTGAGCCTCTCGGGCCCAGCACACACACTGCAGGGACAAAGTAAGTCGCGTGCGCTTACACTGCGCCTGGACTAAGGCACATACCACACCAATCAGTTCCAACCCACGTGCTTTTAAAGGATACGGCCTAATGTTCGCTAGAAGTTTCTTCTGATCGTCGTCCAAGTGTCGTGAGTGGTGCACATTCGCCAACTGAGGAATCGACTCGTCGTTTTGTGTGTGAATCGCGATTTTCGATTTCAGTTTCATTGACGAAGAAAAAACGACGAACGTGTGACGCAGTTTCCGCATCCGGTTGTCGCTGGCTTTAAACGCGCCGCTGGTATTCCATTCATCGGCAGCGCGTGTGCGCGTTCAGTGGCCTTTGTTGCAGTGGCCCTTTTCACTGCCCACGGAGTGGACGACGACAATCCCGAGGTAGGCCCTTTCCACCTCTTACTTTTAAATGTTTCTCCTATGTAATGTGGCAGTTTGCCGTCAAGCTGCTGGAGTTTCTATTACAGCTGCACATGTTGCTCTGGGTGGGCACTCCCACACCGGAAGTTATCTGTAAATCGCTTTGTTGTACTGCTGCTGATCACACGGGGCTTTGGGCCGGAGTTCACACCTGCACGTGCTGTGCGCGGAACAAGGTCCCTCAGAGACAGCGATGCTGAAAAGACGCTATTGTCATGGAAACAATTGAAACAGCAAACTGCAAAGAGTGCATATACAACGGTTGCAGTATAAGCGCTTGTAATTTCCTCTTATGAGGCAAAAGAAGCACGTAATTAAAATGTCATTTAGTTAAAAGTTGTTTCTTTTCCAAATTCAAACTGATGCTGATTAGAGTACAATTAAAACAAGACTCTTCTTTTATTACTATGTTGTATTTCACTAATTGAAATACAAGCAAATGAAGTGGATGCGATTGATTCTCACTGAAAAAAACAATAACTGTTTACCTAACATCTTCTTTTATTAATATTCGTCTACAGAACTAAGTGATAATAATATTACACACAAAACATTTAATTTTAAAACCATCGTAGGTCTGTAAACTCTGTAGCTTGACTGAATTTTATTAAATAATAAAACTGATATGTTATAATGAAGTATTTGCATCTAAATAAATGGAATTTAACATTTATCAATATTTTAAACAGAAAATAATAAATGGTATAAGCTTATCCATTTTAAGTATTTCTATTTGCTTTCTAATCCTTGTTTTTTTAACTGTGTTCCTATTTTTATCTTATAAGACAACAAATTGAAGTTACGAATGTACTTCAGAGTATACAATAATCTCTAATATTGTGGTATGACTAACTACAGTTATGTAGCTTTTAAAATGAAGTTTGTCTATCGTTTTAATTTACTGCAAATGTAAGTTATACAGGGTGATTGTTCTAAACGAAAACCTACTATATGAACATTAATAACGTCATATATTAAAGGGATAAGTGTATTTCTATGTAGCTACATTAAGAAGTAAAGTAAGAAACTTTTCTGGATCAGCTGAAAATCAACATATCTATCGTCATTTTACCAATATTTCACTCATGATGCTGCAGACAGTGTCTGCGACCATACGTCGTCATGATCGGTTATGTATGCAACGTGTTGGTACACAGTTTTAATATTTTTATAGCCTACATACTATCCATTGGGATTGCGTTTAAAAAAATCACTCTATATAACGCAGAAAAATGTATTTTAAATAATATTATTGTAATCTTTAGTAATAAAGCGGCAGCCTATTATAAAAAATTGATAAATTACTTAATATTTTATAGATCTGTGCTTAAAATAGAGCATTTTTTCTTGCTGATCGACTGTGGGAAAATTTTCTTTCTTGATGAATCGAACAGACCTAATCGCCTATTAGAAGCTAAACCGATTAACCCCTGACACAAAAAAAAAACAGTCAAAGAAACTAAATCTTTGTAAACGAATCTAATTTAACAATTGAATTAGACAGTACATTCTTTCAAACTACAAATGTACTCTAAAATTCGGAAAATATATTCGTTCTGAAACAATCAGACAATAAAAACCCGAAATGTACAGAATTTGGAGTTATCGATTTTGCTCCTGACATGCGGATATGATAGCAAAAGCAATATGAATTTACTTTTGCAAAAAAAAAATTTAAATATTAGGAGTATAATGTAAGTAAGGTAAATAAAAATAGCAATAACTAAGATTAAAAATTAAAATGGTTGCTTTCTTTCCAGTTTATCAACTGAATTAAACATGTCTCGGATTTTTAGGGTACTTTGCGATAGTTTTTTATGTTTTAAGATAAAGGAGTGAAAACATTTTGATGTATGATTGCTAATATTTCAAACTAAAAAAAAAATGCTACAAAAGCAAAATCATCTAAATGAATGCATAATCAATGTTATTTGAAGTTTTAGCAAAATTTCTGAGTGGTTTAAAAATTCACAATTTACATTTCCACTATCTGTACATCCGAAGACATTATATCAAAAGTTTCAAAAGAAATTCAAACGCATAAGTGATTGAAATAAATCTTTATAATTATCTTTTAATATCCAAATCACTAATTATTGAAACGAAACACCAAAAACATTAAATTCTACTTCTACTGATCTTTATTTTCCTTTTCTTCGAATTTCAGAAAGATATTTCGTTTTCAAAAACATCTTTTCAATCCTATTACACAAGGTAATAGGATTGATGAACAAGATGTGGATACTATAATGACGATCAACCCGAATTTGTTTTAAAAACGAACAAGGCTTTAAATGAATGGATAATCTTGCTTAGTGCGAATTACAATATTTGGGTATTGCCTATTCTTAAACAAGCGTACAAATTCGAACGCACCAGTTTCTTACTATATGTTGAAATCGAAATATACCGGAAATAAAGTCAGACAGAATTCTTATACATAGATTAACTGGAATATATTAAGCCTTAACTGGCATAGTGGTTAAGCAGCTAGCGACTGTTCCAGCAAGTCAAACTTTGTGTGTTGTGTTAGCTCTAACTAAGGCAGTGGTCAGCAGTGACTTTGGTCTCAGTAGAGAAGGCCTGTATTAAGCTAGGAGTAGCTTCTAGGATTCTTCTCTGTCCTATACGTAAAAATTAAAAAAAGATTCATGAAACAGCTGGGGGTCTGCAGATATAAAGAATCGTTTCATCATTATTAAGAAGAATTATTGCATTAGAAAGCAATTAAATGTAGAATGACACAGAGACACTGAAGAAGAGGCATTCGAAGTCTTTTCTCTCATTATAGAGTTGTCATTAGATCAAGATAAAGAAAAGGATTTATTTCCCCGTTTTCTTTCGAATTAGCATTAACATCTCTTTTTGTGTTCAGTGCGACTTTAGCAGATGTGGGTCGTGGACGCGGCCTTTAACCCCCTCGAAAACCGCTAACATGTTTAATGCGACATTGCTGGAATTGCGTCGTCGACACGTCCGCCTGTCTTATGAGGCACTCGCGAGCCTCTGGGTACGTTATTGATATCATCGTGAATCAGACAGCCTCTGCAGAAATTTTATGATTTCATTCAAATGCATGGATGAAGAAGAAGATTCTAATCCTTTGAAAGAAATATAAGACTAATTTTAGAATTTCTACCATAAGTAGAAATGTAAGTGCAACAGACTAACACATTTTAAGTCCTTTTTTCATTACAAATATTTTTTTTTTGTAGATAATGTGGTTGGGTTGTTTTACCTCTGAGCGGCACTTTTTTGCACACCATGGGCTAAATGGCCAGGTCACATGGACCCCGAAGGCTCAGAGAAGGTTGGGGGAGGGGACCCACTGGAACAGTTGTTGGGAGACAGATGGCCATCCAGTCAAGGCCATCCAGCGTGTTCTTTAACGTGCACAGGGTATGTCTCTCCCACACACAGGGCCACGGCTTAACGTCCCATCCGACGGACGGCTGCCTTTCCAAGCCCATCGGTGTCCCCTACTGACCGTGGCCAGGGAGGGGAATTTTGCGGAGATAAATCTCAACGCTGACCCAGCTGGGACTCGAACCTGGGAACTACAGATTACGAGCCTGGCGCGCTACCGACTGAGCCACCCCCGCCCCTAGATAATGTGGATAGAAATATTTGTTTCCTCTTATCTACCTATAAAGTTGGAACGAATTTTGTTTTTCATATAAAATTCTTAAAGATTTAAATTTGTTATTTGTGCTCTTTCTTTGATTTTATTGAAAGTAGAGGGATATTCTGATCTGAAAGATCACCAAATAAGCAGCTGCTTGCCACAGAGTTCTGACAGGAGCCTGTCAATTTATACGCCATAGTAGAAGGTCTGTGAGGATGGCAGGACCTCAGCAGAAAAACAACACAAGCATCAATGCCTTACCCGGGTTCGAATCCAGGTCTCTAAGGTCAGTAGTCAAGCGCGCCAACTACTTGGCCACGGGACAGCTTTTATAGGTATAAATTTAGAATAAAAAGCTTTCATTTATTTTGGTGTTAATAATGTGCATTTCATATAAATGACTGCTTCCTTAAGACATTATCTAATACAGCACAACTCAAATAGCGGCCCATGTGCCACAATGGCTCGTGAAAATAATAATATTGACTTGCAGAGAATGTAGGGAAAACACGAAACGAAAATAGTCTGTTTTTGTGAAATAAATTCTCCTTCTTACTACATTGCACATTAATCCAGTTATCACACATTTTTATTTTCCTGAAGTTATTTAGCTAAATTATGTTATCAGACTACGATCATGCTTGAATATTGGTACCTAAAACTGGCATTGTCTAACGAACAATTCTTTTGCAATAGCGCCATTTGTTTAAATCTGTTATCTGTTTGTTATCTGATTATCGCATGAGTGATATAATTATACGAGATACTCAAAAACGGATTTTTAGTTAAATTATTTTTCATCCAGAGATCCCGAGCTTTTCCGGGATTTCGAGGCAGTTTTTAGCGGTTACCTAGCCACTTCAAGAATATTGTATTTTTCTTTAATCTAAGAATGTCTCTTATGTTGAATTAATCGTTTCAGTGTCACTAATAGTATTTTATTATTATTTTGAAGAAAAATAATAATTATGAGACGAAAAATGTTTGTTATACTTCTGGTAAGCCAACGTGTCATTGGGGCGGGGGTGGCTCAGTCGGTAGCGCGCCAGGCTCGTAATCTGTAGTTCCCAGGTTCGAGTCCCAGCTGGGTCAGCGTTAAGATTTATCTCCGCAAAATTCCCCGTCCTGCCTACGGTCAGTAGGGGACACCGATGGACTTGGAAAGGCCGCCGTCCGTCGGATGGGACGTTAAGCCGTGGCCCCGTGTGCGGGAGAGCCATACCCTGTGCACGTTAAAGAACACGCTGGATGGCCTTGACGGGAGGCTACCATCTGTCTCCCAACAGCTGTTCCAGTGGGTCCCCTCCCCCAACCTTCTCTGAGCCTTCGGGGTCCATGTGACCTGGCCATTTAGCCCATGGTGTGCAAAAAAGTGCCGCTCAGAGGTAAAACAACCAACCAACGTGTCATTAATTTCAGAAGAATGTAGTCGATTCGAAATCCATCGTTTAGATAACCATATAACTGTAGTCTGTTAAATCGAGAAACTTCTGTTCTAAATTTCCTTTAATTTGATGAAATTTCATTTATCGAACTAGATTATAATGCTATATTTATTATTTGGTATCTCAACACCCAAGTGTTTGAGATTCATTGCTCTACTGCACGAATCAATACAACGAATGTTAATAGTTAATTCTCAGTCTTTTTTAAAGGCAACAGTTTTTTTTTAAGACTTTCTCCCCTTCTTTCGAAACGTGAGAGTTAATTAAAAGCAAGCATTTTGAAAGTTGGAAGAAGGTTGGAGGAGGGAACCCACTGAATAGCTGTTGGGAGACAAATGGTAGCCTCTAGGCAAGACCATCCAGTGTGTTCTTTAACGTACATAGGGTATGGCTCTCCGCACACGACTTAACGTCCAATCCGACGGACGGCGGCCTTTCCAAGCCCATCGGTGTCCCCTACTGATTGGGCAGGGTGGAGAGTTTTGCGGAGATAAATCTCAACGCTGAGCCAGCTGGGACTCGAACTTGAGAACTACAGATTATAAGCCTGGCGCGCTACCGACTGAGCTACCCCCGCCTCTCCCCAGGTATTAGTCTGGCCTGAACCAGAGTTTAGATTTATCTCTACAAATCTCCACACTTCCTTAGGGCAGTAGGGGACACCAATGGGCTTGGAAAATCTGCTGTCCGTCGGATGCGAGGTTGAGCCGTGGCCCCGTGTGCAAGAGATAGAGCCATACTCTGTTCACGTTAAAGAACACTATGGATGGTCTTGATGGGAGGCTATCATCAGTCTCCCAACAGCTGTGCAGTCTCTTTCCCGAACTCTCTCTGAGCCCTCGGAATCTATCTGATCTATTGTGGGCAAAAAAAGTGACGCTTAGGGGTATAATAACCCAACTCTGGTGGCCTGGAAATTTAACTCATTGTTTGCAAAAAAAGTGCAGCTCACAAATAAAACAACCAATCCAAAATATTAATTCAACTTTAGCATAATATTACTGTGATTTACATCATATAAGCATCTCTTTCAACTATGAGAATAAAAATTTTAAAATTAAATAAAACTTAAAAATTGCTAAGTGTCCTTTATAATTATTAATATAACGCACATTTCTGAATGAGGAACATTTGATAAAAAGTTTCTTTTATTTAAAGCATATATATTATTTAAAATTAGCCTTACGGTTAGTGTTTTCATATGGACCAGGTGGGAACTGAATTATCTAGGATTGGAATCTCATTTTTTAACATCAATGAAATAGCAGCTGCTTGTAAAAATCAGTCGTTAATTGCATTCAGCCGCTTCTTTTAGCAGACAAAATCAAACTAAAATATTTTTAGTCAACCTTCATTCATTGTTTATTAGGATCCATATTCCGATTCAACTGCAGAAAATATTTTTCTACCCCTTTCAAAAAAAAATCCCTTTCCACTGTACTTCGCCATCAGATTTTTTTCTGCCTTCTATCGGCCCATGATGCCAACAGCATTGCTAAAATTTAGTCGCAATAATAATCCCAGGAGATTTGAACGCTTTTCATTGGTTGCATCGTTTTTGACTCTTATCACGCATTGCAATTGTATTATAAACAGAACATAAACAATTATCATTAAATTTCTCTTCGGAAAGAAAGCAATAGTTTCAGAGAGTTGTTATAAATCCTCATATATTTATTATTTGGTAAATTATATATTGTGGAATTTTTTTAAATATATGATCCAGAGGCAAATCATTCTGTTTGGTTGATAGTCCGCAGAGCATAAGTTGGTTTCAGTTGTTTTAACTCCGAGCACAAAATTTGCTAAATGGCCACGTCAAAAAGAAACCAAAATCTCAGAGTGTGGTAGAGGAAGCGGATTTACTGGATAACTTACGAGACAAACGGGTTGGGTTGTTTTACCTCTGAGCGGCACTTTTTTGCACACTATGGGCTAAATGGCCAGGTCACATGGACCCCGAAGGCTCAGAGAAGGTTGGGGGAGGGGACCCGCTGGAACAGCTGTTGGGAGACAGATGGTAACCTCAAGGCAAGGCCATCCAGAGTGTTCTTTAACGTGCACAGGGTATGGCTCTCCCACACACGGGGCCACGGCTTAACGTCCCATCCGACGGACGGCGGTCTTTCCAAGCCCATCGGTGTCCCCTACTGACCGTGGGCAGGGCGGTGAATTTTGCGGAGATAAATCTCAACGCTGACCCAGCTGGGACTCGAACCTGGGAACTACAGATTACGAGCCTGGCGCGCTACCGACTGAGCCACCCCCGCCCCCGAGACAGACGGAACCTTCCGTCAAGACTATAAGAAATTTTGCCGAACAAAGAATTATCGGTTCAAATGCTGAATAAGGCATGTTCATCTGATGATTCATTCCGATGTAGTCTTTTTGCTGAGGTCTGGTCTTTCTCACAGATTTTCTCTGCTTCGTATGATACAGACAGGTTCCTGTCAGACTACTCTGGCAAATGGAAGAGGAATTAATTTCTTATTTATTAAACTTAATGATTGATTGTGCTTTCTTTTTATCTCAGATCTTGTTTTTTTATTAATGAATAGTATACGATAATCAATCAAGTGATCATTGGCTATTCTGGTGGTCAGCTATAAGAAAAAGATTGAGAACTATTGTTTAAAATAATTAACTGATTTGAGTAATAAAATCGAAATGTTTTGAGTTTCGCTTCCAATTGAAACAGAATCTGAAACATATCCATGGAGATTAAGGTAAATTTTCATTTGATCCATTTAATTACCCTTTTTTTGTTTCGCTGATATATATATATACATCATTATTGGAGGTAACCTTGATGATTTCAGTTTTACGTTTCTCACAAATACATATTATGCTAATGCACCGTTCTGCAGTGGAGTTGAGCAAGCTCAAAACTGATGTTCCATAAGCCTTTACAAAAGTAACATAAAAATCTAATTCTTCGTAGCTTTTTAATTATAAAATGACAAATTTCATTAAATCATCAGTATTGTCACTACTTGGCAATACCTGCTGCATCTTATCGACAGTAATATTTTTACGAAAACTTATTCATAGAATCAGTCATCCAGGAGCCTAATGGAATATTGTTATGCGCAGCTGCAGAGAGCTCCTAGTCAGTGTTTCACCTGGGGCAAGCGAATGGAATTGTTCTGTCCGAGGGACAAGAGTTTTTTCATAATCAATCGAATAGTCAGTTTGTGCACAGAGCTATAAAAATTGGCCCATGCAACAGTTTAAAATTAGATTTCATTTTCACCCGGGGCAGGCACTCCAGTTCCCACTGCCCTGGCACCGTCTTACTCAACAGAACACCATTAATTTGATATTGTTGATGTGGCTATCTAATTTTAGCTCTCATTTCTGTGGCTCGTAATCTGTAGTTCCAAGGTTCGAGTCCCAGCTGCGTCGGCGTTGGGATTTATCTCCGCAAAATTCCGCGCCCTGCCCACGGTCAGTAGGGGACACCGATGGGCTTGAAAAGGCCGCCGTCCGTCGAATGGGACGTTAAGCCGTGGCCCCGTGTGCGGGAGAGCCATACCCTGTGCACGTTAAAGAACACTCTGGATGGCCTTGACGGGAGACTACCATCTGTCCCCCAACAGCTGTTCCAGTGGGTCCCCTCCCCCAACCTTCTCTGAACCTTCGGGGTCCATGTAACCTGGCCATTTAGCCCATGGTGAGCAAAAAAGTACCGCTCAGAGGTAAAACAACCCAACCCTCTCATTTCTGTTGCGGATTAATTTCGTCTTTGAACCTGAGGATCAGTTTTATATAAATATCTTTTTATTAAAGATGAGAATGTTACATTCATTCCTTTTGAATGTTGTCACAGAACTACAAAAACATAAAGTACCTAAAAGTTACCTTGATATGCTCCTGTCAAGGCCATCCATAATGCTCTTTAAGGTTTAAGGTGCCCAGGTTATGGCTTCCCGCATACGGCACAACAGCTTAACGTTCCATCCGACGGACGGCGGCCTTTCCAAGCGATGTCCCCCACTGATCGAGGGCAGGGCGGAGAATTTTGCGGCGATAAATCTCAGTACTAGTCCAGGTAGAACTGGAACCGGGAACCGTAGATCACGAGCGTGGTCAGCTATCGACTGAGCTAACCCCGCCCTGAACAAAATGGGTATAAAGGGGAGGGGGGGAATCTCAAATCAGACAATGGGTAATGTCAAAAAATACCGTGGAATCTTCGCTCCTTCATTCAAAGAGCCAAAGTGTCTCATTTCTGCTTCTGTGGTGTTTTTGTTTTGTTGTTTAAATAAAAAGAAAACCAAACGTCACTCTCAATGAATCTCAATGATTGGCATATATGGACCCCTAATTTAAAAATAAAAACCTGCTGAAAAGATCCCTCTCTTTTTCAATCGATATTTACTTGTCTTTTTTTCTCCCTATCCCTCCTTATCGGAAGTTTCTTGTCAAGTAGATAAAATCTTCAGCGTCATTCACGGTCACTGCATACCTCGAATTAACGACGAGGTCGAGGCCTGCCACGTTCGCAGCTCTTCCACTCGCCCCCCCCCCCCCCCTCCCGGAGAAGAAATGTAGAAACAAAAAATTAACACTAATTAGCATAATCTCAGCTGCATCAAATTACATCTTGACTACGGAAGAAAAAAACCAGTAGTATTTATAACAAGAGAAGACGGTATGTTGTCGAGTAAGGAATGGCAAGACATAGGTAGAAGTAATAACGAGCCTTCATCTTGTAATATGAGCTGAGGAATTAAAGAGGGGAAAAAATGGGTAATGAAAAATAAATTGTTTTTTTTTTTAAATTGATGTGTTTGATTTGTTCCCTAACGCCCGATGTTACATATGAAAAACTGGAAATCGACCAAGAAAATATACATTTGTATCGATCATGAGTGTTTTGTGCACATACTACGACTGATGATCTATGTTTCCATAAATGAAACGGCAGATAATACAGTTATAATTAAATATTGCGTGTTTTGCGTGTTAGAGTTTATATAATAATCATTATAAATTCTAAAGTGTAGTGTATTTAGTAAATCGATCGCATAGAAAATGTATTTATCATTAGAAGTTACAAACCGCTGTCATTAAAATTTATTAAAAACAGGTTCACTTCAGTTGTAATTTTTATTTTACTGTTATTTTTCACTATACGAAAGGCATTCGTGGGGTAATTTTTTAAGAATTAAAAGTTAACTTTTGTCCAACTACAAAATTCAATTCATAATCAGTGGCGAAGTGTGTTTGGAAACAATTCAGACAATGACACTGTTCTCTTGATGCACCGGCGAAGTATCTCACAGTTGATTGGTTTATTGTAATAAATAAAAATAAATACCTCCTCAAGCAGCTGCTTGCCACAGAGGTCTCACAGGAGCCTGCCAGTTTATATGCCATAGTAGAAGGTTTGAGAGGATGGCAGGACCTCAGCAGAAAAACGACACATACATCCATGCCTTACCCGGGGCTCCAACCCAGGTCCCGTAGATCAGTAGCCAAGCGTGCTAACCACTCGACCACGGGACGGCTCAAAAAATACCCCCTCAAGCAGCTGCTTGCCACAGAGGTCTGACAGGAGCCTGTCAGTTTATATGCCAAAGTAGAAGATCTGAGAGGATGGCAGGACCTCAGCAGAAAAACGATACACACATCCATGCCTTATCTGGGGCTCGAACCCAGGTCCCTTAGACCAGTAGCCAAGCGCGCTAATCACTCGGCCATGGGACGACTGAAATCGAATTACAGATTGCATCTTTATCTTGGTGCTTGACCGTAAGGATAAAAATTATAAAATAATCTTGTGTAAAATTATTTTTACAAATTCGCCATCAGAATAATTTTTGTAACATTTTGCAATTTTCTCACTAATAACAAAACTAGCACACACAATAGCATAGAAGTCTTGAGATCTTTGGGTAAATAATTTATTTTGCGTGTTTAATTCAACCACAAGTTCTCAAATGTTTCTTTTCTATATTGACCTTGATAACTTTTATAATTGGAAAGTTTGCTGATGTAGTGTCTATTTGAGTGAGAGCTGAGCTCTTTAATCGGGAGCTGAAGGGTACATTCAGAAAACCCGATCTACCCTTATGCGCAAGTCTGTCACGTGGTCGATGTCGTTGTAAATTAAATTTTGGTTACTAAAGAACACTTTCAAAAACAGTGTAAATGTAAACTGGGAAAGAAAGAAAAATTGGCATTCCACAAAGTACTTTAAGAATAAGAGATAAAAAAAATTAATTATTTCCATGGCAATGTTCGCGGACCACTTGAAAAGTGTTCGTGGCCACAGTGGCCCCGGGGCCAGGAGTGGCCCATGACTGGTCCAGTTGGTCATCCATCCCCACAAGGGTTCATTTTATGACTATATTTTTTAATCTGATTTTCAAAAAGAAGGAGGTAATAATGTGTACACTTTGTCGTCTGTCTCTGGGTCTGTCATCCAACTGTTTTCTTTTTAAATATAAATTAATTTTTTTAAATAAATTAAAATTAAAAATTATTACGATTCGCACTCAGGAATCGCCCAAAGGTTTAAAATTTTGAATTAGGAATTTTAAATTTTTGAATTAGGGATTCGAAATTTTGATGGTGTAATGTGAAGGTCAAGAGGTTTGCATTAGCAACAATGAGTTGCCCCCTTACCCCCAGGGTGGGTGGAGAAATACAATATTTTTGTTTTGAAAAATAATCAAAAATTCCTTTTAGGTTATATTGGTTATAATGAAATATTATAATTCATATTTTTCAAATCCTTTGGTAGTTTTAATTTATATCGTTAGAGCGTAGTAAATATGGAAAAGACAAAACTTTTAACTAATATTGCAAGTGATTTATTTATGGTACAAATTTAAAATTTCTGTAGTAGAGTGTCAAGAGATATTCCGCTGACAGCAAAAAATTGTCCCTTTTTCTCAGAAGAGTGTGAGAAAAGCAACTTTTTAAACTGAAGGAATAAAAGGCAAATTTTGAAATAAGTTCTAATCAGAAACTAGTATTTGCAGTTTCCCGATCATCCATTACTTCGAATTAAAACTCCCAAAGAGTGGAAAAATTGGGTAAACGAAAAACTCCATTCTCTTTGAAAACGACATTCTTATATTCGCCAGATATGATCCAAAAAATTTAGAGCACAAAATAACACGCTTATCCCTGCCGTATAGTTGGCTGGACACGTTACTGCTACCAGCCAATTAGTAGATTTTCAATGGCCTTAAAATTAACGGAATAATAAAAAATGAATGAGATGCACTACATTAGTTAATCGGAAAGCCATCAGATACAATAAAGAATCGGATTTAGAAACAAAGTCGTCACTAGCATCTCATCTCTGAGATCATTTGTTTCGATACGACATTGTTCGCAGATGAAATGTACGATGCGGTCTTGTGACTGAGATACAATGTCTGATAATTCATCATAGGAATCATAACACCGGGATAAGTCTCGTCCATTTTTCATTAGGTTGAAATGTGTCTCTATCAACACACAGACCACTGATTACAGAGGAACAACCAATATACCTCATCGATTGCCTTGTTCGTTCATCGAACTAATCCGTTTTATAATCAACTAACTCTCTACTTCCGTATCTAGGTCACGAGGATGTTTCGGATATTTCTCCTGAATATTTTCGATTCTAAATATTTCCACGAAATCTTATTAAATTTACAACTCTTTCTGAATTATCCTTCATAGATACTTTCATATATCTTCACACTCTTTCATTGTATGTTATCATATTAATAAGTCTATTGAATATATATTATCAGGCCCGGATTAAATAAATAAGTAAAAGGGGGGGGGGGTAAGAAACTCAGTCGAGCAGGATAACAGTAAAAGGGATTCCAAGAGACTGGATTTCCATTGCATTATATCAACATCTAGGGACATTAAGTCCACTAAACATATTCTCATTGATAAATCCACTGAATGCAAACATATGTATATCTACATTAAAAAGTACGTTGAGTATAACATCATTAACAATTTTATTGAATATGCATTCTCATTAATAAATCGGTTAAAAAGTTTGTCCCTGTACAAGGAAACCAAGTCCATGCGATGGGCATGATGTTTTTAAGTGAATTACTATTTATTTTTACAGTTGGGTTTGAGGGCGCAGAAAATATCAAGTCACGCTAGCAAGTCAAGATTAAGGAGATAGAAATCATTCTTCGTCGGGAAAAAAGTTGGAGATTCAATTTCGCCTTCAATCTACTTTATTAGTTAGACGGGAAAGTTGTATCTTCAGCGTTATTCAAATTAGGTTTGATTTTGCATTGTAATTGAGGTTGTCATGCGAACCTCGCTGAAGCATTTCCACTAAAATAAACTGCTCTGTGACTTTTACGTCAGAAGAATCGCAAAACGACGATACACTCAACAACAGGATTTTTGATGTAAATTTAGCTTAACCTCGAAGCAGGCATTTGGTAGCCTTGAAACCAGACGCAAGGAGGAAATGCAGTCGAATTTCTTTTCCACTTTTCAGTTCGATCATTTGGCAAATATTTATTGTTCTGAATACAGAGCTTTAACTTTAGATGAAACTAAGTTTTAGCATTTGAGTGAATTCAAGTTCTTGAATATTATTATAATTCTTTCTATAAATGCACCGAAGTCTTACCTATCGCTGAAGCGATAATTGCTGAATTTCTGGCAAAAGAGTAAATAAAAGCTTTCCCGTGTAAATGGTCTTGAGAAGATAGACACGATTACTAAAGTGCAAAGCGAAATAATAGAATAAGGTTTCCTCCTGTATTCCTGCCTTGGCAATGAAGTTTTATAAGTATGAATTAAATTGAAACTGATGCATTTATGTTTTCTGGTAAGGATTTCTTTTTTTTTTCAATTTCTAAATTATATACATTTTATTCTAATGCGAATTCGCAGTCGAAATGATAACAGAATGAATAAGCATTTTAAATTTCACACACCACATGCTATTATTATTATTGTAAATGGACATGTCAATCCTCCAGCAACCAAAGTTTACGAAGGTTAGGTTGTTTTACCTCTGAGCGGCACTTTTTTGTACACCATGGGCTAAATGGCCAGGTCACAAGGACCCCTAAGGCTCTAGGAGAAGGTTGGGGGAGGGGACCCACTGGAACAGCTGTTGGGAGACAGATGGTAGCCTCCAGTCAAGGCCATCCAGCGTGTTCTTTAACGTGCATGGGGTATGGCTCTCCCGCACACGAGGCCACGGCTTAACGTCCCATCCAACGGACGGTGGTCTTTCCAAGAATATCGGCATCCCCTACTGACCGTGGGCAGGGCGGGGAGGTTTGCGGAGGTAAATCTCAACGCTGACCCAGCTGGGACTTTAACCTGGGAACTGAATATTACGAGCCTGGCTGTTACCGACTGAGCTACCCCCGCCCCAGTTTACGAAGGTCCAACTACATTGTGGAAATTAAGTTCTTCAAACACTTCTATTCTGAGCAACAGTTTTTTCATTTTGCCATTGCAGTCTAATCTCTAATAAAAGGCTCTTTGATATCCTCTCTTGGTTTGACCTTTACCTTATTTCTTTATAAGAGTGTCAAACTGAGAGCCCGGGGTTCATATGATGCAAGTTCTGTCTAGCGATCAAGTGGCATCTTGGCTAAGGAGCACTTTGTGTAACCCTTCAACGAAAAAGAGTTTATTTGAGCAATTGCATCTTTGAATAACATTCTCTGCATAAAATGGACACTAAATGGTCAGGTCATAAGGACCCTAAGGATTCAGAGGAAACGAAAGGAATCCACTGGACACTGACTTTTAGGATACAATATGGAACTTCCCGTGAAGACCATCTAGTGCAGTATCACAATAGAAGGCGTTTTAGAAATTTGCGGAAGGGCCGTTTTCTTCAGCTTTCCGGTAAAAATAGATTAAATAAAATATCGAATGGGTCATAGAAGACAGTAGTTATGCATACTTTGTTTGCGCAGAAAAACCTCAGAAATTCATGATACAACAGAATACAAGGGATTTACGAATATCAAAATACCCGTAAATTTCTACACAAAAAGAAAAAGAGAAGAGACGGTAAACATTATTTCGACTTGTGGCTACTTATCTAAGGGACCTGGGTTCGAGCCCCGGATTAGGCATGGATGTGTGTGTCGTTTTTCTGCTGAGGTTCTGCCATCCTCTCAGATCTTCTACTGTGGCATATAAACTGACAGGCTCCTGTCAGACCTCTGTGGCAAGCAGCTGCTTGAGGGGTATTTTTTTTTATCGGAAAAATATTTTGATTTTCATGAAGGGGACGTTAAAAATAGTAAAGGGGTAAAATATGAAGATGATGAAGATAAAGGGAACGTTAAAAAGAGTAATGGGTAAAAGGGGCTGGGAACATCTGATCTTGACACACGAATGACGGCTTAACGATCCATCCAACGGATGGCAGTTTTTCCAAGTCCATTGGAAACTTTTTTTGAACGAGAGCAAAGCTGGGATATGAAGAGAAATGTGGATTCAGATGTAGGGGTAATTAAAATTAAAAAGAATGACATACCTATATGTTTCGCAATTCAGAGACTACATGCCATCTATAAAGAGTATGCCAACGTTACCACTATCTACGTCGGGGACAAGTCAGTACCATTTAGGTAAAGCTTAGCCTCCAACAGTCTAGGGCGAACAGTACTATAAAAGTAAAGTCCATCCTTCGGTCAAAACCTAACTTTAATCTTCGTCCTGGGTCGCCACAAACAAGGATATAAAGATCCAAGTTAACTCGGCGTCCACTCGAATCTGGAATTATCAGATTGTGTTGAGATGGGTTGTTTTTACCTCTGAGCGGCATTTTTTTGCATACAATGGGCTAAATGGGCAGGTCACAAGGACCCCGAAGTTTCAGAGAAGGTTGGAGGAGGGGATCCACTGAACAGTTGTTGGGAGACAGATGGTAGTCTCCCGTCAAGGCCATCCGCATGTTCTCAAAGACAAGAAAAAATTTCAGGAAAACGTCCGAAGGATGGTGACCTTTCCAAGCCCATCGGTGTCCCCTACTGACCGTGCGTAGGGTGGGGAGTTTCACGGAGATAAATCGCAACGCTAGCCCAGCTGGGACTCGAACCTGGGAATTGCACTTTACGAGCCTGCAGCACTATCGATTGAGCCACCCCCTCCCCATCACATTATGTACCAGGGGCGCTGCCAACTGAGCTAAATCCCCATCCTTGACTCAAAAATCATTACTTTACAAAATAGGTCTCACAGTGCATAAGAATTCTTTTCTATTTCTATTGCAAAGAAATATTTAATATATTTTTACCGGACCCTATCACCCCTCCCCACTTTATCAGTTCTTTGCGAGCAGGGCACGAATAAACGTTTTACTGTTCAGTAATGAATATCACAGGAAAAGCGAAATAATGAGTTGAAACAAATTTGAGGTTGAGTGGCTAGGGGGCTTGGCTATTGATCAGAGAGCTGCGGGTGCGAGCCCCGACTAAGGCATAGAGGTTGCATTGTTTTTCTGCTGCGGTTCCGCCATCCTCACAGACCTACTATGTCGTATAAACTGAGAGACTCTTTTCAGATCTCTGCAGCAAGCAGCTGCTTAAGGGGGCATTAACATATTTTTAGGCATAAGCTACATCTCGAACATCACGGGATAATAAAGTTTACCCCAATTTTAAAGTAGTGGTGACTTTTCCTCACCATAAATGTAATTGTTTATTTTTTTTTCTCTTTTTCATTTCACTGTGCATTTGGGAGCACAGACTATAAACTAGTGCGACACAAAATGCTTTTAGCATCGGGTCGAATAGAAAAATATTTTGTTTACTGTAGGCTAGTAGTTGGTAGGGGGTAAATAGAGAGAACAAAAAAAGTTTAATTTTCTTTGTTACATTTTCTTTATGATGTGTATAAGTACAAAATGATACGAAAAAAAAATAATTAATTTTAACGCCGAAACTGAAATTGGTTTGTCGAAAAGGTGTGTGAAATATGCGACTGGATCGCATAAGCGAGCTGCTGAACATTCGGCTTCAATATCTTTGTAAATAGTTGTATGATGTTATTTCAGCTTTCGCCTTATTAAAACACCATTCACTTTATTAGAGACAGATTTAATTTTTTTTTTTTAATTTCAATGCGGGTCGGATAAAATTGTTAAAATGCGGGAGTGATAATAATTTGATAAAATATTTCTATTTCGTTCGCATCAATTAAATTAATGGTTCGCAGTTTCTATTTCGTTCGCATCGCTTTTTTGCTTCCAATTTTGATATCTGGGGAATACTTTGAAATCTTCCCGAAGCATCTAAAGTGGCTTTGATTATCTCTTTTCAAAATAGTTTAAATTTATTACCAGTCATTTTAAGGCATTCGAACCTGCTTTGCACCATTATAGCTATCTCGTATGAAGTGGCCTTCAAATTATTTGATATTAATCCATTCACCAGCAATTCTTTTCATACGAAAAATAGTCCCTTGCAAAGAGATCTGACCAGAACCTGTCAGTACAATATGTCAAAGAAAAAAAAGGCTGTAAGGAATTTGAGACAACAGCAGACAGGTAATACTATATCACAGACAGTTTTATCCATATGCGGGGTTCGATCTCAGGTATCAAGCTTAACCATTCAAGAACTCTATAATGAAAATGAGCTTTATCTGGATTTATTTCCCCAATATTTAGGATTCAGAACGTTTGAAGTTTTCTACATGGGCTTATCTGCGATTTCAAACTAACCAATTAACAGAACTTTTAATAAGATTAACCATAGTAACGGCGATAAGATGAACAGTTCTGGCAACTCCTGTAGCATTCATGATTTGGTGCATGATTTCTCAATGAGATTTTGATGAAGTTTTCATGATGTGATATTGTTTTTCGATCTGAAAACAGAATAATAAGGATATTTGAAAACATTCAAATCCATGTTTATTTGAAAGGAATATTTTCCTTACCTACATCTCTTTGGTTGTTAATCTTTCTTGACGAAGCTTAACGCATTTAATTTTTGCATGCCCTTTATTTATAGAAGAATATTTAATAAGTCAATTAACCGAGTTCTTATGTAGGACGAAGAGGCTAATCGTTTCCCATAAAAAAAAACTCTCTTTTGTTGCGAGCAATTAAATTAATAGCTGAATTAAGGGCATCTGAAAGAGAACTAATCTAAGCACTTGTTAGAAGGCTATGAAATGGTAATAAGTCTTGTGATGTAAAACTCACTGCATTTCAGAGGCAAGTTCACTTTTCAGCATTCCGTCCTTCTTCATCCCTCAATAACCCGAAAGTTATCCTTTTGCCAAATTTTGCCAATTGATGAAACTCATATGCTTTTAAAATGTTTGAAGTTTTATTGCTTCTCTAGTCACAGTGGATAAGATGAACTCTTTCATTAGAGGTATTGAGGAGACTGGTATTAGAATAGGTTTGGGTGATAAACATGGAAATAACTAAAATGATGAAAATTGGTAGGCAGGTTGTGGTTCAGTTAATCTGAATGGTTGCACTTTTGGTCAATTGTCTCAGTTCATTTGTCTTGGGAATTATGTTGGAAGACAATGTCAAAGAGGACCTTGTTAGAATTGGTGTGCAGTGGCCAGATGCAGTAGATGTAGCTCAGGATAGACTTGCTTGGAGAACTAAATTGCACGGTCTGGTTGGACCTCCTTAGCCCATGGCTGCTTGAAGATGATGATGATGTATAGAATAAACAGAAAAATAGGGATTTCTGCTGGAACGTTTAAGAATCTGTGGAGAGTGTGGAAAAATAGGCGTACACAACTAAAAACTAAAATTAGGTTATACAATAGTTTGGTGATTTCTAAAGTTAGTTGTGGAGTGAAACTTGCACTGTTTATAAACAAGATAACAGGAAACGTAATGCCTTTGATTCTAGATGTTTACGCAATATCTTGGGCATTAGTTGGTTTGACTTTGTAAGTAATGATGAGGTAGGCAAAGGAGCAACATATTATGCAGAGGGAGACTGCATTGGTTTGGCCATGTAGCCCGTATGCGAATAGGGCCTCAGAACGTCACAGAAATAGGGGAGATCTAGAATGCGGTGGGCAGACAATGCCAACAGGACCATGTTTGAATTACTCTACAGTTTACAGATGCAACAGATGTAATTTAGGACAGACATGTTTGGAGAACTAAATTTCACAGTCCGGTTGGACCTCCATAGTCCATGGCTGTTTCAGCATTCTGTATGTACGTAGTCACAGTTGTTATTACTTTAGTTTTGTCTTACAATTAATCGTATTATTTTTATTCTGACGTTTCGTCACTTTTTTTCTTTGCATACTTATGTTTCTTGTGTTCTACATTGTAAATATTTCACCGTAATACTTGACTATTTTTGTTGCGATTCCTAAACTCGTCTTTCTATTACGTGTATATTTCATAATTATAAAATAAAATTTGCATCTAACGTTCTTTATATATTTGAATGACTCTAGGGTATATCTTTATACCTTTTTACAACATCATCAAATAAATGAATACATTTTCTGGTAAATGTATTATCCTAATGAAAAAATAATAAATTTAATTTTTTTTAATTCGTCGCTGTACAGTCGCTCAAAAACAAATCCGAACACTATGGTTAATTACAGAATTCAGAAAAAATATCTGGAAACCATTTTTTTATAAATTAATGATCTGGCAACCTTCGTGTACGTACACGAAGCAACTGGCAACAAAAAAATCGTTGCCAGATATTTTTTCCGAATTCTGTAATCAACCATAGTGTTCGGATATTTTTTAAGCGACTGTACAGTGAAATAAGTAACAAGCTGTAACTGTTGACAAATGAACTATTTGAGGTTTTTGAAATCCTAACACCATATTCAACGAAAGTCTTATATTGGTGAGAGTGTTAGACCTCCAGCATTTCCCGCCACTTTTGCTTATTTAGCTGAAATATCATGCCTCCCAAAACAATAATGAACTCTGTTTCAAAACTTAATAGCATACTTTCTTACAAATTAATGATAGAGTAACACCGTGCAATTTTGACCCCTGAAGCGCTAAATGCTCTAGGCTGTTGCAGGAACGAGTTAGGAAATTGGCTGTTTGTTATAGTGTGCCTTCTAGAAAGGTAATAAATTAGGTACAGAAATACTTGATGCAGATGCCCACTCCACAAAGAAAAAAAGGTAAGTTACTAACCAGTTGTTCGTGTTCAAACTTTTAGTCATGCGTATAATTTAGTTGAATGGTAAAATGAGACTTCTTATAGCAAAATGTCTTGTATTTGAATATGTGAAAATAAAATAACACCAGGATGTATATTTTAAACATCTCAACTTTTTCTTTACTTTTCTACCCACCGATATACGGTCGATAAGAATGAGACACCGATGAGCTTGGAGAAGTCATTGTCATTTGGATGGGGGATTAGGTAATGAACCGTGTCCACTACAGTCATAGCCTGTGCAGTTTAAAGAATAAGCTGAATAGACTTAGCAAAAGGCTATCATCTCTCTTCTAACATCTGTCCAGTAGATTCTCTACCAAACCTTGAGAACTTAATGTTTTTATGACCTGGTTATTTAGTCCATTGTGTGCAAAACAGACACTCATAAGTAAAATAATTCAGCTCCCTTTTGTCTGAAAACCGTTTCCTCTTTTTTCTAAGATACCGATTACACACACTTAGTGGACATCGAATTATGGTTAAATGCCATGTGAGCCACCTTTAATAACTGCCTCAATACAATACGGTATAGATACCACTGAGTTATAATTAACCTCTGGAAAAATACATATGTTCAGACAAACTATCTACAAAACAACCCACAGCTGAATGAATAACTATGACTCTGATGTATACATAAGCTCATCAAATTGCCCATTCCACGACACATCCACTGATGTTAGATGGAATTGAGATCAGGGAGAGTTGGCTGGCCATGTGAGGAAGGTGAAGTTGCCCCAATGTTTCTGTGAACAGTTCGTATGTAATAGAAGACTGGAGTTATGGTCTTGTTGAAAGACAAGTTCTAAAGTGTATGAGACTGAAACAGTGAAGGAAATGCAGTTCGTAAGCACAAGAACTGCAGTTCTAAGCATAAGGTTCCCAGCATAAGTTTCCCAATAGGGGAACTTCCTAAAAATCTGAATTCCTGAGCTAAGAAAAAAATCCTGCAAAAAAAGTACTTTTTTACTTCAATTTCCAACGACATATTTATTTGAAAGAACTTTTTCATCTCTGACCAAAGGAAAAATAAACAAATATATCGTACGTAAAAATTTGGCTCAACTTTTTCTTTACTTTTCTACCCACCGATATACGGTCGATAAGAATGAGACACCGATGAGCTTCGAGAAGTCATTGTCATTTGGATGAGGCATTAGGTAGTGAACCGTGTCCACGAGATCGTTGCCAGATATTTTTTCCGAATTCTGTAATCAACCATAGTGTTCGGATATTTTTTTAAGCGACTGTACAGTGAGACACCGATGTTCTACTGGACAGATGCTCCACTGAAGGTGTACTTGATCTTCAGCAATGTTCAAAGAGTACCCCTTCCTCATACGTTATCATGGTTGATTGCATCAGAGAAAACAACTCATCCCAATTGAATATACAACAGATTTATCTAGGCCACTTCCCCATGCAGTGTCTGTACAGCACACATGGTATTCTTTGCCTCATACTACTTTCGTCATACGCAGAGACATTCATCTGTAGAGTATAAAGAAAACGCGATCCACGGATGCTCCCTGCACCATACAAGTCTTAGTTTTCGGTGATGTGGAATTAAGAGCAGATGTAGTGATAGTCTACTCTGATATTCCGAATGATGGAGAGTTCGACAATGCATTGTGCAGCTGGAAATCTGTTTGAGCTGTGCAACGTTGTATTCTAAGACGAATATTTCCACTTTTCACCAGCAAAGGTCCTTCGTTCTTTCATCTAGAACACTCTCATATGTCAGTGTTTCTCAACCTTATAATAAAAAAAATAAATACCCCCTCAAGCAGCTGCTTGCCACAGAGGTCTGACAGGAGCTTGTCAGTTTATATGCCATAGTAGAAGGTCTGAGAGGATGGCAGGACCTCAGCAGAAAAATGACACCTACATCCATGCCTTACCCGGGGCTCGAACCCAGGTCCCTTAGATCAGCCTTAGATTAGCCAAGCGCGCTAACCACTCGGCCACGGGACGGCTCAATCTTATAACAGTGACGGAAAAATGTCTCCCAGAGGTTAAAACAACAACCCAACAACCCAACCGATGAGAGTGGCGGAATTCTTGAACGATGTTGTGAAGTCCTACGAAACTCCGAAACGAGGTTGCCCAAGACGTATGCAATCCAAATATATATAATTTTTTTTTTATTTTTCAAATTATTCTCTCTTCCTTCTCCCAAATAAGAGATATTTTCGTTTTTGTATTTGTTATAATTTATCATTGCACCATAGAATTCTTAGAAGGCTCTTCAATTATTAAATATTTAGTGTGAGATAGTTTTGTCTTCCTTGCTCAAGTCATGAATTCTTTGTCGAATTTTGAATTAAGATTCTTCTTCCACTAACGTCGTACGATATATTTGTTTATTTTTCCTTTGGTCAGAGATGAAAAAGTTCTTTCAAATAAATATGTCGTTGGAAATTGAAGTAAAAAAGTACTTTTTTGCAGGATTTTCTTCTTAACTCAGGAATCCAGATTTTTAGGAAGTTCCCCTATTGGGAAACTTATGCTGGGAACCTTTTGCTTAGAACTGCAGTTCTTGTGCTTACGAACTGCATTTCCTTCACTGTTTCAGTCCTCATACACTTTAGAACAGCTGCTCTATAACAGCCAATGAAACTTCCTTTTCCAAGAGAAAGTTTCCTGCAATCATGTGTTTTTCAAGTTCTGTCATTTGACAATGATTTCTGTTAATTTTCAATTCACTCACCCCAGAATCTTCATCTCGAACCGTACTGCCACTTTTGGCCGTGCATCAGCTTTAATTCCACTTTCAGAGTTCATTCTTCAACATAAGAGGGAGTGAGGGTTCATAATTCACCAGTGCTGCATCGTGAGTGGAAACCATTAGACCAGGAGTTCTCAACGTGGGGTACGGGTAAAATATTTTGGGGTACGACGTGAGAGCTCAAAGATTGCTAGATCTAGTAACAAAGTCGCTAAGTTGGATTATTATACTATAACTATAGTTTTATCTATCTATATAAGGGGTACGCCAGTTACATACACATTTCCAGGGGGTACGGGAAGCATAAAAGGTTGAGAACCACTGCATTAGACTATAGCGAGACTATGAGTCTGCGCAGTTGGCACTACAACAGTTGTCATCGTTACTCGATATTTGCATCGTTTTCATCTTCATTGGTTGATTTATAAGTAATTGACACAGATGGTTGATCTATGAGAACCGCAGAAGCGTCAAATGCGCAGCTTTTTTAATCTCCCTAATCGTAAACAGATCTGACAGAGATCCTTAGTCTGAAAATGAAGGTTTCTGCGAGAGAGTAAAATATTAATTCCTGTAAAACCAGAATGCAATGAAGTACGAGGTGCTGCACTTTAAAAGAAAATGAATCATGTGATAAAGGTTCGAAGACGAACTTTATCTGTGGCCAAAGAGCACATATTAAACATTGAAAATTGTTATTCATTAAGCGATTGATTATTAATAGAACTCTAAAAATTATACAGCTTGCTCCGATATTTTCTTTTCTTTTCAGCGAAAATAATAAATTGTTGTAACCTAGTGCAAAAATATTAATTCTACTACTTTTGATCGTTGAACAGAAAATAATTCAGCTAACTATATATATTAAAATAAGCTTGCATTTTTACTACAATTAGTGTATATTTATGGGTTGTTTTACCTCTGAGCGGCACTTTTTTGCACACCACGGGCTAAATGGCCAGATCACATGGACCCCGTAGGCTCAGAGAAGGTTGGGGGAGGGGACCCACTGGAACAACTGTTGGGAGACAGATGGTAGCCTCCCGTCAAGGCCATCCAGCGTGTTCTTTAACGTGCACAGGGTATGGCTCTCCCGCACACGGGGCCACAGCTTAACGTCCCATCCGACGGACGGCGGCCTTTCCAAGCTCATCGGTGTCCCCTACTGACCGTGGACAGGGCGGGGAATTTTGCGGAGATAAATCTCAACGCTGACCCAGCTGGGACTCAAACCTGGGAACTACAGATTACGAGCCTGGCGCGCTACCGACTGAGCCACCCCCATTTTGTTATGGAATTTCTTGTAGTAGGAGACGAAGTTCTTTTCAATTACTCTTCAAACATTGTGTAAGTGGAAAACAGAGTTGGAAAAGAAACATTTGTAAAAATTATAAAGCGTTATTGAATGAATGACTGTGAGTTAGCTGTTACTAAATGGCAGATATAAATGAGTTATCCTTATAGGTAGAAATGATTTACTCTTATTCAATAGAAGTGATTTAACCCTTTTTTGATAGAAGTTATTTACCTTATTCGATAAAAGTGAACTACTTGTATTAGAAAGAGATTCTGAATTACCCTTGTGACATTATTAGGTGTTACTCTTATGTTGTAGAAGTGAGTTAATTTTATATGAAGGTAGAGGGTTATCTTTACGAAATAGAAGTAGCTTAGCTTTAGGAGATAGATGTAAATTACCCTTGCGCGGTTAAAATGAGGTCACTTTTATAGAAGTAAGCTACCCTGGGAAGAAGCGAGTTTTTCTAAATCGATAGAAAGGAGTTATTCTTATGAGATAAAAGTAAGTTACCTTTTTGTGATAGAAATAAGGTATTTTTATGAAATAGAACTAATATATTTTCCCTTATGTGACAAAAATGAGTGACTTTATGGCACAAAAGTGAAATATCCTTACGATAACACCGAATAATAATTGCAATAACAGCGAATGGTTACCTTATGAATATAACCTTACGAGAAAAAACTAGTTATCTTTATCAGACAAAAGTGAGTTATTCTTATGAGATTGAAATAAAACAATCTAATGTGACAAAAATGAATTATGTTTATCTGATTTGGATACCCTAGAATGAATGGCAATTTTTTTTTTTATAAAAGATGAACTATTTCATTCTCATATTTGCATAGATACACAATTACAGATAGGTGCCTAAATTTTAATTCAGTGTCCATAACTTATTGTTGGATATGAACACAAGAGTAGTACTGGTAACCACTTCTCATACCCGAGTTTTATTATGGATCTGAGTTCCCTGGTGAAACTGCATTCCTTTCCCAGAGTAGAAAAGATTGCAAATCCATATTATTCAGCATTTTTTCCAGCGAGACCAGAAAAAAAATGTGTTTAATTTTGCTAAGAGAACCTGCACATCCAGTTCAGTCAATTTTAACTTGTTTATTGTTTATACTGCATATAAACTGACAGACTGCTGTCAAACCTATGTGGCAAGTAGCCACTTGAGAAGGTATTTATTTTTATCTTATTGTAAAACACCAACAGCTATTTACGCTGTTACCAATTACAGAGAGTGACCAAATAAATATAATTTTAATTATTAAATACCCGCTGTGGTCAGTGGAAAGCATACATGTGTCAGTGAAAAGCATACATGTGGTCAGTGGAAAGCATACATGTGGTCAGTGAAAAGCATACGTGTGGTCAGTGGAAAGCATACGTGTGTCAGTGAAAAGCATACATGTGGTCAGTGGAAAGCATACGTGTGTCAGTGAAAAGCATACATGTGGTCAGTGGAAAGCATACGTGTGTCAGTGAAAAGCATACGTGTGGGCAGTGGAAAGTACAAGTAACGCAAAAAATATCAACATGCATTATGCCCAATCAGAGATTGCATATTCAGTCCATTATTTATGCAGATATTACATTCAATATCAATTTCACTCCTAATTCGTCATCTTATCGCTAAGCTTTCGAAACGTAATAAGAGGGAACTAATCATACCTGCTCTCAACATAAGCGATATATAAAAATATAAATGATCCCTCAAGCAGCTGCCAGCCACAGAGGTCAGATAGGATCCTGTCATTTTAATACGCCATAGAGAAGTTCTATGAGGAAGGCGATGCAATAAGAAAAGAAAAAAATTACACCCTGTTCGAGCCTAAGTCTCTTTTTTCCATAACCAAGTCCATAACCGGGAAAGTCAAATGAAAGCGATATATGTATTCGTATTTCATTAAACAAACTACAGATCAAACAGTATATTATCTGTTTCCAAAGTAACACAGTTGTGCGGAAACTAATATTTATAATCTTTCGTAGAATCCTAATTTAAATGACACAAGAAAGTGTCATGGAAAGCAAGAAGTATCACATAATCAACAGAGCCAATTAACTAATTGCGTTACGCCTTACACACATATTCTAATTCAAGATTTTTTTCCAACATTCCAGTATTTAGATCAATAATACTTTCTTCTGGAACTGTAACACCGACAAGGGTGATATTTTCCTTATTAATTAAATTGAACGGCAAAGCTATATAAATATTCCTGTGGGAGATGAATTCCAGAATATCTTAGGCTTGGATTATTACAAACGGCTACGGGATTTGCAATAATCTGAATTTCAATTGTTTTAGAATTGTGAAAAAGAAATCGTTTTTCTGCTGAGGTCCTGCCATCCTCTCAGACCTTCTACTATGGCATATAAACTGACAGGCTCCTGTCAGACCTCTGTGGCGAGCAGCTGCTTGAGGGGGTATTTTTTTAGATTCTAACCTTTCAATCAGCCTTTAGTATTAAGATTAATAAGAACTATTCGGCTTTCGATTATTTTCTGAGAATGTTCTGTCTTTCATCAATTAATCAACCTTATTGTTTATAATGACTCAGAATTCTCTGTTTCTCAGAACATCTTCTTGTGTTTGTAGCTCCAAGTGACATTGTACCTCCATTTTTTTGTCTTTAAATAATTATAATTATATATCAAAGTTTGTAACCACCCACAATACGAAGAATTAAAAAAGATATTTATTTGAAACTATTGAATTATTTGAATTATTTGAAACTATTTTATGTAAAACATCATCATCCTCAAGCAGCCATGGGCTATGGAGTCAAATCAGATTGTGCAATTTAATTATCCAAACACTCTCTCCTGAGTTACATCTGTTGCACCTTGCCTCTGTAGCTCAGTTCTAAAAAGGTCTTGTTTGGCATCGTTTGCCCACCCCATCCTAGGTTTCTCCTCTTTCTGACGCCTTTAGGCACAGTGTTCAGATTGGGTTGGGTTGTTTTACCTCTGAGAGGCACTTTTTTGCACACCATGGGCTAAATGGCCAGGTCACAGGGACCCCGAAGGCTCAGAGAAGGTTGGGGGAGGGGACCCACTGGAATAGCTGTTGGGAGACAGTTGGTAGCCTCCCGTCAAGGCCATCCAGTGTGTTCTTTAACGTGCATAGGGTATGGCCCTCCCACACACGGGGCCAGGCTTAACGTCCCATCCGACGGACGGCGGCCTTTCCAAGCCCATCGGTGTCCCCTACTGACCGTAGAAAGGGCGGGGAATTTTGCGGAGATAAATCTCAACGCTGACCCAGCTGGGACTCGAACCTGGGAACTGCAGATTACGAGCCTGGCGCGCTACCGATTGAGCCACCCCCGCCCCCACAGTGTTCAGAACCCTATTCGCTAATCTATAGTTATGCAACATAGCCAAACCAATAGAGTCTCTCTCTGGACAACATGCTACTCAAAGGAGGTTGCCGATTCCTTTCCCTAACATCATCATTGCTTGCAAAGTTGAACCGCCTAATGCCCAAGATTCTGCGCAAGTATTTAGAATCAAAGGCATCAATTTTCTTGCTATCATGTTTACAAAGAGTTGAAGCTTCAGTACCACAACTAACCCTAGAAAGAACCATCTATTACATAACCTAAATTTAGTCTTTAGGTGATATGCCTATTTCTCCACACTCTCCTGGACTTTTAAGAATCTATGGAGAGTGTGGAGAAACAGGAGTATCACCTAAAGAAGTCCCATCTGCCATCCCAATTCGTCTGTTTATCTCACGCCGAACATCACCAGTATCTGTTACATAGCTCCCAAGATAATTAAACTGAGACACTTGCTCAAGAGTACAGCTATTCAAAGCAACTGAAACACGAACTGCCTTGCCTGACCAATTTTCATCACTTTAGTTTTATCTCTGTTTATCACCAAACCAACTCAATACAGTCTCATCAACAGCCCTAATGAAAGAATTCATCTCATCAACATCATTAGCCAACAAGGCCAAATCATCTGCATAATCTAAATGAGAAATTTTGAAATCTCTAGCCCATTTAAGGCGAAAATCTTTCCCTTGCAAAGAATTTAGCATTACATAATCAATAACCAAACTAAATAGAAAAAAGGAACAAAATGCACCCTTGTCGAACACCAGAAGTAATGTTAAACCAATTGCTACAAGCCTTACCAACTCTCACACACGACTCAGTGTTATTATAGAGAGCATTCATTATGTTAACTAACTTGTCTGGTATACCATACGATCTCACGATCAACCACAAATTATGACGATCAACAGAGTCGAAGCGTTTCTGAAATCAACAAAGTTAGCAACCAAAGGTTTCTGAAGCTCTACACATTTCTCAAGAATCTGCCTTAGGGAAAATATCTGATCTACACATCCCATACCACTTCTGAATCCATATTGTTCATAAGGGAATTGTCTGTCAACCAGATTCTTAATTATATTAAGCATATGTATAGTAACCGTCCCATGACCGAGTGGTTAGTGCACTTGGCTACTGATCTAAGGGACCTGGGTCCGAGCCCCGGTAAGGTATGGATGCATGTGTCGTTTTTCTGCTGAGGTCATTGCCATCCTCTCAGATCTTTCTACTCTGGCATATAAACTGACAGGCACCTGTCAAACCTCTGTGGCAGCAGCTGCTTGGGGGGTATTTACATATTTTTATTATTATGTAAAATATATTTATGTTTTACATATTTATATGTTTATGTATTTATGTTTGTGTCAAATTTTTTTTCATTTTCTCTAATTCGTCTCGGCTCATTAACTTTCAAAGAGTTCGATCCAGGTGGGTCGGGCTCGAAAATTTTACTCAGAACTCATCTACTGTCTGCTGATTAACATACAAAAAGCAGATATGCGTCCTTCACATTACGTTAATCGGCTATTGCCTGAAGTGTCATCCGTGTTTTACATCAACAAAAAATTAATGCTGAACTGTAAGATAAACGTCTAAAATAAGCATTTTTTCGGAAAGTGAAACAGGATGTAGATTTGATTAGTACTTTTATCCAAATTTTTTTTCTCCACAGTGTTCGTTAATGTTGAGAAGATTTACGAAACATTAACGAATTTCCTGTTCTAAGAAATACTCTGCGACATTGCATAAGCAGAATCTTGCACTACCAGTTGCTAAAAAATTACACTTATCAAAAGACGTCGATTAATACGAAAGTAATTCTGTAACTTTGTTTTTAATTTTGGAATAAGAATTGCCTCTTTAAATTAACATTCTAACTTTCATGATTTTAAACGCTGACTTTTAACCTCTCTTCCAGTTTTACTTTGACAAAACCAAACTTTCAATATAAACGTCTGAGTTTATAATTAAATTCCTATCGATATACCACCTGCCTTTAAATATTTTTGGCAATCGATTTTACAATGATTGGTTCTTATCTATATCAGTTAATAATATAAATTAAATATAAATATATATAAATACTCCCTCAAGCAGCTGCTTGCCAAATAGGTCTGACAGGAGCCTGTCAGTTTAATACGCCAATGTAGGTCTGTAAGGATGGCGGGACCTCAGCAGAAAACAACACACACACATCCATGCCTTACCCGCGACTCGAACCTAGGTCCATTAGATGAGTAGCCAAGCGTGCTAACTATTTGGCCACGGGACGGGACAGTTAAATATAAAAACATTCACTAATCATTCGGAATCGACTTTTGCTATTGTGGTTCAAGCTTGAGGCAATGTAGCCTGAGTGTTGTTGCTCTTCAACTGTAAGGTTGAAGCAATTGTTTTTTCTACGTGAAAGAGTATATTTAACTCACAAATCAAATTATTTACTCGGTTCATGAAGTTAGCGAGCTTGGCTGCAAAGTCAAAATTTTTGGGTTCAAATTCCAGGACAAGATGGCTTGGGTCGGATTGTTTTACCTCTGAGCTGCACTTTTTTGTACACCATCGGCTAAATGGCCAGGTCACATGGACCCCGAAGGCTCAGAGAAGGTTGGGGAAGGGGACCCACTGGAACAGCTGTTGGGAGACAGATGGTAGCCTCCCGTCAAGGCCATCCAGCGTGTTCTTTAACGTGCACAGGGCATGGCTCTCCCGCACACGGGGCCACAGCTTAACGTCCCATCCGACGGACGGCGGCCTTTCCAAGCCCATCGGTGTCCCCTACTGACCTTGGGCAGGGCGGAGAAATTTTGCGGAGATAAATCTCAACGCTGACCCAGCTGGGACTCGAACCTGGGAACTACAGATTACGAGCCTGGCGCGCTACCGACTGAGCCACCCCCGCCCTGGACAAGATGGCATTCGCTCACGAAAAATAAAATAGGAAGGTAACAAATAAGTGTTTATCACTGTTTAATCACATCACTGCTTAAGTGAAACGAAACTGACCGCCAAAATTAAAACGCCGTTCCGAATTCAACTTTCTTCTGATAGTTTCATTTGCAAAATAACCATTGTGATAGTCTGAACTTAATAATCGAATATTGGAAATGCCTCGTGCTTTATTTTATTTTGTTAGAAAGAAAGTTTGGAATTATTTAATTAGCTTTGGAATGCAGCTAAACAAAATGTCGTAGCATGAAGCCAAAAAAATAGACAGAATCAATTTCAAATGCTAAAAATAATTCTTGAACTTTACAAGTACAGCCGTAATAGGATTTTAAGATATTTTTGTGCAGACCTGATTTATCCAATTACGATCAATAAGACAGGGATGTTTTCTTTTTGATATGCGTTGTTCTTTCTGCTGGAATCTCGCCTTCCTCAAAGATTTCTATGGTATTCTACTCTGGCATATAAACTGACAGGCTCCTGTCAGACCTCTGTGGCAAGCAGCTGCTTGAGGGGGTATTTATTATTATATTATTATTATCCTCTCAGTGTTATGTCAGATCTCCGTGGCAAACCAGTGTGCTTGAGGACTAATTCATTTTTTGTGTGGAATCGTAAATGCTCTGTCAAAATAATAATCCTGACCCCATGCATTCCTATCATTAGGATACACAACCCCCCCCCCCCCCTCGAAACTCTTTTCTCCATTGAATTCTCTTCTGCACCAAAACCATTCTTAATCATGCTTAGATTACTTTGGTTACCGAGAGTTACACTCACCAGTTCCCAGAATCCATTCATCGAATTTCTTCACAAGCCAGCGAACCTTGTCAATCCCCGTTCTAAGTAATTCTCGTAAAGTGTTGTCCCACGGCTCCGTGTTCAAAGGCAGACAGACTTTCCCCGGCCCCGCTAGTGTGTGAATGGGCATACCATCCTCCTGTGAAGGAGGAGGAGGCACTTCTCACATTCCAAACCACCAACAGTTCCCACTGCTACCTTTCATCTGATTGCCCGCCGACCCCGCAGTTCCTGGAACGGCGGCTCGCCCCTCCGAGGATTTCCAAGGGGTCATCACTCCCTCCACTGTCGGCGGGCAGGCGGAGGGTGGGGCCCTAGGAGGGTGAGATCAGGGAAGAGGCCGACGGCTACGGAGGTTAAAGGTCCTGGCGGGAAACCCTGTTGCGCATGGATTGATTTTATTGATTTCTAGTCCTCGTGCATCTTGTTGTGCCCTGCTGCGTCATTTAAAATGGGCCTCCACTTTGTGGTCAGATATTCCAATGCGCCAGGCAAGTGTTGACGGTTGGTGGAATTATCGCTCTGGGAACAAGAGTAGATGGCAGATAGTCAAATATGGCTGCCAGGCTCGAGGGCTGCAACAATAAGCAGCCTGTTGTCTGCAACGTTGCCTTAACAACGATAATGGAAGATGGTTTCTCCTTTCTGTTGACTTAGATAACTCAATGTTTCTGATATTTTAATTACAAGCTGTTGCTATATCTACTAATGTATTTTTTTTTAATTGGTTGCACTTGTTTTACTTTAATTCGTAGCACTGACGAGAGAATGATCACATACATTCGGTCAAGAGCAGAGTCAACATTTCCATTTTGTATCAATGGAAAATCTACTTCCAGGTTCTTAGAATTTCTTCAGTTCGTTTAGGGATGTGCGAGTTACAGATTTGAGTTCAAATTGAGAAGAGTCCCCGGGTAAGGCATGGTTCTGTGTGTTGTTTTTCTGCTGAGGTCCTGCCATCCTCACAGACCTACTACTTTGGCATATAAACTGACAGGCTCCTGTCAGACCTCTGTGGCAAGCAGCTGCTTGAGGGGGTATTTTTT
Source organism: Ryuthela nishihirai (assembly GCA_038380435.1). Classification (NCBI taxonomy): domain Eukaryota; kingdom Metazoa; phylum Arthropoda; class Arachnida; order Araneae; family Heptathelidae; genus Ryuthela; species Ryuthela nishihirai. The sequence continues at coordinate 85,772,375 of JAWZYU010000017.1, read as the reverse complement.
TATTTTGCCGTCCCATGACCGAGTGGTTAGCACGCTTGGCTACTGATCTAAGGGAACTGGGTTCGAGCCCCGGGTAAGGCATGGCTGTGTGTGTTGTTTTTCTGCTGAGGTCCTGCCATCCTCTCAGATCTCCTACTATGGCATATAAACTGACAGGCTCCTGTCAGACCTCTGTGGCAAGCAGCTGCTTGAGGGGGTATTTATTTTATTTATTTTTTATTTCATTATACATTAAAACCGAGAGTTGCAAAATTCTTAGCTGCTTTTAAAATATTAATCTACTGGATCAACATTTCTCGCACTGTATACTGTGAAATTTATGCAAAATATTTTTAAGAACTCGCAAATAAAATTCTGCATCCTAAATTCGAAGTTTTCTAATGATTTAAAGGGAAACGCAAACGAGGGTTTGGCCAACTTTTATTTGCTGCGATCATTACTGTCCCTTGATTTTTGCCGCCCTTATGCAAAATACCACCCCATCTAAAGTTGACTTTAAATATGATCGCCTTTGTACAGTAAATCAAATTCTTGTACCGAAGCAGAGGAAATTCGTATCATATATTCAGAGAATAGCGAGGAGGAGGGGGATAATTTAGTAAGTGCTTTTTCTTTCTTTTTTTTTCGTTTTTGTACACGCTTACTACTTCACGATATTTTATTAAATTTTCTTGCTTTCTGTGCATATCGAAGAAGAATTTAGCTTACCCATGATTTGTCCAAAAACTATCCGTTTATTCGCTACAGGTGTATTTATTTTTGCATTTTTTTATTGTTTTCTGATTTATACTAATATAATAATAACTTTATAGTTCTATATTGTTATTTCTTTTCAGTAAATTTTTATTATTCATTTAATAATAAAGTGAAATTAAATTGAATAAATTAAGTTGTGAAATTGGTCTTGTGTCATTCAAATTAGATTAACATTTGCATTATCAAGAGGTAATCGTCAAGTTTTTTTTCTTTTTATCGTGTTCTATCAGTTAAATAAATAACCTCTCAATGCAGCTGCTTGCCACAGAGGTCTGACAGGAGCCTGTAAGTTTATATGCCATAGTAGAAGGTTTGTGAGGTTGGTAGGACCTCAGCAGAGAAACGACACATACATCCATGACTTACCCCGGACTCGAACCCAGGTCCCTTAGATCAGTAGCCAAGCGCGCTAACCACTCGGCCACGGGGCGGTTTTAGTTGATCCAAATCATATTTTTAAACATAGGTTTATTTTGTTTAATTAGTTCATTTATTTCCCTCGTTTAGAGGAATGTAGGAGCATACATATAAGAACTCGATATGTGCATTTAGAGTTGGTAAGATTTGACTTTTACATTTGAAGCAAATCAAAAGCTAAAATCGAACTACACCTTTTCTTCCTGCTCCTCCTTCCCAAATCCATTTAAAAAAAAACCTCAATCAATGTACAGATCCTCATCGCAATTCCCTCGCTTACTTGGATATATCCTTCAACTGAAGCGAACTCCTCCTTTTTGAAAATTATGGATCTGACCTGAAACTCTTTAAGTGAATGCAGTCAGTTCTACTTCTTTGCAGTGTCCCCATTATTGCAAATGGAACTGTGATATAGCGAAGTTGCAAGACAGCACTGCACAAAATGAATGACTACATTGCTTGCAAACGCGTATAAATATTTGTGCGCGAATTAGCCTCGTTTCATAACTAGCAAAGGCTTCTTTGTCTCTTCTGTACTTCTTTTTTTCCTGCAATCAAGCGCGTGCTAAACTCAGACGAGTCTTTCGTGATGGACAACTAGCGTATTTTTAAACGAGTTTAGACAATGACTCTTTTTCTCATTATGGAATACAGCAACCTATCCAAAAGAGGTGATTCCTTTTATTCCAAGGCCAGGTTGTAGAACAGTGGATAGCTAATGAGTTGGGTTGTTTTATTTCTGAGCGGCACTTTTTTGCACACCATGGGCTAAATGGCCAGGTCACATGGACCCCGAAGGCTCAGAGAAGGTTGGGGAGGGGACCCACTGGAACAGCTGTTGGGAGACAGATGGTAGTCTCCCGTCAAGGCCATCCAGCGTGTTCGTTAACGTGCACAGGGTATGGCCCTCCCGCACACGGGGCCACGGCTTAACGTCCCATCCGACGGACGACGGCCTTTCCAAGCCCATCGGTGTCCCCTACTGACCGTGGGCAAGGCGGGGAATTTTGAGGAGATAAATCTCAACGCTGACCCAGCTGGGACTCGAACCTGGGAACTACAGATTACGAGCCTGGCGCGCTACCTAGCTAATGAGTATAAAAAATAAATAAATAAATACCCCCTCAAGCAGCTGCTTGCCACAGAGGTCTGACAGGAGCCTGTCAGTTTATATGCCATAGTAGGAGATCTGAGAGGATGGCAGGACCTCAGCAGAAAAACGACACACACAGCCATGCCTAAATCCGGGGCTCGAACCCAGGTCCCTTAGATCTGTAGCCAAGTGTGCTAACCACTCGGCCACGGGACGGCTGTAGCTAATGAGTATGAGACCAATAAATCGTACTCAATTTCATGCATTTTTGTAAAATTCCCAATTTTGAGGACCTTCCTAGCATTTCTAAATCAACCTAGTCTAGTGGAAGTGATCCATATGACAGAACGAAATATCTTGCAAGACACAACAAAACAATTATTAAAAAACGTAAATAAATTTAAAAAAATTAAAAAAAAAACTATCTTCGATATTCGCCCTAAAAAGTAGAAAATAAACCTAAAGCATATATATGGTGCAATCAGTCGGTAACTGTATTTCGTATTCACCTCAAAGGAAGATCTGATGGCGGCAATCTTGCTCAGTAGGTAAATTGGCGCTCTATCTTCCTTTGAAGTGAATACGAATTCGGTGACTGATTGCACCATAGATATACTTTAAGTTTATTTTCTACTTTTTAGGGCACATATGGTAAGATAGGAATTTTTGTTTTATTTTTCAGTTTATATTTTTTCTTTGTCACTAAAAACACCTACCTCCATAAACTTTCATTTAATGCATGACTCATAAATATCGATCACATTTTCCCTCCCCCTGTTTTTGGAGTCGTGTTTAACGTTGCCCATGACAGGGAGGACGTCAGAAGCTTTAGTTTGAGATATAACTCGTTAAGGTCGACCCCCGTGAAAATACGCCTTTTTTTTTTACGAAGGATGGTAATGGTGGGAGAGGGAATTCAAAACCGTCCACGAAGGACCTCATATGAGCTTTAATTTGACACATAACTCGTAATTGTAGGCCCTCGGGTTCGGAAGATTTAAAGGGACACTCGTTTTCACATTTCCTCTTTTTTTTAGGGGGGAAGAAGCCGGGAAGTAGAATATTTTTAACCTACAACATTCCCCGATCTCAATGCTGCCCTTTTGAGACAGGTGGATTGCGTTACCGCTGAGCGGCACTTTTTTGCACAAAATTGGCTAAATGACCAGGTCACATGGACCCCCAAGGGCTTCGAGAAGGTTAGGAGAAGGAGACCCACTGGAAAACTGTTAGAAGACAGATGGTAATCTCCCGTCAAAGCCATCCAACCTGTTCTTTAACAGACACAAGGTATGACACCGCTCACGGGGCCAAGGCTTTAGTCTCATCCAACGGAAGGACGACTGCCTTTCCAAGCCCATCGCTCCTCTACTGATGGACTCAACCCTGGCTTAGGTAGGACTCGAACCTGGAAACTACAGATTGAGAGCCTGTCACCCTACCGACTGTGGCAACCCCGCCCCAACTCTGAGACAGTCGTCTGCGCATTAGAGCTTTCTGGTATTGTAAAGACTGAACCCTAACCCCGCTGCTTGTCAAGAGGGATCGCGGGATTCCCTGGGATAAAATGAAAGATTCATCTCCCGGGAAAACTGTCGAAATCTCGGAATTAGGTCCAGATCAAGAAATTCAGGGAACCTTTCTTGCTATCACAAATGAATCATTAATTAGGGTTGGGTTGTTTTACCTCTGAGCGGCACTTTTTTGCATACCATGGGCTAAATGGCCAGGTCACATGGACTCCGAAGGCTCAGAGAAGGTTGGGGGAGGGGACCCACTGGAATAGCTGTTGGGAGACAGATGGTAGCCTCACGTCAAGGCCATCCAGCGTGTTCTTTAACGTGCACAGGGTATGGCTCTCCCGCACACGGAGCTACGGCTTAACGTCCCATCCGACGGACGGCGGCCTTTCCAAGCCCATAGGTGTCCCCTACTGTCCGTGGGCAGGGCGGGGAATCATTAATTAGTGAATAATGTTAATAATACTGATGTACTCTAATGATCTTTGTTTTTTACTTGCACTGCCTTTCTTTGAGTAAAATGTATTTTTTTAATATACTTGTATATCACTTAATCACTTTAATAGCCAACGTATAGAAACATAATTTATAAGCTTTCAGGCTAGTAGTCATTCATATTTATGAATTTAAAACAGTTTCATAATTTTTACAAAAAACTTTATTTTATTGTCAATAATTTTAAGGGTTGATAAGTACGAAAGAAACGTTTCTATTTAAAATTCTACAAGGCCTTAGCAAACAAGTCCTCTCCCCCTCCTTCTTGGAGTCTGTACCCCCTAGGACTTTACCTTCAGGGCCGGATCCAGAGGGGGCAAGCGGTCATGCCTCACCTCTTGAAAACGCTAGTAATGGTAAAAAAAAATACCCCCTCAAGCAGCTGCTTGCCACAGAGGTCTGACAGGAGACTGTCAGTTTATATGCCAGAGTAGAAGGTCTGTGAGGATGGCAAATACCTCAGCAGAAAAACAAGACATACATCCATGCCTTACCCGGGGTTCGAACCCAGGTCCCTTCGATCAATAGCCAAGCGCGCTAACCACTCGGCCATGGGAGAGGCCAAGAATTATTAAACTTGTGTATTTTTCATGAATTTTTAAAACGTCTTAAAGTTTTAGCTTCAATAACTCTTTAAATACTGAAAGTATACTGTTGGAAATCGAGATTAAAATATATTTGAAATCTTTAAATTACCTTCAGTCACTTTTTTATTTCATAAAATTTCAAAAAATTTAAAATTATTGACAATAAAATAAATTTATGAAACTTTTTTAAATTTATAAGTATGAATGGCTACTAGCCTGAAAGCTTATCTTTTTAATCCAATCTTTCCCCCCCCCCCTCTCTCCCTCCCCTTACTATTTTCAGCCCCGAATGAGTCGCTTTCTCTCCCCTCGCCTTTTTTTGTTTTGCATCTGGGCCTGGTACCGTAATACTGTCAAGTCCAGGATATTGGGGCGGGGTTGGCTCAGTCGGTAGCGCGCCAGGCTCGTAATCTGTAGTTCCCAGGTTCGAGTCCCAGCTGAGTCAGCGTTGAGATTTATCTCCGCAAAACTCCCCGCCCTGCCCACGGTCAGTAGGGGACACCGATGGGCTTGGAAAGGCCGTCGTCCGTCGGATGGGACGTTAAGCCGTGGCCCCGTGTGCGGGAGGGCCATACCCTGTGCACGTTAAAGAACACGCTGGATGGCCTTGACGGAAGGCTACCATCTGTCTCCCAACAGCTGTTCCAGTGGGTCCCCTCCCCCAACCTTCTCTGAGACTTCGGAGTCCATGTGACCTGGCCATTTAGCCCATGGTGTGCAAAAAAGTGCCGCTCAGAGGTGAAACAACCCAACCCAGGATATTGCTGATTCAATATGAAAGATTTCTGTACACAAAAATGCAATGAAAGCCGATATTTACTTTTCTTACAGTTTTCTATTTCGTAAATAGTCAGAGAAAAGGAATGGTTTTTTTGTTCCACTTTTCATTATCGTTTTATTTTGAGTATCGCCTCATTCCTAATGCTATAGTTGATGCCATGCCCTTAGAAGCACTGGTTTTCGAGATAAAAGTAACAAATTTATTGCCCTCTTCTCGTACTGATGCCCACATCTGCTAGTCCTTGGTCCTCCGTCGTGTTCCAGGTACTTACAGTCAACGATCTTTAGAGCCGGCTTAAGGCACAATCGAGCGGTGCGACCGCAGAGGGCGCCAAATTCATCGATATATTGTAATCCTAAGTTGAATGGAGAGCACCGAAAAATCTTACACAGGGCGCTGATATGCCTGGACGAGCTTTCATCTGTGAGTCAACTCAATCCAGTTACTGGAGGGCATTCCAGAAAAGCCTTTTATCTTGCGTTCGATAATATCCACCGATTTATTACGACAAATGGAAAGAAGGAATTGTCGGAACCGAAACTCCAAGAGAATTGCTGTTCCCAATTCATCCCGCGTAAAAGATAATTTGTAAAAGGATAAAGTTCTGAAATAAAAAAATAATAAAATAAATACCCCCTCAAGCAGCTGCTTGCCACAGAGGTCTGACAGGAGCCTGTCAGTTTATATGCCAAAGTAGAAGATCTGAGAGGATGGCAGGACCTCAGCAGAAAAACAACACATTCAACCATGCCTTATCCGGGGCTCGAACCCAGGTCCCTTAGATCAGTAGCCAAGCGCGCTAACCACTCGGCCATGGGACGGCTCTAAAATAAATAAATACCCCCTCAAGCAGCTGCTTGCCACAGAGGTCTGACAGAAGCCTGTCAGTTTATATGCCATAGTAGAAGGTCTGAGAGGATGGCAGGACCTCAGCAGAAAAACGACACGAACATCCATGCCTTACCCGGGGCTCGAACCCAGGTCCCGTAGATCAGTAGATCAGTAGCCAAGCGCGCTAACCACTCGGCCACGGGACGGCCCAAAGTTCTGAAGCTACTACAAATATGAATGTACAATGAAGAGGAATTAAAATTTTTAAAATTTTATATATTTGTAGTCTTTCATATGTTAATTTTGATGATATATACTAAGCAGTCACTTGATTAAGCAGAGTCTCATGTGTATCAATAGTAATTCCGATTTGGAGTAACTTCTTAAAGAAGAAGTTTATGAAAAAAAGTGACTGAAGATAATTTAAAAATCTCAAATATATTTAAATCTCGATTTCCAACAGTATACTTTCAGTATTTAAAGAGTTATGGAAGTTGAAACTAAAAGTTTCAACTTCCATAACTTTTTCAACTTATTAGTTAGTTCGTTCTGCAAAAAAAATTCAAAATTATCAAATATTAATATAATTTTTAATCGAACTATTAAAAATACTCTTACACGTGTTTGTAAAGTTTAGTATAACCGTTATTGTTTTCGTTTTAACTTGATCTGAATAACTTTTCAGAGCAATTATTTAAACTGCAGTTGTTGATGTTAAATATTACAATTTCCTTAACTCTCTAAATATCAAACGAATATTGCTGAAAATACAGATTAAAATAGATTTGATTGAGATCTTTAAAATACCTTCAGTGGCATTTTTTCATTAAAAGCTCATTTAAGAAGTTACTGAGCTATTTATATAGATATATTTACATAATGTGGAACTGTACCTAACAAAGTGGACAGTGAGTGTACAGTATGCTGATGATTTGGCCTTTTGGCAAATGATGTTCACGAAATATATTCCATCATTTCAGCTATCGATAGGCTGTTAAGAGGGTTGGCTTTTCGGTCAATAAGGAGAAAAACTTTAACGCTAAAAACAGTTAAGGTGGGGTGAGCTCCAGTCCTTTCGAAGAGTTGTGCTCTTGAAATTCTTCTCAATTTTGTTTTCGTGGAAGTCGTAAAAAATATTAGTAATGTGTGATGTTAGATATTAAAAAAAGAGAATAGGTATTGCTGTTGGAACTTTTAAGATTCTGTGAAATGTGTAGAGAAATAAGTAAAGACTTAACTATCGTATAATTGTTTACTTCACTCTAAAGTTTGCTATGAAGGATGCAACTTGGATTCTTTGAAAGGCAACAGAAAACTTGAATATTGGTAATGTGTGATGTTAGATATTAAAAAAAGAGAATAGGCATTGCTGTTGGAACTTTTAAGATTCTGTGAAATGTGTAGAGAAATAAATAAAGACTTAACTATCGTATAATTGTTTACTTCACTCTAAAGTTTGCTATGAAGGATGCAACTTGGATTCTTTGAAAGGCAACAGAAAACTTGATGCCAGTTACTTACGGAATATTGATGTATTAGAGGATTTGATCAGAAACTGATTCTTATCAGTTCCAATGGAGAGTAAAATTGTGTCGGTTTCATCAAGTTGCCAGCATTTAGGACTATCATCATCATCATCATCATCATCAAGCAACCATGGGCTATGGAGGACCAACAAGACAGAGCAATTCAGTTCTCTAAGCATATCTGTCTTCAGCTACACCTGCTGTATCTGGCCATTATACACCAATTCTAACAAGGTCCTGTTTGACAATGCCCACCGCATCCTAGGTCTCCCCCTCTTCCTGAGCCATTAGGTACACTGTTCATACCCTATTCGCCAAACTATAATTATCCATTCGGGCAACAAGACCAAACCGACGGAGTCTCTCTCTGCAAAATATGCTGCTTAAAGGAGATTGCAGACTCCTTTGCCTAACCTCATCATTAGTTACAAAGTTGAACCACCTAATGCCCAAGATACTGCGTAAGTATACCGAATCAAAAGCATCCAATTTCATGTTATCTTATTTACAAAGTGTCCACGTTTCACTACCATAACTAACCCTAGAAAGAACCAAACTATTATACAGTCTAATTTTAGTCTTTAGGTGTATACGCCTATTTCTCCACACTCTCCATAGATTCTTAAAAGTCCCGGCAGCAATCCCTATTCGTCTGTTAATCTCATGCCGCACATCACTAGTATCTGTTACATAGCTCCCAAGATAATTAAACTGTGACACCTGCTCAAGACTGCAACCATTCAGATTAACTGAATCACAGCCTGCCTGACCAATTTTCATCACTTTAGTTTTCTTTCTGTTTATAACCAAACCTACTCTACTACCAGTCTTATCAACAGCTCGAATAAAATAGTTAATCTCATCAATATCATTTGCCAAAAGGGCTAAATCATCAGCATAATCTAAATCAGAAATTTTCTTATCTCCAGCCCATTTAAGCCCAAAATCTTTTCCTTTCAGTGAAATTCGCATAGCATAATCAATAACCAAACTAAAGAGAAAATGAGACAAAATGCACCCTTGTCGAACACCAGAAGTAATGCTAAACCAATTGCTACAAGCCTTGCCAACTCTCACATACTACTCAGTGTTATGATAGAGAGCTTTCATTATGTTAACTAACTTTTCTGGTATTCCATACGATTTTACAACCAACCACAAATTATGACGATCAACAGAGTCGAAAGCCTTTGTTCTGAAACTCTAAACATTTCTCAAGAATCTGCCTAAGTGAAAATATATGATCTACACATCCCCTACCACTTCTGAATCCACACTGCTCATCACGCAATTGCCTGTCAACCAGATTCTTAATTCTATTAAGCACAATCATGCAACGAACTTTACCTGGAACAGAGAATAGGCTGATACCCCTATAGTTATCACAAGAACTGCGATAACCTTTTTTGAAAATAGGGATAATAATAGCTCTGGTAAAATCCTTAGGGACCATGCCTTTATCATAAAAGAAATTCAAAATTTCAGTCATCCAAGTGGCAACCGAAACATTCCCAACTCTAAGCATTTCCGTAGTAATTTCATCTACCCCTGAGAATTTTGAAGTTTAAGTTTAGTAATAGCCAAAATAACTTCAGATTGTTTTATAGGGCCAACATTAAAGTCAACAATGCATCTATCATCATTGAAAACAATGGAAGTAGAATTAACCACATTGTTTAGAACATCACTGAAATGCTCAGCCCACCTAGCCATGACAGAATCCTCCCCTTCTATAACCTTACCTTGTTTATCCTTCAATCCCTGTATACCTGTCCGTTTTCTACCACACAAAACATTAACTATCTGGTACAGTCGCTCAAAAAAGTATCCGAACACTACGGTTGATTACAAAATTCAGAAAAAATATCTGGCAACGATTTTTTTTAGAACTTAGTGATCTGGCAACCTTCGTGACACGAAGGTTGCCAGATCACTAATTTCTAAAAAAATCGTTGCCAGATATTTTTTCTGAATTCTATAATCAACCATGGTGTTCGGATACTTTTTTGAGCGACTGTACAGCTCTCTGCTGTTGTGCTGTCTAACTGCTTCCTCGGCTTTGTCAGCGAAGCCATCAAGCCAAAGATTTTTATCAGCAGATAACTGATCCTTTACACGTTTATTAAGCTCTCTGTAATGCTTTCTATTAGGACTAGTAGGGTATTGATTAAGGATATTTATGCAGTTCTTTCTTTCTAAAATAAGATCAAGTGTCTTATCACTAAAATAAATCTTCTTCTGCTCCTTTTTTCCTAAAAGAGTACTGTTAGTTTCCAAAAACGCCTGTTTAAAATGGTCCCATTCTTCTTCAACTTCAGTGGTAAGCAAACCATGACGGTCATAATGACTAAGTAACCTATCATGGTAAGCTTTAGCTATAAATGGGTCTTTCAGAGCTTCAGAATAAAAGGTAAATTTTTTAAACTTTAGCACAACACTTCTTAATTTTAAGTTGCAAGACACTCTTAAGAAGGTAATGGTCAGACCCAATTTCAGCTCCTCTATATGACCTGGTATTCCTAACAGAACTAGCCCATTTGCTGTTAATTAATATATATTCAATCATATTCTTATGCAGTCCATCAGGTGAAACCCATATGTACTTATGTATGTCTCGGTGTTTGTAATAAATGTTAGTTATTCTCAAACTATTAAGTTTACCTACCTGTAGGAGACGTTGCCCATTGCCATTGCAGCTACCAATACCAAAAAGGCCTATCACCCCTCCTCAAAGGTCAGAGTCAGTACCAACTTTGGCATTGAAGTCACCTAGAACAAGGGTAATATCTCCTTTGTTGACAGAATTCAAAATATCCTGAAGTTGTGAGTAAAACCTATCCTTCTAATCATCATCGGCATCCTCAGTGGAGACATAACAGCAGAAAACATTCAAGTCTTTAATGTTTGTCTGAAGTTTTGCTGTAAGAAACCTTTCATGCAATGCACTCATATCCTAAAAGAGCGTCACTAGCATGTCTGCTGAGATGCAGACCCACGCCTTGGTGATGCTTATTACCTTCCCTTCCTGAAAAGAGAAATTTAAGATTATTTTTAAGAATCTGACCTTTATCTGTCCATCTGGTCTCTTGCAAGCCAAAAATATCTAAATTATAATGGAATTCTTGTGTTAGGACATCAAGAGAATAAGCTCTGTGCACAATCCTCATATTCAAACTACCTATGTAGAGAAAATAGTTATTGGGATGTTTAAAGAAACTACGTTTATTGAGAGAGGGAATGCCGACAATATCAAATAGCCCCCCCCCCCCCCAGTTGCAGGCATGGGGCGAAGACCCATTCCCCAATCGCTAAAGGCTGAAGCCATTTACATTAGAAGACTTCCTCCAATGTAGAATTGACGATCCCAGTAAAAGCAAAGAGTTCAGGTGCTTGCGATGGCCTCTGCTCACGATTATCCACCAGCTGATAAAGCGTATCCTGTGAATCTATTCACTTGGGGCTGTCAACCCACAAACAAACAAAAAATATTGCGGTAGATTTTCCCTCCACAGAAGCCCACCAATACAGCAAATTCGGGATCCATAATCAAGCTCAGAGGCTTAATCCAGTCCAGTAAGTTACTAATATACAGATTAGAAAATAAAGTCATGAAAAGTTTGCATCAAGGAAAAGGAGGCAGAATTAGAATAACGTAGGCGTCAAACAAGACTCGATTAGAATTGAGTCAAAATGGTCAATTGCAATGGCTATTGTTCAGGAAAAATGTGTATTAGAGTTGAGTTCGGGATCAAATATTAATGAATTAAATGAACGAGCTTGAATCCGCCTGGTCCCGAACTATTTCACTAATTACTGAGTCCTAACCAATTACATGAAAACATTCTGACAATCCTAAAACATATATAGAACAGAAATACATGCGGCTAAAGTATTTTTTAATTTTTAGCATTATAAATTGTTATATTCTATAAAATAAATATGATTATTTAAAGACGAAGCAAAATTATCATTGTTATTTCAAAATAAAACTACTAGAAATAATTCGTTGAAACTGAAACCTCTTCATTAACACTGTTATAAGAGTTGAGGAAAATCGATTAACTTAGTCGTCTATCGAAGTTAAAATCCGGACACGAATTCATCTGTAAAGCGTATGAAAATAAAAATACAAATTCTGGTTAGACATCTGTAGACTGTGGCTGCTTTAAGATTATGTAGCGAAGCATATACACGCCTCTGGCGTGTATATGCATTGATGATCCTGGACTGTCAGAGTTGTAATTTTTAATTTTTGTTATAATTGTGGAAAACCAAAGGGAAATAGCTGAATAAATAATTCATTTTCATTATAATTTCGACGTTTTCATAAATCTTTTGTAATGAAGAATGAGTACCATTAGCCGTTGATCATTTTTAGGTACTTTCTCTATTTTACTAATGAACCGCTCTGAACGTTTATAATCATGTTACTAATGATTTTTCAGTTTCTGCCAATTATTTCTAGTGATTTTTCATTCCAAATAATATCGAAATTTTATTTTAGCCTTCAAATAATTGCAACTATGTAAATTTTTAACAGCATAGAATATGCAGAATCAAAAAATGGTTTAGGGGAGAACAAACACCTAGTTCTCATAGTTACGTTAAGTGGTTCTTGGAAATGATCGCATAGGTGAAATCGAACCAAAAGAGATCTACTTAACTTACGTATTTCGATGTAGGGCGTAAAAATAATCTGAGTGAATTAAAGACCGCAACAACATTAAAGATCCTGACGTGGAGCTAGAACACTGTTTGCCCATTTAATTTGGCTCGTGATCTGTAGTTCTCAGGTTCGAGTCCCAGCTGGGTCAGCGTTGAGATTTATCTCCGCAAAATTCCCCGCCCTGCCCACGGTCAGTAGGGGACACCGATGGGCTTGGTAAAAGCCGCCGTCCGTCGGATGGGACGTTAAGCCGTGGCCCCGTGTGCGGGAGGGCGGGGGATACTGGACTAGAACGTTCCAGATATTAAATGTTAGAATGTTCCAAAATGTTTGTAATATGAGATTTAAAAACAGATTTGTTAGGAATGTTCATAGATATTTTTGGATAATGGACCAGTGTCCCCTGTGCACGGTAAAGAACACGCTGGATGGCCTTGACGGGAGGCTACCATCTGTCTCCCTACAGCTGTTCCAGTGGGTCCCCTCCCCCAACCTTCTCTGAACCTTCGGGGTCCTTGTGATCTGGCCATTTAGCCCATGGTGTGCAAAAAAGTGCCGCTCAGAGGTAAAACAACCTAACCCATTTAATTTGGCCGCGGGACCCTTATCACTCGAAAACGTTTAGCGTATTAAAACAGGAACATTTAATAAAATTCTTATATACGAAACTAAAAACCTAGATCAAAATTGAGTAAGGATAATAGTACATAAATGTTAAGAATAGGATTGATAGCAACACGTTATTTAATTGTACTTATTTAAAAACAAAAATCACATTTCATGCATGTGAAATGTGAAAAAAATTTAAATTATCATATTTTTATATTGTAATTAAGTCGTTCTGTGGCAGAGTAGTTAGCGGTGCTTGGCTACTGATCAACGGGACCTGGATTCGAGAACCGGAAAAGGCATGGATGTTTGTGTGGTTTTTCTGCTGAGGTCTTGCCTTCCTCACAGACCTTCTACTCTAGCATATAAACTAACAGGTCCCTGTCAGACCTCATTAGAAAGAAGTGCTAAAGAGCATATTTATTTTTTTAAACAGAATTTTCATGCGGAACCATTATTTTTACTTCATGGAACCCTGGGTTCTGGGGAACACCATTTGGGAAGCATTGGACTAGAATGATATAAATTAAGAACAATATATTTTAGCTATAAATAAAGCCAAATACAGTACAATAAAGAAAATAATACAGTATTAAAACTGGAATAATCCTAGGCTATTTAATGTCATAGTATCAGCGTTAGGAGAAAGAAGACTGGATGCTCAATTTCTTCCTTTCCGGGGAAGAAGTAGGTGAGATTAAAGTTAAAAGCAGAAAAAGTGAAGAAGTGACTGCATACGAATCAAATACTAAACTTTTTACCAGTGAATTTGGTGACAAGGACAAGTTGCGATGTGCTTTTCACTTCAACAGCTGGCGGAAGACTTTTTATTGTAGAAGATAATTTACTCAAGGATGTCAAGATTCCGATGATATTGTGCGTACAAGTCTTGTTATTTGTGAGTATATTAGATAAATTATTCTGATGGACAATTTGTAAAGGAATGCCGGCAAATAATTTTGGCATGTTTTTCCAGAGAGAAAAAAATTATGATAACATGAGTTCGTAATTCCACAGAATTTCTGTAATTCCCGCAGAATCATAATAAGGTATATCGATGAATTTGCTGCCAATAGAGAAAACACTTTTACAGAATTTGCATCGAAATTTGAATGTTTTTCTTTGGCTCTTAATGAAAGTACCGATGTTTGTAACATATCTTAATTAGTGGTATTTGTATATGGAATCGATATTTCTAACACAGCTTAATTAGTGGTATTGTATATGGAATCGATATTTCTAACACAGCTTAATTAGTGGTATTTGTATATGTAGTCGATGTTAATTTCCATTACAATGTGTTTCATTTTTATTTATTTATGCTGTTTACTTCCAATGTACTGTATATTTAATCCTTATTTTAATTAAAAATAATAATTTTTTTCATTAAAATTATTGAAGAGTACATTCCCCTTTTTGAAATAAATAAAGAATGTACTCTTTTATAATTTTAATGAAAAAAAATATTATTTTTAAATAGGTACATGTGTAAATTTAATAGTTGACGCATATATTGTCTACTCCAGGCATTGGATGGGGACGGGCTAAGTTTAAAGTCTTTAATGCAATAAATAAGATTATGACCCGTGGTACTGTACTCTGAAAAATGGTATTGTCTCAGTCGGAAGCGCTCCAGGCTCGTAATTGCGATTCCCAGGTTCGAGTTCCACCTGTGTCACCATTGAGATTTGTCTGCTCTATTCCTTACGCTGACCTCAGTGAAAACAGAGACACCGATGGGCTATAAAGGCCACCCTTCATCGGGTGAGGCGTTAAGCCGTGGCACCGCGTGTAGGAGGGCCTTACCTGTGCATGTTAAAGAACAGAAAAGCAGAACTAGAAAAGCAGTTAGTAGTGATAAAAGACTTCTAACTGCTTTTCTAACAGCTGTCCAGTATGTCCCTTTCCCAACCTTATCTGAGTTCTTGGAGTCCTTGTGACCAGGCAATTTACGAAAATAGTACCACTCAGAGGTAAGACAACACAACCTAAACAAAACTTTATAAAAGTCCCGTGTTATACCACTGGAAAGCTAGATTGAAACTCAATATACTGAAATATAAACTTTTTATTTCTAGTTTCTGAACTATGGGTCCCTCAAAACAACGGCACAAATAAAAAATGTTCCTCTAGTTAAGAGCAGGATTTTTTTTTGTCTTTGCTTTTCAGTACACTAGCGCTAATAGGAAAATGCCCTCACCACCAAGATCATTCCTATGTAAACCAAAAGAGGATTTATTGATGATGCATTGGATTCTGTTTCCCAACCGACTTTCATCGCTATGACACAGCAGCGATCCCCTTTTCAACATGTCTCATTGTTTTCCCAATTGAGACAAAGCAGGAATGATGATTTTCCCCGTTAGATAGGCAGGGAGTACGATTTTCTAAGTTCAGATACGAAAAAAATAACAGTTTTCTCAGTTGAGGTAGGAAGAGAATAGAAAAAAAATATTCATCAGCCATTCTGATTTTTGGTGCGATTATTTTTCTTTATAAAAGCGCGTCTTAGAATTGAAGAAGATGAACCAGATCCACTTCTTGTTGAAAAAACAGTAACAATGATAGCCCAAAAAGAGACGAAACCGTAAAAAATTAAAATATTGAGCCTTAAGTAAACAGAGATATTTAAAACTTGTTTTCCTTATTCATATGTGTTCCTTTCTTACGGAATTATTAGAAACGCTTTCAGTATTCGGAGATCTTATCAAATACCCGAATTTTATCAACAGATTAATTTCTTTTTTCAACTGAACATACATTCGATTTTATCCATACAAAAGTGATTATGAACAGAATATGTTGATATGATTATAAAGGGAAGAAATTCGGAAGAATTTCAACGAATAGTCTTCTTTTAACAATAATCTGTAGCAATTGGGAAGACATTATATTATGTTTGATTTTTAGCCATATAATTTGTTTTGGTAAAGCTACACTGGAAAAGTAAACGAAAAATGAAAAAAAGAATTTAAAGAAAGAAATGTGATAATTTAGCGTATGAGGCCAAAATAAATATAAAACTTTAGGAACGCAAATTAAAACTATCCCAGAAATTCTTTAAAACAAAAATCAGTTTCGTATCTTGAAACGGTTGTGTATTTTATTGGCGTTAATTTATGCATCAAAAGTTAGTAATTGAGATTGACCTTGGATCTTCCACGCCGCCTTTCGTCTGCTGCCACATGCGCAACAACAGGCCAGTAATCACTTAATTAATTGATCATGAGCCAATAGACACCGAACAGTTTCCTTTTTCATTTATGTACCCTGATTTTGAGGCTCCTAAAGTGTTATTAAAACTTTAGTAAACAGTCTATTGACAGTATTTAACAACACTTATCACTAAACAAAATATCTGTCCACCCAATTTGACTAAAAAGCATGCACCATAGAATCAGTGGTTTTTATTTTCTCTTAGCAAATTAAGCCATTATATACAATAAACTTCAAAGCTCTATAACTCCTAAAACTGGAAAAAATCATGGGAAAATATGACTGAAGAACTCAATAAAATTTATTCATTCATTCAGCATTCAAAGATTAATGAATGTTGGAATATTTAACAACCACAATACCAGTCGTAAGAAATCTATTAAAATTTCAAGAATATTGGAAGAATTATTTATACAAAATTCTCAAATATATATTTATTTCACTAAACGGTTTAAAATGATATTTAAAAATAAAATTGTTTAAGTTTTAAGCTGTCCCATAGCCGAGTGGTTAGCGCGCTTGGCTACTGATCTAAGGGACCTGGGTTCGAGCCCCGGTTAAGGCATGGCTGTCTGTGTAGTTTTTCTGCTGAGGTCCTGCCATCCTCTCAGACCTTCTACTATGGCATATAAACTGACAGGCTCCTGTCAGACCTCTGTGACAAGCAGCTGCTTGAGGGGGTATTTATTTTTTTAAGTTTTAATTAACTTTTGTCGAAACATTTTGTCGAAATATTTATTGAAACATGTGGACCCCAGTGGAAGGGTTAGGGTGCTTAGCTATTGACCAAAGGAACCTAGGTTCCAGCTCCGGATATAGCACAGATGTCTCTATTCTTCCGTTGTCTTTCTGATGAGGTCTCCATCTCTATTCCATATTATATTGACCGGTTTCTGTTAAACCTCTGTGGAGAGCTGCTGCTTGAAAGCTAATTTGTTTTTCTTCCAATATATCTATTCTGTTTACCATATATTCAGCATGGCTTCATTTTGAGGGCTGAATATATATTTATTAGTAATGAAATAGAACCAAATCTTCAAAATTTGAAAGCAATATACAGTGAAGTTTACTTAAGGGGTACATCTGACGTTACTAGAAGTAGTGTCTGGAATGCAACTGGCAATCGATCGCATGTTTCATTAATAGTAAACAGAAAAAAAATACTACTATTTTTCAGCTTTCATTGATTATGTGAAAAAAGAAGAAATTTTAGTTCTGTAAGTTTCTTGTTTCATCCTGTTAGGCATCCATTAATTGAAACGTATTGAGACTTCTTCTGAAGCCATTCTCAAGTAAATTTCTTGGCTCTTTCGTTGGGCTGATTTCTTTTTATTTTAAAATTCTTCCTACCGTAAAATTCCTCTACCGTAATTCTTGCTACCGTAAAATTCCGCTATCGTAAATTGCATTTTCTCGCAATTAAATCCTGTAACCTTAGGGATATTTTTTCTAAGCTTTCTAGGATAGCTTTAATTTGCGTTCCTAAAATTTTATATTCATTTTGGCCTCATACGCTAAATTATCACATTTCTTTCTTTAATTTTTTTTTCATTTTTCGTTTACTTTTCCAGTGTAGCTTTACCAAAACAAATTATATGGCTAAAAATCAAACATAATATAATGTCTTCCCAATTGCTGCAGATTATTGTTAAAAGAAGGCTTTTAATTATTATTGCCGGAAATAGTGAATTCGATTTAGGAAGTTAGAGTGAAGAAATAGAAAACAGTCTTATGATTCATTTATAAAAAAAATCACTACAATAAAAGCATGTCATTAAATTTATCCTTTACTAAAAATGTACTATATAAAAAGTTTTATGATAATGATAGTAAAATCAGACTAACAACAACAGCAAAAAAAATCATTATGAATTATTTAGCGGTAACAATTATTATAATTCGTTCTATTTATGCATTAATGAAAACTTTAGAAACATAAATTTCGATTCCTTTGGAAGCCAAAGGCATCGAAATTTATATGTTTATGAAAAGGTTTATGAAAAGCAACTGAATGTTGCCATGCTAATGAATTTGATAGGCTAAGCGGATTCAAACAATAATATTTATTTTTTATACTGAATACTTTTTATACTGAATTTTTTATTTATACTGAACAACACAACATTTATTTTCTTTTGAAACACTTTACAAAGTTGTTTAATGGTGTTTCTGAACAAAAATAAATAACATATGTAATGTCATAATTTTACATTTTCGTCAAAAAACTAGGCACTAAAATTTTGTAATCCTGGATAACGAAGTGAGGTTGGATAAATATTAAGGTTAGATAAATGTTTAGTAAATGTATCAGTAATAAATGGCATTTCGTTATGTGGAGGAGTTTTAGTGGAATCTTTCCAAAGTGCAAGAAACTAATGTTTCAAAAGTCTACTTATATTTTTGCCAAATTCTTCCATAAAAAAAAGTATTTTTCAGCCACCAACTTTCGAAATAACCGGATTGAACTATAAAACGCTCCAAAAATCAATGAGTAGTTATTTTTTTTACGATTAAATGAAGAAAAATAAAAGTAATTTCAGAGTTCGTTATTTCGTAAAATATTTAAAAATTTTAAATTGATTTCGAGTTAATCGAAAACTCTAACTTCTCTGAAACCTCCGCTGTATTATCTTCTCACTTTTAGAATTATTTGCAATATATTTGAAGAAGTAATTGAAAGAAATGTAAAACATTCCTTGTATAAGATTCCAGTTCGTGCATTTATTCAATACTCAATATTCAACTTCGAAATATACAAAAAAATAAAACGCTCTAGAGACTGCCTGCAAAGTACTGTGATTTCCAAGATATTTTTGTATAGGAAAAAACACTACTTACAGTTGCCATTTCTGGAAGAAATAGCGGCAACAAAAATAAGCATGAATAATCCAACAAACCAGATTATTTAAATGATTGTTAAACAATAAATTGAAATATGAAACTCCGAAAGCAAAGCAAAAAGGAAAAAAATTTGACGTAATTATCTAAGTGGATTACTCAGTAATTTGCTTTGAAAATTACTCTAATTATAATTTGTTTTGGTTTTCCATTTTTCTACATTTAATAAGTACTATTAATATACATTATTCTATGCATTTAATGTGAACGTTTCAAATTCGATTACTCAATTAATTTCCTAGCTATATTATAGTGGTTAACCAATCAAACAGTGCAAGAATGGCCAAAAGATTATGTCTATCGAAGAAATGGGCTCCTAAAAGTTGAAAAGAAGTACATAGTTTAATAATCAATTTTCTTCTTAGTCCAAGTAATTGATTTATCACTTTTTTTTCCAATTTATTATTTTGTTCTTTAGATTTTTATATAACCATTTACTATTAATAGTTCTTAAGTCGAATTAGAAAATAATTGAAAAATATCATAATATGTGAGGTTGAAACTTGCATCACACACAAAGGAAATGGAAGAATGTTTTCTCTGTAATGTACACCTTCATGAGGGAAAGCAGGGTTCACAGGGGCAATGTGTAAAATAAGGGGCTGCACCTATAGCACAGTCCCTAACGAACTTACCCGTGCTAATAGAAAAATAATCAGCAACACACCAGAAAGTGGAAAATTGCACACCTAATTAATTAGCTTTTAATTAGCTAACTAGTGTAATATATCCTGTCGAATATAATGAAATGCGGGAGTAGATGAGTTTCACCATCAAATGCAAAAGTAATAAAGTTTCATTCACTTCATTTTTTAGTTCAGAGTTGTTCGAATTTTAACCACCTAAGTGATCGCACTGTACTTCAGCTGTTTGACCCCGGACAGCATTGTATCGTCAGCACCAACCGGTGGGTCACATTAAATAAAATATGTATCTCAACCTTATTGAAATGGACTTATGGAAAATTTAGAGACTCTTTGAAATGATCACTGATTTGAAGCCCAATCCCACAATTAAAATTATAATACATAAAAATCAAATGCATTTAATATATAGCACTGTAATGTTACATATTAAATTTACCCTGATTTTCTTGTATGTATGCTGCACATAAACCAGAGAAATCTAGAAGCTACTGTTTCACAATATTGTACAGTCGGTCAAAAAAGTATCCGAACGCTATGGTTGTATACAAAGTTCAGAAAAAACAACTGGCAACGATTTTTTTAGAAATTAATGATCTGGCAACCTTCGTGTACCATACACGAATGATGCCAGATCATTAATTTCTAAATAAAATCGTTGCCAGATTTTTTTCTGAATTTTGTATGCAACCATAGCGTTCGGATACTTTTTTGAGCGACTGTACCATGAGGATTCTATGATTTCAGCTCTTCGCAAATGTGACGGCAAATTCTACTGCATAATGAGATTATTATCTCAGCATGCAAATCAAATGAAATAAATTCAGGGGCCACAAATTAGCCGCTAAAAGACCGCTTGTGACCCATAAAACCCCAATTGGACATCTTTTGCTTAAAATTCCAGAGCTTCTAATTTTAAATGCTCACGAATCAATAGTATTTGCAAATATTGTTTCGATGTTTTAAATATTCATGAGTTGTACTCAATATACTAATTGGTTTTATTTGAAACATATTATTCAATATTCACAACCAATCACCTGTAGATCAAATATCAGTTTTTCGTCAGAGGAGGAAAATTTACCTTAATTGAGTCCACGATACTTTGATATATATTACAGAGGACTGGACAAATGATCATGATGTCATGGGTTTGTATCCAATCAGCTAAAGCAAATTTCTTCATTAAGTTAAAACATTTTGTTAGATTTATATGGGGTTTAGTTTTTAGAGTTACTATTTCCATTCATATGTTTTGACGTGCAGAGATACTTTATTTCTAAGACATTGTGATGTATTAAAATTATCAGTAAAGGATTGAAAGTGCAAATCAGGACATTTTCAGCATTGTGATCTAAACTATCATTTATATACAGCCCGTTTTCATTGACTTGCTGGGAATAAGCTATCGCAGTTCAATCAAGTCTAGTTGAGTAAAAGTTTCTTTGGTTACTGATAAAAATCAACGGTATTTTTTTCTCTTCTGTTTATATTTTTTAGTATTCTTTTAATGTCAACAGATTTAGATGTGGTGTTATAACTTTTAAGAAAACCTAATTGGACTTGTCAAAATTTGAATCAGTTAACTCAGAATTTTATATATTGTTATTCTTGATGTCAGATTGTCTCAGAATCTCTATAGTTTAAGAATTTTAGAGTAAATTTGCTTGAAATAATTCATTGCTTAATTCAGTTGCTAAATTTGAAATTTTTTCAATAAGTAGGGGACACCGATGGGCTTGGAAAGGCCGCCGTCCGTCGGATTTGTTAAGCCGTGGCCCCGTGTGCGGGAGAGCCATACCCTGTGCACGTTAAAGAACACGCTGAATGGCCTTGACGGGAGGCTACCATCTGTCTACCAACAGCTGTTCCAGTGAGTCCCCTCCCCCAACCTTCTCTGAGCCTTCGGGGTCCATGTGACCTGGCCATTTAGCCCATTGTGTGCAAAAAAGTGCCGCTCAGAGGTAAAACAACCCAAACAACCCAACTCTCACTTCACCTATTCCCTTTCATTTTACGTAATTTTTTTATGTCAAAAATGCGCAACGAAATATCGTTGCACTTAATCAGCAAGTGTCTGAAACAAGAATTATGTTTCCCTTCAACACCAAGTGGGACATAAAGATTCCGAGAGATACGAATTTTTATCTTCACAGAAAAAGCTTAACTGGCATCATCAGTCCTTCGTTGACAAATGATATAAACTGAGGTGGCTACAGGAGTTTTTCAATGACATAATTTATGTAAATCGGACATTCAGAGGAGGACACCTGCTTGGAGAAGAGTGATGTCTCTGTGGGTGGGCATTCACTATTACCGACTCCCCAGGGATTTAGTAGAGGATGAAGTTCCGTTGCACTTGCTTAAGGTCAAACAGATCATCTGAGATTTTGAATGTGATAAACGGAGTCCACTCACCACACTAAAGAGCTCATATCGAAGACGTCTTTAACGTCATATGAACTAAGCAAACTTAATTAAACCTATCAGAATCCTAAGAAATATCAAGATTGAGAATAATTAAAAAATAGGAATCGAAATGGGAATAGGTCTTCTTTTATTTTTCTTGAAGTTAAAGTTGTGTCTGTCTTATTTCCATTGTTTAAATCTCTACGATAAATAGGATCCGCCCCGTAGCCGAGTATATAGCGTGCTTGGCTACCTATCAAAGGGACCTGGATTCGAGCCCCGGTTGAGGCATGGGTATTTGTGTTGTTATGAAGGTCTGTGGGAGGTCCCGCCATCCTCACAGACCTTCTCTATGGCGTATAATATGCCAGCCTCTTGTCAGACCACTGTGGCAAGCAGCTGTTTGAAGGAATATTTATTTTTAGTTTTGTTGAGGGTTTTTTTTAGTGTCACAATGCAGCTTAAAATTCCGATTACTTAGTATACACATAAAACTTCAATTACCTTCAATGAGATTCAAAATATATGCCTCTTAGCTGTCACTTTTTCGGTTCAGGGGAAGAGGGTTGACTCAGTCGATAGTGCCCCAGGCTCGTGATCTGCGGTTCCCGGGTTCGACTGCCAACTGCACCAACTTTGAGATTTAGCTTTACAAAACGCCACTCTGCCCTCGGGAAGAAAGAGAATGCTATGGACTTAGAAATGCCGACGTCCGTCGGATGGGATGTTAAACCGTTGTCCCGTTCATGAGAGAGCCGTACCCTGCGCACGTTAAAGAACACACTGGATGGCTTGACGGGATCTGTCTCCCAATAGCTGTCCAGTGGGTCTCTAGCCTTCTTCGGGTCCTTGTGACCTGGCCATTTAGCCGTTGTGTGCAAAAGAGTGCCACTCACAAAAAGAACAACCCAATCCTAATCATTCGTCTCTCCTTTTTATGTAGTTAAAAATACCGCAAAATTATATTTGTCTACATTTTTTTCCCTGAGAAAAAGGATTATCGGAAGCTCTTGAAAGCTATTACAAATGCAACTTTGAGTCATTTTTCTTTTTTTGAGGCATTTTTCAACTTTGAGGCATTTTGTGTGTTTGCTGTCCAGTGCCTCGAATCACTGCGATTTTTGATTCAGATTCTTCATATGAGATCACATCTTAAATTCAGAGTTGAAATAATCCGCCAATTTGAATAAAACATCATTTGAAAGCCCCTTTCAGTATCATACGCTTCATTGTTTTGTGAGCATTTTATATGCTTGTACCGTACCACTGAATTAGGCCAAGGTGTAAAGGAATCTGTGAATGAATACCTTATCAAGCATGAACGTCTTCTTTCTTATGTATAACGTCATTTTGCTGAGGTCTCGCCTTTCTCGCAAAGCTTCCCCAGAAGCATTTTTATGTCAGATTTCTACATAAGTTGTAGTAATTTACTGTGCAGTATTCGTCTGTTTTACCAAATATTTGACGTATTAAAGGTAAAAATAAATTATTTATTCCAACGCAGCAAACGTTTCGATATTTTTACGCTATTTTTCTGCTGTGTCTGTCTGGAATTTTCTTTAGCCATCGATTTTACTGGATACTACCACCGAATTGTTGCTAACATGGTAATGAGATCCTAAAGGCCCCAGAATTAGGATATTTGCAAAATAAGTCAAACTATTACTGAGATGAAAACATAGTTTGAGATATTGAAATTCATTTGAATCACAAAAATTACAGCTGAGGAGTTAACTGTTGTTTATCGACAAACTTCTCTTCCATCTGAGTAAACTTTCTTCCGCCGCCAACGCATAAGGAGTTGCCGTTCAAATTTGTCTTAACCTGTGTGGTCTCGAAGCCCGACCTGACACCTTCCCAGAGCAGGAGTGCGTGGGCGGGGTCTGTGTCAATGTATAGGTATGTGCCGTGTCGGAGGGCGATTTCTTCTCTCCCACACGGGCTTCACTGCCTCCGCTCACTTCCGCTAAGTTGATAGGCCAGCCGCCTTCGTGCAGAGACCTTTGTCACTGCGATCTGTACACAGACACGTCCAATTTTTGCTGCTCTGGCGATTGATCCCGATGTACCAGACAGCAGCCCATCAAGCGAGCGTAAAGTGGACCATGTCGAAGGTAGGTATGCGGCAGGAGCTTCTGCAGCTGAGCTTATTTGGCATTGCGTCTCATCGGTGATTTGTTGCCGATCGGTGCCTCTACCCTGGCGCCTCGGCGTTCGGTGGCGTCGCGGGGACTCGTCTCCGGTCTCCAATGATACACACAACTTCTGACAACTGAACTTTACCCGGGCGGTGATCTTGCCCCTTGTGCCGTGTTAATTGCCTAACTCCGACGCTTGCATGCTTTACCTCAGAGAAATCTCCATTACATCCTCAAAGCCTAATAGTATTTGTAAGCGGAAGACTACCTCGAAGGCCAGAAAACTCCTACCATGTCAACTGCTCAATTAATCGGCTACCAGAGGTGGTCAATCGCTCGGTTTTTCGGTCATTAATGTTATTCCGTTTGTACCTAATAGGAAAAGACTACATCGTTAAGAAATCTGCCACCGAATCAGTGGTAAGAGAGCTAAACTGTCTAGAATTTCTGTAAGCCATAGTTATCAGTTGATGTCTTCAGTAGTCACATTTCGAACTGGAGAAAGTCCTCGCGAGCCAATAGGCCCGTGCAATTTTAATTCATTTATGAACTTAACTTTGATGCCAGTGACTTAATCACAATGAGTTTCTCACTACAAAACAATTCAGTAAAAATTTTCTTGCTTAATAAATTTCGTTTATTTCTTTTTCAATGGTTGTTGTATGCCACTCGGTCGGTTATCGCTGTCATTTCTAAAAGGATAATTCAGAACATCGCTGGGATTTAAACATGCTTTTGGACAAAGGCAGAAATGGGAACAATTGACTCTCAGAGTGCTTCTAACAAAACACTCGAAGAAGTTCGAAATTTCGCAAATGGGATTTGAGAAAAATAACCTGAATCGTTTTTGCATCACCAGTCTTGCGCAGACTAATACCTAGGGGGGGGGGGGGGGTTAGCTTTTAAAGAAAGCACAGACGAACATGTTTCAGTAGAAAGGATACATAAAAAACGAAAGGCAGATGCATTGACGACTATTTTTCTTAAATGAATTTGCTAGGCAAAAACAAAAAAGATCTGCCGAAATTCGGAAATTATTGAGAACAAATATGCAAACACACAAGCAAACAGACAAACGAGAAATTTGAAAAGTTTTGTAGAATAATAAAAACGTTTCTTTCCAATCGGTGAATAAAAACAAAGAAATTTCGACTTCCGAAAACCGCTGGTCACAATCTTTCTCAGAATCTTAATATCCTTCTGTTTACTTGCCTCTCAATTTTCGCTCCAAATCTATGGCTAAGAGTAGATCTGTTCATTAAGTTCGAGACAAAAGGAATTTATTAAGGTGATGCAAATAGGGTCGTGCCTATTCAGTTTTGCACCCAGGCAAACGAGTAGAGATGTTCGCTTCCTGGGGCAAGAATTATTTTGAAATCTATTGATCAGTTAGTTTTTGCATCTAGTAATACTATTTGACAATGCAGTAATTATAAACTGAGTCCCTAGATTTGAATTGCACGCTGGGCAGATACCTCACTCGCCCTGTCTTGGTACATCCTTGGCTGTAAACCAGTGTTCCTACGTTCAACCACAGAAGAAAATGATGCTTCTTGAATTCCTTGACCACTTTACAAGTGAATTCTGTTATTGCGAAAGTTCCTGGCTGAGAAGGGGGAAGGGGAGAAATCCGAGAATTTAACTTCGTGGGGGGGGGTCCGAGAATAAGACTTAAGTAGAGTTTCCCAATTACTGAAATATTCCTCCACCGAACAAGAAAGGTTAAAATATTATTCTATATGGAATGACATTTTATAGTTTTTTTAATCTATTTTTAGAGCATTTTATATGCTTGTATCGTACCACGAAATTAGGCCAAGGAACAAAGGAACCTGTGAATGAATAATTTATCAAACATGAACATCTTCTTTCTTATGTATAACGTCATTTTGCTGAGGTCTCCCCTTTCTCGCAGTGTCAGGCATAAAATATTAGACTAAAATACAATTATACAAAGACAAACTGTTTTGGATTTCAAAGCAGATAGACAAGTTTGAGATTTCGCACTAGACGACTGGATTTTCAGGGGGGGGGGAATCCCCTGGTTTTATTATCTACTATATGTATTAAAGAGTTAATCTGTTTCTCTTCGTTGTGTGATTAATGCCTCTTAACGGTAAGAGTTAAGAAAATGAAATTCGGTACAACAGTTTTCACTTATCATGATTTAAAGCAAATGAGAATTTTGCTCCTCAAAATTTTCACTCCTCTCTAAAAAATCGGAGGAATAATTTCTCTTAAACAATAAGATATAGGATGTTCAAATTTGGCATACAACTTCCTCTTATCATAAAGCAATGTGAGGGTTTGGTCCCCCTACATTTCTGCGGCCACAAACATTCCTAAGTGATAAGAGCTAAAACAACCAGTTGTAACACAGAGACTCTCTTATCGTAAGTGAAAGAAACGAAATGGTTTTGCCCTCTACTACATTTTCTTCCCTCCTCCCTCCCCTACCAAAAAAAGGATTAAAAGCTTCTCCTAAACAGTAAGAGATAAAACCTACAGTGTCGGAACTAGGAATTCTTGCGCCTGGGGTAAAAACTATGAATCATGTATCCCTGCCCTCAAGCCTCTCATCAAGGCCATCCAGCGTGTTCTATAACGTGCCTAGGG
This sequence comes from Ryuthela nishihirai, assembly GCA_038380435.1. Classification (NCBI taxonomy): domain Eukaryota; kingdom Metazoa; phylum Arthropoda; class Arachnida; order Araneae; family Heptathelidae; genus Ryuthela; species Ryuthela nishihirai. The sequence continues at coordinate 85,745,173 of JAWZYU010000017.1, read as the reverse complement.
TAAAGTTCTCTTGCACAAGTGACCATAGTTTAACCTCCAACATGACGGACGGGGGCTTTTTCAATCCCATTGGTGTCCTCTTTCTCATTGACAGAAGGGCAGGTGCTGGCGGAGATAAATCTCTGCTCTGACACAAAAAAATATTTTTAATAACAACCACATAGTACCAGCCACACAAAAAATAACTGATTATCAAAAATAATAATCTTAAAAAAATAATAATGAGGGCCACAAAATTGAAAACGACCCAGTATTAAGCATCACCCCAAACAAAAAAAAATAAGTATTCATAAAGTTAATTACTTTTTTTAATCTCTTAGCCTTAAATTTTGCATTGAGAAAGCCTGCAGAAAGAACTCTCATTTTTATCAGTAACGTAGAATCAATCAATCAATCTGGCACAATTGGAACTCAAACCTGAGAACTGCAGATTACGAGCTTGGTGCGCTACCGACCGCGTCAACCTCGTCCCTTTTTTTCGGCAAGTTTAAGCTTCATGTGCTGCACAATTTGATTGAAATTTTGATCAAGACTCGACTTGAATCTCCCAATACTGCTGTTTTTGATATGGGATTACAGCTCCACTTCTTGCCAATTGCAAAAGATATACTGTATGTCTTTTGCAATTGAAAGATGAAAAAAGAGATCTTTAAAACTTATTATTTCCACTCCGAATGCAACTTCTATTATATCGAAAAACCACCTGTTCTCCCATGTGAAACTGACAGAATTTAACTGAAGGAGCAATTGTAGCGACTGCTTTCCTGCACGTACTACAAAGCAAGTGATTTTTTTTTTATTTTGCAGAGGTGCATTCTCTCCTATATCTTAATTAATCTACAAATATTGCATTCTCAGCTTTGATTTGCAATATACTCAATAAGGGAAAATTTTATGTAAAATTTCATTAATGAATGTAATTGTTAGTTGTATCTAATTTTAGATACAACTAACAATTACAGCTTTGCACGCGGGCGGGTGTGCCTGTCGGTAGCGCGCCAGGTTCGTAATTTGTAGTTCCCAGGTTCGAGTCCCAGCTGGGTCAGCGTTGAGATTCATCTCCGCAAAATTCCCCGCCCTGCCCACGGTCAGTAGGGGACACCGATGGGCTTGGAAAGGCCGCCGTCCGTCGAATGGGACGTTGAGCCATGGCCCCGTGTGCGGGAGAGCCATACCCTGTGCACGTTAAAGAACACGCTGGATGGCCTTGACGGGAGGCTACCATCTGTCTCCCAACAGCTGTTCCAGTGGGTCCCCTCCCCCAACCTTCTCTGAGCCTTCGGGGTCCATGTGACCTGGCCATTTAGACCATGGTGTGAAAAAAGTGCCGCTAGAGGTAAAACAACCCAACCCAAGTATCTAATTTTCGTGCTTCACAAGCGAGTGGCTGATTTTAGTTCTGAAGTTCGTTTATAATGACTTCAAAAACATTTTCAATAAAATATTATCATTTTGGAAATTATTTTCTTCCTGATATGACCAAGAGTGTAAAAATTTTTCATTTCTTCGCGTTTTGCAAATTTTAAAGGAAATTTAAATTATTTAATCTTAGTCAAAAATATTTTTGGTTCATCTTACTACTAAGGACATTTTGATAATTTTTGTTTAGAGGTAACTCTTGATCAGATTTGAAATTTCTGTGTGCTTTGTTGTAACCGATGAAGAAAAAGTAATCAATAAAACTGAGCTTTCATTTATAAATCTTGACTACATTTGGATTTTATTATGAAAATAACTGAAAGCTCTTACGAAATATAAAATATATTAAAATTTAAAAATCATTTGCTGAAATTTTCCAATATGACTAGAGCCGGAGTCAAGCTCCAAAAATCTGGTGGAAAGTTATCTTCAAATTTACGTCCTTTCTGAAAGCCCGCATTGTAGTCATCATGATTCAATGCCGCTCACTGGTGCAAAAGATGAGGTGCATTAGGTTGGGTTGTTTTACCTCTGAGCGGCACTTTTTTTGCACACCATGGGCTGAATGGCCAGGTCACATGGACCCCGAAGGCTCAGAGAAGGTTGGGGGAGGGGACCCACTGGAACAGCTGTTGGGAGACAGATGGTAGCCTCCCGTCAAGGCCATCCAGCGTGTTCTTTAACGTGCACAGAGTATGGCTCTCCCGCACACGAGGTCCCATCCGACGGACGGCGGCCTTTCCTAGCCCATCGGTGTCCGCTACTGACCGTAGGCAGGGAATTTTGCGGAGATAAATCTCAACGCTGACCCAGCTGGGACTCGAACCTGGGAACTACAGATTACGAACCTGGCGCGCTACCGACTGAGCCACCCCCGCCCCAGGTGCATTAGTATAGACTAGTAGATTATGACCCTTTGGAATGAGCCATAATTTTTCGATATGATTAAACTTGCAGGCTTCACTAGTTAAGGAATTAAGTGTCCTTTTTTCTGTTTTTATAAACTTCATTCAAAATCTGTAATCTTCCAAATCTAATATACCATTATCATCACTCAAAAGTTCTGTATTCACAATGATCCGTGTAAATACTCTTTAATCATTTATAAATTTCCTTTAATATTTTTAAAGCCTTAAAACTGCATATGTAAAAAAAACTTCGAATAATACCTTATACTGTGAGCGACCCAAAATTTATGCTTGTTTTTTGTGAACCATAATGAGAGTCTATGTGCAAAATTTTAGGTATGATAGGATTAAAAATGTCTGCGATATGGAACATTACAGAGATAATGATCAAAAGACAAAAGAACCATTTTAGTGGTTTAAATCAAAGAAGAATCCCCTTCTGATTATTTGGTTGTTTACTGTGAATCGAAACTTGACAGCTAAATAAGAATTAGTACTATTGGGTCAAAAGAAGTGGAAGTACAGCTCATATAAAGATTTTCCACATTGCCTGCCTGAATCGCTTACTACTGTTGCTTGTTATAGAGGCATTAAAAAACGAAAAAAGAAAACAACAACAACGAAATATTGATCTCTCACAGTCACTTGACACGAAAGTGTGGAAAAATCCTTTTGATGTAATCCAAAGGAGAATCTGTGCAGCAAATTAAGAGTAGAAAGTGGTCTTTTCTCTTGGTTTTGGGCATGAATTATCACTCAACTGATATGAGTACTGACGATGCGGGAATTAACATCGTGGATAGCATTTCTGATTAAATTGCTGGAAAAAGTTCTCTGCGTCTATTCTTAACTATCTAACCTAGTGGAAAATAATCTTTTACTAGTGGTGAATTGCCTTTTATTACTAGTGGATAACCTTTTACTACTGGTGGATAGCCTTTTACTAGTGTTGGACAACCTTTTACTACTGGTGGATAGCCTTTTACTAGTGGTGGATAACCTTTTACTAGTGGTGGATAACCTTTTACTAGTGTTGGATAGCCTTTTACTAGTGGTGGATAACCTTTTACTAGTGGTGGAAAGCCTTTTACTAGTGGTGGATAACCTTTTACTAGTGGTGGATAACTTTTTACTAGTGTTGGATAACCTTTACTAGTGGTGGATAGCCTTTTACTAGTGTTGGATAACCTTTTACTACTGGTGGATAACCTTTTACTAGTGTTGGATAACCTTTTACTAGTGTTGGATAACCTTTTACTAGTGGTGGATAACCTTTTACTAGTGGTGGATAACCTTTTACTAGTGGTGGATAACCTTTTACTAGTGGTGGATAACCTTTTACTAGTGGTGGGTCAATTGATTTAGGGCAATGAGGCGGTGGCTGGAATGATGCAGGGCGACAAGATAGCGTGCCGGAACTGTAAGTTTACAGATAACGAATTGTAGAGTTCAGTAGTAAAGAATCACAGGATGTGTCCTGGAGACATAGAACTCATGAAATGATAAGTTGAAAAAAATTGGTTTTGCCGTGAGTGAGATTCGAACCCACGTCTCCTGGAAACATGCCAGTTATGCTAACCACAGCACCATCATCAGCTAAGGCCGTGGATTTGAATCCCACTCACGGCAAAACCAATTTTTTTTTCAGTTTATTATTTCATGAATTACAGAGTTTTTTTTTTTTCTTTCAGCACACAAATTATGCCTAGAGCAAATCAATCGTGTAGATTCGACTTTAAGAGTTTTGCATATAACTTCAGCAGTCAATATTATCATCCTTTTGTTCAATTCCAAAGATAAATCCCAATGTTTTCTTTAGAAAAAGTAAATTTTTCTATTTTCCATCGATTTCATGAGCATTGATCAATTGTCTATCAACGTCATTGCGAGCAAAAATGAGATTTCTTCTCGGACCGTAAATTGCCACGATAGTTTTATGCCTTTATTTTTCAGTAAATGCCCGGTGACTATTCAGTGTTGCCATCGCAAATTTTTGGCACTTCAGAAGAAAAGGATTGTGACTATTGTGTTACTCAAGAAGTTCGTTTAATTTCGTCTCAATTTTGAGGACACAATATTAGGACAAGTGACAATATTCGTATTCTTTCACACGAATTAATTCTGTTCTTCGAACAACTTTTGCTTTCTTTCAAGATACAGAGATACAATGAATTCTAAATATTTATAAAAAAAAAAATTGTTTGTGTCTATCTGTTGTATTCCCAAACTATAAAAATGGAAATCAGCACTTAATAAATGAAAGGCTGATTTAAAACGTATATTCCTTTTAATGAATTGCAAGTTTAAAAGGATTAAAATGAAACATAGCTACTTTCTATTTTATTTTAAACGTTTCCTTTCGTATAACTGAAGAAATATAATCATTTCTGTGGAAATAATTCAACTGATTAACACTAAAAGGTTTTGGTCGTTTGCAAAACTTTTTCGAATCCTTTTTTTATAACCCGTTTCCAGAACCCTTTAATAGAAGTCGAACGATCGATATCTAAAATACGACAAAAAAATATGTTTAAGCCCTCGCTATTTTCGGACATGCATGAGAAATAAGAGACAAAAAGAAAGTCTCACATTGGAGATGTATATTTTCCTGATAACAGATGATTTCATGTCACTAGCGATCTTGATTACCACTTGATTATAATATCTTTCCTTCGTATGAAATAGAGAGTGGAAATTGATGGAATATAACAGTTTGTTTACGAATCCTAACGAAAAAATAATAATTACGCAGATGTAGCTATTAGTTGAGCAGTTTGCTGAAACGTTACCCTATAGAAACTGACTCTTCATTATGCTTTCAGAGATTACATATTTCTATTAGAGAATCCCATTCCCTCATTTCCCATTCTGTCTCTAATCACTTAATCCAATGCGTAATAATAGGTTGGGTTGTTTTACCTCTGAGCGGCACTTTTTTGCACACCATGGGCTAAATGGCCAGGTCACATGAACCCCGAAGGCTCAGAGAAGGTTGGGGGAGGGGACCCACTGGAACAGCTGTTGGGAGACAGATGGTAGCCTCCCGTCAAGGCCATCCAGCGTGTTCTTTAACGTGCACGGGGTATGTCTCTCCCGCACACGGAGCCACGGCTTAACGTCCCATCCGACGGATGGCGTCCTTTCCAAGCCCATCGGTGTCCCCTACTGACTGTGGGCAGGGCGGGGAGTTTTGCGGAGATAAATCTCAACGCTGACCCAGCTGGGACTCGAACCTGGGAACTACAGATCACGAGTCTGGCGCGCTACCGACTGAGCCACCCCCGCCCCGAGTAATAATAGAAACGTCGCTAATCGCAGCAAACAGTTTACGGTTTCACGGACTGTGGATTTCAAAAGAGTCCGTCTCTTTCATCCTTACACTTCTTCTCCCTCCAAAAACATCTTTTAAAGTCATAAACACAACATGGTAGGTTCTTGAATCTTGTTTCTTGGAAACATTTACCTATATACCCTTTAGGGCCAATATATACCCTTTTCTCCTTAAAAGGCCATTTCAGAAAGAGATCAAATGGGATTCTATGAAAAGAAACTACGATCGACATGACCTGTGAAGAAAGAGAGATCAAGCGCTTCCACTACTCTTGAGATTTGGACCGAGAGAGGGAGACACATAGCCAGGGCTCACCCCCTGTTACCTGTCTTGCGTATCGCTAGGAGAAAATATTGAAAACAGAATTTTACTTCTTTAGAATTCTGTCTACCATCATTCTATATCTGTTTACGTCTATTCTATCATTCTATTTGAGGACAAAAAGATATTGACACTATGTCCAATAAACTCTAGTGAATATGGAACGCTCTTTTTCAAAGACAAAAAATCTCGTAATTTTCCAGTTTTTGCGCTTCCTAAGCCGTCCCGTGGCCGAGTGGTTAGCGCGCTTGGCTACTGATCTACGGGACCTGGGTTCGAGTCCCGGGTAAGGCATAGCTGTTTGTGTCGTTTTTCTGCTGAGGTCCTTCCATCCTCTCAGACCTTCTATTGTGGCATATAAAGTGACAGGCTCCTGTCAGACCTCTGTGGCAAGCAGCTGCTTGAGGGGGTATTTATTTTTTTATTTTAATGGTGAGAATTCAAATTAATGGAAAATTTGAAAAATGGGGCTAGTAGTGCTTTTCTGCCACCAAGAGTTAAAACTTGTATAATGGATAGATCATTCGTTTCAAGTTCTGCCATTTTCCAATAATTAATCCTTCCGATGGTTTATTGGAATTCAAACTATTGTCTAGTGGAAATATATTCAATGCAAGAACAGTACTTAATAAAACGTATTCAGTTCACGAATAGTACTTAATAAAGCGAATTCAGTGCAAGAATCGTATTTAATAAAGCGAGTTCAATGCAAGAATAGTACTTAACGAAACGAAACGAATTCAACGCAAGAATAGCACTCACTAATACGTATTAAATGCTAGAATACACTGAGGTGGCAGTTGTTTAGGTACACCTACCTAGTGCCGTGTTGCGCCTCATTTGGCCTTCAGGACAGCCCGAATTTGTCGGGGCATGGAACTTTTAAAATGCTGGATGCGTTGTGCAGGAATGTTGTACCATAAGGAAATTGTTGCTGCAACTAGGATGGCGGCACAGTCTCGCTGTGGACATCCCTTATCACTTAATCCAAAAGATGATCGATAGGGTTTAGATCTGGCGACTGTGCAGGCCAATGAAGCAAGGAAAACTCGTCGGCATGTTCCTGGAACCATTCGGTGATAACATGTGTCTAGTGAACAGGGGCATTATCATGCTGAGCGTATCCATACGAGTGAGGATAAACTCTAGCCGTGATGGGATGAACTTGGTCAGCAACGATGTTCAAATATACCGTGGTATTCAGATGTCCTTTGGTGGGCATCAGGGGGCCTAATGTTTGCTAGGAAAACATTCCCCACACCATCACACCACAACCACCGGTCTGTCAATAGACTCATGTTGTTTGTGCAACATGAGGCTATTGAGCCATCTGGATCCTTCCATCAGCATGATAAAAAAAGGAACCTTGATTCGTCCGTCCAGGCTACCTTTTTCCAGTGCTTAACGGTCCAGTGTCGATAATCCTGCATCCCCTGGAGACGCACTTTCATGTTCTTCGCTGATATCATAGGCATTTGACATGGTTGGCGGCTGTTGTAGCCCATTCGCAACTAGATCTGATACGTGATGCGTTTGGAGATGACCTTCTGCACACCAATGTTTAATTCTGCTGTGATTTGCCTGGTTGTGATCCTTTCGTTCGCTTACACGATTCTCGCAAGTTTCCTTTGACTCCTCTGATCCACAAACTGTTTTCGTCCACAGGATCGCCGATCACTTAAATTTTACTTCATCTTCCTTCCATTGGTGTTTTTTTTTTTTCCTTTTCGCATCATTCTCGGTAAACACTTGAAATGGTTGCGCGGGAAAAGACCAGGATGACTGCCATTTGGTAGATGCTAGAACCGGCCTGCCTAGCACCAACTATCATGCCATGTTCAAAGTCACTCAGGTCGCACGTTTTGCCCCTTCTGACGCTCAATCCAACTCTAACTGATGCTCGAACAACTGGTCTGCGTGATTCATGCTGCACATCGCGGTAACGTGACGTATTACGCGTTGGAAAGAACCATTTATGTGGCGACGGGTGGTGTGCCTAATAAACTGGCATTTCAGTGTACATAAAGGGGTGATTGGTAGATTACATATCATTATTTTTGTTATTGAACGATGCCATTTCGATAAAATTTTTGAGTTTTAAAAACATGAGCACAGAGGTTTTCAAATGGTACTAAGCGGCACACTGGCATTCGGCGAATGAGGGTGAGTAACAATAAAGGTGATTTGTGCTATCAATACATCAGTTTTTTAAATTACTAAAATATATTAACATTGCTGTGTGGGGCGGGGGTGACTCAGTCGGTAGCGCGCCAGGCTCGTAATCTGTAGTTCCCAGGTTCGAGTCCCAGCTGGGTCAGCGTTGAGATTTATCTCCGCAAATTCCCCGCCCTGCCCACGGTCAGTAGGGGACACCGATGGGCTTGGAAAGGCCACCGTCCGTCGGATGGGACGTTAAGCCGTGGTCCCCTGTGCGGGAGAGCCATACCCTGTGCACGTTAAAGAACACGCTGGATGGCCTTGACGGGAGACTACCATCTGTCTCCCAACAGCTGTCCAGTGGGTTCCCTCCCCCAACCTTCTCTGAGACTTCGGGGTCCATGTGACCTGGCCATTTAGCCCATGGTGCGTAAAAAAGTGCAGCTCAGAGGTAAAACAACCCAACCCCATACAACTACACTGCTGCTGATGGGAATTTTTGTTTGATTGCGAAGATTGACCACTTTCTGTCTCCGTTAGACGGCGGTGGCGGCATCTCCGGTGTCTAGGGTGAACTGCCGCGAAACGTTACATCGGCAATTGCAAACGAAGAAGCCCTTTGCACATCGAGCAGAGCACGAGACGACGAGCCTCTCTCTGCCCACACCGCACGTCACACATCCCTCACATGACGTCATCAGAGTGGAATGCCAGCCACGTAGCAGAGCCAGTGGGAGGCTGCAGGGATGTCGCCAGTGAGCGAAGACGAATGCCGGTTGCGCTACTGCAGACGAGAATTTAGTTGGCACACAGTCCGTCGGCGGAAGAAAGTGAAATGGACAGACAGACGGGACGGTCCAGAGAATAGTATCTGGCAATTACCGACCCCAAGACAGACATAAAACGGATAAAAACGGGACGTTCTGACGTCACTTAATGCATATTTAATCAGACGGTTGCGGATGAACTTCAGATCCGGTATGCTTAGGTCGTGCCGAATCATGTGAGGAAAAAATATTCCCATTGAAAAGAATTCAGAACTTTGAGAGAATGAAATGTCTACCTGCCGCGCAGCGTCTTCTGATTCTCTTTGACAAAGTTAAAGAAAAAACAAACAAATATGTTATTCTCGTGCCCAGTAGGACGTGAAATTGGCCCATTTGACCCCCGGAGGTAAGGCTCTAAAGAAATTTCCCTTTTTTTTTTCGGCCATGGAGTATTCTTGAAATTGACAGCGTCTGTGGTCTCTCTCATCTCCTGTTTAGAATGTGCGAAAATATTTCGAGAGCGAAAAAAGTGTTTGGGAAAGGAGATGATTTGCGAAACAATGGCAAGGGAACGTGTGTGCGGGCAGATGGGATCGGAATTTCTTAGCTTTGATAACTAACTCTGTCGAGAAAAAGTGTGAAAAAATCAGCGAATTCGTTGGGTTGTTTTACCTCTGAGCGGCACTTTTTTGCACACCATGGGCTAAATGGCCAGGTCACATGGACCCCGAAGGCTCAGAGAAGGTTGGGGGAGGGGACCCACTGGAACAGCTGTTGGGAGACAGATGGTAGTATCCCGTCAAGGCCATCCAGCGTGTTCTTTAACGTGCACAGGGTATGGCTCTCCCACACACGGGGCCACGGCTTAACGTCCCATCCGACGGACGGCGGCCTTTCCAAGCCCATCGGTGTCCCCTACTGACCGTGGGCAGGGCGAGGAATTTTTGCGGAGATAAATCTGAACGCTGACCCTGCTGGGACTCGAAACTGGGAACTACAGATTACGAGCCTAGCGCGCTACCGACTGAGCCACCCCCGCCCCCAGCGAATTCGTTAAAGGCATTTGTGGTTTGCAAAGAGGTAAAGCTAAGAATTTCCATCTCTATTGTCTCGTTACCAAGGAAACGTAAAAATTATTTTGATAGCATAAAATATAATAATGTCCTTATTTAAAAAATATATCTGTATCTGCGTCAGTGGTTATAACTTTTTACAGCTCAAAGAGCAATGTCTTTCCAAAATTTGGCGGATCGTATATAAATGTTTACATTTGGCGCTTATTATCTAATTTGAACCAAATTTGGAGAGCTATAACATAATTTAGATGAAATTTTACAATTGTTGAATTATGTGTTATTCGGCATTATTATATAATTTGGGCCAAATTTTGCAAGCAGGTAATTTTATATATTTGTTTAATACGTCAAATAATTCCGAGAATCTTTTTCTCACCACAGATCACGGTTATGGAACAAATGATTTATGAATTGCATTTTTAAAAGATCTATAAAATATTTCTTCGAAAAAGTATTAACTTTTTCTGACGTATCTGTTGGTTTTGCTCATTGGAAATATTATCAAAGCAGACTTTTACGCAACGTTTTGAAGGAAATTTGAATTTTTTTTTTTTGGAACAGCTACAATCTCCAGTTCATTTAAGAAACTTGCGTATGAGCATCTTCAAGAGCCTTCAAATTTTTAAATGCGTTAAGCAGAGGTGGAAAATGGATGATGATATGTCAAGAAAATGGTTGATTCGCCAGACAAACCTCTGTGTACATTGGAAAAAGCTTGCATTTTTTTTTTTGCAATTTGTCAAAATTGACAAATTTTTTCCCAAAAAGCTTTGGAGCAAAATAAAAATTGCAGTACTCTGTGTTGAAGCAAAAATAATCGTTAAAGATGCTCCATTCCTTCACCTTGGACTTCCGTTTCTAACCGGCAGTCAACTTATTTATAGATTGTCAAAATGTTTGCTTATTTCCCCACTTTCTTGCGAGAAAAAAATTTAGATTGCAATTAAGTTGGGGAGAAATATAAAGGAAAACCAGCAATCTGATCCCAGCTGGGTCAGCGTTGAGATTTATCTCCGCAAAATTCCCCCGCTCCGCCCACGGTCAGTAGGGGACACCGATGGGCTTGGAAAGGCCGCCGTCCGTCGGATGGGACGTTAAGTCGTGGCCCCGTTTTAATGTTTTTAATGTGCCGTTTTTAATGCCCCGTTTTTAATGTGCGGGAGAGCCATACCCTGTGCACGTTAAAGAACACGCTGGATGGCCTTGACGGGAGGCTACCATCTGTCTCCCAACAGCTGTTCCAGTGGGTCTCCTCCCTCAACATTCTCTGAGCCTTTGGGGTCCATATGACCTGGCCATTTAGCCCATGGTGTGCAAAAAAAGTGCCGCTCAGAGGTAAAACAACCCAACCCAACCCAGCAATCTGACGTCGGAAAATCGGCACTTGATTTGCCACTCTCCAAGTGTCAACTCAAGAGACGCCAGTGGTCTTCTCCACCTGGTTAGGAGATAAATAAGCGCGTGCAATCCCTTGTACACAATAAGAGAGCTTACTACAGAATGACCTTTGACATCCCCCCCCCCTCTCTCCTGTTGTTGTGGGGGTGACGATGTACTGGCTTAGTGGGTTCAGAGCACGCTTCGCCAAAGGAATGTGCAGGCATTATCGGTGGTGTCGCGAAGAGGCCACTGAGCGCAAGCGAGCTCTGTCCCCAGTCAACAATGGGTCGTGCCCGCATCCATCCACTTGTGAATGGCGCTCTCACGTGCTGGCTCCACTTCCTGTCTGGGTCCACGGCTCCACGCTTTATCTCATCGGCGACAGAAAGCGGCTGCGGGTCGTCGCCAACAGCTGGCAGTTCAAATGGCACGATTCAACTTTCCCCTCGACCGTCGCCGGCTCCGACACTCTCTTAATGCTAATCAACTCCATCGATACGAATGCATAAGCTTACAAGTGAAATAATTCGGGAGCTGACTGGCGATTTAAACACCGTATTTGATTGGTCAAGAGTCCTTTTACTTCCCCAATACAACGTATATTTCTCTTTTGTCTCGAATGACATGAGTTATGAGAAATAAAATATACCCTTAAAGCAGAAGCTCAAAACTTGCAGTTAATATTTCAGTTCCTCAAATTGTTTTTTAGATTACTCCAATGTTTCCCAAAGTGGGCGATACCACCCCTGAGGGGCGCTGGAACGATCTAGGGGGTCGGTATTAGCCTCGGCTGCAATTGGGGGGCGGTAGAAGCATAAAGAAGGGAAGATAAGAAAATTTTTAAAAATCGTTCGTACATGTTTCATCTGTAGTGTAACACAGAGTTAAAGTCGAATGTTACTATGGTTGATTTTAATAAATAATTTTATAATTTCAAGTTTCAAGGTGTCCTTTTACAACAACATCTTTTTTACTACGTTATAGAACGTAGGTAGAAATATAGATACATAAGAGAACGCAAATTTGTCACTGCATCTTTCTGTATGTTCGCTTAAAGAAGGTAGATTTCCAGGGGGGCGTTGAGTAATTTTTTTTTCTGAAAAGGGGGCAGTAGGACAAATAAGTTTGGGAACCTCTGGATTATCCTGAACCACGGGAAGTACCCAGGGTATGGGGGGAAGGGATTACGGACCTCCATTCGAAATCATGTCGTCTTATACGAAATTTCAAATTTGCCTACCTGCTTTGAAACATTTATATCTCAAAACAGCTGTCTTTATATAATTTTATTTTAGTCCTATATTATGGGATCTGAGGTGGTTCATTCGGTAGCGCGCCAAGCTCGTACGTAATCAGTAGTTCCCAGGTTCTAATCCCACCTGGGCCAGTGTTGAGATTTATCTCCGCAAAACTACTGACTCCTATGGTCAGTAGGGGATACTGATGGTCTTGGAAAGGCCGCCGTTCATCGGATGAGATGTTAAGCCGTGGCACCGTGTACAGAATAGCCATAATCTGTGCACGTTAAAGAACACGCTGGATTGTCTTGACGGGAAACGACCATCTGTTCCCTAATAGCTGTCCAGTGGATCTCCTCGCCCCAACCTTCTCTCAGTCCTTGTGACCTGGCCATTTAGCCCATTGTGTACTAAAAAGCATTGCTCACAGGTAAAAAAAACAACTCATAGTATAAGTTTGACACTTAAAATAGATTTGAAGAAGAACTATAAAATGTTATTTCGTATAATATCATTTTAATCTGTTCCGTGGAATATTTCAGTAATTGGGAAATCCTACTAAATCTTATTTTCAGACACCCCCCCCCCCCCCCTCACACACACATACTCACATAAAAACTAAATTCTCGGTCATCGCCCTCCCCCCAAAGTTAGATCTTGGGTACGTGCCTGCCCTGAACAGTAGGCTTCACATTGGGATGCGTTTCGCTTCAAAATTTATAAAACGTCTCGCAGAAATTTCTTTCAACCTTTCAATATTGCTAGTTCGTTTAGTGAGAGGAAATTTCCTCTCTCACCGATTTCTGCCAACTGGGTCAGTGTTGAGACTTATTTCCGAAGAACTCCCCTCCCTGCCCACGGTCAGTAGGGGACACCAATGGGCATGGAAAGGACCGCCGTCCGTCGGATGGGACGTTAAGCCGTAGCACCGTGTGCGGGAGAGCCATACCTGTACACGTTAAAGAACACGCTGGATGGCCTTGACGGGAGGCTACCATCTGTCTCCCAACAGTTGTTCCAGTGGATTCCCTTTTCAAACCTTCTCTGAGCCTTCGGGGTCCTTGTGACCTGGCCATTTAGCCCATGGTGTGCAAAAAAAGTGCCGCTCAGAGGTAAAACAACCCAACCCACCGATTTCTGAGTTGAAAGACACAGAACATAAACTCTGAGACATCACATTGCGTGCACTTTAGCGCTACATTAGGCTCTTCTAATGATAACAATCACAAATTTTTTTATCGGACTAATAACAATAAAATTATTTACGCACTTTAATCAGTGGCGTAACTATGATTCAAAGGGACAGTGACAAAACTTAAAAATACTTATTTCCACACTTTGTGGTTACTTTGGAGGCCTAAAACTAGTTTTTTTTTAATCTAATTATTAAACACATAAATTTTTCATTCAAAAAAGAGTTGTTATAGATGAAGTATAGTTGTTTATTAAAATATACATATGAAATCATAATTATTAAATTTAAAACGAAATTTATTGATGTGACATGAAAAAAAAACTCTAAAAATATTTTTTTTTTCCTTTCTTTCACTTTCCCAAAATGATCAATGATTTCATTCGAGTTCGACGTAATCTGTGGGATCAAAAAAGATGGATATTTTCATGGTTGTGATGATTTCTATTTTTTTTTTCATTTTAAAATAGTGTGTTGAATTGTAAGCGGGCCCCCAGAAGCCTTTGGCCCACGACATTTTGCCACCAATGCCACTCTATCGTTACACCACTCACTTTAATGTGGTGTTCATGCAAAAACGAGGAGGGGGTGGCTCAGTCGGTAGCGCGCCAGGCTCGTAATCTGTAGTTCCCAGGTTCGAGTCCCAGCTGAGTCAGCGTTGAGATTTATCTCCGCAAAAATTCCCCGCCTTGCCCACGGTCAGTAGGGGACACCAATGGGCTTGGAAAGGCCGCCGTCCGTCGGATGGGACGTTAAGCCGTGACCCCGTGTACGGGAGAGCCATACCCTGTGCACGTTAAAGAACACGCTGGATGGCCTTGACGGGAGGCTACCATCTGTCTCCCAACAGTTGTTCCAGTGGGTCCCCTCCCCCAACCTTCTCTGAGCCTTCGGGGTCCATGTCACCTGGCCATTTAGCCCATGGTGTGCAAAAAAGTGCCGCTCAGAGGTAAAATAACCCAACCCAATCCCCCCAACATGAGCATTTCGTATTGTATAGAGGGGATTTTCTAGTTCAGCAATTAATTATATGATGTATAAATCTTCCCTAATGCCATCTTAATTTTTGTGATATATGAATTAATATGATGTTTGAAGCTGGTTTAAAGATTTTTTTTTCAGTTTTCATCAATTTTGTGGGGGAAAAAATAATCAGGAAAAGGGTGATAGCGGCGTCTGCTATTATATGTTCCAATTTTAAGAGCTCTTTAAATATTAAACGAATATTATAGAAAATTAAGATTCAGAGAAATTTGAGTGAGAGCTTCAATTTATCTGAAGTGATATTTTTCCGTAAAAAACTTATTTTAAAGAGTATGGCGTTTTGATTGTGGCGTTCCATTCACATAACATGAAAGTGTTCTGTTACTTTCTGTAATATAATGCATTTTTTTCTTACATATTCAATCGCAAGAGAATTTTTAATTTATCTCTTTAAAAAAAGTTGAATGTTTTATAGGCAGAAGTTCAAATTAAGAACTATAGCTGATTTAAAAAAAAGAAAGTATAATCTAAATATTTGCATTGTAACATGAAATAATTTACATTTCGAAAATATAGATATTTACACATTTCTGTAAAAAAAACATTTTACCAATTATCATGTTCATGTAAAGTGGAAAGCTACCTGGGTCGAATCGTGAATGAGAAACGGATACTATTGTCTTTCCGCACAGCTATCTCAATTCTGAGCTGTCTTGGTAGCAATTAACGCCAACGAGACACTTTCAGATCTGAGCTGCAGATAGCTGAGGAGAAACTGAGTTTAGTTTATTTCTTGCAACTGGGACACTGAAAGTAATATTTCCGAGAAACTAGATATGATGAATCGGCCATGTTTCTTTCATTCGCATTCTTTAAACGACTAGAGATGTTTTGTGCAGAGAAGAACCGAGATGGACTATTTAGCATCCACAACCGTGAAACTGTTGACTGTGGTTGGCGATGCGTGTGAGTATGCTTGTTAGTCAAGATTAAGTTGATTAGAGAAAGTGTTGGAACTGTAAGCATTCGCGAAATAGATCTCTTTTAATTGGCTGTGACAAGGGAGTGAAATGAAGACCAATTTCCATAAGGCATTGTTTAAGCAAACCTCTTCAATCAAATGCTAATTCGCCACGTCATTAATTTCCACTTTCTTATGAAAGTATGATTTTGTAATCAGATGGTAATGAATTATAATGATTGCCATAAAACCGCCTTGAAGACGAGTTTACCTCTGAGCGGCACTTTTTTGCACACAATGGGCTAAATGGCCAGGTCACATGGACCCCGAAGGCTCAGAGAAGGTTGGGGGAGGGAACCCACTGGAACAGCTGTTGGGAGACAGATTGTAGCCTCCCGTCAAGGCCATCCAGCGTGTTCTTTAACGTGCACAGGGTATGGCTCTCTCGCACACGGGGCCACGGCTTAACATCCCATCCGACGGACGGTGGCCTTTCCGAGCCCATCGGTGTCCCCTACTGACCGTGAGCAGGGCGGGGAGTTCTGTGGGAATAAATCTCAACGCTGACCCCGCTGGGACTCGAACCTGGGAACTACAGATTACGAGCGTGGCGCGCTGTCGACTGAGCCACCCCCGCCCACTTGAAGACGAACGTCAGAGAAATGAATAGCACTGCGAATATAAGGTTTCTTTTCACGTTCCAGTCCCAGCTGGGTGAGGTTGAGATTTATCTCCGCAAAACTCCCCGCTCTTCCCACGGTCAGTAGGGAACATCGATAGGCTTGGAAAGGCCGACTTCCGTCGGATGGGACGTTAAGCCGTGGCCCCGTGTGCGGGAGAGCCATCCCCTGCGCACGATAAAAACACGCTGGATGGCCTTGATGGGAGGCTACCATCTGTCTCCCAACAGCTGTTCCAGTGAGTCCCCTCCCCCAACCTTCTCTGAGCCTTCGGGGTCCTTGTGACCTGGCCATTTAGCCCATGGTGTGCAAAAAAGTGCCGATCAGAGGTAAAACAAACCACCCGCACACAGACAAATTTCTTTTCACTACACTTCATGCATGTACAAAATGCAACCTTAATGCTGTTTACTAAGACTAGTACAGTTTTGAATTAGTTTATTCTACACTCCATTCTATTATTGAATTATTCTATTATTCTATTATTGAATATTCCATTCGAAATTAGAAACAATGCTTTTCATTCAAATGACTTTATCTGCTTTATTTGTTTTAACCCACAAGAGCGGTGTTAATTTCAAGTATAGCCTACTTAAAATAGTCCCACTGTTACTCATCTGAATGGGGCGGGGGTGGCTTAGTCGGTAGCACTCCAGGCTCGTAATCTGTAGTTCCCCGGTTCGAGTCCCAGCTGAGTCAGCGTTGAGATTTATCTCCGCAAAATTTCCCCGCCCTGCCCACGGTCAATAGGGGACACCGATGGGCTTGAAAAGGCCGCCGTCCGTCGGATGGGACGTTAAGCCGTGGCCCCGTGTGCGGGAGAGCCATACCCTGTGCACGTTAAAGAACACGCTGGATGGCCTTGACGGGAGGCTATCATCTGTCTCCCAATAGCCGTTCCAGTAGGTCCCCTCCCCCAACCTTCTCTGAGTCTTCGGGGTCCATGTGACCTGGCCATTTAGTCCATGGTGTGCAAAAAAGTGCCGCTCAGAGGTAAAACAACACAACCCAACTGATTCTCCCCTTCACAACACATGTATGTAAGAGTAATGACTGGTACCCCTTAGCGACACTATTTGATATTAGCGTGCGGTGGTTGCACAGCCCAGTATATTTCTTTGTTTCACGGGTAACAAGCTGGGGATCTTACGTTCTGACTTACCCTCGTATATTTATAATAAACTCTTTATTTGTGAAGTAAGTTTTAGTTATTCTCACGCCATTAGGTTGTTTACCAGAGGGATATGTGCTTCACTGCTAATCACAACTACCAATAACAAAAGTAATTATTATTCCAACTCAAATGTGTGAGTCACCAGCTTTGGCACAGAAGCACCCAGCACGATGGCACTGAAGTCACCCAGCACGAAAATAATGACACCTCTCCTGAAATAATTCAAAATATCTTGAAGTTGTCCGTAAATATATATATACGTCTTCTTTCGGATCTTAACAAGAGATAGTATTCAAGTCTTTAACCCTTCTTTTAAGCTTAGCTGTTATAAATATTTCATTAACGTAATCATATACTTAAAAGTGCATCACCGAGTTTCTTTTCTAAGCAATTGTCTGTGCTTGTCATTTCTCCAACATGGAAAGATAAATTTAAGATTCATCTTAATACCTAATCAACCCCTTTCCATTTGTTACTTCCAAGACCAAAATGTTTAGGTTGTACAGTCGCTCAAAAAAGTATCCGAACGCTATGGTTGATT
Organism: Ryuthela nishihirai; assembly: GCA_038380435.1. Classification (NCBI taxonomy): domain Eukaryota; kingdom Metazoa; phylum Arthropoda; class Arachnida; order Araneae; family Heptathelidae; genus Ryuthela; species Ryuthela nishihirai. Next base: position 85,727,044 of record JAWZYU010000017.1, on the reverse strand, counting down.
ACAGAATTCAGAAAAAATATCTGGCAACGATTTTTTTTAGAAATTAGTGATCTGGCAACCTTCGTGTCACGTGACACGAAGGTTGCCAGATCACTAATTTCTAAAAAAATCGTTGCCAGATATTTTTTCTGAATTCTGTAATCAACCATAGTGTTCGGATATTTTTTAATATATATAATGCATATGAATATATAATACAATGAATATGGAGCGTGTGCAGTTACCGTTCATAGCAAACTGGAGCAGTTGCGGTTAATGTTCACAGCACATTGGATCGTGTGAGCTCACAAAGACCCGGATCGTGTGGGCTCACTCACGGAAATATTGAGCATGTGCAGTTACCGTTCACAGCAAACTGGAGCGTGTACAGTTGCTGTACACGCTCCAGATATTTTTCCTGAATTCTGTAATCACGTGACACGAAGGTTGCCAGATCACTAATTTCTAAAAAAATCGTTGCCAGATATTTTTTCTGAATTCTGTAATCAACCATAGCGTTCGGATACTTTTTTGAGCGACTGTACAGCTAGGATTCTTGTTGGAGGCATAAAAAATATAATTTATGTTCACTATCTCACATAATTCTTGTAAGACCTCTCTAATTTCTAGAATAATTTCTCATTCTTTACTTGTAATTTCATCTTTAAAGTGCCCTAGAAATAATCAACGAAAACAGTAAAGAAATGCATGATGTTAACTGTGCTTAAAATATCAGTATTTAACAGATCATAATATAATCAGTTTTTCTCACTAACTTATATAACACAACCAAATATTTAGTTGAATCGACTATTCCAAAGAAGGCATCTGTCGCTGTTTTATCTCCGCAAAATTCCCCGCTCTGCCCACGGTCAGTAGGGGACACCGATGGACTTGGAAAGGCCGCTGTCCGTCGGATGAGACGTTAAGCCGTGGCCCCGTGTGTGGGAGAGCCATACCCTGTGCACGTTAAAGAACACGCTGGATGGCCTTGACGGGAGGCTACCATCTGTCTCCCAATAGCTGTTCCAGTGGGTCCCCTCCCCCAACCTTTTCTGAGCCTTCGGGGTCCTTGTGACCTGGCCATTTAGCCCATGGTATGCAAAAAAGTGCCGCTCAGAGGTAAAACAACCCTACCCAACTGTCGCTGTTTAAAAATATCGATAGAAGTGCAGAATAACTTGACTCCTCAATGATTCTTAAAGATTTAGATATTTACATTTTGATTCTTTTCGGAACAGAAATATTGTTGGCATTATTTGCCAATTATTTAGATTAAGGAATAAGATTATTAGAGAAAAGAAATTTATTTTTTCTCAATAATAATTAGAGAAGGATTAATCATAACAAAACTCGAAACAATTATTTCTCTATCTTTTATATATATAGTAGATTGCCGATTAAATGTTGTTCCGATATACGTCTATTTGCAACTACTTCGCCAAGGAATTAACATAATCATATCATTAGTACAGAATTCTATATAGAATTCTGTCCAAACTCCTTAACGATGTAAAACCGAACGTTATTTGGACTTATACAGGGTGTCTCAAAAATATAGGTAGAAAATTTTAGGGGAGATAGATAACATCTAAAGGAATGAGAATTGCATAGGAACCCATAACCGGAAATGTCACCGTAAGTCAATAGGCAGCGCTGTTCATCAGTGCACTACAGGAGAAATTTCGAATTTCCTCATTCGAGCGGTAGTCGGCTGACGAAGAGCATGCAAAGGTATTCGAACAGGGAGCTGGCAGACGTGTATGGAATAGCTGAGGGCAACGGCTGAGCCGCTCAACGAATGTATCAAGAACGCTTCCCACACAGACATGTACCGGGCCACCATTTGTTTGCGCGTGCGCATCAAAATTTGTGCGATTATGGGTCATTAAGAACTGTAACATTATGAAATGTATCATCTAGTACGCCGTTTGTAATAATTATATCCAATAAATGTTTTCCCATTAATCACTGTCTTGTGTCCTTTCAGATCTTGTACCTCTGCTACCACTTTCCCATGACGTTTCCGGTTATGGCGTTCCCTATGCAATTCTCATTCCTTTAGATGTTATCTACCTCCCCTAAAAGTTTGTCTATATTTTTGAGACACCCTGTATATTATTTTCGTATGCTCGCGACGACGTAAAACCGAACGTATTCGACTTATATAAGTCGAAATGCGTTCGTTTTTAAGTCGTTGCGACACATACGAATATTGTTTTTATATTATTACACAGTCCATATTGAGATATGCAGTCACCACCACCACCATCATCATCAAGCAGCCATGGGCTACGGAGGTCCAACCAGACCGTGCAATTTAGTTCTCCAAGCAAGTCTGTCCTAAACTACATCTACTGCATGTGGCCACTGCACACCAATTCTAACAAGATCCCGTTTGACATTGTCTGCCCACCGCATCCTAGGTCTCCCCCTCTTCCTGAGGCCTTTAGGCACACTGTTCATAACCCTATTCGCCAATCTATAATTATTCATACGGGCAACATGGCCAAACCAACGGAGTCTCTCTCTGCACAATATGCTGCTTAAAGGAAGTTGCAAACTCATTTGCTTAACCTCATCATTAGTTACAAAGTTGAACCACCTAATGCCCAAGATGCTGCGTAAGCATCTGGAATCAAAAGCATCTAGTTTCCTGTTATCTTGTTTAAAAAGTGTCCAAGTTTCACTACCATAACTAACCCTAGAAAGAACCCAAATATTCTACAGTCTAATTTTAGTTTTTAGGTGTATACGCCCATTTCTCCACACTCTCCAAAGATTCTTAAAAGTCCCGGCAGCAATCCCTATTCGTCTGTTAATCTCATGCCGCACATCATCAGTATCAGTTACATAGTTCCCAAGGTAATTAAACTGTGACACCTGCTCAAGACTGCAACCATTCAGATTAACTGAATCACAACCTGCCTGACCAATTTTCATAACTTTAGTTTTCTCTCTGTTTATAACCAAACCTACTCTACTACCATTTTCATCAACAGCTCGAATCAGAGAACATAATCTCAGCTCATCAGCATAATCTAAATCAGAAATTTTCGTATCCCCAGTCCATTTAAGGCCAAAATCTTTCCCTTGAAGTGAATTTCGCATAACATAATCAATAACCAAGCTAACGAGAAAAGGAGACAAAATGCACCCTTGTCGAACACCAGAAGTAATGCTAAACCAATTGCTAAAAGCCTTAACAACTCTCAAACACGACTCAGTGTGATTATAGAAAGCTTTCATTATGTTAACTAACTTGTCTGGTATACCATATGATTTCACAATCAACCACAAATTATGACGATCAACAGAGTCGAAAGCCTTTTTGAAATCAACAAAGCTAGCAACCAAAGGTTCCTGAAACTCTAAACATTTCTCAAGAATCTGCCTAAGTGAAAATATCTGATCCACACATCCCCTACCACTACTGAATCCACATTGCTCATCACGCAATTGACTGTCAACCAGATTCTTAATTCTATTAAGCAAAATCATGGAAAGAACTTTCCCTGGAACAGAGAGTAGGCTGATACCCCTATAGTTATCACAAGAACTGCGATCACCTTTTTTTGAAAATAGGGATAACAATAGCTCTGATAAAATCCTTAGGAACCATGCCTTTATCATAAAAGATATTCAGAATTTCAGTCATCCAAGTGGTAACCGAAACATTCCCAGCTCTAAGCATTTCTGTAGTAATTTCGTCTACCCCTGGGAATTTATGAAGTTTAAGTTCAGAAATAGTCAAAATAACTTCAGATTGTGTTATAGGGTTAACATTAAAACCACCAATGCATCTATCATCATTGCAAACAATGGGAGTAGAACTAACCACATTGTTTAGAACATCACTGAAATGCTCAGCCCACCTAGCAATGGCAGAATCCTCACCTTCTACAACCTTACCTTGTTTATCCTTCAATCCCTGTATACCTGTCCGTTTTCTACCATACAAAACATTAACTATCTGGTACAGCTCTCTGCTGTTGTACTGTCTAACTTCTTCCTCGGCTTTGTCAGCCAAACCTTCAAGCCAAAGATTCTTATCAGCAGCTAACTGATAGCAGCTTTACACGTTTATTAAGCTCTCTGTAATGCTTTCTATTAAGACTAGTAGGGTATTGATTAAGGACATTCCTGCAGTTCCTTCTTTCTGAAATAAGCTCATATGCTTTATCACTCAAATAATTCTGTCTTCTCTGCTCCTTAAATGCCTGTTTAAAACGGCCCCATTTTTCGTTAACTTCAGTAGTAAGCAAACCATGACTGTCATAATGGCTATGTAACCTATCATGGTAAGCTTTAGCTATAACTGGATCTTTCAGAGCTTCAGTATTAAAGGTAAAGTTTTTAACCGTAGCACAACACTTCTTAAGTTTAACCTGGTATTCCTAACAGAACTAGCCCATTTGTTGTTAATTAATATATAATCAATCATATTCTTAGGCTGGCCATCAGGTGAAACCCATGTGTACTTATGTATATCGCGGTGTTTGTAATAAGTGTTAGTTATTCTGAAACCATTGCGTTTACTTACCTGTAGGAGACGTTGCCCATTGCCATTGCAGCTAACAATACCAAAAGGTCCTATCACTCCTCCCCTAAGGTCAGATTCAGTTCCAACTTTGGCATTGAAGTCACCTAGAAAAAGGGTAATATCTCCTTTCTTGACAGAATTCAAAATATCCTGAAGTTGCCCGTAAAACCTATCCTTCTCATCCTCATCTCGGCATCCTCAGTGGGGGCATAACAGCAGATAACATTCAAGTCTTTAACGCTTGTCTGAAATTTTGCTGTAAGAAACCTTCCATTAATGCACTCATATCCTAGAAGAGCATCACTAGCGTGTCTGCTGAGAAGCAGACCAACGCTTTGGTGATGCTTATTGTCGTCCCTCCCTGAAAAGAGAAATTTAAGATTATTTTTAAGAATCTGACCTTTATCTGTCTATCTGGTCTCTTGCAAGCCGAGAATATCTAAATTTTAATGGTGGAATTCTTGTGTGAGGTCATCAAGAAAAAAAGCTCTGTGCAGAGTCCTCACATTCCAACTACCTATGGAGAGAAAATGGTTAGTTTTAAGAAACTATGTTTATTGAGAGAGGGAATGCCGACAATATCAAACAGCCCCCTAATCGCAGACATGGGGAAAGACCAGTTCCCCACCACTAAAGGCTGAAGCCATCTACACTGGAAGACTTCCGCCAATGTAGAATTTGACGATGCCAATAGTAGCAAAGAGTTCAAGTGCCTGCGATGACCGCTGCTCAAAATTATCCACCAGCTGATAAACATATCCTGTGAATCTATTCACTTGGGGCTGTCAACTCACAAACAAACAGAAAACACAGCGGAAGATTTTCCCTCCACAAAAGCTCACCAGTGCAGCAAAATCAGGATCCATAATCAAGCTCAGAGCCATTATTCCGTTCAGGTTGGTATATATGGTCAGCACCAGGACCCTGTGTGGTTGACCACTCCTCAGCAGGGTAAATAAAAAAAGAAAAGTAGCCAGAGTTGTCCAGATCAGTAGGCCACACTGATCTGGACAACCTTCCGTTCACTTCCACAAGAGAATATCTCTTTTGAAAGGTACTAACGGTCTGTACCACGAGAAGGCGGGGTCGAACCTTAGGTGCTAGGCCTGGCCGGTTCTATGCATCATCACAGGGGATTGGTGCATAGCTCTCCTTCCAGTGACTACCTGCTACTATTTATAGACCAGATATACAGTAACGTTGCATTAAATAAAAAATGTCCGTTGTTTCTTCACACTCTTGCTCAACTACAGCACGCTAACCAAAGATGAGAATGCGCGTGCCAAAGATGATAGTCCTCTTGAAATCCTCACAAAACCAGGACAACCAAGCACATTTCTCATCTTTTCAAAGAAAGATGAAAACAATCTTTAAATTGTACTGTTAGGCCTTCAAAATGTTATTTATCTTTTTCTCATTTTATATTTTGCTCTTTTAAATGAGTGATAGGTTGAGGAAAAACATCGTTTAACCCAGAGTTTCTCAAACTGTGGATCGCGAGCACCTCAGAGGGGGGTTGTCGCTGGATATGGTTGAAAGTATCATATGCAAAAAACTGCCTCTTTCATTGAAAAAATGAGATAAAACTCAATATAA